>OZ026494.1:3556169-4194866 GCA_964019985.1 Aurelia sp. 4 Dawson et al 2005 | reverse complement strand
CTCCGTGGGCCTAAACTGGGCCCACTTTATAAGTGTAATATTATGAGTCTTTATTTACCAAGTGATATAAGTAAATAAAAGAACGTACGGAGTCAAAGAACTAAACGATATAGGTCTACGGTCTCACCACAGATGATCTGCTGGCTTATTTTGCCCAACGCTCCTCTTAGGCATGCAGTAATACTCTTTTTAGTTAAGTTCTTAGTTCTACTCCTTTCAGTTATATTTCTTAATTTCGTAGACCTTTTTCTATTCATATAAAATATTACGATACAACGCCACATTCTACCGGGTGAGTCAATAAAAACGCCCGGCGTTTGAAAAAATCCTGGTCCCTGAATATCAAAGCAATGAAATTGAAAACTGTCTTATTTTATCCCTGATATGTCAAATTAAGTCCAGTAATTTACCCGGTTTTAATCGGCCATTCCTTCCCGTCGAAATAGGAGATCTTCTGTAGAAAGCCCCTTTCAAAAACCTGCAAAAACGAGCGAAAACAGCAAGCAAAATTTCCCTTTGTTCTCCTTCCTGACAATAATGACCCTTGAATCTGTACATGTATTTTGTCCTCAAGAGAGCATGGAATCCCCATGAATGAGTTATTCACACTAGGGGGAAGACTTTTCAACTCGTCAAAAAGAAAGCACGTGCTAAAGCGTGCTGAAAGTCACTGCTGTGAGGTTAACACATTAGGGACTTTGCTTGTGATTTTAGCATGTTTTTTGAGGTTTCTCAAAGGGGCTCATTTTAGAAAATCACTTACAGAATCTGAACGAAGTGACCGATTTTAGTCAGAAAAATTTCTAGAAATAATTGAACATGTTAGCTATTCAATCAAGTATTGCAAAATATCACTGCTTGTATGCTCAGGGAGTAGTAGCCTCTCAAACGCCGGGCGTGTTTTTTGACTCACCCGGTACTATACTAGTAGATTAACTATGCAACACAACAGGGACGATGCCAAGAGGAGCAAGGGACAATGACAATCCCATGGCCATTAACATAAAGATATGCAACAAGACTAACAACTACAAAACGCTGCACATACATACGTATAATTTATATTACAATAAACATAATTAATATTACAATAAATACAGATACTTAAGAAATATTACAGGTACAGTAAAACCCGGAAAATAAGAACACGTGTGTTTGGACTTCAGGCTGATTTTGTTCTTATTTACAGGGTGTATTCTGCAAAAACAGTCTGAAAGTGTTCTTAACGTGTTCTTAAACTTTTTTTAAAAATTAAATATTGCAAAAGACTACTAGTACTCAACAGATCAAAAAATGTTAAAATTCAAGTGCAAACTTGCAGCAGTAAAACAATCTGCACTATGTCTAATGCTCTCTGAAACTTAAAACATAAACACCTAACTCAATAACTCATATGTAAGAACAATTTTCGTTTTTCGGGCTGAATGTGTTATGTATATGGTGTTTTTCAACCAAATTTCAGCCTGAGTGTTCTTAATCCACTTGTTCTTTCATGCGGGTTTTTACTGTACGAAGTGCTATATACCACGTGGCACGAGAGAAGAAACTATAGTAACTGGGATTTTTTAGTTTTCGATTTATGTATATATTGAAAGCGTTCTGAAGCATGGATGTATTCTAATATCGTCAAGAAGATTTTATTATTTGCATTTCGGAGTGTCCAGAATAAAGTACTAAAATTACCTTTAAATGATATAGTAGAATGCCAGTACTCAAAAGATCGTCTTCTAAAGCTACGAGATGCGGCAACTCTGAATCCATACGAATTCCAATTTCTTGATGTTTCTTTAAAGCCAATTCTCTTTCCTGAAACAAATAACAGACATCATACATTAAAGAGCTATTGCTACCCAGGGTCCTTTGGGGGCAAGCTGCAATATCAGACTGTTTGAAACACAAATTTGGCCTAAAGGACAAGTTCAGGGTTGATAAAACTATTGTTAAAAAGTAACCTTAACAACTGCTAAACACCAATCGTGAGTTCTTTCCAGGTTTCGATGCCTCCAGCTTTTATAAAGTTGTTAATGAATCTTCGTAAAATAGGCCAAATATCGACGCAATTTTGTATTTTGTACTAGTGTGCAAAGGTGCGATAAGGAAGCTAGCAATGTGGGTGGTATGATATCAACACATTTGGCAGCCTTGTTCAGGTCAACGTGAAATGACGTCATTTCGCACTTATTAGCAGATTGAAATACGTAGTTTCGCAGATTAAAAAAGAAAAAAGTACTACACACCATTCATAACAGTGTAATCTCTTGAGTAATCAACAATTATACCAACCCCGGACTTGTCCTTTAAACGGATAAAATATCCAGTAGTTCAAGTAATTGCCGAGTTTCACTACGAGATGGACCAGAAAAAGTTCCCACTTTCGAAAATTCATAGTACCAAAAGTACTTCACATATTAGCATGATCCAAATTCCAGTTAAAAGCTGAAGGATCAAAGTATTTTTGTGAGCTTTCTCGCCATGTTACAAGCACTGAAAATATAGATAAATTCAACTTCATAAAACATTCATGGTTGCAAAATGACTGAAAAGGGCGCAAGACAAGTCATGAGAACTCCCTTCACATAAAACAATATGAATGGGCGTTTCACGTCTCTCGTCAGCTATAAGACAGATTTTCAAGCAAATACTAAAGATTTTCAATCACATGGCAATGAATGTTCAGAGGATATCTCTCACCCATGAGAAATTAAATTCTCTTTATTGTTCTGTGCAAGGAGTCCTTTAAGATCATGCTTAAATCTTTACCTTCATAATTTTCTGGGTTTCCTTCCAGCGATCTTTCCATTTGTCTGTCAGCTCGACCAGTCTCTCTTCATTCTCTGACAGTTTCTTAGCTGCTGCTTTCTCCGCATCACTTAATGCATCCTACGATAAGCAATCACAAAAATGCAAGTTGAACGAAGCCAACGTACTATATCACTACGTCAATCCCACGCCAAAAGGTACGCCGAAGGCCTAACTCACGTTTGTTGAAACCCGAGTGACAAGCCTAAATGGAAATTTGATCATTGGATCAAGGAAGGCATTAAGTTGGTGATAGATGAGGCACTGGCAATTTCCTTTTTGATGATGTGTGCAAGCGCCTCATCTATCACAAACTTCATGCCTTCCTTAATTGAATAATCACAGTTCGCTTTAGGCCTACCTCTGGTTTCATTCACTAGCATTTTCTCCGCAACAAATTTGCAAAATACGAAAATTTGAGCCATGACACTTCTGCTACCGAAAGATTTTCAAAGAATTTGTCACATTGATAATGACAAAAATTTATAGTTTATTTAGCTTTGTTGGAACATGGGTCGCAGGAAACGAAGAAATAGTTAAAAATGTAAACGCAAACATACCTGCGTCTTCATCGTGGCTTCTTTTGCCTTTCTTGGCCTTCCTTTGCTTCGCTGCCACAGCTCAATTCACTGACTCAAGTTTGTACTGGCCTAATTCAGTTTCAGCCCCGCTTTTGCAGAGAAACTGAATTAGGCCAGTACAAACCTGAATCAGTGAATTGAGCTGTGGCAGCGAAGCAAAGGAAGGCCAAGAAAGGCAGAAGAAGCCACGATAAAGACACGGGTATGTTTGCTTTGCGTGTACATTTTCAACTATTACTTCGTTTCCTGCAACCCATGGTTGGAAGGGCTCGCAAATTATGCAGTATGATCTCAGAACAGGTAATAGCCTGATTCGCACTCAAAACATTGGCAAACAATTGCAAACGGCAGATTTTCTCTCATTTCATGCGCTAATACAGAAGGCAGCGTATTTCAAAACAAAAGTTGGCTTCCAGATTAAGAGCAAAAACCCTATCGAGATATTTCGCAAGTTAGAATAAGCCCATACCTTACTGTGATTTTCGAAATATTTTGATAGCAACTTTTATTCTCAATCTGGAAGCCACTGTATGCTTTAAGAAGTTCCGCTTTATGTCCTACAGTTTGAAAAAGAGAAAATCTGCCGAAAATACGGTGAAAAGTCGATCTCGCAAATTACAATAAGGCTAGGGTTTGTTGTAATTTGCGAAATTGTACAATTTTACCATTTCGTTATTTCACAATTTCGCAATAAACGATTACGCTAAAGATGATGGCGAGGTTCTTTTTACCAAGATGTATTGCGTTCTAATTACGAATCCTTGAAGATTCTATAGGAATTCAACTAAAGAATGCAATGTGTCTTGGTAAAAAGCTCCTCGCCGCCATCTTTAGCGTAATCGTCTATTAACAACAATAAGCAACAAAACTGCACAACTTCAGTCTTTGATTACCTGCCTTTCCTCGCCCCCTTCAATGTTGCTTGAATCCAGGGAGATCACCCGACCTCGATTTACCCCCCGACCTCGAGTTCATATGTTGCCCCAGTAGTCGCAGCAACTTCGACCCCTGCACCCGCTGCAGCCGCCGCCTCTTCTTCTTCAAATGTTATTCGGGTGTTTCCACCAATTTACCCCCCGACCTCGAGTTCGTATGTACTTAATCTCCCTGCTTGAATCAAACGCCAATCAGCGCCATTCGACTTTCTCAACATTGACTTAGGGGGGCGGGGGGGGGGGGGATCGGGATCGGAATGTATAATTAATTATGCAATGCATAATTATGCAATGTTGCTCGCTTGATAAACAAAAACAGATCATTTATGTAAATATTAAAAAGAATAGGACTCAAAACAGAGCCTTGAGGTACCCCTGATCGAATGTGCTTAACGTATGTTTTCGCCTCGATATCTTAGGAAACATCACATAAACATTGAAGCTATCGATGTCACTCTGGATCGGTCTGGTTTTATCAAACCTAAATGCTGAGAATGTGTCATCAAAACAACTCAAATTTCTTTATGCTATGTTGGTGCCATGCACTTACGTTATATAACCTCAAATTGTGGCAAAGATAGGTCAAATCATGAGGTAAGATCATAATATTCAAAATGAATTACAATATTCAAAATAAAAAACAGCATTCGGAACAGGACATGTGTTATCGGCCAGAAAATCTGCTCTAGAAATTTGCATGCAGTTTTTATAACTCAATTTTAAATACGCATTTACGTAGATTGATCAGCAGAATACCAGGATGTTCTTCAAGAAGGAGATCAGCAATGTAAAATACGCATCGGTCAAGCTTACCAATCTAGCCCCTGACTATGGTCCATGTCTAGACTACATTACATAAGTCCATCTAACTTACGCTCGTTGTTGCTGTTGTTGTTATCGCTTCAGTTAAGGGACTTATGTCCTTACGCTTCAATACTGGGACTAATTAGGCCAAGTCCGCTGCGTTCACGGCGCGACCAATCAGATCGCTACTTTCTTAAGATGGTCAACCCACGTGCCTATTCGTAGCGTTTGATTGGCTCATTAGTTCAAAGTTCGACTTCTCGAAGCGAAGCGGCACTCGAAGTGACCTTCGAAGGGACGTTCGAATTTTCTTTCGACGTTCGTAGGATTGAAAATGTTCTAAGTTTCTTCTGGTTTTTCGTAGTCCTTGTTTAGAATCCGTTTTGTCGTGAGTCCTTTGTACATGAGTGAAATTAAAACATCAGATCATAAATGTTGAACGAATACAAGGAATCACGTCGTCAGTCTAGTCCATGTCTACGGGGACTGGGTAAATCTAAATATAACCTATTGTATTTGATGTTTTCGATCTATGCAACAAAAAGAAGATTAGCTGCGCCTGCCGCTCTTTTGTGCTATGTTTAGATTATGTCGCTATATCTCCGTTCATATTTTCGCCTCCGCTGACCTGGCAGCCAATGTGAAATAGTTTCCATGATCTATAGTATCGTATCGGTACCTTTTTGTACGTGTTTATTTAGTTGTCTATTTAATTGTATATCTTGATGTGTTGGCCATGGGGTAGACATTGTCTTTTGCTCCTGATGGTAGAGTACAGTAGACTGTAGCCTGTATTGTAAATTTTTGTATTGATATAAAAAATCTCCACTCAGTTATATTAACCGAGCAGAACTGTTTTCTACTACTTAAGTAGGATGTGGACGATGCTCCCGATATTCCCCTGATACCTAGTGTATTTAAATTTTTTATCAGTATTGCATGATCTACGGTATCAAACGCCTTTTTCAAATCAAGAAATATGGCCACGTTGAGCTGTTTTTTGTCCATATTGTCATACCAATAGTCAGTACCATTTATCAGGGATGTTATAGAAGGATACAGTTTTCGAAAAGCAAATTGATTTGGTGCAAATACTTTACTAAAGATATGAGATATTGAATAAGCTGATCGTGAACTATTTTTTCCACTTCAACATCCCAGAAAAAAACTAAAATGACAGATATGGGCCTATAATTGTTTCCATCCCTTTTTGGGCCTGACTTAAAAATCGGTATGACTCTTGCTAATTTCCAGCCAGATCTGGAGGTGTTTTTCGTCAAATAAACAGGGCCTAACTTGCTCCTTTCCTCTCCCTTCCTGTACGAAATTGATTCAAATTTAGCCACAGGGAGCCCAGGAATAATTGGCAAACTAAAAACATAAATTGTCTAGAATAGGAGCTCCGTAGGAAACTGCGAAGGATTTGCGAAGCCTTGAAATGAATGCTGCGAAGGACTCGTAGCGCGTTGAGCTGCGCCGTTTTTCACAGTTCCTTCGCAGCTCAACGCGCTACGAGTCCTTCGCAGCATTCATTTCAAGGCTTCGCAAATCCTTCGCAGTTTCCTACGGAGCTCCTATTCTCGACAATTTATGTTTTGAGTTTGCCAATTATTCCTGGGCTCCCTGTGATTTAGCAGCGCGATAGCAGAACGAAATTCGCGTCCAGAAGGGAATTAGCAATGTAAAAGGCGCATCGGTCAAGGTTAAAAATGAACGAGAAATCAACGTGAGGAGTTTCCTACAATCCGCTTCCTGCAAAAGAATGTGCATGGAGAATACGAATTCTCTGCGCGAATTAAAAATTTAAGGAAATTATGCATATGATAATTGAGCACTTCAACAAGAAAATTAGCAAAACTGTCACAAAATTACAATACTAGCTGGCTATCTAGCATATTCAACTAAACAGTGACGTATTTCACGTTTTTCTAAGCTACACCCTTCCTCCGCCTTCCTGCAGGAAATTGATTCAAATTTAGCAGCGCCTTAGCAAAGGCAAAGGCATGTAGGCAATAATAAACAGACACTTGTGAACACATCATGAAACAGAGTGTAAATATGTTTCATTAAAGAGGGTATAGTAGGAACCCGCATAGAAGAACCTGTTTTCATAAGAACCTTGAGGCTGAAATTTATTCTTTAAACCCCTTAAAAAAGAACCCTCCAGAGGCTGGTAGAAACCTGCCTCTAAAAAAGAACCCTCCCGCACCCTGGGAACGAGGCTGGTAGAAATGGGATGTGCAACATGTAAATAACAAACAGAACTGTGCCATACACTTAAAAACGTTCCACTGAAGCAAGGACGGGGGCACTATAACAAATGGTCTTTCAAGCTCATTGCGGTGGCTTTCGGACAGCAAATAAATCAATTTCTTAATCAATACAATAGAAGGATTATTAAGCGCCACCGCAGAGGGGGCTTATAGGGGGCTTATTCAAAACCTCATAGTTTTCGGATTCAAAATACAATTTTACGAGTCAAATCCATAAATTCGACACAACTTTATCTCAAACTATATCAACATTAACATGCAAACACTTTTAAGTTAAAACAAAAGTCTTCGGTAACTTCTGGAATTAGATATATGTGGGGGGGGGCAAATAGAGAGGTAGGCTTATAATAACAAATTTTGGCTCAGCAGGGAGGGGCATATTAGAGAGGGGGGCTTGGTAGAGAGGGGGGCTTAATATTAATAGAGCTCTTACGGTATAAGTAACTGTAGCATGTAAGTATGACATGTAACAACAGTTTCTCGCACATCTCCTAGTTTAAAGATTAGCTTGCTTTCACCGTAAGTATAACAGAATGTAGTTACGAGAACTTTATCCTCCCTTGATATTAAAGTGAAAAAATTGTCCTCCCTTGATATTAAAGTGAAAAAATTGTCCTCCCTTGATATTAAAGTGATGATATTGAAAACTGTCCTTTTTTCAATGTGCCAACATATTGTTTTATGTGATAGGTAACCATTTCTTTTAAAGCTGTGAGCCTTTCTAGTATTTTAGAAAACATACGACCGGAGCTGAATGCGATATTTTGATCACAGCCTCTCCAACTTCAACTCAAGTTCACTCCAGGCTTGTGCATTATGGAGAGGATTCCTTCGCATCTGCCATCTTCCAGCAAATTCCGTGCAGCCCCAGACCTCTTAGAAAAGGTCTATTGCTGTGCTTTAGTGTTTTAGGTGTATTGTTTAGTGCTACGTCGGATGTAGAAACCATAGCCACAATAGATAAATTTCTTGGCACATTCTGCATCATGAAGTTACTGTTCGAACACTGCCGTCATTGCCCAGAAACCACCACCAAGGTTAGCCTCAAAGACGTTGACAAGGGCAAGTACGCAAAGTCAAAAACCAAAACATTTTGAGAAAATATGCTAAAATATCTGTTCATTCAATTGGTAATTTCGGTTTTTGTCCGCAAGTGATTTTTCTTACAAAAAGAATGGTTTTCCTGAACCGATTACCAACGCCACCCTAAGCCACCCTACCGGGTGAGTGACCCTAAATCAGCACTATAGATCAGAGAGAAACCAGGAAATAATCAAGGTTAAATACACATTATATGCCTTTGCCTCCTGTGAGAAAAAAAATCTTCTTTGCCCCCTGTAAGCTTGGTAATTTCTTTCTTTAGACACCTGTGCCCTGCGAAAGAGCCATCCATACATGACTAGAGCACCAGGGACAAACGTAAAGGTTTACCTACGATAAAATTGCAGAGTAAAAACGTATCCGTTTTGCCTTGCGCTCACGTTGTTACAACGGATTATTTCTAAACGTCAACACTTAAAGGCACACTGTCATGGAACTGATTGGATAAACATGATAATCAAGAAGAAAAGAATTAAGCAAGGTTCAGTAATTTCGCTGTACAGTGAAATTCACGAAGACGATAATGATCTGATTCCCTTTATTCTCGAAACAAAGTATTCTCCAAGAGCAGAAAGGCTTGGTAATTACTCTAAGGCAAGAGCTTTGTTCTTGATTTGAACATCACAGTTAGCCAATCACAACCACGACAGTGTGCCTTTAACTCTGTATAAACTCAAAAACGATCTGTCTTCAGTTTGAATGCAAACATGGGATAGAACTTTTTGCAAAAGCAACTGCAGTTTCTTCAAAGGCTCTCATTTCAATGAAATACACGTATTTTTTTAATATAGGAAACTGCTCATACGAAAATCAACTCTCAGATCGCCAAAAAATTAAGAAACTCCAGTACTGGGAAAATATAACTTAAGAAATTATTCATTTTTAGAAAAAAAAATATACTTAACATATTTTTACTTAATTTTCATTTGTTTCTTATATCATAGTACTTCCAAGGTACTATGATATGATATGACTGATGTGCTAACACTAGATAGGCTTCAAAAACAGTGTTTTGTTGAAATTTTCTCGAGGGAACATGTACTGAACATGAAGACTGTTAAGAAACTTTTCAGAAACTCGTAAGAAACTCTGAGTACTCAAAATCTGATAATTTCAAGAAACTTTCAGTACTGGCCCAAATTCTTAGTGTCTTTTAAAAACATACGTGAACAGTAGCTCATAACAGAATTTTACACCAAACTTTCCAAGATTTGCAACCTACGCTGTAATTTCTATCAGTCAACAATGCTATTCATTTGCATGGATAAGAGATTTTTATTTGAGTCACAGTCAAAAACTTTGACTTAAACGTATGGAAAACTGGGTCAAAATTTGCATGAATTGCTCAACAGCTTCAAATCTGACAGGAATTATCATAACACTGTGGGTGTATCAACGCTTTTCAAAAAGGGATTACTATATTCAATTCATTATCCGATTTTTGATTACCATAAATGTCAAGACCACTGTACTTGAAGAGCTATTTAATCAAATTTCAGCAAAACAGAAATCAGTAGTTTGTCCTTCCGATTAAAGGGAGTACAAAGACCAGCATGCTTTGCACGAAGTCAACGACTTGCTCTCCACAGCTTCCAGAATATCTGACTGTACGAAATTCACAAAAACAAAAACAAACGGTTGCAAAGGCTGCTGGTCTTTGTACTCCCTTTAAGGGCTGCAAATTTAACGGGTAAAGCCTGGTTTCCATATAATCGCAAGGAGTCGCAGAGAGTCGCAATGAGTCGCAATGAGTAGCAGAGAGTCGCAAGGAGTTGCAATTATTGTGACTTGAAAAAGTGGTTTCCATATGATCGCAAAGGATCGCAAAGGATCGCAAAGGATCGCAAAGAATCCCAACTAACTTCACTTTCATCAAATTTCAAACCAAAATTGTGATCACAGAAATGAGATTATCCCTTGAAACAATAGAGTTGTTTTCGCAAGGAGTTGCAAAAGTTGTGAACAGTGGTTTCCATTAATCGCAATGGATCGAAAAGAGTCGCAGTGAGTCGCAGAGATAGAAAATTTTCTATCTCTGCGACTGCCTGCGACAGCAATCGCAAGGTGTCACAAGGAGTCGCAAGGAGTCGCAAACAAAGTTTTAGCCGGTTTCCATATGATCGCAGAGAGTCGCAAGCAAACTTGACCACTTTTATTGCAACCCGCTGCGATTCCTTGCGACTCCTTGCGATCATATGGAAACCAGGCTTAAGTGACCAAAAACATGTTTCAATTTTTCATGCCTATCAAAGAAGAATTGAAAAAATATTCAGTTCTTTATGCAATGAAAAATTATCAGAAATGTCGTAAACGCCTCCATTTGAGAGCTGTTTAATAAAAATCCAGCAAAATAGAAAGCCGTTATTTGTCCTTCAGAAAAACGGCTGCAAATTTACCTGGCGGGAGAACGAAGAAAATGTTTCATTTTCTATGCTTATCGAAAATGAATTTACGTATTCAGTTCACTATACGATTTGCGATGATCACAAATGTCTTAAAGGCCTCAATTTGAAGAGTTTTTTTTCAAAATTTCAGAAAGATATAAATCTGCTGTTTTTCCTTTGGACTGATAGCTGCAGATATACCGGGTGACTCAGAAAAAGTTTCATTTTCAAGTTTACCAAAGAAGGACTGAAATATTTAGTTCAGTATGGGATTTTCTGTTATCACGATTGCCCTAAAAGCCTCAGTTTTTTGTCAAACTTTGCCCTTAAGATTTTTGTCAAGACTGACGGCTGGAGATTTACCGGGGCTATTACAATAAGCAAAAATTTGTGCATATTAAGCCTTTCATTCGGTCACAAATGGTAGATAGAAATGCACGCAACTATTGTCGACCCCAAGGATAAAGCAAAATCTGACATTCTTGACGTTTGGGCAAGATTTGCTATTTTTCTTTAAAAGTGTATCCCAAAATGATGCTTTTCAACGGGTAATTTTTACCTTTAGCTATTAAAGAACAAAAATGTTGTCTTCTCAAAAAAAGCTCTTTATAGGGGAATTCATTACCTTTAACGTTTGGAGACCAAAATGTGAGTTTTTCCAGATTGGGTCACTGGCAAACAAAGCAAGGAGAAAATTTTATTATCTGTTTGATAATCGATTTTCGGTGACTTTTTAAAAATAGGACTACCCTTTTCTGGGAAACTGGTGGTTAATCAAAAACAGACAAAAACATACCAGATGGAGCATGCTTTTCAGAGTCTCAATCTCGCTCCTGAGATCACGAATCAGTTTCACATTTGGATCCTAGAAAAGATGCATAATTTGTTAAGCATAGTATCGCTTGATTCACGAAAATGTAATTACCTACTAGCCTGATGACATGTTCGTAGTGATCGCTATTGATAGACTGATGGACGCTCCAACTACGCCTCATGGACTTTGACACTGAAATTTGGGATGAAGTTTTCCCCTATCGATTTCATAACTTGATATGGAAACCATAGCAACACTGTGTACGAACTCCAGGCAATGGTGGATGGGCCTAAGTTGCCGGCTCGAAACTCCAATGTCAAAGCAGCTCAGATTTCAAGTTTTCAGTGATATTAGCCATGAACAAAAGCCACAAGTATCCATACAAATGTTTCCTCAATCCAAGAATCGACAAACCTTTCACTGTTAACCAGCTGTTCCTCATTTTTAAGGCCAATTTGCTTCCATGAACTTCACCGTAGCATTGAGAATTCCCAACTGTCGAAGGTCGCTTGCCTCGCTTGTGAGACTACACAGCGGCCTAATTCCAGAGGGCACACGTAAACGTGTTCATCTCCGTCTCAAAATTTTATATCAAAGTCCATAAGGCCCAGATTGAGCAAAAATAAAAAAATGTTGCTGTTGTTGTTATTATTGTTGTTGCTATTGTTGCGATATCTGGGACTATGTCGTGAGGCTAATTACCTACCGTCTGGTAAAAATTGCACAGAGCTCCGATTTTTAAAATCTTTAAAAAGTGGTGGGCATAAAATAGACTTATGACGATGAGTCCCTTGTATCTCTGCGGCAAATCTTGCTCAACAGGGACTCATAATGACACAGTGAAAATCTGACGCTAGTTTCTTCATTCATAAGTCCAATTATAACGGAAGATCGGGAAGATCATGGCCTCGAATCTCGAATCTCGTAAGAATGTTATCAGTTCTCTAATCGAATCAAATATTCTATCATTTTTAACTTAACCATAGTAATTCAGAAAACACGCAATCTTACTGGTACTATAGGAAGCTCAGAGTTGAGGCCTAATTAGGGTTAGGTTTCTCAGAGTAATGTAAATGAGTCAGTCTCGCGACGTAGTCCCAATCATCGCAACAACATCAACAACAAAAATGACAACGACAACAACATTTTTCATTTTTGCTCAAACTGGGGCCTATGGACTTTCACACAAAAATTTGAGACGGAAATGAATAGATTTATTTGTGCCCTCTGGAACGAGGCAGCAGCGTAGTCTTAGAAACGAAGCAAGCAAACCTCGGCAGTTGGAAATTCTCATTACTGCGGTGAAGTTTATTGAAGCTAATTGGCCTCAAAAATAAGAAACTTCATGTTGACAGTGAAAGGTTTGCTGATTCTTGGATGGAGAAAACATTCATCTCATCTGGATACATGCGGCCTTTGTGCATGGCTATCACTGAAAACTTGAATTTTGAGGTGTTTTGGCATTGGAGATTTGAGCCGGCAACTTAGGTCCATCCGTCATTTCCTGGAGCAATGAACTGTTGCTATGGTTTCCATAATATTTATGATTTCGACGGGGAAAGAATTTCGTTCCAATTTTCAATGTGGAAGTCCACGAGTCGTAGCTTGCACGCCAATCAGTCATCAATGGCGATAACTACGAATATGCAATCAGAATATTGGAATCATGGCCTCGAGTTTCGAATCATGGAGAATATTGGAATCATGGCCTCGAGATATTAACGAGTTTCTGTTGACCAAGGCTCCATCATGATGACAGGACGATCCGCGACTTTGATGGAATGCGGAGACAATAACCTTCCAAAACAACATTGTTTTTGGGTTCAGGGGAGTGTTAAAAGTAATCGTCATGGATAGAAATGGATAGAAATGATAGAAATGCAGATTATCAAGAAACGGCCCAAGTGCTCAAAAGGATTGTGGCAAGCATTGTAGATGGTTTTGCATGGAAGAATATCGAGAGGAATGAGAAACATTTAAATACTATTTAAAATGTGAAAATTTTTGACTCGACTCCATAAGAAAATACCTGAAAAGTTCACTGATCGAAGAATTTGAAAAAAAGGGGATATAAAAATGCGAAATACAAATGCGTTGGATATGAATTATAAAAATATCTTTTTTTATATATATTCAATCTAAAAATTACATGACAAAATTACTAAATACACTACTTAAACTACTTTACAATACTACGACAACGATACCAAGAGGAGCAAAATACAATGACAACCCCGAGGCCTTAAAAAAAGAAAAATTAAAAAGAAAAACATTTAAACGAAACCAGTCAGAACTATTAAGAAAGATATAGATAACAAAAAGTAAACAAAACAAAAAGGTATTGCAAAGAAAAAGTGCTTGGTGGTTGCGTGATGAAAATATCTGAACAGATGAAAACAACAAATTATATTGCTTACCTCATTGACAGTCGGTTTATTGATAATATTTTTCGCCCTGTTTGCATAGCGAAGTGTACTCAGAGTTTCCGCGTAATTACAGTCTGCGGGCGAAATTGCTACAAAAGAAGAGATAAACGATGACGAACTTAAAATGAAAAAATTAATTATCCTGAAATTTAGTTTTCAGCGTAACTGATAATAAAAAATGAATTATGGGATACAGTTTGAGACTGACGTTACGAACAAGACAGTGAGCTAAAAAGGAAAACATTCTACGTAATCACAATCTGCAGGCAAGATTGCTAAAAAAAGAAGAGATCAAAGATGACGAACTTAAAATAAAAAAATAAGGTATCCTGAAATTTAGTTTTCAGATTAACTGGCAATAAAAAAATATGGATTATGGGTTATGGGATAGAAATTGAGACTGACATTACCAACAAGACAGTGGGCTTAAAAACTGAAAACCTTCTATCTACAGGGTGTCCCCAAAAATGCCCCCCCCCCCATTAAAAGGTTCAACAAAACTCGGTTATTAATACTTCCCAGTGACCTGTTTTGAAGAAAAGGTGAAATATTCGTCCTCGCTTAAATGATACTTCACTAGCGGGTGAGCAAAATGTTAAAAATACTTGACATTTTAAAAGCAAAATGTTAAAAATACTTGAATAATATAAAAATGAAATGTTTATCTGTCAGTCAAAAGCCAACTTAGATTTGAAAATTCTGTTGGTAAAGTCACTCATCTTAAAAACCCAAAATTAGAAAAAAGTCTGTATATGCATAGGAGCAAACATTTTATGTTTTTTTTCTGGTTCATGATTTACTTGCTATTGAAATTAAAAGTCTATTTCTCACCTGACAATTGTGTTGAAATTAAACTTAAATGCACAGACTTAGATTCTGGAGAACTTTGATATTGAATATTTGCAACTCGTTCACAAGGTTGTCCAGCACGTTGTAAGTTCACAAATTGGTAAGTTACACATCTAATCACCGAAGTTTAGTTTATGCCAATGTTTGCAAAGGTGAAAGATTTTACAGAGTCAGAGAAATATGCATACTTCAGACAGAGAATGGTTCGCAAGCAAAACTTCAACTACCTGCAGACAGGGGCAAGTGAAAGGAACTTTCTAAAATAATTTGCACCATTGCATGAGGCGAACAGTGCATGCACTGCAACCCGAATATGCTCGAAGATAATAAATAACAAAAGCTCAGTTTTCCACTGAACACTTCGTGTCAATATTTTCTGGCATTGCCTTCCAAAAAAGTTAAGGCTTGATCGTTATACCTACTTGCAATCATTATCGTCTTTGAATTTCCACCTAAACTATCTTTGAGTAGCCAAGTGAGGACTGAGTCCCGGTAGGGAATGAAGAGATGTTTCTTGTTAGGGTTCGTAGAGCATTCAGCTGAAGAAAAATAAAATTCTTCAATCAAAAGCAAACAAAACTTTTAATTTCATACACCAGGGTGAGTGAGACTGCGTTCACACGATGCCGGCACATTTTGAAAACAGTGAAAAATGTGACGTATAGGCTTTCCGTTCACACGAAAACGGCACATTTTTGCCGGCAGATTTTGAAAAACGTACATTTTGAAAACGGAACTCTAACCGGCACATTTTGGAAACGGCGTCGTGGAAACACTTAAAAATGATGAAAACAAGAACATTTTTAGACGCTTTTGAAACGAGACTGATCGATTCTTATGGTGTAGATACATTTCTTTGAAATCAAAGTCTTGCAATGAGCTATTTACCGTCAAATTTTGTACCGTTTTCAAATTGTTCCGGCATCATCTGAACGCTAGCTCAAATTTTGCTACCGTCACATTTTTCACCGTTTTCAAAATGTGCCGGCATCGTGTGAACGCAGTCTGAATAGAAAGATATAATTTTTGGTGGCTTGCGGAAATAAACGACGTAAAGCACATGACTCAAATCTTTATTAAAATCTTCAAAAAAGGTGGGTGTAAAATTGTATCAAATTTTTCTATCAGTTGAGCGAATTGAAAGGACCTTTGGATAATTAGCTGTAAATTTACAGTGGCAATTTTTTGGCATCTTGATTATTTTCAAAATGGCAGCATTTTGGTAATTTTTGTAAAAATGTATCAGAAATTTTTGGAAAAATTAAAACCGTCGTAAGTCTTAATTTACCAAAGGAAAATTGATACAATCTTCAAGAAAACAATAGCTTATTAAGGTCTACAATATGGTGGAAAGCAGAAATCTGTAGCTGTTCTGGTTAAGAATTTAGAAATTTGATGACGTTATAGCTTCAAAATGAATAAATACCATCATTTTGAAACTAATCAAGATAGCAAAAAATTATCACGGAAGATTTAAAGAAAATTACCCAAAGTTGCTTTCAAGCACCTTAATTCAACGAAAAAATGCAATAGAATTTTACACCCACTTTTTCAAAATTTAGCGCTATGTTGGATGTCAAAGGCAAACTGTTTTCATTGATGAGAAAATTTTGTTTCAGAACATTACCCTTCCTTTAGACCAAAAATAAGGAAATTCTGGTAAGGGGTCTGTAGGGGAACCACAACTCAATCTTCGGTTTTGGTCCCTGATTTATTTGCAACTGAGACTGTGGTCACACGATGCTGGCACATTTTACAAACGGCAAAAAATGTGATAGATACGCCTTCCGTCGATACGAAAACGGCATATTTTTACCAATAGATTTTGAGTAATGTAAATTTTGAAACCAGAACTTTAACTGGCATATTTGGAAATGGGTATCAATAGCTAAAAGTTTGTTACCGCCACATATACACCAATTTCAAAATGTGCCGGCATCATGTTAATGTAGTCTGAAATTGAAATCCTATTTACGAAACAGATAATCTTATCGGATTTATGTTTCAATGGCGAGTAAATCAAGGCCGGAAGCGAACGTGGCATTCCTGTTCCCATACAGGCCCTTTACCTTACCTTTACGCAGTGGCGTAACGCAGTTTAGGGCACCATAGTTCAAAAACTAAGGGCCCCCGACTAAAAGGGGCCCCCAGCATATTATCAAATCATCTTTAAGTTGGTGCTGTGGCCATGATAAAAGACCAAGAAGCATGATATGATATGGAAATGTAGTGGCAGTCGTTATCTACTCTGCAACGATGTGATGTGTTCTGAGGCAAAGTACAGGGCATGTCTTCAAAATTTTGCTGATGATTTCGCCCCTAGACTCCATTATTGTCGTCTCTTCCCTACTGATTCGCCTTCGACACACTGCTTGCTTGGACAACGCTTATGTTGACTGTAATCATTGCAATTTTCATTGGTATCTGTGAGACTCATTTACCTCAACTTAAAACTGGACATGGCTTTTAATGTTGTCTGTCATATCATATGCCCTTGCTGCGCTGGGGGCCGCGAGCCACAAAATGCCCAAGGGCCCCGACTGTCTCCGTTACGCCACTGCCTTTACGTCTGACAGAAGAGCGATTTTAGCATAAAAAAATTTTTGCATCAAAGTTACCCTTGAATGAACATTTAAACTTCATTTTCGAGTGATGTTAACTTTTTTGTCACCCAGTATATACCACTTCAAGATCATAAAGTTGGAGAACACCTAACTTGGGTACTTCTTTTTTTCAAAGCATGAATTCTTGAGAAGAAATTCCGTATTGAAGAGTATTTGGATTGGATGAAATTTTAAAGCCGTATCTATCAATAAAATAAAACACTGACTTGGTGGACAGCAAAGAACAAAATCAAATATCGCCTCCTCAAGTTGGACCTTCTGCTCCAAAATTCTGAGTTATGTCTTGTCTCGTTTTCTTTACTTATTTGAGTTCAATTTTTACTCTTCTAAGGAAAGTAATCAAAATCGAATGTTCTGACAAATACTGCGGCAAAAAAAAAACAAAAAATAACACGACGGTTTAAAATGTCATGAAAATTTCGCAAATAGTTCTGCATCAAAGCACCACAGAAATTGCTTTCGTGTGAAATCAGTGCAGCAAAATCATGCAAATATTCGGGACATCAAGCGAGTAAAGAAAGAGCCGAGAACTTACAGTCAATGCAAGAGTAGTGTAGCCAACTAAAATGGATTGTGCGAGAATTCATCGTACAATATTCGAATACTGAGTTTGAAGAATCGAATGATAATAATGTTCTGATTCTATTGACCGCCTGTAGTAGTTGGAACATTGTTCAGCGTATGTGCGTGGTTTAGGAAACCAAAACGAGGCATTCAATCCATTCAGGAGTATGACCGCTTTACACCAAATCTCGGATCTTTATTCGAATTATCATTTGAATAATAATCCAAAAATGATTTCGGATAACCAAATATTTTAGGATTTTGACGGTCACACGTCTCTTGCTTTGACTATAACGGTTGTTTGACGCGAAAAAAGTGGAAGAAATGACGTCCAGTTGCAAAATGAAAAAATACATACCAAGAGACGAAATGACTGAACCAAGTGTCACAAGTGATTTGTTGATATTTCCACCTTCTTTCAGTCTTATACCAGTGGCGCCTGTCGCATCTGCTCTTTCACTAAAATAGGAATACCCTTTTCAAAAAAGCACCTTTACACATTATCGTTAGCGACTTCCAAGCCCGCCTTACAGGAACTCTGACATAAAATATGCTTAGAAAATTCCTCATAACCTGCGACTGAAACGATGGACCTTAAGATGCCTTGCACCTAACTGACCAAATATGAACACCTTACAGAGATCTACTCAACAACATGAATGCTACAGGCTTTTAAACGCTTAAAAACCTCTTAACTCATCCAGCACAAAGCCACCTTACGACAACCCCGACCCCAGGGCGTTCCCACGGCACACGCAGACCAAGAAGCCGAACGAACACCCTGGTACACTTCGACCAAATACGGCCAGAAAATGGGTGCATCTGCAGCCACCATGGATTTGCAGTTTGCTAGGCAACGCTAATTATGCGACCTCGATTTCAAAACAACAAAGCAACAGTGGAAAAATGTTGTGGCTTAGTGACACGATGTATTGTTGTTTTTCGACTAATTATGAAATTTTCGAGAAATAATTCATGTTTGCTATTGTTTTCAAATAGCTAATTAAATCACAGAATGGTCTCTTGTATCCTAGAGTAGAGGTAGAGCAACTAACTCACTCTGGGGAGGACACTGACCTTTCGAAAGAAGCATAAAAAGTCATTACCTTCCGGCTAAATCCACAAGATTGATTTTACTAGTTGTTTCACTTGGCATGTCATGATAGAACTTTGCCTATACATACAAAAACATTCCAAACGTCATTATAGATTGCAAAAAATGTAACAAAATAATGCAAGAATACAAGCAACGTACAGAGGTGTCTGCTTATTTACTCCAAACCTCATATTAGTTCGGCAAGGTTATCATACACGCATAATTCTTATAAGAAACGGATTACAAAAATAGTAGGCTCACTTTTTAAAAAATCTAGAAACTGTGCTATCTTAATTAAAAAGTTGAGGAGCCATTTACAAAACCAAGGTCACTAAACATGTCTTTGAATAATTTACAATACCGAGAAATATTTCTTAAAATAATTTGAGGGTTACTTTTGTTCTTGCTTAGAGATGTCAATGAGTACTTTGGAAGCCATTCTTACAAATATGAACAAAACAAGAATTCGAACATAAAAAAATTGAGAAACTTAAAGGAAACTTTCAGTAACTTTTGACGGCAACATTGCTGTAAATTTAATAAACTTGCTTCTAGCCCTGCATCTCCTACAAGTTACCTGATTTTGATGAATAACCTTGAATCACAATTAACGATTGCCACTCAAATTTTTCTATACCCTTAACGTAATTTTTATCTTTGGTAGGACCAAACCTTCCAGGCGAACCAGAAATTAGAACTTTCTCGGTAAAAGTGCCATTTTTTTGTAAAACAACACCAAAAGAAAATTTTAAGACCACCAAAATAGCAATATTCTGTGATTTTCATTCAGTTAGGATTTTTTCACTACTAGGTATACATGAATAGAACCAAGGACGATAATGGAAGTCATTTGTTTCGAAAACTGACGAGAACATACCTGCGTATAGCTCAATGTAAAAATAGCATGTGATCGACTGCTTGTATCATTCATATTAGTTGAGGCCGTTGTTCTGAAAGAAACAGATGACAGAATTAAGCGTAGTTGGAAACATCAACATTTTTTGTACAAAACAGCGGTTAGATTTGTTTTTTCATAGCCCTAAGCTAGGAAATAGGTGAGATATCTAGTGATGAACACTTCTACAAGTAAAATTCTTTTATCCAATAAAATGTACAATAACGAAATTACCTAGAACGACACTTACGAAGTACTTTACACTACAAGGACAATGCTACGAGGAGCAGTAGACAATGACTACCCCATGGTTATAGCATAAAGAAAGGCAACAAATTAAATCTAAATATACCGGGTGAATCATAAAAAACGCCCGGCGTTTGAAAGGCTACTGTTCCCTGAATATAGATGCAACGATATTTTGCAATATTTGATTAAATAGCTAACATGTTCAATTATTTTTAGAAATTTTCCTAGCTAAAATCGGATACTCCGTTCAGATTCTGTAGGCAAATTCCTAAATGAGTCCCCTCCAGAAACATTAAAAAACGTGCTAAAATTACAAGCAAAAGTCCGCAATGTGTTTACCTCACAGCGATGACTTTCAGCACGCGTTTTCGTTTTGGCGGGTTGAAAACTCTTCCCCCTAGTGAAAATAACTTATTCAGGGGGATTCCATTCTCCAATGGGGACAAAATACATGAGTAAATCCAAGAGTCATTATTGCAAGGAAGGAGAACAAAGGTAAATGTTGCTTGCTGTTTTCACTCGTTTTTGCAGGTTTTCGAAAGGGGCTCTCTACAGAAAATCTCCTATTTCGACGGGAAAGAATGACTGATAAAAGCCGGGCAAATTATTGAACCTAATTTGACATATCGGGGATAAAACAAGACAGTTTTCAAAATCATTGCTTTCATATTGAGGGATCAGGAATTTTTTAAACGCCGGGCGTTTTTATTGACTCACCCGGTACAATTAAATTCAAATGCAAAAGGCTGCCTATAAAAAATTCTACTGATAAATCCTAGAGTTGAGATCACACTGGAAGTGAGGCAATTGCTGGGTTTGGGTTTACAAGTAAAATGGGGGTAATCATGCTTCGTGTATCGAAGAAATTAGAACATTGGTCCATCATTGTTTTTGTTAAAACTGATGCCAATAATTTAAAAACCTATTTCTTAATCTGACATAAAGTAAATCAAACAGTGGTGTGCAAGACCAAAAATTTACCAGAGAATCTTTTCATAGAGCTCGTGAGTCATTGCACACAACACGCCATCAATCAACTTCATCTATAATTTGCAGGAAGCAGAAAAATGAATGCCTTCATAAACATCTGAGCCTATTCTACTTGCAAAAGCAATTTAAAATTCGAAGGCTATGCAC
The DNA here is from genome assembly GCA_964019985.1 of Aurelia sp. 4 Dawson et al 2005. Taxonomy (NCBI): domain Eukaryota; kingdom Metazoa; phylum Cnidaria; class Scyphozoa; order Semaeostomeae; family Ulmaridae; genus Aurelia; species Aurelia sp. 4 Dawson et al 2005. The sequence goes on along the minus strand of OZ026494.1, from coordinate 4,173,335 downwards.
TTACCTTACAGAATTCCCCTGAGCCATCAAAGTTTCTACTGCTTCATAATCTTGGACAAGATGCTTCGATAGCCCTGAAAATGAATGAAATTATAGCAAAATAAGATCGTGAAATAACAAGTATGAATCGCCAAAAAGGCAATGCTTTGTCAAAACATTTGCACCGGCTAACCTACGAAAGAGTTTCTCTCTTTCGATTTGAAACACATATCAACAATTAACAAATGGCATCAGCAATGTACCCAACCTCGTTCCCAGGGTGTTCTTACGTCATACGCTGATCACGATGGCGAATGAACACCCTGGTACACTTCAGTCAAATGCGCCTAGTAGAATTGAACACCAACCTTGAACATATGGCCCTTCCTTTGGATGTTCTCGTACCTTGAGAGTGTACGTAGATGTTCCTCGTTTGGCAGGCGCTCTTAATAAATCTCGAACTTTTTCATTGTAGATCTCCAAGTAGCTACAATAAAAAGAAAATCGTGATGAAAATAGGAACATACATAAGGAACAGCGAACACTTATGAGACACCAAATACCTGGTTGGCGGGGCTCGGAGACTGTGGTGTCCATACATAACAGTGGTTCAAAATTTATACCCAAATAAAGACAACTGTTGATGTTTTCATATATTCATTCATACTCCCAATGTCTATTATATTGATATATTTTTTCTATAGCTTTGGCGGGGTTTGGTTAAAGATCCTGAGGTCCCTGCCATATAGTGCTTGAATGAGAGTCTCGTCCCCTTCTTCTTCTTTTGCGAGCCCGTTTCACATTTGATGTTAGGCTTACATAGAGTAAACGATTATCCACCTAGATTACATAATGTATCTGAAATATCAACGTCCAAATTTTTCCACTATCATGATCCATGTTGGCCTAACGTCTAATGTGAAAATGGCTGAAGTATTTATTTGTAAAAAGGTTTATTTTATACTTAGCACTTTATATTTAATGGTATATTTAGTTGTATTTTTTACATTTTTTAGATTTATGTTAAATGCCGGGGGTAGTCATGATATATTGCTCCTCCTGGCGACGTCCTTGTAGTGTCGTATGGTAGTTTCGTAGGTAGTATCGTAGGTAATTTTTTTATTGTAAATATTTATATTGAGTATAAAAAATATAGCGTTTGGCTACGAACTGCACCTTAACTACTGCAATACATGATCTTCGTACCTTTTACAATAGACATACTCCTTTGCAATATTTCCTACACGTTTATTGGCTTAAGCTTGCATGCGTCAATTGATAAAGATTAACAAGTGTTGACAAATAAACATATTGCGCTCCAATACCCTCTCCGTACAATGGTTACCATGGGGACTCTGTGGGTGTTTGGAAGACAACATGAATTAAAAACCTTTTTTAACCTTTTAGACCATTCCTCAGATATGCAACTTGTTTATCCTAAAGGCAAATATTACTCCGAGACGAATTCCAAATCCTAAACCAATGACCATTTTATACATGCAAAAGTTCACCTTCTTTCACTTACAATCAATGAAAACACTCTGTCACTGACAACAACACAATTTTGGGCATTTTCATACAACAGTGAATTCTGGAAAACCTTTTCAAAGCAGCGGGAACGAAACATGGACATACATTTACCTGACTTCAGTTCGGAATGACATTCCCTCATCTTCGCATTTTCGCATTTGCTGAAAGAGACCCTGTGAAGAAAATGTACATAATTACGACTGCAACAGCTGGGTTACATTAGAAGGTAGGTTTACGTTGTTACGTCTTTCAACCCTCTATTCAGAAAGAATCATAATAAAAACAGCGAATGATGTGTGGACGCTGTGTGGACGCATTGTTGTACTTCCATATTTGTTGTATTGGCAGGGGCACTAATGCACCGTGTTTGTAGCTTAGAAATTAAAGTTTATTTCCTCGATATTACTGCTTTTCTTTGTTGTTTTCTCTTCAGCCCAAGCCTTAGAAATCAAATTAAAATGGCCCCTGCACGTCTGAACTGTTAACTCCTACACTGCGCTCATCCTCATTTCAAACTTCCTCGTAACACCTCTAAGGGGACCATTATAGAAATAAGGTCAACTCGATCTTTTAATGCTATCCGTGCCACTTTAATCAGGGGTGTTTTTAACTTGTATTTTAACTTACTAGTTAAAATATATTGTAAATATTTTATTTATTTATCTATTTATTTATCTATCTATCTATCTATCTATCTATCTATCTATTTATTCATTTATCTGCTCTTCCCTTTTCTTTTAACCATTGTAATTTTCTTTTTATTTGTTGCAAACTTATTACTTACTTACTTACTTACTTACTCACTTACTTACTTACTTACTTACTCACTCAATATTCAACTTGGGCACATATGCAACTCGTTCTTTCTTTTTAGATTAAATGTTTCATGAAATCGTGGAATTGGAAAAATACAAAAATTTCATGTAATTCGATATTTGTTATCCACCTTAGACATTGATTTTTTTCGTTTTGCTTCTATAAAAACATGAAATTCTCACTTTGAAATCTTAACTGTTGCATAAGTGCCATACTAGTAGGGTTCTGCTGTAAAACTGAATTTTAATGCCGGGGTCGGCGGATATTGTCAAAAAATATTTTCCCCGACTCATTTCTTGATTTACTTTATCTACCCTATCATTCTAAAAGTAAGAATTTTCACTCAGAAATTTTTGAAGAAGTCCAAGAAGCTTTATATACTTCTAGTCGACCCTGAAACTTGATTTGGATCGATTTCGAGCACTTTTTTCAATGTATCATATTTTCTTCAAATAGATAGCAATTGAGCTGATTTTTTAGTTACAGATACTTCCAGGTCACAACAACAGATGGTGTAAATTTTTCTAGGTTTCATTGGCTGTGAGCGAAGAAATTTAAATTTTTGTAAGGGAAGGCAAAATTTTCCGGTGTTGCGTTTGTGCCTTTTTTACAATATTCAAAGGAAAATGGCGATATTCACAGTTTGTAATTTTTACGCCGCTACAGGTAATATCAGCAAAGATGTTTCATGGAATGATGAGAAATAGAGCTGCAATAAGATTTCTTGTTCTTTGACAAGAATATGTCATTTTTTCTACAAAAGAAAGCACAATTATTGTCCGAGGTGGCACATTTGCAACTTCAGCATCGCGATATTGAAAGCTTTCGGATTTATTGCATTTGAAACTGTTCATAAAATAGTTCTGGCATGGTTGGTTTGACCATTGTAACCTTTCATTAGATTATGAAGATTGAGTTCATGTGGTTAATTATTTGGGTATTAAAGGACTTTCACTCTAAATGTGGCACAAATGTAACAAGTCAAAGATTTTTGATGAGCATTCCTAGATCAGGAGAAGGGGGAGGGGTACGTCACCCGACAAAAACATTAATGAAAGAAGGTGATTTTCGCCAAGTTTGGAGCCCTGATTCCATAAAACTGATATTACACTGGGAAATCTGGGATCTTCGGGTTCATTATTAGGGCGGAAGGTCTAATATTTTGGGCAGAAGGTCGCTATTTATGTGAAAAGAGAAGGGCGTCATTATAAAGGGCGTTTTGGTCACTTTCAAGATACTGATTCGATATCATATTGGAAAATTTAGGGTCGTTCTAAAGGTATTTTCAGTGATAAAGAAATCACTGCTTGGGGGGGAGGGGTGGGGGATTAGAGTATTCTTGTCAAAGAAAGCAGACAGCGACAACAGAGCATGTATTTCGAAATTTTAGTGCGTGGTCACAAAAGTACACATTATACAAAAGTTGTGGGGCTGTCCTGGTTCTTTATCAGGAGAGGAGGTCTTTAAGGACTTTATAATGCAAGCTGACCATTGTAATCTACACAGGGAAATTAGTAGCTGGTAGCAAGTTTTGTGAAAGCTTGAATGCTAAACTGGACAGCTACTGCTGTGTGTTGGAAATTTGCATGAGAGAAGCGATGAATGCTGGAATCAAAAAATAATTCTTTTCAATAAATCGTACATCTAAGGTCAAAATTAGATGAATTCTTATATCTTTTGATGTATTATTGAAAAAACATATTCTTGCAGGAATGTTTTATTCAGTAATCAGGCTACGTAGATGGTAGCTAAAGTGTTCGTTAAAACGTGCATCGGCTTTCAAAATTATGTCTTTTGCCGTCATCTTCAAACGATTAACGTCTATCTACTTTTGCAGTCCCAGCGCTCCGCAGCCTGCATGCAGACTAAGCGCTCGTCGCTAGCAGCAACTTCACCTTCATCGCGTGCCAAATTCCGTTCAACAAATCGATTGACAACATGATGATGGTTAGCGTAACCATTTTGCTTAGACAGACCATTAAAACTAGTTACATTCACATACCATGGCGAACAAAAAAAACAAATGTCCTGCGTACAAGATTGAGCATCAAATCGGTTTAGGCAAGATGATCAAATAATGCAAACTCACACAGTATACGGGCTGATGCACGTTTAATAGATCAAGAGGACGGCTTTTGGCACAGTTAACCCCAATTTTCATTTGTGAATACTTGAGCATACGGGCTTTGGTGATTGTCTTATATTTTGGATTGAAATCATTCCAAGAGATATTTCCAGCCAGATAAAAGTAAACAGTTTTCTACCACTAGAGGAGTGCGACAAGGGGATCGATTCACTTTAGCGCCTTTTTGCGTAATTATAACTGCAGTTTTATAAGGCAGAAGATAAAGTGGACATTGATACTGCGAAATAGAAAATTCTTATCCAGGCGATAAAGCTTTAATGTGGCAGCACATGAGACACAGAGAATAATTTGAAACAGTTTTTATTTTTGCAGTCTTAACCAATAAAGGAGTAGCTTCGGGGAAAATGAAATTTGGTAATTATACAACAAAAATTGTTTATGGTCTTTCAGAATGAGAAACGGTGTAAATTACTTTATGTACGATAAGAGCGGGCTACAGAACTTCAGCATCAAGCATTCCTTACTCACCTATAATAAGTTGCAATTCTGCGACTGTTAAACTTTGCAAATGATTTGCAATAATCAAATGATACAGTTCTGTGTATAACCAGTTTCTTGACATTTCTGAATGATATATCAAGCTTTTTTCTTTGGCATACATGGAAATAGCAGCAATGCTCGGTTAATATCAAATTCAAAGATAAGATATGAGAGATAACTCAACAGCACTTCCTCCGTTTTGACACTGTGTGAATGGAAAAAAAAATCAGGTTCTCCTACTCAGATTCTTGTTTCGATTTGGTAGCAGGATCTGATCTTGGAGCAATCTTCACCGTAACTGGCCCTGTTTAGTGGCGATTTACTGGGGAATTGCGATTTACGGCCACACGTTGATGATGGCTTTTGTCACCTGAGTTTGTAAAAATTTATTTACTTTGTGTCATTTTTGTTCTCTTGGTCTTGTCATCTTTTTAAACTTGGATTGATTGGAAATATTTGAATATTTAGAATTTTAGTTAGATAGTTTTTAACCAAATATCAAGTCAAGACCTTGCTAAAAAGAAAAAATGGATTCCTAAGAATTCAAGATAAAATGAGAATCCTACCAACCTTCCTTCTGAAAAATGATTAAATATCAGCGTTTGGACAAAAACTGGAGATTATTACATGTTTGAGTACAAGGAATTGCAAAAAGACGCATGTTACAAACCACACGGAATCGTGATGTAAAACTCATGTCCAACTGCTTTACATAGTTGATTTTTAACTAAAAGATTAAACAGTTACATGCTATGATAGTCTTTGTTAAGCACAATGTTAGCAAATACCAGTAAATAAGCACTAATTAGCAAAACTAGGAAAAACTAGTAAATGAAAACAAAACGCCATGAAATCTTTACTGAAAAATAGCAGAATTTTTCAAACAAATTTCCCTTAAGAATGAATACCACATCATACAAATCAAAGAGTTCACTGTTCGTATAAAATAGCAACGTACCAATAATACATACTTTTTTATTTGTTACCAAGCTTTTTGAAATAAATTAATATAAAAACGAATGATACAAATAATACAGAAAGCACACATGTTTGGGCACACTCTTTATTGTCTTTAAGCTCAGTTTGTGACTGCAGCAAGGCAATGAGGATCATTAAGATTTACTCCTGCATTGTTCCTTTCGTCAAGCTAATGGCCCTTTCGTTTTCGTTTTCAGGGGCTGGAAGCAATTTTATGTCCCGTTTCATTCATTTTTTTCGAAGTTTTTCGAGGGCAGTTTCCACACAAAAACTTCGCAAATTTTTAGTGAGATGAATTTCACACCAAAATTAGTTCTATAATCTAACCATAATGAGCGTCATCAAACGGAGACTTTGCTATCTTCTGAATTGATACAAAGAAACGTTTATATCTTCATATGCATCGGAAAGCAAAAACGCGAGAATATATTTTTCTCTCCCAAGTTTGGAACTTCCAGGCACCTCCTGTCTCAATTTGTGCATTGATGATTAAAGGGTGTAGAAGAATTCTCGAAGGAAACTTCCATATTTGATCAGCAATACAACAAGAGGGGTAGTTACTTCCTACCCCCTGCCCCACTACCAGCACGCAACTGTTTTTGTCATCTCAACAATATCACTGAATTGATTGTTTCAGTTATGGACTCTAAATCATTCTGTAATCTATTAATCTTTGCATAAAAACTTAATGATATTGTAAAAGCCTTTCATAGTAGAAGCTTGGCAACACTGCCTCTTTTCCCCGTTATGACCGCACGCTTGAATTTGTATTTGTTGTAATTTTTTTCAAGTTGTTTTTGGACTTGATAGAGAAAATTCATGCATAATCTTGGCATCTGCTTATGAATTGTGAAAGAAAGTGGTTGTGTAAAACTTAGTCACGAGGTCGTAACGCATAACAAATAATTCAGTATAAGTAAAAATGACAAGATTTTTAGAAAAACTAACTGTGACCAGTAACTCTTATCTTTGCACATTGATAAGTATTGCAAAATTGGGCCATCACTGACTGCAACTGATAGAGTACCATCGCCCTGAATCGGCACTCTAGCACGCTCTCCGAGATTTACTCTTGTTTACAAACTTTTAAAAATGGAACGGTCTGGGACTAGTAAATGAAAATAAAGTGGGCGAATGGTTTGTTGACGCCATATTCTTGCTTTCTGACTGTTATTGCGTGTTTCCTTGGCTTTGATTACATGCTACGAAGAAGTTTTCAAAGTACCTGAAAAGTGACGTTAAGCGTCCGTTCATTTCTCCATTTATTTTTCCAAGACACATTGTTATTTTGAGTCATTCTCATTGATAAAATACGGGCAAAGGTCAAGTTTGTTCTGCCCCTTTGAATGAAATATTTGAAAATTCCTTCAAGTTGTCAATTTCCGTTTTTGTCAAGGAGTTTTCTATTCCAAAGAAAGTGGATTGGCTAAACATCGTCCTGAAACGTCGAAGTGTGTAAAAATGGTCTTTGGCGTTGTGAATAGTGAGCTCCCTCTGTCCGCTGGACAACTTTATGGATAAAAACAGGTAGTAAATAATATTTTCGTTCTTGGAACAAATTTATGACTTGGTGACCTTTCGTGGAATTGGAAGAGGAGCATTTCTTGAATAACGTAATGACGGTAGTATGTATGAGAGGTTAAAGGAAATAGCTGTTTGGCAGTATAATACAATTTCTTTCGCGATAGCTGATTGCGGTAAAATGAGGGGTGCCTGCTCAGGGCGATGGTACTCTAAGTCTTCTATCAGCACTTTTCCATTTAGAAAGTGAAAAGACCAATGTTGCATAGATGAACAAGCAATAACCCAGCGAAAGCAGGTGTCACAACGTAACTTTTACACTAAGAGATAGGAACATGGAAATGTTCACGTCATCTACGCGTCATTGCCCAACATACACGTATCTCATTTAAGTATTGCATCATCCTATCAAAAACAGCGGCCTTAATTGTCTTGAAAGCCATTGAATTAAATTTGTATAATAAAAGCATCAGCATTCAAGCTCCGTTAATGAGAGTTTTGGCGGGGGAGTTTTATTCATCTACTTCTTCTTTAAAAGTCATACGAAAAGTTAATTCGCTTGTTTTTGATAAAGTAAAAAAACCTTGGGACAATATTGTACCTGATTTTGGCAACATAGCTGGAAAGATAGACAATGACAAAACAAAAGAAAGAACAGATTTTTTAGAGAACAGGTACCCAAATTTACATCTTCAAATCTGGATTCTGCGAACTTTATAGATCTAGCAAACGTTTTCCTCTTCCGATCAGTTTAAGTGAAAGAAGAATCCTTGATTGACATTCAAGTTCATCGTTCAAGGTGAATGAAATCAAATCAATCAAAGATGTCACATTAAAAAAAAAGACAAGCTGTAGTCACCTGCTAGATATTAAATCACTTCCAATTTCAATTCAGGTAAAGCGATTTGATAAATATATACAAAAGTCACATATCTATTTGTTCATCACTTGCCTAAATTTTCTGGTGTCTTTATCTTGGTTTCATTCACCACGGAGAATTTCTTTCAAAGCGAGAGTTTGCAGAATCCATATTTGAAACAGATTTGGTTGTCTTTGCATTAAGAAATCTATCCTTTCTTCATCTTGTTATAGCTTATTCTTCCAGCTTATGCTGCCAAACTCCTGTTCAATGTTGCCTTAAGGTTTTTGTTACTCTTATCAAAGAAACCAATGAAAAAACTTTCGTTTCACTTTTTAACAAACAATGGACGAATTAACAATTATTTCATGGCAAAAATACAGCAGAGAAACTCTTTTCTTTATTCATATAAAAATTTTACAACATATCTTACTTTCTACAATACTTCCCTGATTACTTTACAACACTACCGGGACGACACCATGGGGAGCGAAAGACAGTGACTACCCCATGGCCAATATATAAAAACACGCAACATAATGTACCTACACAGAACAAAATACGAACGATTAAAAACTAATGGATATTGTACTGGATTCTGTCCTACGTTAGGTGTCAGGTTGCGATGATATTAAATGTCACGGTCGCAGTTCGTGTGATGTTTTTAGAAACTCTTAAATATCGATTATTTTCTTGAGCAATTTTGTTGAAGGAATTCAAAGACACTTTAGGCCGCTATTTTAGGTAAGGTGTTCCAATGCTTATTTGAGGTAAGTGTTCATAAAATGACAGACTTTTTTGGGGACATAACAACGCAAGTTAATTCTTGCAATTCTTTACTTTACATTTTCGTATTTCACTCGTCCCTGGATTTTTTCAAATGAAAATCAAGTAAGTATCGCTCTACCGTTCCCAGTTTCTTTTAAAAAAATTCTCGACATTAGCCTTGAATAGTCTTAATGACCTTATAACAATTGTTGCTGCTGCCTTCTTCAAAAAAGTGCCCTCTTCACGTCTAACGATTCTTGACGATCTGTCAGTCGTTGCTGCATTTGTTGTTTCTGATTGCCCTTCACTGTCCTTTTCAGCCTCACTTTGAAACATCCTACTGATTCTCTCGTTCAATTTTTCGGTCGGCAACTTTGCTAAGACAGCTTTAGAACATTCCCCATCCTCTTTCCTGAACATACTTCGCACTTTGTCCTGAAGCTGCTTATTGCTGATCTTAGAAAGTTGCGGATGACTGCCTTTTTTCTGCCTGACATCTTCAATGAATACGTCCTTTCTCGCGATGTTATCTGAAAGAAATCAGATGTTTTGAATCATTTATAAGTGACCCAAGAGAGAAATCCTTACGTCCTAAATTAAGAAAGGACAGACAATCATTTCAATTGTCAGTTACTCTATACATAAATATGCAGCACTTTAATCACGTCAAGCATAGATACGCAATTGTAGCTCTTTGTCAGGAGAATTACCCATTGCCGATAGTAACGAACGAGTTAACAGCTAAAACAGAAAACAAAACCACATATCATGTAAAGCATACTTATTCTTAAATCAGCTCCAAAAAACAAGTTGAAGAAAAATGACGCGGAACAGTTCATACAGCAGAGTCCAAATTTCAAGCATAAGAGTAGTTTCAATATGACAACTAGTATCCTTATTATGTTGAAAATAGGAGCCCAAGGCATCTTCCCTCCCTTGTAGAAAAGCACATACATAAATACAAGAAAGAATGTAATCTTCTGTCTACATACAATTGCAAGAAATCAAACCCCACCTTTTACGGCCAGTTCTGATGAAATTATCTGAGAGGGTGGAAATTCTATCAATTACGAATATACTGCCACTTCATAAATGAGTTAGGTGATTAAAGAAAATATCAGGATCTCCTTCATTAGATAAGAATAGCATCAAACTCGCCATTTGGTTGGATGATTACACAAATTAAAACATGTCCTTCGTTATGATGGAGCAGCATAAAACTCGCTACTTGATCCGCTGATTACAAGAAACATTAAGATCTCCTTTATTATATAAGAACAGCATAACACTGGCTACTTGATCAGATGATTAGAGGAAATATTAAGATCTCCTTTATTATATGAGTAAAAGCATAAAACTCACTATTTGATCAGATGATTAGAGAAAATCTAAAGATCTCCTTCATTCTAGAAGAAGCGAATAAAACTCGCTATTTCATCAGATGATTAGAGGAAATATTAAAATCTCCTTCGTTCTATAAGAACAGCATAAATCACACTATTTGATCAAATGATTAGAGGAAATATCAAGATCTCCTTCATTACACAACAACAGCATCAAACTCGCCACTAAATGAGATGATTACAGAAAATCTTAAGATCTCCTTCATTCTATAAGAACAGCATAAAACTCGCAATTTCATCAGATGATTAGGGGAAATATCAAGATCTCCTTCGTTCTATAAGAACAGCATAAATCTCGCTATTTGATCAAATGATTAAAGGAAATATCAAGATCTCCTTTATTATACAACAACAGCATCAAACCCGCCACTAAATGAGAAGATTAGAGAAAATCTAAAGATCTCCTTCATTCTAGAAGAAGAGCATGAATCTCACTATATGATAAAATGATTAGAGGAAATATCAAGATCTCCTTCGTTCTATAAGAAGAGCATAAATCTCGCTAATTGATCAAATGATTAGAGGAAATATCAAGATCTCCTTCATTATACAACAACAGCATCTAACTCGCCACTAAATGAGATAATTAGAGAAAATCTAAAGATCTCCTTCATTCTAGAAGAACCGCATAAAACTCGCTATTTCATCAGATGATTAGAGGAAATATCAAGATCTCCTTCATTATACAACATCAGCATCAAACTCGCCACTAAATGAGATGATTAGAGAAAATCTAAAGATCTCCTTCATTATAGAAGAACAGCATAAAACTCACTATTTCATCAGATGATTAGAGGAAATATTAAGATCACCTTCGTTCTATAAGAAGAGCATAAATCTCGCTAATTGATCAAATGATTAGAGGAAATATCAAGATCTCCTTCATTATACAACATCAGCATCAAACTCGCCACTAAATGAGATGATTAGAGAAAATCGAAAGATCTCCTTCATTCTATAAGAACAGCATAAAACTCACTATTTCATCAGATGATTAGAGGAAATATTAAGATCACCTTCGTTCTATAAGAAGAGCATAAATCTCGCTAATTGATCAAATGATTAGAGGAAATATCAAGATCTCCTTCATTATACAACAACAGCATCAAACTCGCCACTAAATGAGATGATTAGAGAAAATTGAAAGATCTCCTTCATTCTATAAGAAGAGCATAAATATCACTAAATGATCAAATGATTAGAGGAAATATCAAGATCTCCTTCATTATACAACAACAGCATCAAACTCGCCACTAAATGAGATGATTAGAGAAAATCGAAAGATCTCCTTCATTCTATAAGAAGAGCATAAATCTCGCTAATTGATCAAATGATTAGAGGAAATATCAAGATCTCCTTCATTATACAACAACAGCATCAAACTCGCCACTAAATGAGATGATTAGAGAAAATCTTAAGACCTCATTCATTCTATAAGAACAGCATAAATCTTGCTAATTCATCAGATGATTAGAGGAAATATCAAGATCTCCTTCATTATACAACATCAGCATCAAACTCGCCACTAAATGAGATGATTAGAGAAAATCTAAAGAACTCCTTCATTCTATAAGAAGAGCATAAATCTCACTAAATGATCAAATGATTAGAGGAAATATCAAGATCTCCTCCGTTCTATAAAAACAGCATACATCTCGCTATTTGATCAAATGATTAGAGGAAATATCAAGATCTCCTTCGTTATACAACAACAGCATCAAACCCGCTACTAAATGAGATGATTAGAGAAAATCTAAAGATCTCCTTCATTCTAGAAGGGAATAAAACTCGCTATTTCATCGGATGATTCGAGGAAATATAAATATCTCCTTCGTTCTATGAGAAGAGCATAAATCTCGCTAATTGATCAAATGGTTAGAGGAAATAGCAAGATCTCCTTCATTATACAACAACAGTATCAAACCCGCCACTAAATGAGATAATTAGAGAAAATCTAAAGATCTCCTTCATTCTAGAAGAAGAGCATGAATCTCACTATATGATAAAATGATTAGAGGAAATATCAAGATCTCCTTCATTATACAACAATAGCATCAAACTCAACACTAAATGAGATGATTAGAGAAAATCTTAAGATCTCCTTCATTCTATACGAACAGCATAAAGCTCGCTATTTCATCAGATTATTAAAGGAAATATTAAGATCTCCTTCGTTCCATAAGAACATCATAAATCTCACTATTTGATCAAATGATTAGAGGAAATATCAAGATCTCCTTCATTTTACACCAACAGCATCAAACCCGCCACTAAATGAGATGATTAGAAGAAATATCAAGATCTCCTTTATTCTATAAGAACAGCATAAATCTCACTATATGATCAAATGATTCGAGGAATTATCAAGATATCCTTCATTCTATAAGAACAGCATAAATCTTGCTACTTGATCAGATGATTAGAAGAAATATTAAGATCTCTTTCATTCTATAAAAATAGCGTAAATCTTGCTACTTGATCAAATGATTGGAAGAAATATCAAGATCTCCTTCGTTCTATAAGAAAAGCATAAAACTCACTATATGATCAAATGATTAGAGGAATTATCGAGATATCCTTCATTCTATAAGAACATCATAAATCTTGCTACTTGATCAGATGATTAGAGGAAATATTAAGATCTCCTTCATTCTATGAGAACAGCATAAAACTCACTATATGATCAAATGATTTGAGGAATTATCAAGATATCCCTCTTTCTATACGAACAGAATAAATCTGGCTATTTGATCTGATGATTAGAAGCAATATTAAGATCTCCTTCATTTTATAAGAACAGCATAAATCTTCCTACTTGATCAGATGATTAGAATAAATAAACATCTCCTTTATTCTATAAGAACAGCATAAAACTCACTATATGATCAAATGATTTGAGGAATTATCAAGATATCCTTCATTCTATAAGAACATCATAAATCTTGCTACTTGATCAGATGATTAGAGAAAATATTAAGATCTCCTTCATTCTATGAAAACAGCATAAAACTCACTATATGATCAAATGATTTGAGGAATTATCAAGATATCCCTCTTTCTATACGAACAGAATAAATCTGGCTATTTGATCTGATGATTAGAAGCAATATTAAGATCTCCTTCATTTTATAAGAACAGCATAAATCTTCCTACTTGATAAGATGATTAGAAGAAATAAACATCTCCTTTATTCTATAAGAACAGCATAAAACTCACAATATGATCAAATGATTTGAGCAATTATCAAGATATCCTTCATTCTATAAGAACATCATAAATCTTGCTACTTGATCAGATGATTAGAGAAAATATTAAGATCTCCTTCATTCTATAAGGATAGCATAAAACTCACTATATGATGAAATGATTAGAGGAATTATCAAGATATCCTTCATTCTATAAGTACAGCATAAATCTTGCTACTTGATCAGATGATCAGAAGAAATATTAAGAATTCTTTCATTCTATAAGAACAGCATAAAACTCACGATATGAAGAAATGATTAGAGGAATTATCAAGATATCCTTCATTCTATAAGAACAGCATAAAACTCACTATATGATCAAATTATTAGAGGAATTAACAAGACATCCTTCATTCTATAAGAACAGCATAAATGATTAGAGGAAATATCAAGATCTCCTTCATTATACAACAATAGCATCAAACTCAACACTAAATGAGATGATTAGAGAAAATCTTAAGATCTCCTTCATTCTATAAGAACAGCATAAAACTCGCTATTTCATCAGATTATTAAAGGAAATATTAAGATCTCCTTCGTTCCATAAGAACAGCATAAATCTCACTATTTGATCAAATGATTAGAGGAAATATCAAGATCTCCTTCATTATACAACAACAGCATCAAACCCGCCACTAAATGAGATGATTAGAAGAAATATCAAGATCTCCTTCATTCTATAAGAACAGCATAAAACTCACTATATGATCAAATGATTAGAGGAATTAACAAGACATCCTTCATTCTATAAGAACAGCATAAATCTTGCTACTTGATCAGATGATCAGAAGAAATATTAAGAACTCCTTCATTCTATAAGAATAGCATAAAACTCGCTATATGATGAAATGATTAGAGGAATTATCAAGATATCCTTCATTCTATAAGAACAGCATAAATCTTGCTACTTGATCAAATGATTAGAAGAAATATTAAGATCTCTTTCATTCTATAAAAATAGCGTAAATCTTGCTACTTGATCAGATGATTGGAAGAAATATCAAGATCTCCTTCGTTCTATAAGAAAAGCATAAAACTCACTATATGATCAAATGATTAGAGGAATTATCGAGATATCCTTCATTCTATAAGAACATCATAAATCTTGCTACTTGATCAGATGATTAGAGAAAATATTAAGATCTCCTTCATTCTATAAGGATAGCATAAAACTCACTATATGATCAAATGATTTGAGGAATTATCAAGATATCCTTCATTCTATACGAACATCATAAATCTTGCTACTTGATCAGATGATTAGAGGAAATATTAAGATCTCCTTCATTCTATGAGAACAGCATAAAACTCACTATATATATGATCAAATGATTTGAGGAATTATCAAGATATCCCTCATTCTATACGAACAGAATAAATCTGGCTATTTGATCTGATGATTAGAGAAAATATTAAGATCTCCTTCATTCTATAAGAACAGCATAAATCTTGCTACTTGATCAGAAGATTAGAAGAAATAAACATCTCCTTTATTCTATAAGAACAGCATAAAACTCACTATATGATCAAATGATTTGAGGAATTATCAAGATATCCTTCATTCTATAAGAACATCATAAATCTTGCTACTTGATCAGATGATTAGAGAAAATATTAAGATCTCCTTCATTCTATAAGAATAGCATAAAACTCACTATATGGTGAAGTGATTAGAGGAATTATCAAGATATCCTTCTTCTATAAGTACAGCATAGATCTTGCTACTTGATCAGATGATCAGAAGAAATATTAAGAATTCCTTCATTCTATAAGAACAGCATAAAATTCACGATATGAAGAAATGATTAGAGGAATTATCAAGATCTCCTTCATTCTATAAGAACAGCATAAATCTTGCTACTTGATCGGATGATTAGAGGAAATATCAAGATCTCCTTCATTCTATAAGAGCAGCATAAATCTGTCTACTTGATCAGATGATTAGAAGAAATATCAAGATCTCCTTCATTCTATAAGAACAGCATACAACTAGCTACTTGATCAAATGATTCGAGGTAATATCAAGATCGCCTTCATTTTATAAGAACAGCATAAATCTTGCTACTTGATCAGATGATTAGAGGAAATATTAAGATCTCCTTCATTCTATAAGAACATCATACAACTCGCTACTTGATCAAATGATTCGAGGTAATATCAAGATCGCCTTCATTTTATAAGAACAGCATAAATCTTGCTACTTGATCAGATGATTAGAAGAAATATCAAGATCTCCTTCATTCTATAAGAACAGCATACAACTAGCTACTTGATCAAATGATTCGAGGTAATATCAAGATCGCCTTCATTTTATAAGAACAGCATAAATCTTGCTACTTGATCAGATGATTAGAGGAAATATCAAGATCTCCTTCATTCTATAAGAACAGCATACAACTCGCTACTTGATCAAATGATTCGAGGTAATATCAAGATCGCCTTCATCTTATAAGAACAGCATAAATCTTGCTACTTGATCAGATGATTAGAGGAAATAGTAAGATCTCCTTCATTCTATAAGAACAGCATACAACTCGCTACTTGATCAAATGATTCGAGGTAATATCAAGATCTCCTTCATTTTATAAGAACAGCATAAATCTTGCTACTTGATCAGATGATTAGAGGAAATATTAAGATCTCCTTCATTCTATAAGAATAGCATAAAACTCGCGATATGATGAAATGATTAGAGGAATTATCAAGATATCCTTCATTCTATAAGAACAGCATAAATCTTGCTACTTGATCAGATGATCAGAAGAAATATTAAGAACTACTTTATTCTATAAGAACAGCATAAAACTCACTATATGATCAAATGATTAGAGGAATTATCAAGATATCCTTCATTCTATAAGAACATCATAAATCTTGCTACTTGATCAGATGATTAGAGAAAATATTAAGATCTCCTTCATTCTATAAGAACACCATAAATCTTGCTATTTCATCAGATGATTAGAGGAAATATTAAGATCTCCTTCATTATAGAACAACAGCATCAAACTCGCCACTAAATGAGATGATTAGAGAAAATCTTAAAATCTCCTTCATTCTATAAGAACAGCATAAAACTCGCTATTTCATCAGATGATTAGAGGAAATATTAAGATCACCTTCGTTCTATAAGAAGAGCATAAATCTCGCTAATTGATCAAATGATTAGAGGAAATATCAAGATCTCCTTCATTATACAACAACAGCATCAAACTCGCCACTAAATGAGATGATTAGAGAAAATTGAAAGATCTCCTTCATTCTATAAGAAGAGCATAAATATCACTAAATGATCAAATGATTAGAGGAAATATCAAGATCTCCTTCATTATACAACAACAGCATCAAACTCGCCACTAAATGAGATGATTAGAGAAAATCGAAAGATCTCCTTCATTCTATAAGAACAGCATAAATCTTGCTATTTCATCAGATGATTATAGGAAATATCAAGATCTCCTTCATTATACAACAAGAGCATCAAATTCGCCACTAAATGAGGTGATTAGAGAAAATCTAAAGATCTCCTTCATTCTATGAGAACAGCATGAAACTCGCTATTTGATCAGATGATTAGAGGAAATATCAAGATCTCATGTATTCTATAAGAAAAGAATGAATCTCGCTACTTGATCAGATGATTAGAAGAAATATTAAGATCTGCTTCATTTTACAAGAACAGCATAAAACTCGCTATTTGGTCAGATGATCAGAGAAAATATTAAGATCCAGTTCATTATATAAGAAAGGTATAAAACTCGCGATTTGATTAGATGATTGAAGAAAATATCAAGATCTCATTCATTATACAAGAACAGGATCAAACTCGCTATTTAATTGGATGATTATAGAAAATATCAAGATCTCCTTTATTATGTATGAACAGCATAAAACTCACTATTTGCTCAGATGGTTAGAGAAAATATCAAAGTCTCCTTCGTTATGTTAGAAAAGCATAAAACTCGCTATTTCTTTATATAATTAGAAAAAGTATCAAGATCTCCTTCAGGATATAAGAACTGCATAAAACTCGCCACTCGAAAAGATGATCAGAGGAAATATAAAGATCTCCTTTATTGTATAAGAAAGGTATAAAACTCGCTATTTGATTCGATGGTTAGGCAAATATAAAAATCTCCTTTCTCATATAAGAACAGCATCATCTCGGTATTTGATTCGATGGTTAGGCAAAATATAGAGATCTCCTTCACTATATAAGAACAGCATGATACTCGTTATGTGATTAGATGATTAAAGACAATATGAAGATCTCCTTTGAACAGTATAAAACTCGCTGTTTCGTCAGATGGTTGGAGAAAATATAAAGATCTCCCCCATCATATAAGAACAGCATCAAACTCGCTATTTGATTAGACTTTTAGAGAAAGCCTAAAGACCTCCCTAATTATATAACAGCATAAACCTCGCTATTTGGTTAGATGATCAGAGAAAATATTAAGATCCAGTTCATTATATAAGAAAGGTATAAAACTCGCGATTTGATTAGATGATTGAAGAAAATATCAAGATCTCATTAATTATACAAGAACAGGATCAAACTCGCTATTTAATTGGATGATCATAGAAAATATCAAGATCTCCTTTATTATGTATCAACAGCATAAAACTCACTATTTGCTCAGATGGTTAGAGAAAATATCAAAGTCTCCTTCGTTATGCTAGAAAAGCATAAAACTCGCTATTTCTTTAGATAATTAGAAAAGATATCAAGATCTCCTTCATGATATAAGAACTGCATAAAACTCGCCTCTCGAAAAGATGATCAGAGAAAATATAAAGATCTCCTTCATTATATAAGAAAGGTATAAAACTCGCTATTTGATTCGATGGTTAGGCAAAATATAATAATCTCCTTTCTCATATAAGAACAGCATCAAATCAATCAATCGAAAAAGAAAAGGCCACGATATAAACGTCGCTCGTCGGCTCGTCGCTTCTTCATTATATAACAACAGTATAAAACTCGCTATTTGATTAGATGATTAATGACAATATGAAGATCTCCTTTGAACAGTATAAAACTCGCTGGTTGATCAGATAGCTAGAGAAAATATCAAGATTTCCCTCATTATATAAGGAAAGCATAACACTCGCTATTTGATTATAATTTTAGAGAAAATATAGAGATTTCCTTCATTTTATAGCAATAGTATAAAACTCGCTATTTGATCATATGATAAGACGAAATATCAAGATCTCCTGCAGCATGCAAGAACCATATAAAGTCTTATTAGTTTAAATGATTGGAGAAAGTTTGCAGATCTGAGATCTCCCTCATTGTAAAAAACGGATACAACTTCCTATTTGATCAGCCCATTACAGAAAATATCATGATACCCCTTATTATATGAGAATAGTATAAATTTCCCAATTCTTTTAAATGATTGCAGAAACTTTCACGATTTCCTTGATTATAAAAATAGTACTTGTATAACTTGTTATTTCATCAGATGATAAGAGAAAATTAATGTAATGTAAAACTCGCTATTTGTTCATATGAACAGAGAAATTATGGAGAGATCCTTTGTAATATTAAGACTAGGTAAAAATTGGCTATTTTTATTAACCTATTGCCTCTACAGTACATGGAGTATAATAATCATAAATAGTATTTATACAAAGTTTTACATACCAACTCAATCTTCACGATCGCTACCACACAATTCTATTGATACTGCAAGGAAAGGGGAAAATAGTTATAATGTATGAACATTGAAATTTGGTATAAAGTCTGTGAATGAGTTAAAGCCTTTATTGTATTTTCATATGCATATAAAATAACCCAATGCCTTTGGCAACTTCATTGCTCTCAGGAGTATTTCATTCCTGATAGTAAAATTTTTAAAATGACATTTTGCATAGAAGATGTAAACCACACAAAATGATTAGGCTATCTACAATTTGTGTTTAAAAAAGCATGAAGAATTCTTGGAAAATTCCTAAGAACTTTGTCATTGAGGTGGGGGATTTGTACTGCATCATTCATGGAGGAAAAGTTTTTTGAAGGAGCAATTTTATCTTTGACTGTGTCTTTACTATTTCTGATTAATGGCATCACAAATCAATGATCAGTCAATGGTCATTCTTACCATTTTCTCCATTTTCATCTGTTTTTGCTGAAAATACTACAAAGAAACATACATAAAATTCAAGGATGCCAGTCTTGGTATGAGTGCTCCAACAGAATAAAAATTGTAACATATGCAGGTTTTCTTGTGAGGAAGTTGCCACCAGGGCATCTTATCGCCCATGTAGATAAGCCAATGAGCGCAATAACCTGGGGTCTTTGACAAGCTGTAACTTAGCTTGTAGCCACCCTATTGCCTTCAACTACACAATTTCAATGCAGCTAAGGGTCTAATCCAAAACTTCAGACTCAGAGGCACAAGGCATGCAACCACCCACCAGCCAACCACACACAAGTAGACTTCATATTACCAGGAATGACCCACTCATATTTCTGTAAGAAATTAGGGTCCACACTGGTGGCTAGTTTTGTCAATTTTTGAAAAACTTTGCCATCAAAGTTTCCTATCTGTATCTTGTAGTTCAATGTGCTCTATGTTTGAATGCAAAATGACAGGGAAGGGACTCTAAAGTTTATCATCCCAAATCAGGAGTAATATAATTTACATTGAACTAATGTCAAAACATTCATTAATGACAAAAATTGTCAACAAATTTTGAGTCAACCTTAGAAAATAAAGCTGTAAACCAAGCAAATGTAGAATCTGATCATCATTCAGAGGTAGAATTCAGGAGACATCATAAAACAAAACAGAATCCAAGAGAGAATATGCCCAAAAAGGAACATTATAGCACATGATATTCATTGCCTAGTGGCAACTGATTTAAATGAGAGGAAATTGGTATATAACTAATTGAAAAAATCAAGGATGAGCATCCTCTGTTTGCAAGTGAACTGGAAGACCAATGCAGTTATATATCTAATGTTAAGTGATAATGATAACCTAGAAAGTGTACACTGATACAATATTCATGAGTTGTATTTATAAAACTTTCAAAGAAGTCAATCAATTCGTAAGAGAAATATAGAATATCAAACATTTACTAAATTCATTTACAGCCCAAATTTTTTGTCTCTATGATTTGTGTTGCCTTTATACTTTTAGTATTCCTGCTCACTAATCTGCATCCGTATTGTCGCATCAAGTTTCTCAGTGCTTTTGTCATAGTTTTGTGGAATATGCTATTGATGTACAGATGATATTTGAAATCAAGCAACTTCTTCTTAAAAGCAATGGTTTGAACCAAATTTTAAGTCTGAAGCACTTTTTGGCACAATGGTTTGCCATTCACTCTGGCAAGAATAAATATTTCTAAAATTCTTATAAATGACTCAACTGTTTTAGCTTTCTTTTGGATTGCATGCTTTCAAGCTCTTAAAAATTTTGGTGGTGGATTTCCATAGTGGCATCACCCTTGCTGCTCTACAAGATGTAACTCTGTCAAAATATTGTGTGGCACTGCCAACTTGCATCATTTATAAAATATATATAAATCTTCAAGTCATCAAGGTAAAGCTGCAAGTCACACTTTAAAACTGTAAGTTAAAAAATAATAAGCTATGTATATATATGTGCTCTTTGTATATCAGATAAATGTTCATCATTGCTGAATGTATATACTGTATTTTTTGTAGACAGGAAGCTATGTTTGCTGTACAGTACTTGTTAATCAAATGTAATTATATGAATAATTATCACTGCTTTCTTGGAATCAAGTAGAGCACCAGTAATGAAGAAAATCTAACAAGAAGCAGAAGCCTGTTTTTTCACAATGGCATGGGCCATCAACCTTCAATTTTTGTGGCTTCAGTGGCAATTGACTGCTTTTGGGGAGGGATTTTTACCTTAGACTGTCAAGAAAATGGAAAATCATACAAATATCTCTTATTGGGAGTTTTGGAAAACTTACAGGAATGCCAGTTTGCATTCTTTGATTTTGGCGCGGGGAAGCTCACTCTGAAGTAAATTTTTGCGCGTCTGAGGGTTGGGTTTTTTGTAAATTTCATAAAGAAACTGCTACAGATGGTGTTATGGTGTTAGCTACAGATGGTGCGGCTGGAAGCAGTCAAAGTGGCACGGGGAAGATCTTCCCCGCGCACTACAAAATATGCAAACTGGCAGGAATGCAGGATACAACAGGTTTACTTTGCCTCACATTACCTTTTGGCACATCTTTGACTATTATCACTGTAACATCATCACATGTTAGGCCATTACCAGCTTAAGTGCAGTTGACTTTAGGCCTTTGATTTTTTGTTTGATTGGGGGCACTTGGTAGGCTGACCATTAAGGGAAAAGGGATGGTAGCTCCTATCTTAACAGCCAAAAGCCATGAAAAATGCAGAAATCAAATGTTGATGGCCCTGTCCACTCTAATCCAACAAGCTTCACTTCAGCCTTGCTTCTGGTTTAAATCAGGAATTTTAAAACTAGTATATTGAAGTTAGTAAAACTAGTATATTGAAGTCTCTCTACCTATTCAATGCTAAAACAACCTCCAAGGTCATCATATAGTATAACTTTGTCTCAAGAACACTCTTGGATCAGTCATGACTGTTTATGCTGTCCTTGCATAGCATCATATAGGGTGACTGACTTTTATTATGAAGTCTATTTAGGGCTGCATGATCCAACTAAAATACAAAGGTGTGGAAGTTGGAAAGGCCTAAAAGGGGACCAGTAAATGAATTAATTTGTATCTTATTTCTTTTCTACAATACAAGGTAGAAAAGCCAGAATTTTGAATAAAAGTAGCAGTAGCAGCCTACACTGCTAATCATGTTGTGCGCACACATCTATCACAGTGTGCAATTTTAAGTAGAACAAAGAAAGAACAAATGATTCATTGTTTTAAAGCAATGGCAAGGCATGCATCTTCTGTGCACTTTATGCAAACTTATCAGTTTGGGTAGAAGCAATTTGTGCATTTTTGTTACCCTTTAGACCTAAAGCCTAGCCCGGGATGCCAAGATCTGGTTGGTATCATTTTTTAGACAACCAAATCTGTTTTGAAACCCATTGCACTTTGAGTACACTTAGTGAATCCAGACAAAGCAAATTTTGCAATTTGTAGTTCTCCACCCTTGCTGAATCTTTTTTCACCTTGGTAAATTGTATTTCAAATAAGTCCTAGATAACTGTAAATGCATTACACATGAACTAAGCTTCATGGTGCATTTGAATGACGATTAAACGTGTTCCTTCTCTGGCAACTGACATTTTAGGCCTATAAATGATCAAGGTGGTACTTACTTATTAGTATTATAGAGGCCTAAGCTGCTCCAGTTTGAAGGCAGCCGAGAAATGCGATGAAGACAATCCTACATATCAACACTGAAACGTCAACTTCATAAACAGCAAAGAAATGCCAATGGAAAATAGTGTTTTGCCCATCAAATCCAAGAAAGAATTATGTGTGAGTGATGGGCCTACATAGTCTAGGCCTCTAGGCGGTAGGCCAATGAAGTATCATCCTAACTATACGGGCTACAAATCTAGAACAGTTGAGTAACAGGTCACCGTTTCCCAGTAAAATTCACATGAATAAATCATTAACATTTCAAAAGTTTCAAAACTCACCTTCTCAATAATCGATCACTTCAATTTGCTGAAAACCAAACGACATGAAAACGCACAATTCTGTCGTTGTGCGGCGGCGGTGATTTGAAGTTGCATGGCCTCGTACTGAAACATGTGTTGCAAAAGTGCCGCAGATGTTGCAAAAGTGCCGCAAATGTTGCGATTGTGCCCCAAGTTGCAAAAGTGCCCTGTTGCAAAAGTGCCCTTTAAGTTGCAAATGTGCCTCAAATGTTGCAATTGTGCCATGGTGTTGCAAAAGTGCCATACAGCGTGTTGCAAATGTGCCCATAGATGTTGCAGATGTGCCCTTGAATATTGCTCACTTACTTACTTAATTACTTACTCACTTACTTACTAACATAGAAAAGCAGTAATATCGAGGTAGTTTCTGAGTTACAAACACGGTTCATTGTTGTCCATGGTACTGGTTAAGTAAAAAAACAAGTTCAAATGTTTCGTGGATTGTGGAATAAAAAGTATGTGACCGATATTCAAAGCTGCAATGCTAATCTATCAGTAAAAGGCTAATTTAGAAATGAAAATTTTGTTTGGTAAAAACGCTCATAGTGTACACCAAGAAATGAGGAAAATTCTGGTAAGGTAAGGGTTTGCATGAGAACGAGAATCCTACATTCGATTATTTTTTTCTATTCGTATAATATCATTACATCCTCATATTCGTATATTCTACTTTACTACCCTAACTACTGTACTACACAACGTGGACGACACCAAGAGGAGTGAAAGACAATGCCTACCCTATGGCCAATACATATAAGACGCACAACATTAAACAAAGATAGAAAGAATACAACAAAGCAATGTAAACTAATTACTAATACAAAGAAAACCAACAAAAAGTAGGTGCTAATGTATGGGAGTTTGCAGCATGGAGCATCTAAAGCGTTCTGAAGCGTGAATGAATTTGAGGGTTGCCTCGATTAGCTTCTTACTGGTGTCAATGATTAACCTCTCATCACCATACAAAATGAATTTGAGTAAAGCCTCATTTGAAAGAGGCGAAAACCATGAGGGAGCAATACTGTATTCATGCTGTTGAGCAGATCAGATCTGATCTTATTATACGAAAGACAAAGCAACAGAAAATGTTCCGTGTCCTCTACCCCATCGTTTGCAGGACACATTGGGTTGACTGTATCTCTAAAGTTATGCCTAAATTTATGAAAATTGAGTTTGCTCAGTCCTTCTCGATTCTGATCCATGGATGTAATAATTGTCACTTTAAAAAATTTAATATTATTTTCGATGGCAAGGTAATTATAGACCAAAATGTAACGTAGAATGTTTGTCCTCATAAACACCCTTACGAATATTTTCCTTATTTTTGGGCCTGTAGGATGAGTGCTTTTACCAAACAAAATTTTCACATTCAATTTAGCTTTTGAATTAAAGACCAACGTATGAATGTCGGCAAATAGCCGACTTCCCCAAACAATTTCGTTTTGCAAGATGATCGTAGGACTAATACAAACCTCACAGATCCGTGGTATGAGACCTTCATTCCCCTGCAAAGATAAGAAGAAAATGGTCAACTTAGGAGTGAAATTTTCAGCTGATAAAACTTTGGTGAAAAAGCTTCACAGCAAATATCTTGGCCCAAAACCGTGTAATTTCGTCATAGAAAACTTTTACTTTCAACCTATTGCAAACTTTCGCACTATTTTGCAGCAAATCCTACCACCAAAGTTGTTTTGACAGGAGCATTGGCTTCTGATGGTGAAACATAGATGGTGGATTTATCTTTGAGTAGATACCAGCCTGTCACTTTGATTCAACAGGCTTGCAACAACAGGAATTCAGGCTTAGTTTACAAGGGTCTCTCCTCCTTGCACACCTCCAAGAATGTCACTATTTACCAAGAAAATTGATCGCTACATTTACTCACGTCCTACATGACAAATTTTGGTGACTATAAGATTTTGGTACATCGTAAAACAATTCATTTCTTATAAATGAATGTATATACACATATATTTTAGTTAAGACACTGCTCATGAGAAACTCAACTCTCAGACTGCCAAAGAATTAGGGAGCTCCAGTACTGGGAAAATATGATTTAAGAAACTATTCAGTTTTACAAAGGAAATCAACCGTTTTTACTTTATTTTCACATGTTTCCTGTATCACGTTACTTGTAAGGTACTTCAGCAAATGTCCAAACACTGGTGAGATTTCAAGTAAACTTATTTTGAAATGTTCACAACGACACGTGTAAGGACAGTGAAGATTTTTATGGATCCTTTAAGAAACTCGTAAGAAATTCTGAAACTTAAAATCTGATAATTTGTAAGAAACTTTTAGTACTGTCTCGAATCCTTGGTTTCTTAAAAACTATACGTATTTCAATAGATACTCTCGAGTACCGAATAAACGGGGGAGGTGAGCATAATCGGGGGGGGGGGGGGTTTGGAAATGGTTCGATATAACAATAATCGGGGGGTTGGAATAATCGGGGGGGGGTGCTTGGAGAAATAGAGAATAACCCTTTTCTTAGGTAAACACGTATCTGTTATATATTTATGTGAACAGTGATGTTACTGATACATTTACTTTTGAAGTCTGGTTCTGTTGAATGCATTACTTGAGATTTTTTTGCGTTTATTTAGAAATTACGTCTAATATCATTTCATTTTTCCAAAAATTAATAAAAGGGGCATTGGAATAAGAGCGGGGGGTTGGAAATTTTTCAAAAATTAATAAGCGGGAGGGGGACGATTATTCGGTACTCGAAAGTAAATAAATAAAATACAAATGAAAATAAAACGCAAAGAAAACACACATGCTGTCCCATCATAGTATGAGTCTTGCCAGAGCCTGTCTGACCATATGCGAATATACATGCATTGTATCCTTCTGATGCTGCTTCTAAAACGCCAGTGCCCAAATCTGAGAAGACCTAGAAAATCAAAGTGGTTATTGAATTGCAGATGTCACTTGATTCTACAAGGACCCTGTCATAGCACACTGAAAAATATTGATTGAAACACCAATGCCCAAATCTAACAAAACCTAAAAAAAAATGAAGGTAGTCATACATATCTAACATGTCAAAGTGAAGACTATAAAATTTTTCGAATAAACAAAACATGGGGAGATAAAATGATATGAAATAAAGGTGCACGCCTGTGGAATGAACTTCCCTCTCCAATTAAAGATATCTCCAACCCTCATACCTTTGCTAAGAAATTAAAGAAAATTTTCATCGACAAATAATAACTAAAAACAGTGCAAATCCATTACTAATAATCATATAATCCATTTCCTTACTCGTAAATCTAGATAACCTCATATTCTCATCATATGACAGTATACGACTGTACTTATTTTAATTTTTATTCTTATCATCTTATTTGTTATCCTCATTTTCTTTTCTTTTGCGAAGTTTATTTTGCGGCCCAAGCTAGATAAGCAATGCTTTACTTGGGTCGCGTAGAATGCAAGTACCTTTTTTCATAGATTGATCGTACATTGTAACAACTTGTATTTTACGAATAAAATTGAATTGAATTAAAAAATGAAAATGAAATATTCGCTTAAAATAACAGGTTGTATCTCCACATTGTGAGGACCAAATCATAACAAACAGAACAGTTTGTCAACATAAGGGCTACTATAAGGGTTTCACTATATGGATTGTATCGAGAAAAAACCACGATGACAGGCTGTGCGTCGGATCTTCCTTGAATGAAAGATGCTTGCAGCGAAGCAAGCATCACTATATGATTTATTAGTCTATGCAAGAATACTAGATAACAAATTGAGGACAGGATCCAAATACATATTTCTCAAATTCAGTTTGGATTTTTTTTAATCGTATTATTTAAGATTGGCTTTTCTAATTCAAATAGTTAATGTAAAGCTAATGTAAGGCCAATTACAACTAAACAAATCACATTTTACAATTAAGAGAAATAGAGAATCAAAAATAAGTAATATAGTCTTCAAATCAAAAATCACTGACAAAAACTGTACACAACCTCCAGGTACATGAATCACTGCTGTTTATTTTTCTTTTAAGTTCTTCAGTTGTGTAAAGCCTTTCAAAAAGCTTGGCAGAGGACCATAAAAGGCAACCTTTATCCTGAATATTTTCTGTACCACATATTGTGTATCAATATATGGCAAATTTACATTACACCAATAGCTTTCTCTCTCTGCAATAAAATCTTTGTTAAAATTTGGGTTGTGATTGCTCTTTGTTTTGAAAATCTCTATCATAAGCAACTGCAGATTGCATTTACAGGTGGTTACAGACAGTGGTTACAGAGTCATTTGGATAAATTACAAAATAATTTCCACTATCTTTGCCATTATTTCCACTATATATCTATCTTTCCACTATCACAAATTTTGTTTACCTTAAGAATTGATCATCTCATTGAGGAACATCCATACAGGTGGACAGAAACTGAACTGTGATTTGATGAATGCATCCATCAACAGTTTAAATTTGACAGTTTTAATTTGTATGTTTTGACTGCACCACATTCTTATATTCTATAGCCTGGATGGTCTTTGAGCTCCTGAACTCACTTGTCAGAAGATTTGTCAATTTTTTTCTTCTGAAAATGACCTTTGTCATGGTGCCTATTCTCACATTATTAACAAAGCTGCACTTCTCAACTTTTCTACTTAGAATTATGATATTGAAAAATATTTCAACTTTGGGCCTTAATAGTGCAAACAGGCAAAAGCTCAGGTTCGCACTTTCTTTTACTTTCTTCCAGGTGAGTCAAAAACGCCTAACACTTGGAAAGCTAATGCTCCCTGAATGTTAAATCAATTTTTTTTGCACTATCTCATTGAATAACAAACACGTTCAACCATTTTTCCAGAATTCCCCTGGCTGAGATTGGTGACCCATGCAAATGTTATAAAGGGATTATCTAGCAAAACCACTAAATTTTGACTGTCCAAATACGCTAGTTTTTGCAGGTTGGAAAGGGGCTTTTCAACAGAAAATCACCATATCCACAAGTCCCAATGGCTGATAAAATCTGGATAAATTAATGAACTTAACTGAATTACATCAACAATGAAAGGAGACAATTCAATGCCATTGCTTCAATATTCAGGAAGCAGCAATTTTTAAAATGCCAGGCATTTTGACTCACTTGGTAGCAGCTAGCACTGGAAGAAAGACCTTACCTGTTGTTGACTTGCAAAATGTTTTGCATTGCTATCATGTGACCAATATGAGTAATCAAAGAAGAAATCCTTTACTCTTTCCCTTCCATGTGTTGTCTCACCATGATCATCAGCATAAGAGCTCAGCTAGGAGGAAAATATGGATTTATATATTGTTTTTCACATGTTTTTCATTCCTTCCCAGTCTTTGTGTATGTCAATGTGTCAAGGGGCCTGTACCTACTGTGCTCATCACCTGTCTGTTAACCTCTTAATTTTCATCTTATATCATTCCAATTTGTTACCTTCCTAGGTGATGGACGGTGCCATTCATCTGCTCTGGTTTATGGATTGATACATTGTGTACACATATAGATGAAACAATTAAAATCTTGCAGAAACACATCTTTTAGGACAAGTCTGGGGCTGGCATGAATGATGATAAATACAAGATTATACTGTTTACAAATCATGGATCCATACTTTCCCAACATTTTCATCTCTCTCTGTGAAATCATTGTCAAATATGCGGCAAGAGGAAAGTAATGTCATAAATGAAAAGACCCTGTGCTTTTCTAATGTTATGCTCAATGAAAAATAAGGCCATCTATTGCTTCCTTGCTTCCAAACTACATTTCTTTATCATGTGTCTTTGAAACAAGGCACCTGAAATTACAACAATGCTGAATAGTGTTTTTAGTTCATAATCTGCAGCAGCAAATTGTATGTGTGTTTTCTAGCACAAAGTTGTAAATGGGCCTTCAATGACCAGCTTTTCACAGCCTGTTCACTAAGCAAATGGACAGTTCTCAATCCATGGTCTGATTGACAGCAACTGCGTACCCCTTTTTCATCAAACTTACACAAAAAATGTTTTTGTTGCATATGACAGCAAGAAAATATGACAGTGTGATAAATGGATAACTTTAGCACCAAAAAAGCTGAGATGTTCAAAAAAGCAATTATCCTAGAATGGACTTAATGAGAACATTCTTGAGACAGGTGTTTTTGAATATTTCAGCTTTTTAGGTAAATACTAAAAATATTTAGTCCATTGTCATTTAGACAAAAAAGCTTTCAGGAAGTTCCATGATAAAAATAAAACTCTTTCATGATTCAAAAGAATCAAAAACAGTTAATGAACTAAGTTTTCAAACTTGTTCCTCAGACTGTAAATGAAAAGCACATTCTGAGATGGCATTTTTGTGTTCATTTGTTCCTACCTGGCAACAAGTGTCATATTTTTGTCACAAATATTGATGTGCACAATGGTGACTATCCCACCAAAAGGAGAGGCCATAATGATTGTGTTTTGCCTTTTTCTCATTCGTCAAAAACATAACTTTCAGTTTTCAGTTTCAGTTATTCATCAATCAATCTTAAATACAATTCTACAAATATAGCTATACAGCAACTAATTTACAAGATAACATACAATACTAAAAAAATTACACTACTACAAATACAAAAAAAACTTATCATAATTACAAATGCTACAACTATAAAAAATTCAACAATACTAAAGAGAAAACAACTACTACAACAACAAAAAACTCTACATGATTGTATTTAAGATAGACTGATTAAGGAGGAGCTCTCTAAATAGGTTAACTAATCAAGAGAGAGCCCCCCATAAAAACAAAGGAAACTAAAATTTTTTATAAAAACAATAACCAGACCCAGAGCCAATTAAGAGATAATGGTTGGAATGAGAAGCAAATTCCTAATTTTTAATAGGTTTAAGGTCTTTTTCATCCAATACTCCCTGCACGCACAGTCCCCCAGCTGACCCCAATGCCGCCACTCCCAAATAAGAAAAAGTATAACATGGCATATGTTGCCTAATGGTCAAAACAGGTATAAATATATAAATGATCTTTGGTAAATCTAACCTTGAGGTTGAGGATACTTGTCCTTTTCCCTTCCATCTCTATTATGCATTTTGAATCCATATTCTTTTCCCTGTAGTTCAGGAAAAAGGGTTAAGGTGCTGTACATAAAGTATAAAACAGCTTTAAAAAAGGTCAAATTTTGTGAGGAGCGATCAAAGAGCTGGGTAAACATAAGAGATTAAGAGCAATTTCAGGAATCAAATTAACTCATTGAGATTAAAACTCATGATCATCTAGTTTCAAGGCTAAGGTAACTTTGCTTTGGCATGAGACAGTGTGTTTAGGCAAAGAGGTTTTTGAAGCCAGTTCATAAGTTATTTCAAGCTAGCAGTAGCAAAATAATTCTTGAGACAGGGAGGGTTGCAAGAGAAGCATCAATCTTTGGATCTTGCTTTGCTGACAGAGTGAGAAAGGCCTTTTGTCAAAACTTGCTCTTTGCTCAAATTCAATAACCAAACCCCAAACTCAATGACCAAATTTCTAGTATGGCAGTCTCACACAGTCAAAACATATCAGATTTCTTTCACAGGAGAAATAAGCCATTTTTATCCCTAACATTTTGCACTATTACTAAAGTTCTTCAGCGCACACAACAAACTTTCCAGCCAGTGGAAGCTGGGGCACATTCCCTGTGCAAGGGAAACTTTTGGCAAATTTGAACTGAAACTAAATCATAATGTCCTGGATCCTGAAGAAATCTAAAATGTATTTTTTTTGGGTCCACACCCATTAGATGGGCCATGTGACATTGTATGAGCAGTTTAGAACATCTCTCCTTATCACACAATAAAAAAATGGGCACTTTAAGACTAGCAATATAACCATTTTTAATGGGCGTTAAAGGAGCTTTTCTGAGTTTGATTCCAGAATTTTACAACTGTGAAATGGTTTCATAAACTTGACTGTAAGTTAGGCCAAGACATTACAAGGCCACCAGAGTATACTCGCATAATAAGGCGCAGCACACACGACACAGTTCCTATAAATAAATTATGTGTTGGAAAGGAAATGAGATTACAACGGTGGCAAAGATCAGATCGATTAACAACATTATCCTCAAATTATGTCGATGGTTTACTGCTTTATATTCAACTTTAACATCGACAAATTCTGCTTCAGTACCACGAAATCAAGCGTGGAACTGAGCAGTCAAAACTTTTGGACAAGTCGAGTGGCCTAAAACATGGCCTACAATCTCAGCCAGTGAGATCAAGCCGATTTTTCTTACCTTGTGTTCGAAGGACGAACACGAACGGCCACCTTGACTGACGCCATTTTCTTTAACTTGAGCTCTAATTATTATCTAAACCAATCTAGTGTATCATTTCATTCTTAATTTGTCTATTTACACAACATAACTGACCCTTCCTTACAAAACACAAGTAGCGCCAACCAAAACAACAAATTCTTTCGCCTCATGATGATGATGATGATTGGAATGGAGCTAATGCTCCTCCGCAGACATAGAAATGACGAAGTGGTGAAAGGGGTGCGGCGCAGCGTTTGGAACAGGGAGCGCCGGGCGCTCCCTGGTTTGGAAGGATTAGGGATTCGCCCTACCTACAATCCTGGACAAAAGTTATGAGACGACAGAGCATTTTGACGTTTTCACGGGTTCAGAGTGCCCCCTCCCCCTGCATCAATGTTGTTTTAGGTCAGAACGCGTCGATTGTGACCAACATGCATTCATGAATCGTCGTTGAACAACATTGATTCAGGGGGAGGGGGTTTGCAGTACTTAAATCCCTTTTATTCTTGGAAATACTGTTCAACATCTTAAAATGCTGCTAGTCTCATAACCTTTTGTCCAGGATTGTAGGCTGTTTATTGCAAGGTCACAATTACCCTGTTACCCTATTTGGAAACACCGAACTTTCTCGCGCAGTGTAAACCTTACTTGGCAGTATTGCACCTTCTCGTGTAAGACTGTGGTGCAACATTTGAAACATTCTAGGGTATTCTTTTGTTTTTAGCCATGGACCCCTTTTCAGTATAAATGGACCTGGTAGAACTTAGTTAGCTAGTGTGTTGTATACTTGGTGCTTGTGAAAGGCCATAGTTGTATCTGCTGAAGCTTTTTATATAAGTTTGAGAAAACCTATATCTTGTTTCGTTTTTGTATCGAATTTTGCCGCTCGAATTCTGCTGGGAACTGGAACCGTTCACAATGCGGTTCAATACAGTTCATACAATCGTGAAAAGATATGGCACGCCTGATTTTGCTCAATTCATTCAAATGGAAACAAAAATGGGTAAAACATTTTTTGGCAGCGCTAGGGGAGGGCTAGGGAGCTACAGCCCCCCGTTGGAGGCATAGCCCCATCCGTCGGAGGAAATTTTGGGTTCTCGTCGGAGAAAATTAGCTAAAATAACTCAGGAAAACACAATTTTTCAGTGACTATGGACGCTACATCGGAAAATTTTTGGCACCGCCCCTGCGTATCACTCCCCTCCCCCGTAGAACTGTGAAGAAAAAGTTGCGACTTTAAGTGTCAAGACCTGGATGAAGTAGTTTTATTTAAGGTAGTCTGAAAAAATCATATCAAAACATTGCATTTGATTTTCTACCATTTCTAACAAGAACCCCGGGGGGGGGGGGTAACTTAACTTGTCTATGGTACGGGGTTGTGCCATTTTATAGGGTACCTTTTTCATGATAGTTTCCGGATTTATGGGTATGGTTTTCAACAATTTTTGGCATCTTCCGGATTTATGGGCATAGTTTTCTATCAGAATTCAGTTATTGATGAGCTTTTTTGGCATTCCCGGATTTATGGGTATGATTTTCAGAAATTCTCCAGATTTATGGGTATACTTTTGAGAAATTTTTCCGGATTTATGGGTATGCTTTTGAGAAAGTTTTCCGGATTTATGGGTGTTACATTTACGATTTGAATGGCACAACCCCGTATCTTGGAAACTCAAGTTACCCCCCCCCCCGGGACAAGAACAAAACTTTTATTAGCAAATGAATTGTCAGCATTTCAAAGACAGCTATTAAGCTTTTTCTGACGAAATCATGTCAAAACATTGGACTTGCTTTCTATCATCTGAAATATAATGAACTTAATATCAGAAAAAAAAATTCAAACATAGTTGGATGCAGATACAAAAGAAAGTATGTTTCCATAAACACCTGAATTGTCAGCAATTTAACGAAAATTCAGGTGCTATTAAAATTTGTCTGACAAATCTTGTCAGAACATTGTATTTGCTGTCTATGATTTGAAACATGATGAATTTAATGTCCACGACAAGATTTGAAACTTCTTCAGTCAAATCAAGACGTCTCTTACAAATCAACACTCAATTTTCCAGTATTTCCCAAGTAATTATCTAGGCTCAAAGCATCCAGTCGTTATCTAATAATCCAATCTAACAGTTTTTAAAGGTATCGGCCCATTCAGCTGTAGATCGAAAAATCTAACTCCCTGTGTTCATCTGAGCGGAACTATTCTTATAAATTAGCATGGGCTTAAGAACACTTCATACCTAAACTAGCAAATCACAACACTATGGACTCCCTAGTCGCAATATTCGTCAAGGAATAGGTACAAGGAAACATGTACTCTGGAAGATGTGAGAATTCATCACAGATTCTGGGATGCTTTAAAACATCTATTAAAGACATCTGCTTAATGTATTGAAAAGATCATATGAGAAGAAACATCTATTATTATATACTATCATTCACGAGAGAAAGGCTGATGCAAGGAAACACGGATTCCTTAGTTGCAAGATTCCTCAAGGAATAGCAGATGGAAGGAAACATGTTTTCAACTAGATGTGAGAATTCTTTCCAGATTCTGGGATGCTAAAAAACCATCTATTGAGGGCAGCTGTTTAAGGTATTGCAAAAACCGTTAGGGAAGGAACATGTATTCAATCTATGCTCTAATTTAAGAAAGAGTTGCAAATGCAAGGAAACATGTACTCAAGAAAATATGAGATTTCATCTAAAAATTGTGCGGCAAAAATATCTATTAAGAACAGCTTTTATTTTGATTGAAAAAGGCATTGGAGAAGAAACATCTAATGAATCGATGCTAGAATTCAGGGATGTATGCTTATGCAAGGAAACATGGATTTTTAGCCACGAGAATTCATCCAAGAAATGCAGATGCAAGGAAGCTTGTATTCAAGAAGATGTGAGAGTTCATTCCTGAATCTTGGATGCCTCAAAACATCTATTAAAAACAGTTTTTAATATTTATTGAAAAGACCATTAACCAAAAAACATTCATTGAATAGATGTTAGAATTCAAAAAGAATTGTGGATGAAAGGAAACATGTACCCCTCAGATTTGAATGATTTGATATAGATCCCATCCATTGTTTGTTTGTACATACATACATACATACATACATACATACATACATACATACATACATACATACATACATACATACATACATACATACATACATACATACATACATACATACATACATACATACATACATACATACATACATACATACATACATACATACATACATACATACATACATACATACATACATACATACATACATACTCTATTTGATAAAGCAGGTTAAAATCTAGGTGTCAGCCATAGCTGATGTGGACCTGCTACTACTTTAAGTGTAAGAAAAAAATATATATATAAATTGTAAAATTTGATGAATATACTTACAGTCCTCTTCGTTAAAACCAAATAAAGAAAGTTTTGTAAAAGTTTAATCTATAATCAATAAGTTAAAATTTTGCTTCTACTGTAATTTGCCTTGACTTAAAATTTAATTGATCTAGAAGTATTCGAAGTCTTCCTTTTTGTTCCTGATTAAACACGCCTCTTTTCTAAAGCTTAACGATGTAACTAATTTCCTATCCATTTGTATTTTATTCTTAAACTGTTGCAAACTACAAGAGCTCCTTGTTTCAAGACTTACAGTGTTCCACAGAAGTGTTCCTCTATATATTACTGATGTACGGCCAATTTCCTTTAGAATTCTAGGTATCTTTGTTTTTGTTTTCAATTTGTTTCTGAAAGCTGTTTTTGTTTTCAATTTGTTTTGAGAGGGCTTGTCAGGATTTCTAGCTACTGAAAGCTAATTTAGGCCCACTATGCATGCCCCATCCAGGCATGGGACCCCTATTAACGTCCCTTCCGAGGGACGACGAGGTGAGTTGTGAGGTCAGGCCTCCGAGGTCACCCATCCGGAGTCTGACCTCACTCCACCAAGTTGAACTACAGTCACCTGACGAAGACTGTATAAGCCACTCGGCCACTCACCCCGCTAAGGCCGAAATAGATCATGTACGCTGTGCCACTGATAATAAATTTATCAATGCCATAATGGATCACATGCATTGTCACAAGAGATCGACAGGCTCCTAAATATTTTAGATGGTGAATGTGTCATTTGAGATTTATCTCATCTGCTATCAATGGCCGAGATAGACAAGCTACGAAGTTAAGGAGATGATATATGCATCGTTTGAGATCGACTCCATGTACCGTTATCGCAGAGATGGATAAGCTCCCAAAAATTGTCACATCTTGGCAGTTTCCAAAACTTTATGATCCTATAAATTTATGTTATGTGGCATAAAATTGTTCTTAAGGCCAGAATAGTAAGAGCTGTCTACGGGGAGAAGGATTTCGTGATAGCTTTACTGCTTAATTTTTTGCACAGGCTAAAGGAACTGAGTGTGGATTGATATTTAGGCATTCATTTATTGGAGCCCTCGATAAGTTTCGTTTTATATTTTTTGCATTCATAGACTAAATCGGCTAAGGTTTGCTTTACCCATTTCAAGTCATGGGACCATACTCTTGAGAAGTTTTAGCATTATGCTACTTGTTGCACTCATGGCACAACTCTGCATGGCACGAAATGCGTTAGAGAAATCAAAAGAAGTTTTATCAAGAGATTGATCACATGACTTGAAAGGGTGTAAACAAACCTTAGCCGATTTTGTCTATTCCCCTGATCAACAATCAAGGCAACGGCAACCAAGGATTTTTGAAATTTTTGAAAAAAAGAAGAAATTTGAAATTGTATTTTTGAAAAGAGATGTTTCTTCTTGTATGTCAACATTTCCTCTTGGTATTTGCTGTCTTTATCAAGTGTATAGCCTAGATTTAGACCATAAAAGCGCTTGCATCAATTTGAACCGGCGTGATTTTATGAATATCCGGAAAAGCTCGTGAGGAAATATGCTGCAAGGATTTCTGAATGAAAAACACGTTCAAAAATTTTGTGATAAACTTTGCACGGGGCTTTTTAGAGAGGAGGGGTAAAAACAGACTAAAGGGGGGCAATTACCTTCATATGATGACATATTCTCAAACGGCATGGGCCCTCGAGGTGTGAAATTTTTTTGGTGTGTATATGCGCGTCAGCTGGCTGCTCCAAACGCCACGAAGGAGCAAGAAGACACAGGGACTCAAAGTTGATTGTTATCACGCTGTTGTTGTTGCGAGCAGGGCATCATTGCGTATCATTGCGACGAAGGAAGAAATGTGAAATAATTGATGACGAAAGTGGAAAGCTGGCAGACGGTATCGGGGTTTTTATTAATCAAATATGGAAACTGCTGAACGAAAATGTGAACATTATATCAGAAGATGTCTGATGAAAACACCTTGCTGTGAGAAACTTTACCCTTGTCGACTTTGTCATAACCAGGCCGAGGAGCATGAAGTAAACAGGTTTGAGGTGGAAACTCTCCAGTGTATCCAATGCTCCACCCAACAGCCTGTCGCAACTCATTGCAAGGAATGTGGCACCAGATTTGGTATGTACGATTGCTTAAAATGCAGAATGTTTGATGATGCAGAAGAGGGACAGTACCACTGCGAGGAATGTGGCTTCTGTCGAAAGGGAGGCAGGGAGAATTTCTTTCACTGCAATTCTTGTGGAATATGCCTTTCCAAAAAGATCAAGGATACCCACAAATGCAGAGAAGAAAGTGGGAAAGACAATTGTCCTGTCTGCTTTGAAAGCATTCATTTAGCGACACAAGAGTCAGCAGTGCCAAGATGTGGTCATCTTATTCATCAGAACTGTCTTAGGCTAATAATGATCTATGGGCACCGGCGTTGTCCATATTGCAATCAATTCTACTATGATGCAAATTCTAATAGCCAGACAAGCTTCTAATTGCCAAACTTTGAGCTGCTTATTTAATGATCTGCAGTCCAGCTTTGAGATGGTTCAAAATAGTCACAAGAAAACAACATTGCCTTTGGGCCAGAAAGGACCTGGAAATCATATAAAAGTTGTCTTAGGTCCTGTTAACATCACACTGCTCCAATTTGTATAAAATGGGGAGAAAAAGCTCTGTTTTTGTGAAAATGTTCACACTCATGTTCACACCCAAAAGCACCACATAAATGGACGTTTGGAATCGTTTGGAAAACACTGTCAGAAGTGGTTTCCACAAAAGCAGAGGTTTCAGAAACGTGCTTGCTCAGTGGGAATGCACGAAATGGAGGCTTATGAAAACATTACAATATTCAACAAATAGTATTAACAAAGATGAAGCAATGTGAGTGCAGAAAAAAGGATATTCTTAGTGCTGAATTTTTGTTATCAGGTGGATGATCAATGTCGACAGCCAGACTTGAAAGTTAACATCTTGCACAGGCAATTTGAGATGGCCTAAGTAAGACTGCGCAGAAAATTTGTGGTTGGGAACAATAGATTAAAACAATAGATCCTTTGTAGATTAAAACAATAGATCCTTTGTTTATTGCCAATTGCATGGCTAAGGTTGAATTCCGTGTACATTCCTGAGCCCAAGATATTGCATGTGCAGTACAAACTTTCCAGTGTGGGCCAACAGACAAAAACAGATGTTTTTCCCTCCCTTTTTGTACAAAAAATGGAGTAATATGAATAATGGCCATAAAAAGGGAAATATAGGGATCATAATTAGGTTCTAGACACAATGAAATATTCCTTGGATGTTTCTCAGTTCAGAGCAATACTCATACCTAATCATCTGTTCAAATGGTTGTGCTAAGCACTTCCAAGATTTTAACTGTAAACAACAAACACCATCAGCAATTACAAATTTCACAAAACGAAAGATTCAGACAGGTTTTTGGAAAAACAAAAGCGATTTGCTGTTGTAAAGAATAGATTTCACACCTTTGAAGGCACTGAATCAAGAGAAAAGGGACACTGCAAGACCTTATGGTTGCTTTGTCAAATCTATTCTCAAGGCTGTAAAATCCTTGGTCTTGACCAGGATAGTATCCTTTCGTCTTCCAAAGCTCACCGTCTTGAAAAAGTTAGGCAAGCATCCTTGCACACCTGAGATTCCCCCCTGCTCTCCTTGCATTTACTTTATTCATATCCAAATTATGCCAAACGTAAATTATATTTACTGTAAGTCGTTTGAGTTTCAATCAAACCATTGTACAGCAAGTCAATTGTGTTTTGTTAATCTATTGTATACAATGGCCGTTGGGACTTACCTTGTGCCCTAGGAACTTTTTGACTCAACTGTCCAGCAAAGACTGGATAGAACAGGTGTAGCAGCTAACCCAAAGTCTCACTGTTACAGAATATGTTAAATTGACATGCTGATACTGCAAGCATCTGTAGTCATCATGAACAGTTGAAAATATGGCACACAACCAGATCTTTGTTTTCAATTTAGGGTGGGACTCTTTGATATCATAATTAAGTCACAGTCTGTTCACTCAGCTCAGGGACAAGTATTTTTCATGATTTGGAAACCACCATTTTGGTGCCTCCTACATTACACCAGGTAGTTATTGTTGCACCGTGATTTTGATATCAGACAGGTGTGCTGTTTACAACACACAAGCGCTACGTCATACAAGGGGCTCCACAAATCTATTTGAAAAGCATTTCACTTTGTCGGTGATATGAAGATCACTTTGGCATAATGTAAATGGCACTTTCCATGAATACATTTTTCTCCATAACACCGTTTCTTTTATGCAAGAACAGCAAGAAACAATAAAGTTGAAAGTAAGGGATTGAGAGTGGATTGCCTCCCCCAAATGTAGACAAAAGGCTTTGGCACAAGATTAAGACACAATAATGGCAATCTGGATAACGTAAGCAGTACCTCTATCCAATAAGAGAGAAGAGATCACTAGCAGCAAGACATGATACAGTAGGTGCTGCAAACTGTGCAAGCCCGTGCCTCTATCCAATAAGAGAGATATCGCTAGCAGCAAGATGATAGGTGCTGCAAACTGTCCAAGCCCTGTTATTCAAATTTCCCGATGAAGTTTTTAGGCAAATTCTAAAACACATAAAATGCTCTTTTTGATCTAAAAGACAGGTTCTGAAACAGTGACCAGAAGATGAAGCATAGAAGATTTTAACACTTTGTAATTAGTGAATGTAGTTTGATTTCGTCCTTGAGTTGAGTAGGTAGACTATTGCTTCATTTTTCTGTAGCACTTTTCTGTACTGTAATGATAGCTGTAGGAATAATCATATTACTTTGCTTAAAATTTCATATAACTAGGTCAACGCAACGCTTTTTATTACGTAGATATAAGGCAGTAGCATTATACAAGTTCAAGATAGAGACTGAAACACGAAACTGCAACACTGCAAGATGAAAAATGCTTGGAACGTGTATAAAAAATGACGTAGAATTTCCTTGCTGCTTGCAAGGGCGATTTATCAGTCATGTTGTTACCGTAAGATACTCGAATGAGATTTCTTAAATGGCGACTTGATCAGCGAAAGACTACAAACGAATGGCCTAACCGAACAAAACAAGGGGATAAGACAGTGCGGAAGCCAGGCGGACGGCCGGGGGTAACTACACCCAACATTCCTCCCCACCCCTCTAAATAATGTCTAAACTAAATCTAAATACAGCGTAAATACAGCGTAAATACAGCGGAAATAATGCGTTAGTCGCGTATAGCGTTCCAAGGAATGCCTCCTTCGACGACTCTTTGACGGCGTTCACGAAGCGGATATCTACGATTGTTTTCCGGTACATTGTCTTCAGGTTCCGATTCGTCCGAGCTGCTGAATGTGTCCTCTGCAACTATTTGCGTCGGTCCATTTCCTCTTGCCGGATGTTCTCTATCTGGTTTGTTCCATGTTTTTGTAGGTATCGTCGGTGCACTCTTATCTCCATCATCATGCGAATCCTGAGCAGCATGAGACCTTGAAGGGGTCAATCGATTATGGTGAACAACCTTCCTATTTCTGGTCGAATCATTTTCGATCCGGAAATTCAGTCCGTTGGGCAATTTTTCGACTATGGTCCACGGACCGTTTCTGCGTGGGGAGAGTTTCTTATTTTCACCTGTCTTATAATATTTTGTCTTCAGCCACACCTTCTCCCCTATGTGATAGTCGTGAAATCGGATGTTTTTGTTATACTGTTTTTGCATTTGTTCGCGGTTTAACCCGAGATTATGGGCGACGTTCTGATACACTTCGCTTAAATGTGTCTTTAATTCAGCAGCATATTCGGCGGGCGTGACAACATCGGTATCGGCTGGATGAACATTCTGCTCAAAAAGGAGGTCTTGAGGCAAAACTGGCTTCCGGCCGAAAATTACTTCATATGGCGTACGTTTTGTTGCGGAACTTTCACTCGTGTTCAGGGCAAAAACGATTTCGTTTAACAAGGATCGCCAGTGCTTCTGTTGGATTCCTCGATCAAGGAGGGATGTACGAAACACTTCTCGAACATTTCGAATATTTCTCTCCGCAAAGCCATTTCCCTGGCTGTGGTATGCTGAGGAGCGTCGTTTCTCGATTGCGAACATTTCACAAAGCTCCTTGATGGTTTGGCCGTCGACGTTCGATCCTTGGTCTGACAGTAAATACGATGGACAACCGTGTTTTAAAATCCACGAGTGAAATAAAGCATTTACCACCTCTGGTGCTGATTGGTTTTGTAGGGGTTCAGCTTCAATATATTTCGAAAACACGTCTCCCATCAGTAGTATGTATTTGTATCCCGAATCATCCTGAGGTAACGTTGCTAAATCAATCGAAATGAACTGCATAGGGGCATCCGGTATGAATAATGGCAACAGTGGTGCCTTCGGCGCATGAGGGTCACATTTGGCTCTTTCGCAGACAGAACAGGTAGATACGTGGCGCTTAATGTATGCATACATATTAGGCCAATAGTACCTTGCACTGATTATCGCGTGTGTTTTATCTGTTCCAAAGTGAGCCTGTTCATGATATTTTGTAACCACAACGCGACGCAATGGAGCTGGTAACACAGGACGTCCAGACTTTGTAAGTATGTCATCTTCAATACGTAATTGATTTGAGACACGTTTGAGTCTTCCTTCCTTAACTGTGTCACCATTTGCCACTAGCCGTTTTGCTGGTCCGATAACCGGGTCATCATCTTGCTCTTTCATTATCTGTGCCTTGAACGATTGGGTTTGTGCGTCGATAGCATATATCTTTTCTTCAAACAGGTCTTCAAACTGGTCTACATCTTGGTTTTGAAGCTTTGATGAGAATCTCGACAGTGCATCTGCCTTTGTGTTTAGTTTCCCTGGAAGATATTGTATGGTGTAGTTGTATTCCTCAAGCTCCGAAATCCATCGGGCAAACTTTCCACGGGGGTCCTTGGTATTTCGTATATGGACAAGTGGATTGTGATCTGAATTGAGAATGAATTCTGTTCCTGCTAAATAAACGTGCCAGGTTCTAACTGCTAAAAGCAGTGCGTAGGCTTCCTTGCTGTGGGTAGACCATCGTTGTTGAGAAGCATTTAATGTAACAGAAAAAAAAGCCACTGGATGGGTAGTGCCATCTTGTTGCTGTTGGGAAAGGACACCACCGACAGCAATATCGCTTGCGTCTACTTCGACTACAAAGGGTTCACCACACCGCGGAAAACTGAGAACAGGTTTTGAACATAATCTTTCTTTCAGGTTTTCAAAGGCTTCTTCGCAGTGATCAGTCCATTCAAAAGCAACATTGTCACTTGTGATTTTATTCAAAGGCTTACTTATGCGTGCAAAGCCTTCGATAAAGTTACGGTAGAAACCTGCTAGGCCTAAGAATCGTTTGAGATCCTTCTTTGTGCTTGGTCTTGGAAACTCGCGAATAGCTGATGTGAGTCTCTCTTGTGGTTTTATCCCTTCTGCTGATAACTCATATCCTAAAAACTCAACTGTTTGACTGGCAAATATGCACTTTGATGCTTTGAGTGAAATGCCTGCTGAACGAAGGCGTAGCAAAACAGCTTCGAGATCCTTCAAATGTTCATCGAATGTCTTACTGTAGATGGCAATGTCATCCATATACGCTAAGATATGGTCTGCTGGTAAACCTGATAAACAAATATCCATGAGTCGTTGGTACGAAGCCCCAGCATTGCATAACCCATATGGGGTGACATTAAATTCGAACTTACCACGTGGTACAGAGAAGGCTGTTTTCTCTTTATCCTGTTCATGCAGAGGCATTGACCAATAGGCCGAAGCAGCATCAAGCGTGGACCAATACTTTGCCCCAGCCATTTTGTCAAGCACATCCTTAATATGGGGAAGTGGGTAAGTATCCTTCTTTGTGGTGTCATTTAATTTGCGAAAATCACAGACAAACCTTGTAGAATTGTCCTTCTTTTTGACAAGAATAATCGGACTGTTCCACGGTGACTCTGACGGTCTAATGATGTTGTTATCAAGCATTTCATGGACCTGTGCATCGACTTCTTGTTCCCAGGCTGCAGGGATACGCCTTGGTTTCTGGTACACCGGTAGTGAGTTATCGGTTATAATCTTGTGCTCTAACACAGTGTTTCTCCTTGGACTTTTAGGATTGTTGGCAAAAATATCTTCATAACTGTGGATAAGGCTTGATAGTCGATCTTTTTCTTCAGCGGACAATTGCGCTCCAGTTTGGTACTGCTGTGGAGGAGCAGGTGATGTACTAGCACGTGTCGTGGTGTCAGGACCCGAAGTAATGAAGACATCTGATCCTGCAGGATTAAGAAAGCCGATTGTTTTCCTAGATGGCAGCTCTACATCATCACTGTTGACATTTACAATGGCTATCTTAAAAACACCTTCAGCATTAGGAATTACGCGGGCATAAGTTCCATAGGTACCAGTAATTCCATCTATAGGTGTTGGCTCAAAATCCCCCACAAGAAACGCTGTTTTAGGACTGCATTTTACAGCAACTGTTTGCTCAGTTCGGGCAGGAATAGTGACTTTTTCTGGAAGTCTAACTCGTTGAGGGGTAGTGAGTTCGAGGCCAGAAAACCACATTTTACCTAGTTTGACTCTATTGGTTTCGAAGTCAAACGTCACAGATCCGAATCTCTTCAAGAAATCACGTCCCAATAGAATATTTGTACACATGTTGGTATTAACAACTCGAAATTCATGGAGGACTGGTTGACGTGATCCTTTGATAAGTACTTTTATACATACTTTACCAACAATATCCATTTTATTGCCTGAGGCATCAATGAGGTTTTCATCAAGATTGCTTCTAGTTGCTGACCCTTTTAGTCGTTTTAATGATCTTTCGTCAATTATGGACACTCCAGCGCCTGAATCTAACAGCACATTGGTCAACTGACCATTCAATTCTGCTTTCAAAATGACCGTAGAAACTTTACTGTCATCTTCACAAATGTTTACATTTTTCTCCTTTCCTAGGGTTTTTTCAGGTTCATATAGTCATTGATAATTTTCACAGCTGGAATCCCAAGCATCGTGACCTCGTTTACCGCAGGCTTGACAAAACCTCATTGGGCAGGCCCTATACAAGTGCTCATTACTTCGGCACGTTCGGCAAAGAAGATTTCCCGGTGATTTGGCGGCTTTTGGGCTTTGAAATCGACGAGGATTATTGCCGCGTCCCATTCCACGGCTTTTCGCCCCAAAACCGCGACCGCGACCGCGACCGCGATTG
This sequence comes from Aurelia sp. 4 Dawson et al 2005, assembly GCA_964019985.1. Lineage (NCBI taxonomy): Eukaryota > Metazoa > Cnidaria > Scyphozoa > Semaeostomeae > Ulmaridae > Aurelia > Aurelia sp. 4 Dawson et al 2005. The sequence continues at coordinate 4,129,057 of OZ026494.1, read as the reverse complement.
TAATTGGTGGAGGCGAACTTGACTTCTTCGTGAAGTCCTCCCCCGGGAGATGACAAGGAGGTTGCCTGCAACTTTTCAATGACCTTTTCAGCAATCGAGTCTACTATTTTCTCATCACTAATCGGATTAACCGAGTTTGCAGAGAACCTTTTGTTGACTGATAATGACTGAATACCTGCCAGCTCTAATCGTGTCGCTTCATCTGCGATTTCATCCAGCTTTTTGTCATCAAATTTTTCAAGTGATTTTAGGGCTACTTGCATGTCAACATGCAATCCATTGACAAAATAATCTCGTGCGATGGTTTCTTGAGTTTTCGATTCAAATTTTGGATAAGCTAACTTGACGAGTTGCAAGATTTTGTATGCAAAATTTTGTGTAGACTCACCTATTTCTCTCTTACGATTTGATAGCTCACTGAGGGCTTCTTCCCTGTTGCGCCTGCCTCGCTCAAATTCTTTTAATAACTCTGCTGTAAATTTGCCAGCATCCTTGCGATCATCACTTGAAAGGCGTAAATAAACATCAAAAGCTGGGCCCTCCAATTTGCTTGCTAAGGCTTGGGCGCACTTCTCGCCAGTGTAACTCTTCAGCGACGAGTAAAGCTCCACCTTGGCAATGAACGAACGAACGTCTCCTGTTCCATCAAATGTCGCCGATTTTCCTTGCGCAGAATCCATTTTGGTTGATTCGTTTGTAGTAATGTTACCGTAAGATACTCGAATGAGATTTCTTAAATGGCGACTTGATCAGCGAAAGACTACAAACGAATGGCCTAACCGAACAAAACAAGGGGATAAGACAGTGCGGAAGCCAGGCGGACGGCCGGGGGTAACTACACCCAACAATGTCAGTTGAGTTGACTCAATTTCCTTTTTGGAAACTTAGTCAGCCTCATACACTTTCTTTACTTTTTGCAAAGAAAATGAAGTCATCAACCAATCATTCAAAACAGTGGATAACTCGAAAATGAAACAAGGCATCATAACATTATAAACGACATTCGTTATCATTCAAAAGTGCTATTCATTTGCATCATTAGGAATTTTCGCTTCAGATCACCTTTATTTACGAGGTTTTGATAATCGATTTTCGTGATCATTTTTTAAACTGCAAAAATGTTCGATCAATATGGGATTCACCCATTTGTGATGTAATTACACAGCCTCATTCAGTATTTGCACAGTGGCATCGCTGCGCAGGAAAGAAAGAAAGCAATTAACGATAGGGACAGAGAAAACGACATTAAGCTCTATGTCTACTTTCAAATTGCACTTTTTTCATTCCTATTCTTTTTTGTTGATGAAAACGCTGCCGGTCCAAACACATTTGTTGGTCGTGTCCCATTAGGTGCAGCCCTATGATCGTCGCATGTCCCCTTATTGACCCTTTCTACTTCTGCACTGCGTAATTGCTCGAATGTGAGAGTTCAAAATGAAGAAACTTATTCAGTACTATAGATAGTACCGTATATTACTGTAAAGCACATACAGGTCCCGTCCACACGTATACGTTTACGTCTGTAAACGCATACATTCTTATACGTTTACACCTTCTGTCCACACGTAAACGGCGTTTCAAGTTATCCTAAATGCATACATTCGAAAACGCTTTCCAAAGTGGATACTTTTGAAAACGCTGTTTTCACGTCTCCGTGTGGACGGTCGTAAACGCATACTTTCGTAAACGGTGACGTCACAGACTTCATATTCACCAATCATTTGCAGTTTTTTTTTAAACACTGTTTTTGCGTTTTCATGTGGACGGTCGTAAACGCATACTTTTGTAAACGATGACGTCATAGATTTCATGCTCATCATTCATTTCCCATTGTTTTGGTGTTTACGTGTGGACAGGCTAAAACGCTCAGTGGATCAGTGTGGACGGAAAACATTCGATGCGTTTACAAAACGTAAACGTATACGTGTGGACGGGGCCACAGTATTATATTTTAGTATTGCATCATCATTGTCATAATAAATCTAATATTATATTTAGTGTGTCATTATTGCATTTGTATAGTACTTTTTTTATCTGGCTGAAGTTTCAAAAACGAAGCAATACAGAATCCCGCAACTTTTTTTGGTTAATCGCACATTTCCCACAGGTTTCCCGTGCCCTTGTTTAATACGATACAAGATCGCGTTTTTGTCGCTGCAACAACTTCTTTAGGCCTGTGAGATTTACAGTAAACTCAAACGACAAAATGCGTTTTATTAGATGATGCAAGTCAAGATTAGACTGTCAGATAATAAGATTCATACTAACCGGTTTTGTCGTTGCACAGGAAAATATGAAGCCCTCAGTCTTCATGCAGAGACCTCGCAAGCTCGGTTTGTACTTTTGAGACCTCGGGATTTATATTTTCCTGCGCAACACAAAACCGGTTAGTATGCGCATACAGTAGTATTCGTTACTACTAATTGGAACCCTCGCATTCGAACAATTATGCGGTGCAGAAGTCAATAAAGGTAGACGTAAGACGTAAGACAACTGGAGAGAGGTGCAACAGATCAGACTCGAAGGTATAAAAATTAACTGCTTTGAATGTTTTTAACTTGTCGTCCAGTCAAATGCCTGGGCCTCCTGTGGTCTACATCAGGGAGCGCCGAATACATGGTCTACATTGCTCAATTTTCAAGTAAATGCACTATGAATACGCAGTTACAGCTCAATGAAATACCTAGAAATGTGGACATGCTGGAATGTGAGCCCGCTTAAAGCTATGCATCATGGGTTCGTATAGGGCTTCTTTATGCACAAAAACGACAGCTTTGAAGCCTGATTCGATTTCGAATTCGAGACTCTCATGCGATCCCGAGATACAACGCGAAACAGCGCCTTCGCATCCAACTGTAGCATGACCTTTTACATACAATTCATCATTGCAACTTCTAGCAAAAGTGAGATTGTTTTTCTTAGCTTAGGTGCAGACTCTACTGGTTTCGTTTCAGAGATGTTTCACTTCTCTTCTGGGAATCAGTAGAGTCTGCACGCAGGCTAGTTTTTTCTAAGCTGCTCAGTGATTTTGCTTATTAAAATGTTTGGCCTGTCGTTCCGTAGCATTGTCCGTATCAGACCTCCTCTCGCCCTCCTCTGTGTTGCTCTGTCCACCTACTTTGGCACCTTCCTCGGTCCTCCCTTTTGGTGTCGGATTTTCAGTCGGTTTTGCGGTCGGTTTCGTACCCAGTTTTTCTTTAATCCTGTCTTCAATGATCTTATCCACTTTAGACATTATTCCTTCTGAACCTGCCGTTACATTACCATTGCTATCGCCAAAATTGATGCAAGGCATTTTCAAAACATTGAAATATAGATCACCAACGGCATCAGCAGTATAACTATCGGCGTATTTCAGGCACTCAGCGAAACCATCGTCGCATTTGCAATCGTAAATCGTATACTCTCTTTCATTAGTGTACCCATAACGCTGTTCTTTCGCTGGAATTAGTTTGTCGCAGTTCTCGTGATCCAAACAACAACGATTCAGTCTTTCAAACCAACCAGTTTTCTTGCTAACTTTGCTGACAACAACTGCTGGCCCTTTATCTTTATCTTTGATGACATTTCCAGGCGCCAGTAATTCATCCCTCGCTCGTTCGGGGTGAAGGTCTCTGTGTAGTGAATCTAAATCAATATTCTGTCTTCTTGTTACTGGGCCGCTAACAAAGCCATCCTTGCCACAAACTTTGCTGCCTAGAGAACAGATAGAGGGTAAAAGTTAAATTTATAAAAGATAAAATCTTTCCCCACTGAGCCATGAATCGAATTCTGAACTGACAATAGTTTCATATCGAAAAAAAAGTAGATAGCCTCAATTAGCCTGGCAGACCAAAAATTACTCCCGCCTCATCCTACCACCCGAAGGTGAAGCCCATTTAGGACAATATTTTAAGGAAGAAGCATAAAATGTGTGCTTACCGACCATAATTGCCCGTTTTGTGATTCCAGACTTCCTATCTGCCGTTGCAGAGACAATAATCTTTTCTGAAAAAGAAGTTTAAATCTGAAAATATATGGAACATTTTCCATGAACAGAAACACCGACTGAGTGATGAGAAAAGAAGTAAATTTTCAAATCAGAGCATAAAGCATCTACCATTGGCAGGACCGCCGAGAGGGGGGGGGTAGCCGGGGCAACTGCCCCGGGGCCCGGGCCCCGCCAGGGGCCCGTAGAAAGAGGAGCTTTGCTTTCCATCGTATGTTGCAATGATATCATTGAGCTGGGCCCCGTAAGGTGCCCGTAAGATCGAACTTTATCCTTCAATTTAGTTCCAATTCATTTTAAAAAATTCAACTACTTACAAAACTCATTTGAACCAACGAAGTTTGCAAAACTTACGATATGACAAATTAAAACAAGATTGATAAGATATTACAAAATTACTTCAAGATTGCATATATTTGTATGGAGAAGAACTTTTCTAAAGGAGGAGCTCTCTCAGTAGATAAAATAATCGAGGAGAGAGAAAACATTTTGAGATTGATTGTTGAAAAAACAGCTAAACTAAAAACTCTAAACTTGATAATTGGAAGAGAACAGATGAAATTTTAGTCGACGACGAAAACTGATGAAGGAGATTGTTTAATTTTGAAGGGAATTTCCAAGATTTAGCTAGCACCAGTGTACCTAATAGATCATTCACCATATTGCAAGGTGTTATGACGTGTGGCCTTGTCCTTTGCTCTTTGCGATAATATCACATTCCTCTCTTCGTTATATACCGGGTGAGCCAGAAAAAAGTTCACACTTTCAAAAATTCACAGCACCAAGACTACATCACAAAAAAAATTATTCAAATTTCAGATCGAAGTATTTTTGTGATTTTTCTTGCTTTCTTACCAGCACTAGAAGTATAAGTAAATTCAGCTTTAAAAATCTTATGCTTGGATTATCAGTGAAAAAAGGCCTAAAACATCGATCAAATCGCAAGGAGTCTCCTCACAGAGAACAATAGGCAATGGGCCTTACACCTCTCTCAAGAGTTTTAAGACGTAGATTTTGAAACAATTGCTAAGGATTTTCGATTGAATGGTAATTAATGTACAGAGGATAGCTACCCATGAGAAATTGCATTTTCTTTATTGTTCTGTGAGAGGAGTCCTTTATCATTAGATCAATGTTTTAGACCTTTATCATTTGATCAATGTTATGTTTTGGACAATGTTTCAGTCATTTTGCAATCATGGAGTTTTTTGAAAGTTGAATTTACCTTTAGTTCTAGTGATTGTAAGGCACCCAGAAAATCACAAAAAAACACTTCGATCTTTTGGCTTTTAACCCAAATTTGAATCACTTAGATCCGTGAAGTATTCTTGAAGCTATGAATTTTCAAAACTGGGAACTTTTTTCTGGCTCACCCGGTATGTTCTTGCCTTACATTACTTTGAGGCTAGGACATTGCTTCCAACTATTAGTTTCAAATTCCATAAAAATATCCACAATTTAGATTGCATCGTCAATTTTTCTGAGAAATGGTCAGGACCGCCGAGAGGGGGGGTAGCCGGGGCAACTGCCCCGGGGCCCGGGCCCTGCTAGGGGCCCGTAGAAAGAGGAGCCATGCTTTCCCATTGTATGTTGCAATGATATCACCGAGCTGGGCCCCGCAAGGGGCTCGTAAAATCGAACTTTCTCCGTTAGTTCAGCGTAGCTTCATTCTAGAAAATTCAACTACACACAAAAATCATTTAAACCAATGAAATTTATAAATCTTACAATATGACAAATCACGGAAGATGACAAAATTACAACAAGATTACATAGAACACCAATAGAGAAGAATTTCCTTAAAGGAGGAGCCCTCTCAGTGGATAAACTAATCCCCTTCGCTAAAAGCCTATCATTCAATTTGAAATATCTTAAACATTTTGGGATTGATTGATGCAAAAACAGCTAAACTTCTAAACTTGATAATTCGGAGAGAACACGTGTAATTTTAGTTGATGATGAAACTCATCACTAAAGAAGATTGTTTAATTTTCAAGGGAATGTTGTTCCAAGATTTTGCTAGCACCAGGGTACCTCAAAGATCTTTCATCATGTTGCAAGAAGCTACGACGTTTGTCCTTGTCCTTTGCACTTTGCAGTAACAATAACAATTCATTATCTATTCCAGAGATTTCACTAAATCATATTGAGAACGAACGCAGGAACTATTGCCTAGGCCATTACCTATGTTTTCGAATAAATTAGCTCTGTCAGAAAGCTAGTAGTTTAAATATAAGTTCTTGCCTTACATTATTTTGAAGCTAGAAATCAACCAGGATCGACATTGCTTCGCACTATTAGTTTCAAATTCCATTAAAAGATCCACGCTTTCAGTAGCATCGCCACAGGGAGGGTATGAGGGGGCAATTGCCTCCCCCCAAAAATTTTTGAAAGATGGTCCTCGAGATTCCTTTAAAACCGTAGAGAAATGGCGGGGCATTGGTTAGGTAAGAATTTTTCTGAGAAATGCTGGAAGATATGTAACTTAACTATGTTCCTAAGACTTGAATTTTAGCACTGGAGAACGAAAGGATTTTTACAGATTTTTGATTGATTTTTCTTTAAAACAAGCGGGTTTTTGCCAAAGTAGTACGAGAGCTTTGGGAGTGAAATTCCCCCCTTCAAAGCCAACGTAAAGGATGCTTCTTCAAAAATTTGTCATCGCACTTTGATTTATACAATAATTGTCATAAAATTGTCTACGTTTCTTTATAACCAATGGCGAGCATGATGTTGCCAGATGCATTCTAAGCTAAAGTAAAGGGCGTGGCCTCAAAAAATTTCCTGGGGGCTTCGCCCCCAGACCCTCTTCATTTTACTGTCTTCACTTAGTTTGCCCTAGCTACACCGCCGCACAATTTTCACGAAATTCTCTGGTGCGGTTTTTTATGAAAGTAGTCATACATATCTAACCTTTCAAAGTAACGACTATTAAATGTTTCGAGTAAGCAAAACACGGGTTGAGTGATAGGCAATAAAGGAGTATGTTTGTGGAATGAACTTCTTTCTCAGATTAAAGACATCTAAAGCCCTTATATCTTATACCTTCGCTAAAAAACTCAAGAAAAGCTTCATTGACAAATGTTAACTAAAGAGAATGCAAATTCAGTATCAATATCATACAACCCACCTCCTTCCTCACAAATCTAGATACCTTCTTGCTTCATGTTGCTCTGTATCTCATTATACGATATCATACGTTTGTGCTTATTTTAACTTTATCATCTTATTTCTATTCTTATTTTTCAATAGCGGCCCCAGCTAGATAAGCAATGCTTTACTTGGGTCGCGTAGGATACCACTAAATTCTTATAGATTTAATCTCAATTGTAACAATTTGTCTTTTGCGAATGAAATTGAGTCGAAAATTGAAACTGTCAAGCAAGGGGCCCGCATCCACTAGTTGCCCCGGGGCCCTGCCTAGCTCTCGGCGGCCCTGGAAATGGTAGAAGATATGTAATTTAACTGTGTTGCGAAGACTTCCATTTTAGCACTGGAGAGCAAAGGGATTTTGCGGAGTTTCAATGGATTTTTCTTTAAGAGAAACGAATTTTGCCAAAGTAGCATATGACGTTTGGGAGTGAAATGCCCCTCCTTCTAAGCAAACGTAAAGGATGCTTCTTCAAAATTTGTCCTCGCACTTTGATTTATACAATAGTGGTCACAAAATTATCAACGTTTCCTTATCGCCAATGGCGAGCATGATGTGTTGGGAGATTCATTCTAAGCCAAAGTAAAGGGCGTGGCCTCAAAAAGTTCCCTGGGGGCTTGGCCCCCAGCCCCTCTTCACCTTACTTTCCTCACTTAATTTTTACCCTAGCTACACCGCTGCACAATCTTCACGAAATTCTCCAGTGCACTTATTAGGGAATATATAAAGTATGTATGATCACATCACTCCAGTACTGCGAGAATTGCATTGGCTGCCGGTAAAAGAAAGGATTGACTTCAAGATTTTGTTGTTGACATTCAAGGCACTTAACAACATGGCTCCAGCCTACCTGAAAGATATGTTGAGGTTGCAAACAAGTGATAGATACAAATTGACGTCAGAAAAATCTGCGGCCTTAATAGTTCCAAGGACAAAATTTACATCTCGTGGGGACAGAGCATTTTGCACTGCAGCCCCTAGGGTCTGGAACAAATTGCCTGTTGAAATTAGAAGATCTCAGAGCGTCCATACTTTCAAAACAAGATTAAAAACCCATTTATTTGATAATCATTTTAACATATAAAGGACATCTTTTAGCTTTTCTCGCTGTAATGTAAAGGTTTTTAATTCGAATTTGTTCAGCGCTTTAGAATATATGTGTATAGATTTTAGCGCTCTATAAGTGCATATTTATTATTATTATTATATATTCATACATATCTAGATCTAGCCTGTCAAAGTAAAGACTATAAAATTTTCAAGAAGCAAATATGGGGTGATAAAATGATAGACAATAAATGAGAATGTTGTGGGATGGACTTCCCTATCCAAAACACTTAGACCTTCACTAAGAAACTTCATTTGCAAATGTTAACTAAAAAGAGTGCAAATTCAATATCAATTTTTGTAACGACTTGTATGTTTACTAATAAAATTAAGTTAAAAATTGAATTGTCATGTATCGCTGTCAAGCAAGGGGCCCGCATCCACTTGCTGCCCCGGGGCCCGGGCTTGCTCTCGGCGGCCCTGACCATTGGTGCCGGCCGATGATGAAACAGTGTTACACAATCGTTTTGCATAAGTAGCTTCGTTTTTGATGCCCGGATGACCAGCAGAAGAATTTCTTCCAAGTTACCAATACAAATCTTGCATACCTTCCTGTTTTGACTTTAACTTTTCCCATTTGGTCTTTCCCAAAGCGACTCCAATAGCCAAGATTAACAAAATGATTCGTCGTGGCTTCAGCATTTTTCTTTACAACCTACGAAATGAAATCCCCTGTGTCAGTGACAAATCTTCGTCGCAGAGTGTTTTCAGTTATCACTTTAAAGATCCATGAACCGATTTGGAAAAGCAGTTTGTTTACACAAGACGTTTTCTCTCCCGTTTCTGTAGCTTTTCTTACTCATTTTTGTTCATGAAACCTAAGGATAATAAGTTTTGCTGACTGGCAACGTAAGTACATACTTGATCAAATGACTTTACCGCTCACTACTTATATATATGTTCTGGGTCAGTTATTAAAAACAAGCCCCATTTGAAATGCCACGGCTCCCTGGATATCAAGACGATGATATTGGCAAAAATATGATTTCATGGTGGACATGATAAGATCTACTTTGAAATTTACCGGACTGAAATCGGCCACTCCATGCTGAAATTATGAAGGATTCTCTCAAGGAAGCCTCTTCAAGAAACTCTCAAAGCGTGCTCAAAATCCGAACATTACTCTCTTTAGGCTGATTTCCACTTAGTAGAATTTTCCGAACGGATGAGGGTTTCACACAATAAAAAGTTCATCACGTGTAAGATTCTATTCAAATTCAAAGTGACATTTCCTCACGAAAACAAAAGATTTCCAGTCCGCTCGGAAAATTCTACTGTGTAGAAATCAGCCTTTACACCGGCCTTAGAGCAATGACTCCTGCTCGCTTTAACGCGTGCTATCCCCTTGGGAGGATGAAAGAGTTTTCCTCCTGGTTCGAATAACTTATTCAGGGGGATTTCTTTCCCTGACAGGACAAAATATATGAAGACACATCAGTATCATCATTGTTGGGAATGAAAATCCAAGGAAAATTTGTTCGTCATTTTCACTTTTTCAGGTTTTTAAAAGGGGCTTTCTGTGGAAGATCTTTCACATCCACAGGGAGAGATGACCGATTACTGTAAAGTCAGGTACATTACTAAACCTAAAGGTCTATGCCCATTGAAGCTAATCGCAGCGAATAGTTTGTGACACTGCCGGTGAACTGGAGGAAAAAATCGACAACTATTTGTTCGCTCAATTGCTAGCGATACAATAGAAACTGAATTGGGAATTAAAAAATTTAAATCAAATTTTGAAGTGTTCACTGATGATCGCTGAAAAGTTCAAGCAACTTGAACTACAGAGCGAACTGCAGCGACCGGCCTGAAATTGTGAAAAAGTGAACCACGCATGCTCAAAATACGACAATCGCTGACGATCACTGCAATTCGCTTTAATTGAGATTGGCCTTAGTAGACAAAATCGGCAAAGGTTTGTTAACACCCATTTCAAGTCAGGTGATAAATCTCTTGGTAAAACATGTTTTTATTTCTCTAACGTGCTTCGTGTCATGCAAGGTTGTGGTATGAATTCGCAGAGTATGCTACAACTTCCCAAGAGTATGGTCAATGTGACTTGAAATGGGTAAAACAAACCTTAGCGGATGAGGTCTATTGAACATATTGGCAATAAAATAAGACAATCTCTCATATCATTGCTTTGATATTAAGGGACAGCGATGGCCTTTTACATGTAGATCGTTGTTTGACTCGCCCAGAGTGTTTTTTTTGGAAATCTCCAAGTGCTATCGCTAAACTGAAAGCATAGACACATGCTGAAAACAAAAAAAATCAACTTTCTGACGCATAAAATGGACCTACTTAAACGCCAGATTAAAAGATATTGCCCAACAGCTCAGGTGATACGAAATGCCTTATAGATTTGGACATATCATGTAAAAATTTCAAAATTATCGAAAATTTGGAGTAGCATCTCTTCTTTCAGTCATAACTGCGAATTTGAAATTGCAATGGTGAAAATGCCTTTATCACAGCCTGTCCAAGATAACATCGATATTTTGTCTTGGCTCTGTTGATATCTGCGTATCTGAAAGTTACGACCTTTAACAGTTTCTTAATTTTAACATTGATTCCTTGTGGTTGGGAAAATAATGTCCTCAGTTGTTGTGTAAAGACATCCACCGAATGGTCATGGCGGCCTATCAGGCGTAACCGCATCTTATTCTTTCTGCATCCAAAATCTAGGTACGGCGAAGTTTTTATGCTCACCAAAACCCCATATTGTTTGCAAATCAAGCCTTTCTGCAGTTAATATACAACGTCAAATGGACACAAACACCTTTAGCTGGCACGTAAACAAACATTAGGCCCAAGGTCTGATTTATCGAGAATTTTCCATAGCATGCTGTATAATACGTACCGAAACTGTATTGCTGCAGAGGAACGTAGAAGAAGATAAGTAAAAAAACATACCCTCCAAACAACTCGTTTTCTTTTCAATTCATTCAGTCATTTTTTTGATACTTTGTTATTCACTAACACCAAAAACTTTTGCAGACACAAATTGGCCACCTGTTGATCTTTTGATTGCTTCTCAGACTCATGATTCAGAAAGTGCATGTGTTGCGCACACAAACTTCAAACAATCTTGTCATGATACCTGACAATTCCTGCGCATGAAGTTCATGCCAAAAGAGCTTCCACTACTAAACGAAATTTACAAATTTCAACTTGACGAAGTATTCAAAAAGTTTAGAAATCTTAGGGCACCAAATAATAGGTTCCAAATCTTCAGGAAGGTGGGTATAAGACTCAGTGACCTATTTCTTTGAACTGAATGACTTCAAAGAAACTTTAGCTATTTTGGAATAAGTCTGCCGTTGGACATTTTTCTGAAATCTCCAATATTTTCAGAATTAGAGTGTTATTCTTCTTTTTCGGGAATTCAAGAACGTTTTAAAAAAAGTAAAAACCATCGCCACTTCTACACAGTTTGATGCAACATGAAATAATTTGTAAGAAAACCGTAGTTAATGGATGTCTAAAATACGGTACCAGGCAAAGTCCGTCACTGTTGTTGTTTATGATTAAGAAATTTGATGACGTCACACCCTAAAATGAGCTGAAATGCAACATTCGCTGTAATTTCGTGAAGTATTAAGAAATGTCTGAAAAGTTCGATGGTGGAATAGGAAGTTAAAGTTTTTTTAAGCCGTTCAGTTAGGAGAAATAGGCCACACAATTTTACACCGACATTTTTACGCTGATCTAAAGATGTTGAACCTATGCTGGCAACTGAAAGCAGGCATCCTGAAGCTTTCAGTGAGTCAAAGGTTGATCGCGAGACTACGAATACTAAGATGTCTGGTCGAAAGATTGCTGTTGCAGTACATAATGGGACTCAATTTGTGTGAAGGTTCTCAAACACTTGCCTCGTTTGCCCGTTAGAGTCTTTCTTTCTTGGACTCTTCGTATTTAAAGTATTACTAGGTAATTATTTAGGGTTTAAGTTTTTGGCAAACCGAAAGATGTCTAAAACTTCCTAACTTATAGCATGTAAGATTCGTTGTAGCCTGCGTCGCAGCCATCGAGAGATCGTTTTCTGCGATTTTCCTTTAAGGAATGGATTTTTACGTTTTGAGAAATTTCGATAACCTGGTGCCCTTTTGTGTTTTATGGCCTTTTATACATAGGGGAAGTCCACCCTGGACTTACTTCAACTCTCGCTCTTGATCAGTAAACGAATGGAAGAACGAAAGGGAAAGGAAAGGAAAGGAAAGGGGAAGGGGAAGGAGAGCGAGTCCAAATCCACCCAAAATTTAGCGGCAGTCTCATTGGTCCATTTAAATGAGGCTGCACGGGGGCTCCTTACGTAAGGATATGAGGAAAGCTTTTGACGCCTGTGCTCGATCACCCTGATTTGCCCTCGATTCCATGGCACACTGTGGCATGGGCCTAGCCATAGCCAGCTTTTGTTTATGTGTGCGTCTTCAACTGCCGATGACTGCCTCCAAAACAGCTGTTTACTTGGCCTGCCCAGAGATGCTATGAAGGTCATGCATGTTTGAAAGATAACTCTACGTGCAATGAATTATCTTGGAGTCACAAACAAGGCGAAAACGCAGAAACTGTTTTGCAGAGAGCGATTTGAAAAGTGCAAAAGTTTGTACAGAAAGGATCTGTTTGGCCATTTTGGTTGTGTGAATGCTGTTGAGTTCTCTAGTGATGGGCAGTGGCTTGTTTCTGGTATGTATAGTAGGTTTTCGAAGTCTTGCAAAGAAACAGAATATTATGCCAACAGCAATTGTTTCCTTTCATCATTCTTTTTTCCTTTAAGGGGGCAATATAAAAACAATATTCCAGATTGATTGAATGAGTTTGTTATCAATCATTGCAGAAATTTTTGGACTTCTGGTTTTGTGCTTGACTCTCGTTCTTGTATCTTTCAAAGCACTTCTAAACCATGTATCTTTCATATGAAACAACTTTCTGAAAAGCAGGTCATTATTCCATTATTAAAAGAGTGAGTGACCTGCATATCCCGGGACTAGTCTAGAATCGCACACCTTGTAGGGTTTTGGGGACAAATGCACTTTGTCGGACACAGCTTTCAAGGAAAACAGACGTTGAACTGAATTGTATTGTTAGCATTACATGCTGATTGGCTTCCTTAACAATAGTGATTAAAATCGTACCATCTAATTGGATAATGCTAAATCTAACCGCGATTCGACTGATTCGCACTTACTGGAGAACGTCAAAATGACCTAAATGTGGCCTAAATCTGCAGCAAGGACCGGCAATCTATGTATTCATTTGGTTCCAAAGTTTTGGGGGCTGCCGCCCCCAAACCCCCGCTGATACACTTTGGGTATGCTTTAATCTCAGTACTGATGCGGTTAACATTCACATTCGGTGCAACATTCAGACATGAGGAAATGTTGAAAGCGTGTCCGCTAAAGTGCAAACTAGCCGGGTTTTGGAAGGGTTTTGGTAAGGTTTTGGCAGGGTTAGGCTTTTTGGTAGGGTTTGGTAGGATCAGTCAGGATCAGTATAGCCACAGGTTTGCGATTCTAGGATAGCGCCAATCAGGGCTGGAAAATATTTTTTTGTGCCTCCGACCGGAAAAATGGACTAGCAAAAGGCCTCCAAAAGTTATTATAGAAATTTTGTATGAACCAGCTGAGTTAGAGCTGTTTGAAACGTAAAATGTCAGAACTGCATTAAAAATAATGATTTTTGGAGCAAAAAGGAATATTGGTTTGAAAATGATGGAAATTTGGAGGTCAAAAAATCTTTCATTGGTTTTTTGAAAATTTAGAATACCTGTTAGATCCTCAAAGTTCATACGAAATCTTCAAAACTTTGTAGCATCTCGAAAAATCTTTGATTTTGAAAACCTCCGATGAAATCTCAAAAATCTTTGAGAAATTTGAGAGATTTCTAAGATTTCAAATTCTTGTACACTGTTTTTGGAGTGGTTTCATGTCATTTCATTTCACTTTGATTTATTTCAACAGGGTAAATACATTCAGATTATATAGAGAACTACTGTTTTACAATGTGCCCCGCTTAAAAAGCTAACTTGCTTAATTAGCTACAGTACATTAATTATAACAGCTTAAAAATCTAGCATACCGGGTGAGCAAGAAAAAAGTCCCTACTTCTGAAAATTGATAGTATCAAGACTAATTCACAGATTTGAATCATTCAAATTCTAGTTAAAAGCCGAAAGCAGGCCCTGAAATGAGAGGCGCTCGATCGAGCCCAAGCGCCTCCACAATCGCCTCGAAAATTCTACTGGCTCGATTGTTCAAGCGCCTTGCGGATCCAAGATGTTTCTTTTAATGATCTATAATTACGATTTGTGAATGCATTTGGCATAGAATATTCAGCCCAAATCTTCCTTTTATCTCTGTAAAACTACACCAAATGGTCTTTCTTCACTCCATTGACTCGTAAAATTTTCACTCGCTTCCAAAGTAGCGTTCACCATATTGTTTATGCTGGTCTACGCCATCACCCAGCTGCCTCGCTTCTATGTTCATCATCATTTATGACTGTGATTTGCGATTTACACAGGGCACACGATGAAGCAAAAATAGCTGCAAGCTTTGCTTGTAAACCGTGCCAACTATATGGCAGAATTATTGCTGTTAAACTCTTGGGAAAGGGCAGTGGTGTTGGCCAGAAGTTAAAGTTATCAACAAAGTGCAGCAGGTTACAAAAGTTTGGTGCAAACTTTGCAGGAGCCATTTCAAGGCTGTTTGATCTTATTCAACATGCAGCCCAGCTCAAACGCCAATGCTGGTCTTCCTTTATTTTGTTTGCTTCTTTTTCAATGATTTAAGTGATTTTAACTGAAAATTTGCAGACAGAACAGCTCATTTGTCCACAACTTTTCCTGGTTTCCCACAAAGACAAAAATAATCTAGGAGCTTGATCAAGCGACTACATGAATTGAGGAGCTCGATCGACCAAGTACCAAACTTTTGCTCATTTCAAGGCCTGGCCGAAAGATCAAAGTATTTTTTGGATTTTTATCGCTTTCCTACCGGCACTAGAAGTATTGGTAAATTCAACTTGATAAAAAGGTCATGGTTGCAAAATGACTGAAAAAGGGCCTAAAACATTGATCAAATTGTAAGAACTCTATTCACACCGAACAATAGGCAATGGGCATTTCACCTCCCTCAAGAGTTGAGATCGATTTTGAAACAAATGCGAAAGATTTTCAATCCCATGGCAAATAATGTGTGGAGGATATCTCTCACCCATCAGAAGTTACACTTCCTTCATTATTCTGTGCGAGAAGCCCTTTATGCTTTGATCACTAGCCCCATTTTCAGTCATCTTGCACCCATAAAATTTTTGTAAAGTTGAATTTACTGATATTCCTAGTGCTCGTGAGACGTTGAAAAAATCATAAAAATAGTTTAACTTTTTGACTTTTAACTAGAATTTGAATCATTCAGATTGGTGAAGTACTCTTATTGCTATGAATTTTCAAAAGTGGGAACTTTTTCCTGGCTCACCCGGTATATGAAAAATACACATATTTTATATGAAGAACAAAGAATTTGTGCCAGTGCTGAAAGTTGCTTGAAGTTATCTGTATTTGAGAACTCAGAGTTTTTTAAGAGTTCCTTAAAAGTTGCAACAATCCTCATTTTGCCTTTCGTGAACATTTCAACACAAAGTTTTTGTGCAAAATAAACATACGCAACTTTTTTTCTTTTCATGTTAGGTGGTGATGATAGAAGAGTTCTACTCTGGAATGTAAACAAGGCTATCAGAAAGAAGAATGTTACCCCATATGCATTGAAAACAGAACACCTTTCAAACATCTTTTGCACAGTTTTTGATAATGCAAATAAGCATATTCTCTCTGCAGGTTGGTATGAAAATAGTTCAAGGATATTTATCCAAGTGTGCAATCATAACAACCCATGCTAGTTGTGTAAAGATTGGTGACAACCAGGAATGGCATGACCAAGGGAGCTTGGGGGCAGGAGCCCCTCCAAAAATTCACTGAGCCCCCCTGATGACACTTGACTTTTTGAAAATTGCTATGCACTGTCAGCACTTCCGTAACTTGCTTGTCATGTTTTTAGAGAGTTTTGTTGAATTTTGAGCCAATCAGAAAGGCGTGGTCTGTAAAAATTTTGCTTGCTTCACTCACTGTTGGCACTTTGACAAATTTTGTCCCCTTCCAGCATATCTTCCTTGGCACCAACCATGTCTGGCAACAACTCACTAAGGATGGAACAATATAATTTTTGAAATATTTACAGTTCTTTTCTGGTAGTACTGGAAGATATCAGCATGAAACATCAAATAGTTCAACATAGGAAACAAACAAGAATTCTTTCTTTTTCTTCAATTTACATTCCATTAATTTCAATTGCAGGAAATGATGAAGAAGTTGTTAGGCACAATATTCAAAGGTGTGTGATGAAGTATACTGTAGAAATAGTTTCCTTCTACCTTAAGTTTAAGAAATCTCTCCTTTTCATTCTGTGGGATTTTTATTTTTTGTTGATTATAAGGTGCAGTTGGTGTTTGCTGTCTTGCAAACTTGAGGGGACATCAAAATTTGTTTGTCAGTGAAATTTTGCATCCATCGACAGTTTATTTTAATGCTAAATCAAATGAGGGGGAGTGCAAAGTTGTTCAAGATTTGGTCAGACTGTGTACTTCAAAGCATACCAGGCATTTTCTAATATCAAGATTGGTAATATATGCTCCAAAGAGACTAAATATTTTGCTATATTCAGAAGCCTAAACTTTACTTCTCAAGTAAACATGAGTAGTTTTATGCACTCATAAAATCACAAACCTACTAACTTAATTTCATGTAATTGTAATCAATAAGTAATTTTATCTCATTTTAGAAATGAAGCTGTTGGCCATTATCACCATGAAGAAGCTGTGTATTGTGTTTCATTACCTTATGATGATGATAACATGTTTGCAACTGCTGGTGAATGTGGTGCTGTATTCATTTGGGATGTCAGAGTTCCTGATGGTAAATATTGTTATACAACTGATGAGTATTTAAAAATGCTTCTGCTAATTACTAGTTTTAATCATAATATTGTACATTCACTAGACTTCAATTTGCCAGATGTGCTAACTGACTGTAGAATTTTGGTGAATTTAATTTCAGTGAAATTTGATACAGTAGATAAAACAATCTGCCTAAAGAATAGAAGCAGAAAATGCTCTGTGTCTGTTGTACAAGAGTACTGAGCAAATAAGTTCATATTGATGCCTGCTGTTTAAAATTGTGACATCTTAGCTGACACATAAAGCTACACACTGTATTTACTGTATATTAAATGTTTCTGATGCGCAACAAATCTTTGAAAATGGGGAAATTTTTTACTTTCTCCCAGTATTTCGAAAATTTCTTGGTGCCCAAAATTTCCCAGATATGAAACTCAAAGCTTTGGTGACCAGTTTCCGAATGATTGCTTCCGGTGTCTCATTGCTTTCTTAAAGGGATGTAAGCATATTATAGTGGCTCAAGCAACTTGCAGTCAAATTTTAGACTATCAGATATCAATTCTTGTTGATAAAGATCAGGTACCCAAACATGGTGTGGCATGTGTCACAGCCCGTTGCCTTTGCATAGCTATTTTTATCAAAGGCTTACTTGGGGTAGATTTTACGCAGTATGGAGTATTGCTCATTCCCATGCTAATGACAAAGATCCCTGAAGAAATCCGCCTGATGATCACAAGGTTGACCAAGAAAGATGACTGGGCGTTAGAGGGGTTTCTAAAGATTTTCCTGCAAGAATTAGAGGCAAGGGAGCAGTGTTCTCTGAATTCAGAAATTAGCTCAGGCGGCTCAGCTCAAAGAGCTGCTCGTAGCCCTATGTCCACGACGGCTGCATTGTTAAATAACGGGGGAATGATAACATGCACATACTGCAAAGGTTCACATGCTTCAGTGAAATGCAATGTGATCACTGAACCATTAGCACGCAAGACCATTCTTCAAAGACATATATGCTTAAAATGAATGAAGAAAAAGAAAGCATACTTCGCTCTGCATGTATTGTAGAGTTGTTTACGTAGAGAAATGAGCATGACTTATATACAGCAAATTTATTAATGACTGAAACTTCAACAAGTATGGTGTCGGCTTTTCCTCGATTTTTCGTTATTCTCTATTCTTTGTCAACAGAAGAGCGTGTCTGCCTGGCAATGTCAACTGGCAGTTTTCATGGTGTTTCATTCAATCCTTTTGATACAAGTCTCATAGCAACAGCAAATGCCCATGATGGTGTCATCTTGTATGATATACGAAGACCAGAAAAGTATGTTTTAAATCTGGCTTGATTTTTATTAATCGGTTTTACAAAAGCCTAACCTTTAAAACCGTTTGCTCGGTCAGTTTGAAAACTAGCTCTGTTATATACCCTCGGTTTCAGTGAGCCTCACTCCATAAGGACCCTCAAGTTACGCTCATACCGTTGATTGAATCCTAGAACTGTGAAAACGGAAAAAACTGCCAATAGACGATTACGCTATTAGATGGCGGTGAGGAAATTTTTACCAAGATGCACTGCGTTCTTTGATCAAATTCCTATAGGATCGTTAAAGATTCGTAATTCGAAAGCAATGGATCATGCTAAAAAGTTCCTCACTGCCATCTTTAGCGTAATCGTCTATTGGTGACAAGTTGCTGTCGCCTTGTCGTTTACTGGTCTGAATGCGCTTTACAGGAAGGCAGGCGGTCTTTGCGATTATAGCAAGAATGAACCTTTACCGAAGTACTGATACCTATTTAGTTTTATGGTACAGCAGTTCTTGACAACTGAATTGTGAGACATTTCAGACCAAATGGTCGTGAGAAAAATGTAGCAAGTGATTTAAACCCAACAGCCAAATTCTGAAACAGGATACGAATTGAACGACAGCTTGATACAGCTCGAATGTACACAATAGTGATAGAAGCTCAAGTGACACCTAATCGAACCTTTTGTAGAATAGCTGAAAGGTTTCAGTACGGAGCTAATCCGTTTTTACAAGCGTAGGGAAATGAGTCATAGATGTAGCGTTATCGGTTCAGCGTATAAGTCGCAGTTGTTGCGCATCAGGTCAGTCAAAAAGTGAAAATGCGACATGTAATCAAGTCTAGGCTCCAGTGTGTTTGTTGAAGATTCGAGTGAGTGCCAAGTAAAGGGCTGCAGAAAGATTTAAAGGCTTTTCGCCACATCAAAAGCATTAACTTTGCAATGTATTTAAGTTTGTTTACTTAAAAGTTTTAGACTTGGTGAAAGCTGGTATGGATGGACTAAGATAACATGCATGATTGCAGCTCTTCAAAATTATGCAGGAAGCGCAAGCACAAAGAGAAATTGCTTTTCTAGGTGGCTTCGATCAAGCAATAAACCCTCTTTAGGACAAATAGCGGACTTTTTTTATTACTTGAATTGAAGGGCAAGTACAGCAGCATGATTGAAAATTTAAATTTGTCGATCATTGCTTTGACGTTGTATTGTATCTCATAGGTCATTGGTGAACTATGGAGTTCCTGGTCAACGTGACAGTGCTATGTTTGCGAAGTTCAATCAACTTGGTACTCAAATCTTAGCTCTTATGAGAAGATCTGGCCCAATTTTGTACAATATCAATGAAAGGAAACCGCTATTAGAATTCAATCATCCAGATTACAAGAACATTTGTACACTCAAGAGTCCCTGTTTCGTTGGTGATGCTGACCAGGTATTAGAAATGTAAATCGTATATTTGTTTTACCGGTTGAATCAGCAAAATGCTGGCTTTTTTAAAGACTACTGCTCCATAAATATAAAAGCAATAACATCTTGTAATATTTGATTGAATAGCCAACACGCTCAGTTATTTGTAGAATTTTTTTTCGGCTGAAGTCGATCACATTGTTTAGATTTTACTGAGGATTGTCTCGTTATTTTTTTCTCCGAGAGACTTTAAAAAACGTTTTCAAATTTTGAATAAATGTTCCTAATGTTTTTCTAAATACAGCAGTCACTCGAAAACGCCTTCGCTCCAGCTACGTACTTGCGAGGACAAAGGTGTCTCCCGGTAGTGTGAAAAGTTTATTCGGGGGGGGGGGGGGTTTCAACCTTCCTAAGAGACAATTTACGTCTTAATATGGGAAAATGTCATTCGTGCTACGGAGGAATATGAATGAAATGCTGATCGACATTTTCACTTGTTTTGGAAGACTTTGAAAAAGGCTTTTGACAAAAAATTTCTCATATGCAAGGAATGACCGATTAAAGTCAATGAATTAAGTTATCTATTTGAATACATCCGCTGTGAAACGAGCCACCTTTTAGTATTTGCTTTCAGACTCTGTGAACAGTATTTTTCAAACGCTGAGCTTTTCTCTTTACTCACTCTGTGCAGCAAGATTGAAGAAGATTGACGCATCTGTATTCAAGGTGCTTAACTGAGTCCCTGCCAAAGATTTGTTAAATTCAATTTCGGGACAATGAGCCATGATGGAACTATTGAATATTTTCAGGGCTCTTCAAAAGTCCTTTAGCCAAAATTGAGGCCATTTTCATTTCAGTGTTATGCAATATGGTAGTTATTTACAGGGGTTTCAATGTCATTTTAGTTCATTGCCACTGGATCAGATGATTTCAATATCTATATGTGGAAAAATCCAGGCAAAGACACTGCAGGTAAACATTTGTGTTCAGCGTTTCAGACTTTTATTTATATCAACAATGACCATGAGAAGTAAAACGTTGGCTGGCCTAACAAGACTTTACTATTCGTAAAAATTCTATATGATTATCTCGATAGCTGGGACTTCAGGTTCGTAGTAATGAAATAGTGATTATTAATCTTTACTGTCTTGATTCTTATGGAAATAAAGCAAGTTTCACTGATGCAGCTCTTTTACCCTGTTCGTATTTCTTTATTCGAGGAGTGCGCTTTGTTGCAGCAGAAAGTTCTAGATTCGCTTCTTTTGGGGACCGATGGGACAGGGAGGCGGAAAAGGGTGGAGTGGTCTTTCTTTGTCAAACTTCCTGGGAATCGAACTAAAGTGATATTCAGCTAATCCAACCGTCAATTTTTTTACCATTTGCATTTTATGATTTCATTGCGTGTAATAGATGGGATCTGCGTTGTGCTTATGATTTCTTTGTCCCTTACTTTCAAAGGTTTCTGTCAGGAGGATGAGCCGACAATGATATTGAAGGGACATCGTTCCATTGTCAATCAGATTCGATACAATCACAATGCACAGGCCCTTGCAAGCTCTGGAGTCGAAAAGGTTGTCAAGGTATGATTTGTACTGTACGACGTGAGCATTCCTTTACAAAGAGTCCCCAATATTAGCGTTCCTTTTTGGAGATCCACTCTTTCATCCTGTGCTGTGTTATTAGAACCCTTTAGCTTTACTCAGCGTTGCTACTAGAGAAGCACCTACTTAGGGTTTAGAGAACGACAACTTCTTGTCCCTTAAAGCTTTCCATCATCGCCAATGTTTCACTATCTACCAAGCTCAAGAAGGTCCATAGTGAACTTGCCAGCTTTCATTGACTTCTAGCATCTACAGCTTGATAAGTCAAAACGTGACTGCTAGTGTTTACGACTCACTGTCGAGGACTCACTGAATATTTTTCAAGAACGGCTTAGTTTATGAATGTCTACAGACGGTATTTGGCAAAAGTCTTTCAGTCTTCAGGTTTATGATTTGGAAATCTGATGACGTCACGTTCTCAGAAGAGCTCAAATATGAAAACGCTGTAATTAAAAAAGTAATAAAGGTTTCTCAAATTTTCAACGATAGAATTTTAGCGAAGTAGCAAAAGAATCTTTCAAGCTTTTCAGCACAAAGAAAAAGGTCACAGAATTTTACACGGAATTTTTACACGAATTTAAAGATCCGGAACCAGTGCTGCTCATTATACGATTACAAGATGTGCTGTTTAGTGTGTCCTAAATTCATGTTTATCAAAAAGCTATTTATTACATGGCGCTCGAATATACGGCACCTCAGGCTGGCTACGGAAAAATTTAATTGGTTCTTTATTAGTCCGCAAAAGCTGTATTTTTGAAGTCGTGTCGGAGAAACTAACGACAGCGAAAGGACTCCTTTGTGCAGGCCATATGCCATTTAAATGACAGTCTGGGGTAGCTTAGTCTTCGAAGACTTTGAGCTATAATTTGGAAGAGGAGGTTGCAATGCGAATGTAGATGACGTTGAAACGACCAACTAAAGTAATGAACAAGAGCAAAAACGCTGTGGAAAAAGTAGAATAATGTAAAATAAAATTTTTATGAGAAGCTTCTGCCATATAATAAAGCCGTGAGGTTACTCGATCCATGCTGGAAGATATTTGGATCTTAGTTCCTTGTACGGACCTAGCCTATTGAGGTCCGTACGTCAAACTGCGGTCCAAAGACTTTCCAGCATTGACTTCGTAAGTTAATAAAAAGTGCATAGTACTGTCTTGTGACAAAACGTTTGCATTTCAGTAAAACCCCGCAAACAAAAACATACTTTTCTAAAGAACATACTGACTAGGTTCTTATAAATGAGGTACTTATGACGTTTTCAAGGTGTGGTTCTTATCGCAAGGACACTTGTTACTATGATGAATACATACAGCTATACACTATGTGTTAAATAAACTTGATGGTAGAATGACTGCATTTAAATGTAAAGGGTATATATGGTTGTTGTTCTTGACAAAGCAATTTATATCATACTGCTTGATAAAACAATTGGCTTATCCCTGAAAACTGTTAGAGGTTCTCAGTTATCAATAGTTGAGACCTTGTTTACACTGATTTGATGAAATTTCTTATTTAGGTGCACCATCTCATAAGAACATTTGAGTAAATCAGTCTGTTGTTGGTTCTTATCTTTGGATGTCTTTTTCCACAAATCAGTCTGCATGTTCTTATTTTGCTATGTTCTTGTTTGCGGGGTTTTACTGTACTTTATTTCTCATTCAGCTATGGAGTCAATTCAAAATGGAAGGTTGCTGTGGATACATATCAAAAGAAGAGAAGATAACAAAGAGACCGTTTTACTCTCACGAGCAATACATGCAGCTTATTGTTGAAAGCGGCGAGCCCCCACTAAGTCACGATTATGGATCACAATCTGTTGACGAAGATCCTCGGATGATCGCTTTCTTTGATTCACTCATTCAACGAGTTAACGCCGGTTGGTTTTCGGACGAATCTTCCGACGATGAGTCTCCGATGGACGCGATTTTATTGCAGCTTGCTAGTGAATGGGGTGACGATGAAATCGAAAATGCTCGCAGTGCCCCAACGTTGACCGATCTCCGCCGATTGTTTAGATCAAATCGAAGGATTCTTATGGAAGAACTTGAGCGAGACGAGGGAACTACTAATGCAGATCGCAGTGAGTTTCGAAGAATATTGAACCTTGAGACTTCCGCGCTGTTCGGGCAAAGTGATGAGGACACTTCGTCCGGTGAAGAATCTTTGGGTCCGGTCGATGGACAAATACAACCGGAAAGTACCGAAAATATTCGCAGTCTTTTCCAATGCAGGTATTATCCAGAACTGAACAGGAATAACGCAGTAGTTACTGGTGCTACGAGGGCTGACTTAAATGAAGACTTAAAATTAAGGACGTCTGTAGCAAGTACTAGTTGCAATAATAGTAGCAGTGCAGTAGAGTGCAGAAACTCTCGTTCTAGCATTTCAACCATAACAAAGCATAGTGTATGTATTGAAGAGTGGCCTAAGTTAAATCAAACGACGACTTCAAGCAGCTCAAACTGCTATGAAAGATCGAAAGCAGAGTCCTTGGAGTGCAGTGCTTCATACTCTGCAGCAGCTCATAGTCGGTCACCTGAAAATGGCGATACACGAGGCAAAGTGGACCTCGACTGTGGCTGCCATAACGAAGGGGTATTGCTAGAGAAGCCAATGGCTTCCACCATGACAGGGCATACTGCAATGAAGAGCGACAACTATGAGCAATCTTGTAGAAACCCTTGTCTAGAATCAAAGGATCATTGTAGATGTTGTAATGAATGCGAACGTAAACTTAGTATGCACTGGCATTCTGATGAAAGCCGTACGAATTCATGTTCCGCAAAAGCGAACCTTTCAGTCCATGGTTTAGGCTCAGGAGATTCTTCCACGCGGTCGAAGAGTGACGAGGAATCTGTTAACTTGAAAGCAAACGGGGCTAGGCCAGTGAAACCTACCACATGTGGTCATGTTAGCGGAGCTGCTAGAACCGGCAACCGTCCGAAAGACAACAAAACAAGTAGTGAAAATGAAAAAGAATCGCTTGTACGCAATGAAAATGATTGTTCTACGATTGGTGCAAAAAGTAGCAACTTTATGGGAACAAGTAGTCGAAAACGCAATATTGATAGCAATTCAATGATTCAGTCATACATATCAGTATCCAGTGATTGCAACCGATCACAATCGAACATTGATACTCTACCAAATAACACTGAATCGAAATCAGTTGCTTCAATTAATCAAAGTGAGCAGGAATCCAGTTCGAACGCCTTAACTGCTATTTGTGGTTACGTCTTAGACAATTCCAGTGACAGCGAAAATGAGGGTGCCAATAGGGAGGAGCATGAGACATTTAGGAGCAGTAAAGGTTGCCGAGGAAGAAAATATAGAAAGCATGACAATTGATGACAAAAGGATACCAATATACCAGTACAACGAGGATACCAATAGGGAGAAATAAGGAGCAGTAAAGGTTGCCAAGGAAGAAAGTGGAGAAATCAGGACAATAGATTTGCATATCAAATATGGCCTTGTCGGAATTTTTGGCAGAAATTGACAATGACTTTACGACGAGAGAAGTTGTCAAGAATCGTATTATGCAGACGCCAGGTCGAGATTTGATCTATTTACATTTTGTTAGTTGTGGACGGGAACTTAGTTTTATTCCTTTAAAAACTATGCTCTTAAACTTCCTGACGCATGCAGGGAGTTTCATAAAAGGCTTCAAAACTCAAGTATCCCTCGACTTACTTATCTCAACCAGGGCTCAATAAAATTTTTTCCTTCCTGGTAGCAAGCTAGGCAATTTCGTTTCTTCTTACACAGTTCCTTTTTCATCCCCTATATACCGCCTCATTCTATCCAAAATCCTTTCTCTCCTTCTTTCTTTCCCTTCTTTTCCCTTTCCTTCCATCTCTTTTTCCCTTTCTCCCATTTTCCTGGAAAATTTGAGCATTTCAGCTATCTTTCTGGCAGCGCTGCTACCACACCACTTCGTTTTTTGAACCCTGATCTCAACTAAACATATAAAGCATGCTCTGAAAGCGTGATAATGCAGTTTGATGATATGAAGCAACGGAAACAAAATTGGGAAATCGTCCAGTCTGATTCAACTTTTCAGCTTTATAAGCAGCGGTTTACAACATCAACATGTGTAATTGCCCGCATCGTAGTAATTTGCCAAATTTTTTAATTCATCGTAACATCAATGACACCCCTGCAAATAAATTTTATCCCATTTGGCTCAAATCCCATTTCTGTAACCAGGAAGAGGGTTACTGTAGCCAAAATTGGTAAACACTCCACTATGTATGTTGATATTGTAAAATGCTGCTTGCAAATTCTGAAATGTTCATTCATATTTGACAATCCTCCGTTTTTGTTTCCTTTGCTCAGTTTCATCAAACTAGTACTCATTTTGTAACTGCAGTACAGTAGTGTCCCGCATATAAGAAACACGAATTTAAGAAACACCAGTCCTTGATTTTCAACATAACATCCCCTCTTATAAGAAACTGTTGCAGGTCTGAAAAAGGCTTATTTCTTATTCAAAATCTATATACATTTTAGAAATTTTCTAAAACCTAACAAATTCGGCTTTGCATTTTAATCAGTCTGTACCTATTCAAATGAAAACAAGAGATGTCCATGCAAATGAAGCAAAAATAACCTTCCTCGAATAGATTTTATCTTTCTTGGTAGTGAAGATTTACAAATGCAAAAGAAAATATTATGTTTTGTGTTACATCATAAAGCTTGTGTCCAATTAGTTCATTGATGGTACATGATTTTCCCAATAAGAAACTTCAGGAACTTTACCCTGATTTGAAGTTTGTATCTCATTTTATAAGAAACATATCAGACCTCAAATTAAAATGTTGTTTCTTATATGTGGGACACTACTGTACTACGCTTTTGGAAAATGTTATATTTGTTTCCTAGGATGAGCTGGTCAAGAGATAGTCAATTTTAAAACTGGTAAGCCTTTTATGAGGCACCCTGCAGATTATACCTCGCAAGTTTGGTGTGTACTTTTAAGACCTCGAGCTTCATATTTTCCTGTACAACGTAAAACCGGATATTATGCGCATAGTACCTGTTGAGTCATAAAAACTCCCGGCGTTTGAAAGGCTACTGCTCCCTGAATATATAAGCAATGATATTTTGC
This sequence comes from Aurelia sp. 4 Dawson et al 2005, assembly GCA_964019985.1. Classification (NCBI taxonomy): domain Eukaryota; kingdom Metazoa; phylum Cnidaria; class Scyphozoa; order Semaeostomeae; family Ulmaridae; genus Aurelia; species Aurelia sp. 4 Dawson et al 2005. The sequence goes on along the minus strand of OZ026494.1, from coordinate 4,102,445 downwards.
AATACCTGATTAAATAGCTAACATGTTCAATTATTTTTAGAAATTTTTCTGGCTAAAATCGGTCACTCCGTTCAGATTTAGTAAGTGATTTTCTAAAATGAATCCCTTTGAGAAACCTCAAAAAACATGCTAAAATTACAAGTAAAAGTCCCCAATGTGTTAACCTCACAGCGATAACTTTCAGCCCGCTTTAGCACGTGCTTTCTTTTTGACGAGTTGAAAAGTCTTCCCCCTAGTGTGAATAACTCATTCAGGGGGATTCCATTCTCTCATGAGGACAAAATACATGTACAGATTCAAGGGTCATTATTGTCAGGAAGGAGAACAAAGGGAAATTTTGCTTGCTGTTTTCGCTCGTTTTTGCAGGTTTTTGAAAGGGGCTTTCTACAGAAGATCTCCTATTTCGACGGGAAGGAATGGCCGATTAAAACCGGTTAAATTACTGAACCTAATTTTTACATATCGGGAATAAAATAAGACAGTTTTCAATTTCATTGCTTTGATATTCAGGGACCAGGATTTTTTCAAACGCCGGGCGTTTTTATTGACTCACCCGGTATATCATTGCTCCCTAAATAAAAAAATTTCAGTATTCTTTTGGCACATTGCGATGCAGGATGTTTAGCAAATTTCACTTCCCATGTCAGCTGCAATCAATGAGTACCTTAGCCTGGTTGCCGACTTCAAATTTAGATAGCTTTCATGTAGATAGTAAAACATAAATTTGTAGTTATGAAGTATTGATTAAAGTCTATTGAATTATCAATTTTCATGTACCAGATGTCCTAAGATTATATATTGCCATTTCATCGCTGATATGTCCATAACCAACGAACCAATTTTCAAAAACTTTATTCTATGTGATTGCCGAAAGGCAAAATTGTATTTGAGGATGTTGGTTGTGGTCTCACAACCATGTTTTCATGTCGAAAAGGAGATTGATAAGCCTGCTCAAATTCATCCCCTAGATGGCATGAGAAAGAAATGGCCCATTTTCCAGTCAACATTTCAGATGTGATACAGAAGGCTGAACTTGTATGTCATTTAGAAGTTGCATATTCTTTAAACGCAAAATACCTCTCCATAGCATTCTGCAAAATTTTAGTTTCATGAATTCCACGATGCCTCATCAATTGCAATTTCCAACTGAATATTTTCATTGCTACTGAACTTTTACTAACATTTTGCATCACACTTTGATTGTTAACGTGAAAAGTAGGCCGTTTCTTTCTCATGCCATCAAAGGCTTCAATTTGAGCCCGTTTATCGACCTTCACATCGACATGAAAACATTGTTATGAAACCACAAACATCATCCTCCAGTAAAATGTAGCGTTTCGGCAGTCAGATAAAACAAAGCTTTTGGAAATCGGTTCATTGGTTCTACACAAGCAATCAAGCAATGATATGTCATTTTGGGACATCCGGTAAATTTTGCAGGCTCATTAACAAGGGCGGGTTTTGTAATGCAATAACATCAGTTGCTTTGCTTCACACCTCAATTCAAAGGGATTAGCGATTTCAGACTAAAGAAATTCTCTCAACCAGTAATTCAAAACAAACACAGCCGCAAAGTTGCCCTGAAACCAGCACGGCAAACTCTTACTTGATGCGGGATAAGGGTGGTTCTTAGGAGACGTTATGTGCTTATAACGAAAGAAGAAGGGTACATCCAAAGCTCTGTCTCGCGAATTTTGCTCATTTGATTCAGGAGCTGTAGAGTAACCGTCTACTTTTGAGGAACAAATATGCAACTATTGCAATGCCTTCTGCTCGGCTTATGAATAACGTAAGCAAAATCCGCCAGACAGAACTTTAGATCTACCCTCTTCTTTCGTCTTAGGCACATAACATCTTTTAAAAACCTCCCATCGCCTGCACCGAGTGAGAGTTTCGCCGCATTGGTTTCCGGGCAACTTTGCGGCTATGTTTGTTTTGAATTACTGGTTGAGAGAATTTCCTTTGTCTGTATTTGATAATCACTTTGAATTTAGGTGTAAACCAAAGCAACTGATGCTGTTGTGTTACAAAATCTGCCCTTGTTAAGTTCATTACGTACAATTCTTGTCAATATGGCACAAGTAAACACATTTGTAAAATATACATATAATTGTTGCTTAGAAGGAAAATAACTAGCTTAATTCTGTTAGAAATTTGATCTGTTTATGATGGAAATATAGAGCTGTCAATAGACCTTTTAGCTATATCTTGATACTCTCGAGTACCGAATAAACGGGGAGGGGGGGGATGAGAATAATCAGGGGGTGGGGTTGGAAATGGCTCGATATAACAATAATCGGGGGGGTTGGAATAATCGGGGGGGGGGGTGCTTGGAGAAATAGAAAATAGCCCTTTTCTTAGGTAAACACGTATCTGTTATAAATCTATGTGCATAAAGATACTGATACACATACTTTTGAACTCTGGTTCTGTTGAATGCACTTCTTGAGACTTTTTCTTGCGTTGTTGAAAATTAATAAAAGGGGGGTTGGATTAAGAGCGGGGGGTTGGAAAATTTTTCAAAAATTAAGAAGCGGGGGGGACGATTATTCGGTACTCGAGAGTACCTTTTTGTAGAATTTTCGAATTTGTACAATAGTGATAGAAGCTGTAACACCACTCGATCGAACCCCGCTTATGAAAATATATAAAAATAACTCTCGATCCAGGCTTTTTCTTAGAATAGCTAAATGGCCTATTGTTTGAATTATGTTGTAAGATTGATAGCTGCCTGTCCGTCAAGACAAGCATTAAATAAGCACTTCAGAAAATTTCTTAAAGATATTGTTCTTGATCTAGTTAATGCTTTGCCATTTTGCTGCAGGTTTACACCCAAAAACTTTTTGGTGTAGCATTAATTTAGTGTCGTCGCCAAACAGGCAAACATTTTCAAGCAAATGAGCTACTCTTGAGTGTCACTCCTTGCAAAGTCATGGATAGAATTTTTCTTCAGATTCACAATTTTAGCTTGGTCTTCATATGGCCATAAGTGACGGAGCCAGTGCTCACACATGACTTTGCCAGTGCAGCGAATGGCATTTTTAATGGCAACCCTTCCTTACGCTACGGCCGCTCTACCGTGGCGTTTTAATAGCAACCCTTCCTTACAGCCGCTCTACCGTGGCGTTTTAATGGCAACCCTTCCTTACGGCCGCTCTACCGTGGCGTTTTAATGGCAACCCTTCCTTACGGCAGCTTTACCGTGGCGGCGACTGTTGGCTTACCGCGGTAGAACCGTCCTAAAAGCTGAATTAGTTCATCTTTGCCGTCTCTCATAACGCTTCTATCACGAGAAAGTTTAATGGAAACATACATCACAGCACTGTTTCAGGACTGGTACAGCCTTGTCTCAGCACTGACCCTGCAACTTGTGGTTATATGGATACCAGCCGTAAAAGCAGTTGAAGGGCATATTTTCTGAAACATCAATTTTAATACAATTTTATTAAACACACGTGACAGAGATAAATAGCAAACTCAATAGTTACAAGTCTAAAATTAACCTATTGTAACTGATGACTATGAAATGTGCGTGGATAGTGTTTAGCTGGAGGAAGTATAGCGTGTGTAGGCTTATTCTTTGTCCTACTTACAGATTGTCTCTACTTCACTCCTTCCACTAACTTCAATAAAGCCATGAGTGCGTGATAGGACACCCAGTGTGTAGCAGTTTGAAATCCATATCAGTAGCGAGCCACTTCAACTTTTGAACTTGTTTTTATATGATATATAGCCACTTTTCACTGTTTCGTAATTTTGAAAAAAGAAATTAAGGTGGCTCATTACTGATATAGATTTCAAACTGCTACACAATGGCTATCCTATCCCTCATGGTGAGGCATAACATGTCCTGTCGTTTCGCGAGCAGACAACCTTTTCAAATGTGCGTCAAGCGATCTGTTGATTCTTCTTAGTCTTAACATTATATCTTCCATGTCTAACTTCCAAAATATCATTTCAGCCTCGCGCTTTCTATCCTGTTCATTCAATTCAACTGAATTCCCTGCTCCCGATGATCTTCTACCCTGTTTTGCCAAAAATGCATTATTCGATTTGGTGAAGGCATCCCTCCAATTCTTTGGTCCTGTATTGTGCGATGATCCACTATTTCCCATCTTGATGTTAGAAGATGCCCTTGAATCTCTCCTAGTTGAAGTCACGGAGCTTCTCCGGGAATCTGTACCTGACTCATATGCACCATATGATACTGAAGTCCTTTTGTTTGATGAAACGGACGACTTCCTGTTGGATGCCACGGCAGATTTCCGGCTTCTTACTGAATTCACAGACCATCTCCTTTCCGGATTCACCAACGCCTCTGGTTTGGTGTTGGATGTTGTGGATGATCTTCTGTGGGTAGTCTCACCTGATATATCGTCTTTTATTGCAGACGACTTCGTGCCCGATATCACAGAAAATGTCTTCTCAGGACCCAAAGATGCCTGACTTCCAAATCGTTGCGTTTCAGATGTCGTGGATGACCTTCTTTCAGACGCGTCAGCTGATCTCTCGTCCCTTACTGCAGCAGGCTTTCTAAACGATGTCACTGATGATGTCCTGTCTGACCTTAGAGACGCCTGACTTGAAAATTGTTTTGTGTCCGATGTCGTAGATGACCTTCTTTCAGACGCGTCAGCTGATCTCTCGTCCCTTACTGCAGCAGGCTTTCTAAGCGATGTCACTGATGATGTCCTGTCTGACCTTAGAGACGCCTGACTTGGAAATTGTTTTGTGTCCGATGTCGTGGATGATCTTCTGCTAGGAGCCTCATCAAAACGCTGGCTGTTAGTCACAGACGATTTAGTAACCGATGTTACAGACGATTCTCTGTCAGGTGTCACAGATGACTTTATGTTGGATGTCGTCGATGGTTCAATGTAAGAATCCCTTAATTGAGCTTTGTCGTCTGTTTCTGTCGGTTGTTTGTCTTCAGTCGCAGAAGACGTTTTGTCAGATATCGTAGATGTCCCTTGTCTTGATGCAGCGCCTTTTCGATGAATGTTGATCTCAGGTGAAGTGCTGGCGCCTTTGTCCACCTCGCTGACCTTTTTGTAACCATGTTCTCCTGCCTCTCTTTCATCTAAAGACTCCTTCACAGAGGCTAACGTTGGTTGGTTCGTCTTTGCATACTGTTTACGCCGGTTATTTGCTCGCACACCATTGTCGATAGTCATGCTTCGTTTGTCTTGCCCTCGTGCACGGATCTTTTTGGCACTGTTACTTTTTGCTGCTTTACTGGCGTCCCCCTGTTCCCTTGCATGGGTCCCATCCTCCAGTGTCAATTCTTGATTCATAGTCATTGAATTTTTATTTACATTCTTATTGGAAGTATCGACAGAAAATAAACGGCTCCCTCATGCACCATCTAAAAAACTTCTCTCTGGGAATCAAAAAGGCATCTTTCGTTGCAAGTTAAATGTGTTGAAAGACTTGGTGCATGTGGTTAGCTCTGTGTTACTGCTTCAAATTCCAGATCACTTCTGTTTGTGTGCGTTATTAGTTTGCCTTGGTTCAGAAGATCGGATTGTTTACGCACTCAAAATTTTTGTGGTGTCGTTTCAAAGTTACTAATAATTATGTCTTGGTGTCTCATTCTCTTGTTTTCAAAACATCATATCTTCCAAGCTGTTATTGCTATTTCACTTTTTTGCTGTTCTTCGTATCATGGCATCAAGCCCATCATTCATCTCTTTGCTAATTCAGTATATCGCCTCTCCAGTATCAATTATATCTCTCAGAAAGAGCACGTCAAAGAATGTCTCTAAGGTTTTCGTTCTTCAGATTTCTAGTTCGATGTACTGCAGTCAAAACTGTTCATCCTGCAGAGAAGTTTAACGTCATGCTGACCATTGCAGTGTTGATAATACTAAGTGGAACAACCTTCAGGTGTGATAGAGGCAGACTATTTGACTATATTATCCAGTTTGTCGACCCGCTTTATCTTCCACATGAAAGTTTCAAATACTCCATCAAATGATTCTTGAGGCTAACATTTGTTCCAGCTGTCCAGCTCACCCTTCGATGTAAAACTCTATTTGTAATCTCTGATGAACAATCAACCACACGTATTTTCCCTGACGTTCTAGTTTAGTTCATCCATTAGTGTATTTGTATGATCTTTGATATCATGCCTTCATTACGTCGGTGCTGTCTTAGTTTTACCTGCTTATGTTCAATCACACTTAGAAATTTACCTTGAATCAAATGAAGTGCAAGGAACGCAGATATAAGTAATTGATTGCAGCCTTGAAAGAAAACTATTGGACTTGGCAAGTCTGAGGATAAAGGCTCTGGCTATTTTACTTCTAAGATCATCAACAGCTGCACTAGGCATTGATTTAGATGATCTTATATCTCAAACTGGACAGCATGACTTTTATTGGTTTGATGAATGAAATATGCTTTTTTTGTGCTTTACCGTTGTTATGCGTTTGCACCGATGGCATACACGTTTTTTTATAAGAAACCTGGATCAGACCATAGAACTAAAAGTTTCTTAATTTCACATGAAATTTTGTCCATTTTAGTACTAAAAGTTTCTTAATTGGTTTCTTACTTTTCTGAATGTAGAATTAGCAATGTGGTCGCTAACACTGCGGCAGCTATGTTTCTTGATATTTAATACATCATAAAGGAATGAACAGTGTTCTGTTATGTTGAAAACACAAATGGTTCGATAATATTGCTCAAGAATAAAGGTTCAACGATCTATTCGCTATATCCATGCTTCTAACTTTGAAAAGTTTCTTAGTACTTCTCAGACATAGTATTAGAGTTTCTTAAAATTTTGGCCATCTTACTAGTTTCTTTTAAACCAGTTTCTTGTAAAAAAAACGTGTATAAAGCAAAAGGAATGTGGCACCTCTCGAAATTTGAAAAATCTTCAAAACATAATCATCCTATCGATCATGAGATTTTCTTGTGATTTCAATCATTGTCAGGGTTTCTTATTTCTCAGCCCTTCAGCAAAGGCTGATTTTCAAGGGGCTCTCCATTAACAGCAATTACATCAAGAACCTAAAATAAATACAAGCTAATCCTAATTACAAGAGAAAAACAATAGTGTTAAAAACCTAATAATTACAGTGATTAATAGATCATATTTATATATCAATTGAGATTATTTATTAATTTAGAGCAGGGGCAGATTCAGCGTTTGTTTTTTTGAATATCATATCGGAATAAACAAATTTTCTTTCATGCTCTAAACAAGAAAATTTTGTTAATGCTTCTCAGAAGTTCGACGACATATTATCTTACCTTAGTACTAGTTTCAACTTAGTACTATTTTCATATAAACTAGTTTTTTATTTAAAACTTGTAATCATCCAAGAACAACGGGGAGACCAGTGAGAGCTCCAAAGGGATACCATGAACCCCAAAAGTGTCTAATTGTTTTGATTGTCAATCTTGGTTGATCAATTGATCTCTGCTCCAAAATCTGTTCTTCTTTGGTGAACGAGGCTGTGGCTCACTATTGGTTTGGACAGTTCCTCTGTGCCAAAAAAGATCACCAACGGACAACGGAGAATCCTAAGGGGCAGTGTGAACTCTAAATTGTTTCTTTAGGGAATTCTCATTTCCAGTTAATCAACTGCTCGGATCGCCAATTCCCAAAATTCCTATTATCCTATTCCCAAATCAGTTATCTGGTAAACGAGGCTATGGCTCGTCATTGGTTTGGACAATCCTATTGTGCCACGTGCAATTCCCCACAGGGTTCTTTACAAAAGGTTATGACCAACAGTTCAGAGTCCTTCTGATATTGTACACGCAAAAATTGGTAGTTTAGCAGCAAAAGGAAGCATTTCTGTACTTAGATTGGCATTGGCTACTTAGAATCAATTTTCAAGAAGTCAACAAAATGATCGAAGTGCTTGGAAGCAATGGTTTAACTGTTGTTATCGCAATTGTAGTCGTTGCGGTCGCTTCGCTTTTTGGCCTAGTCATTTTTGCTAGCAAGGAAGAGAAGTTTGAGGATGTTGTTGCGGCCCAGAAGAAAGAGCAAGAAGCTCTCCTTCAGTCGTTAAACACCACTGCAAACAAGCCTTCAAAGTCCAAGAAGAAATGGGCGAAAATAAAGAAAGAGAAGTCAGCAAAAGCGCACGACAAGAAGGGTGAGCCTGCGGCGCCTGCTGTTGTTGAAGAAAATGTATCAGACGAGGCTGCTCTCATGGAAGATCTCGCTGAAGTGGAAGTTCCCACCATTGAAGTTCAGGTATATAGCGAAGAATGAATCGTATGTTCACCAATACTCACTCATGTAGGAATATGCCGCAGTCTCGAAGTTGTACTGTAGAAATTTAATGAAAAACAAAAAGTGCTCACGAAACTTGACCGACCCAGCAGATAGAAGTTCATCAGACGCCCACCTTTCCCATTATCAGATTATGATGGAGGGAAGCGTTATGTGTGTTCGTGACGGTCTTTTTGCGTAAAGAGAACCCTGAATTGCATAGATGCAAGAAAGTACATACTTACTTTCCGAACAAACAAAATATCCAAATCGTAATTGCTTTCTTGAATTTAGTTGACTCAAGGAGGAGACGATTTGTTGTTACTGAAACAATAAAAGAGATCAGCTGATGGAACTTTGGGGCAACCATCTCTGTAAAATTCACATCAGTAAAATCTGTTTCTTTAGCCCCACTCCCAATATTTTTTGGTGGCTTTTCAGTCTGATTCCATGGCAGTGGCCCAGTGTGGAAAGTTCGTTTTGTTACGCCAAAGGTTTACGCCACACCAATTGTCTAAAGACAATAGACCTATTGTTCTCCTATTGTTCTTGAAGTTTCTTCACGCCAAAGATATTTGGCATAACATACATGTTTTCCAGCTTGGGCAGTGGCTTTGAGGCTAGGAAATAAGGTTTTAGACTTGAGGTTTGCAAATTTTTGCAGAAGTGGTTTAATCCTTAGACTTTGCAGGCCAGAACAGTTAGATGGACAGGTTTTGGTCCCAGGTAGAATCCCACTATTTGAGCATCATGGCAAAGGGTTGCAGACTTGATTAGGTCTGTCCCAACTTCTGTGATCTTAGCTCTTGGCGCTAATACCCACAACATCACCCTCACCTAACTGCATCACGCATTTGCCACACTTTTTAACCTGTGTGCCCAACAGAATGACACTGTAGGGTAATTTGTATGTAGAATGGAATGCACAAGATATAAACAAAAAGTGGTCCATTTTCCATTTTGGTTTCCAAACAGAGCTTCAGTTGGACCACAATTTTTGTTTACAAATTTAAGAAAGATAGAAAATGGTGATCTGCAGCTTTGTAGCATTATTCATGTTAGCAACAGTGAAAGTTATTTCAGTTTCTGGAAATAATGAATACAATGGACAGGCTCTTAGAAAGCAACTGAATAACGGAAAATTCCAGCCTGTAGTAGATGTTCTTTTGCTGCTAGGTTCCTACGCTCAGGTTTTGATTCTGAAGAAGTGGATTTGGAAATTTGGATTCTAAGGCCCTCTAGCAATTCAGCAAGCAATCTACTGCAGCAAGGTCAGTGGTGGATTTAGGGGAGGGGGCAAATGGGGGCAACTGCCCCTCCCTTCACAACGAGAACTCAGCTTTGGCAATAACAGCACCCCTTATCCTGACCCAAATGCATTCTTTTTTCAGTGTTTCATTCGGAATGCGGGGAAACATATAATCCATAGTAAGGCGTTATTCAGTAGAAAAACCAGAGAATTTTCTTGAACAACCTCTCAAAAATTTTTGCATGCCTTTGGCATGCTCACCTTTCCTTATATCTTTGCCACCCCCTCTCCAAATTGCCCCCTTCAACCTCTGGCAGGATCTGTCCCTGAGCAAGGTCAAGTAAGGATTATGCCTATAAATTTATAGCAAGTATAGATAGAAAGAACACTGTATTTGTGCCATATTTCTCTATTTGACGTAATCATTCTACTTTATTAGGCCCCAGCAGAGAAAGCACCAAAAAAGCCCAAGAACAAGAAAAAGAAAGAAAAGGCCACACCAGAGGTATCAGAAGAACCTATTATTCAAGCAGCTGAAGTTGCTGAAACACATCAAGAGCTCCCAGCCAATGTTGAAGAAGAGATCATTGAGGCAATAGAAGATGTTGCGGAAGTGGAAGCTTTGCCAGAAGCTGAACAAGATGTGATGCAGAATCTTACTGATGCCATGGCAGCTGTGGCTGAGTTGCCTGTTGTAAAGGAATTAAAGCAGACAGAAGCAGCACCTTCTCAGAAGAAAAGTAAAAACAAGAAGGCAAAGTCTGCAGTGGCAGGTATGAATTGGGATGTCGTTTATCAATTGCATCAAACTTACTTTGGTTTTAGATTCAGCTAATGGCACCAGGGTTGGCACCAGGTGAGGGCTAGAGAGGGTTCCAACCCCACAGTTGGAAGCATTTAGCCTCCCATTAGAGAACATTTTGGGTTGTGGGTGGAGCAAATTTTGGCAAGATGATACAAAAACGGCATTTTAGACCATTTTAGCCCCCTTGTCAGAGGTTCCAGCACCTCTATTGGAAGATTTCTTGTGCCACCTCTGGGAATTGGCCAGATCAAAACGTGAGGGTGGGGGATGGGGAATCATCACTGCTCCATATTCAATTCATCACTGCACATTTTTTAATTCATCACTGCATAAGTTAGTCATCACTGCACCTTGAATTATTGAACTGTATGACTTATCTGGCAACTGTATTGATACAATAGGTAGCAGATGCTATTGCAAATGAATTTTTTCATTACATATGATTACATGACAAATGTTGGCCAGATAAATGCATGTAAATGGAAAGCTCCATATATGACAAAGCTCTATCCTCCCCATCCCATTTCTGTTTTTGAAGACAGATCTGCCCAAAACCACAATTCAAAGCTGTGCGACTCTATCATATGAATCTACAACATTGTGAATCTCATGGTTCTCCTAAATCATTATATAGGTCATGGTTTTCAATGAGGGCAAAGTTTAGGCTGGACATAGCTCCTGTGTCTTTTCACAACCAGATAAAATCATAGCTGAAACAGAAATCAGATACATAACTTGGTCATTGTGTCAGCAACAGACAATGAATGTTTTTAACCTTGGAAGGGTGGTTTCCAAATATTTGGCTATGAAGTCTGGGTAGAAGATTGACTAATTGCCTCAAGATTGATATTCTTTGTCCACAGTCTGTACATGTCTAAATTAAAGAAAAAAAGTAAAGGTTAGCTCAAATGTTTGCCACACTTTTCAGATGAATATAAATATAAAATCTCAAAAACATTGCTCAAAAGTATTTTGCGCTTTTGACAGCAGAAAATGCTTTGAAACCATTTCAGACACATTGCTTAACAAATTGTTCTTGCTTGGTGATGTTTTCTAACATGGCCAAATGGGGAACATAGCTTGGCAAACAGACCTTGAATGTTTGGTGGGCAATATTTACCCCTTTTGCTCTTTAAACTGCCCATTTGATATTAGAATATAGAAAGTTAAAGGTTTGGGTAAATAACCCTACATCCTCCTTCAGAGCTGGTTCATTATGACAGATAAAACATGCCAAGCAGCAGCCACTAAGCTCAGAGATGTTAGCAAACCACAAAGACGAGCATAATGTAGAGCAGTAAGAATCGTATCTCGCAGAAACATCTAATTCTTGTATAATTTTCAGTTTACTGCAGAAAAGGAGCCTGCTCTTAATAGATGAATAGGCCTTAGCAAAAAGAAAATTTAGCACTTATTCTACTGTAGATCTTCAACGGAGTTTGCAATAGTCCTTCACTTCAGTTGTAGTATGGCAATTGGCAGGGATAGATTGATGAATTCATTTTTCCAAAGGAGTGATGCTGTATGCAGCAAGGATAGACCTCATTTAGCATAGCTTTGATCCTCGCCCTCACTAGTACCCTCATAAAATTGCTTGCATGGGGTATTGATTTTGCAGAAAGTCCTCTTTTGGCCTGAAGCTTGGAACCAATTCTTGTAAAAAGTCTGTGAATGAAAGCCTTTTGGTTTTGAAATTGTTTCTGTCTTACTACTGTAAGAAGTGCTTAGAGTTCTTTATTGAAAGAAAATCATTGTGAAGGTCAGCCACAGCAAGCAAACATGGTATGTAGGACATAATATGATGAGAACTGAAGCAGTGTATACTCTATAAATATTTTTTACAATTTCTCTTAACAAAGTGATTTTAGCAAGAATTCTACAAAGTAAACAAAATGAAAAGAACCGCAAAATGCAATGGAGCATGATGATCCTCCACAATCAGTGTACAGTACTTTTTCTTGGAGCTACGTATTTTGCCAAAGAGGTCATTTCTCAGTAGCCCAGAGTTGCCTTCTTCTTTGTCAAGGTTTCCAGTTTGCCTACTAGTCTTGAAGATTAGGGTAAAGTAATGAGATCAGTAATGCTCACAATCATCTTACTTGTTGGAAAACCTTTCCCCAGTTTAACCTTCTGTAGCCCTTCTCTGATCATTTGAAAAGGATTTCAATAAATGGGAATAAAGGAAAGTGGTTAGCCTAACTTTTTTGACCTTTTCCTAACTTTGGCAAAATAATGGAGCAACGAGGAAGAACATAATCATTCAAATCAAGTGGGAAAATACTGTATTTTGTAGATTTTTGCCAACAAGCTCATACAGTAGCTGGTTCATGGGCTATTGCACATGCTTGTCTACATGGGCAATAAGATGCCCTTATGACAGTTTCTACTATGAAAAGGCTTGGCAAAGGCTTCAAAGGGTGATGGCTTACTAAGGCCCCGTATAGTACTGTTATATAATTGCATTTCAGAAACATTTGTATAGCACAAGACTGTATCTATATACTCTCAGTTATTCAAACATTTGCGGTGAGAATAATGATGTTTGTTCAGCTGTTTGGTTTAATAACCAGTACAAACTCAACTTGAATTTTGCTATGTATAGACAGATTGCAATCCTTCTTGTATATTTCACATTGCATAGTGTTAGATCAGAAATTAGCCAGTCCATACTATCTAGAAAATTGAGGGCAAAGTTCCCATAATGAAAATTGGTAACTTTATTTGTTCATCCATTTTGCCAATGGGTGAAACATCGATATGAAATGATTTTGTTAACCTCCAGTGAAGCAGATTATTTTTTAGAAATACCATATTAGCACCAAGTTTGAAATTGAAGTATGTAAAGACTCTCAGCAGCATTGTATCCCCTGTTTTGTTGAAAGTTGAATGAAATTTGCATTTACCTTGTATCACTATCTGCACATAAGACCAGTAGCATTGAACAGGCATTGCTTGAAAGCTTGAGCATTCTTTTTTAATGGTATCAAGTGGCTTTTACTGTGTAAACTTTACAAACTTTGAATCATATTTTCCTCTATTTTCAAAGTTGATTTTTAAAACAAATTTCAAGCTTTCATTTCACTAAAACAACTTTATTTCATTTTTGAAGATAGTAAGAAACTGTATATTTCAGCAGATAACAAGCAAATTGCGGAAAAACTTGCCAGTGAAGTAGAAAAGGCTCAGTTGAATGACAGTGAAGTTCAGAGGCTAATTGATACACTTCTTGACAAGCAAAATGAATTACGACAGTGGCAGAAGGTAAGGTTAAACTTTCTACAGTATGTTAATGTTTTGGGCCTGTTTGCATGATCCTGCTTTGCCTGGATATCTTGCTTAGCAGGGTGTCTTGCTTTACTGTGTCATTTTTTTACTATTCCAGGTTTACCTGAGGGACAGGGGCAGGACAGGATGAAAATTATCCGTACATATTAGGTTTCTCCAATTACAGTCCTGGCTGTAAGTGATTTTAGTGGCGCGCGGTAAATCACGCGCCGTACATAGCGAGGCGCGTGATTTTATGTGCTATATTTCACTCAGTGACCGACAGGTTTTGGAGGTTGAAGACGGAAAAATAGTGTTCAAGCACTTACTGCTACAAAACAACACTGGAAATGAGTTGAATTACGAGGATCGATATTGTAGTTTGAGCGGTTAACATCAACAGAAGCAATCACTTTCTCCTCTGTGTTCAGACGCTTGTATTTGGGCCGTTTGATGATGAATGCTTTTTCCATTTAGTTACTCCGTATCACTGCGGTAGTCCTCGGATGAAGGAGAGCTGAGTACCTTCGTTTCTTCCACATCAAATCATCTCCACATCATTTTTATACATTGAATTCAGGATCAACAAAGTCCGCAGTCCATAGATTCAGAACAAATGTACTCCAACAGCATGTTTTGTTCCCATGTAATCTGACCTTCCTCAACCTTGTATGGAAAGCAACCATATGATTAGCATTACTTAATGAATTGAACACCAATACTGTATTTCATTTAGATAAATTAATTTATTGATTTCCTTTCTGCAAAACGATATCAGTTTTTGAGAATATCCAACACTCATTGCCTCGACGATGAAAGAGGAGGTGCATGATTTTGAGGCAAAAAGACTTTTCAGGCGCGTGACAAATCATGCTTCTCGAGGGCAAGAGGAGCGTGATGAGGCGCCCGCACACAGTCTCGCGCCTCAAACAGCCAGGTCCGCAACTTCCATAACAAAAGCCCAACAAGAGACTGATCATTATCACTTGTGTATTGACTTCAGTTTCATCCCAGCAAGGTGGGATATCCCACCTTCTGTTTACATGGAGAAGATCATCTTCACCAGAAGGGATGTCTTGCCATGCTAAGACAAGATAAAAATATCGTGGCAAGACAGGGTGGAATGAAAATCCCATGTAAACGCAAAGTGAAAATTGCAAGTGTTGGGGTATCCTGCTTAGGCAAGATCTTCCAGCAAGTGGGGATGATTTATTTAAACATGCCCTTACACTCTCTAATTGCTTAAATACATACAGTATGCTGCTTTGGCTGCTATGAAATTGGTCTGATATTGATTGTAAGATGCTTGTTAGGGATCGTCTCCAAATTATCATATAGCTTTTATACGAATTGATACGAATTCAATCGTATACATGAAAAGGTGTTATACGATTTAATTTGTATAGCTGCACAAGAGATGAGAATTGTATACAAATTGTTTTATTTCTATACGAATCATGATACGAATTTGATACCAATTTGATACAGTTTGATACAATTTTGATACCAATTTTGTATACGAATTGCATATACGATTGTGTTACGACTTGTGTTTACGAATTGCTTATGCGAATTTGATACGAATTGCATACGAATCACATACGAATTGTATACGCATTTATACGACTTCTAATAGGTGAAGATACGAATTAATTCGTATGCGGCTTATAGAACATCGTATCAATATGGTATAATGCTACGAATTCCCTATACGAATATGATTTGAATATTTAGAGATGATCCCTTAATCCAGTTGTGTCCAAATGATGAGATCTCATTAAGTTAGCAAGGTTTCATTAGCAGCATAATTCACAAAGATTGATCTAAAATCTCACTAAGGGATCAGGGTGTTTTCATTCTGACCTTTGGAAAAGGTTGCATGGTTTCTCAAATGGGAAGTACATCGTGGACAAACGATGCAGAAAAAATTGCAATGTGTTTTAAATGTGTGCAATGCCATTAATTATATTTTTACTTCTTTAGCCAAACCAAAAGGCGGATCCAATGGAGGAACTTAAGAAAAGAGTACAAGATCTAGAATGTCAACTCAATGAGGGTAAATAGTCTAACTGTTCAGATATCGATATAATATATCACATAGAAATTATGGAATTATTAAAACTATCTGTAGGGCTTTTCCTGTACTTTAGGAATGAAAGTAACAATCACTTGGTAATCATCAATAACATAAAAGCTCTATTAATCCCTTCCTCTCATTTTAGCCCCCCTCTCTAATAAGCCCCTCCCCTCTGAGCCAAAATTTTGAATAAGCCCCCTCCCCTGTCTCTATTAAGCCCCCAGCACATATGTCAAATTCCATAAGTTACCAAAGATTTTCAATTTTTTTATATAGCTTAAATAAGTTTGTATCTCAATTTTGATATGGTTAGGCATAAAGTTGTGTCAAATTTGACTTGTAAAATTGTATGTTGAATCAGCAAATATGGGGTAAAAGACTGATAATGCTATTGTTTATCCTTTTCATCTACACAGTATAATGTAAAAAGGTACTAGAAGAAACAGACACAAAAATTCAGACAGGTTTTTTACCACATTGAGGCCTTTCAAACTTCCGTTATCATCAGAGTGTGACTGTCACACTGTATACTGTATATAACTTTTTGAATAGCCCATTCTCTAATAAACCCCCTCTCTAATAAGCCCCCCTCTGGAGTGTCCAAATTAAATGAGCCCCCCAGTGGGCTTAAAGTGAGTGACCTGAGATATATAGCACTTGTCTATAAATAGAACAAAGATGAGCCTAATCCCACATTATTTTCTTTCACCTTGCTTTGTTTCGCCCTCAAGCTGGATTACCAAAGACAATGGGCTATTTATAAACCTATGAAATTTCATCTTTTAACTCAGGTTATTCACTTTATTATTACCTGACTGGAGTTTCAAAAACGAGGCAATGCAGAATCCCGCCATTCCAATTGGCTAATCACACATTTCCCGCGGGTTTCCCGTAGCTTTATATAATACGATACAAGGAGGCATTTTTGTCACCACAGCAACTGCTTAAGGCCTAGGCCAGTGAGATTTGCAGTGAACTCAAACGACATGATTGTAACAAAATGTGTTTGATGAAATGCGAGTCAAGATTAGAAGATGTCAGGTAATAAAACTCATACTAACCGGTTTTGTGTTGTACAAGAAAATATAAAGCCCTCGGTCTTAATGCACAGACCTCGCAAGCTCAGTCTGTACTTCTAAGACCTCGGGCTTTATATTTTCCTGTACAACACAAAACCGGTTAGTATGTGCATAATGGAGCTTTTACAGTATTACAGTTTCCTATTAAAGTCATACATTTTTTATTATGAGACATGATATGGAAGACAAGAGTGTCCTTGAAGAGCCAAAGACTGTGATGACACTTTTTGACCAAATGGCAGAATTTGGTATTCTTACCGATTTTGTCATTCAGGGATTTTCATGATCAATCTATGTCTGTAGAAATGTGCTGTGGAGCAATGAAACACAACACTTGTTTGCCATAAATCTTCTCATGAACACCGTGTTCTTTTGCAGAGAAACAAACGTCAGCTGCCGCAGCCCAGAAAAATAAAGAATTGAGGTAATTACTAAATTCTATCTTTCTGAATTGAATTCCAAGGAAATAGTGAGTAAATTCCTATATATACTATTTGAAAGAGGAAGGGGACTTTTGCACATGTGCTGTAGCTATGAAATATATATACAAGAGTTGCCATCGTACGGTGTATCGCTGAGAAGTGAGGATCACTGTAGCCAAATCAACGTTGATACTGTAAGTTTATATGTGAGGTAGGATCTGCTCTAGCTCTGCTTTGAGTTTGGTAGATTAAACCCTTGAAAATAGACCCTTGTACCTCTGGTGGTGTTTTATTTTGTCATTTTGTGATGTAAGGTGTAGCAAATTCCTTTATGTTGGGGGGGGGGCAATGCTATGTTGAAGTTTGTGGTTGAATATAATGCAATTTTATAACTTTAATTTGCCAAAACATTTGATATATAAGTGTTTTTGTTTTATATTTAGGCAAGAATGCCAACATGAAAAGACTCAACTACAAAGGTTCCAATCTCAAGCAAACCAAAAAATTACCCAGCAGGTAATTTGGTCGTTTTATGTTTTGTTGTAATTTGACTGTTAATGTAATTCAGGCAACCTCTTTGTAAGTTTCTATTTTCTTGTGAAGGAAATTTGTATTTCATACCCTGAACTGTTTGAATGTTTAAAATAGAAACAACCTATCATGGTTTAGATAAAACAACATATGGCGGTTTAGATGAAACTGGTAAGCTAAGCACAGTAAAATTTGGAAACTTTCACATGATCAAACTTCCAGACAAATTTGTGTCCAAAAGTTTAAACTGTCTGAAAATTTGGAATTCTTTTAAAATAGAAGAAATATACTATTCACCCATGCCACCGGTAAAAAGTAATAGACTGTCATTGCTGATCCGGCTTCCATAGTAATTGCCACATTGCAGTTGTCAGTAGCAATGTTCTTTAGTTGATGAAGGTTCTTTCATTTTCAGCTGCAGTCTTGAAAACTGCTTTCAGAACTATTTCCTCAGTTGAATAGTTTCATTGAATACCTTTGATCAATCTGTACAGCGCATGATTAACCAACATAGAGGTTACAGCTTGTTTAGCATGTATTTCGGTACTATGCAAGAATTGATTGTCTGGAAGTTCATTTGTCCGAAATTCTTGAAAAGTTCAAAAGGTTTTGTCTGGAGTAGTTTTCCGTGCACTTTTCCATGCAAACGTTTCTTTAATTTAATTTAGTTACCAATCAATCTGTTACAAGCCACTGTGCAGTCTAATGAATCTAATCAGTCAGTTCAAGAGCTATCATATACATTATATAGATCTTTTTTCCCTGGACCACCTTATAATCTTTATGGAGCTCAACTTGCTCAGCCTTAATTTAAAGTAATTTCAGCTATAAGGATATGTGAATGCTATTCCAGATAATTCCATGGAGGAGATCTCATTGAGAGTCAATGTGAAGTGAGAAAATGTTTTTACTGTTCATAAATGAATAGGAAACTGTTTGTCTTAGTCTACCATTACAGATACTATTAACTCTTTAGAAATGATGGCTTCATCGTTTAACCTTGCAGGCTGGTGAAATACAAGCCCTTCAAAACAGAATGGAAGCAACACAAGACAGCCACCTACGTGAAATGCAGAGTGCTCAGGGACAACTACAACAACTGAAGGACCTTCTTGAGCAGTCATCTCCAGTTGAGCTCCAAAGACTCAAAGAGGTAAAGTCCCTTGCCAACAATATTCCATGCCATTTTACAAAGAAAAGAGAATTCGAAAACACTTTTGTTGTATTCATTTTCATTTTCCATTGTACTTCTAAGAAAGCTATTTCATAGGGAGGTTTGTTGTTTGATTTATTTGTTTGGCGAACCGTAATTATCGTGTTTATACAATGCTTGTTATGCTTGACTTTCACTAATAAAGATCTTGTTCATCTTTTTAGGAGGTTAATATGTACAAGAATGCGTCTTTGAGAACCCAACAATTGTAAGTCGCAAATGGATTGAAATCGTTTGCTTAGATAGAGCTTATGATGCATTTTTGTGATATCACCATAAAGCATCCGTGATTATTTTACTGCTGGCCCTCCAAGCATCAATTTGGAAACGAAGACAATTTAGGCCAAGGAGAGCTCTCTGACACCTATAAGATGACTTCTTGCCTTCTCCATTTTTATTAGCTCTTTGATACAAAGCATTTTTGCTGACGATATCCTTTTAAAGAATCGCAGCTAGAGAACCGTAAACTGTTGATGAGGTCACCTACCAAAGACATTCTTTTTCAGTAGTTTTTGCTGTGTTAAGGTTTAACTTGCCTGCGAAATAAACCCTGTTTCAAAGGAAATAGTCGTCCGCTCAATACCACCCCAAAGCCTGTTCAACCTCGTTTGAGAATTGTTCAGAATGATTTGCTGATTATTCGTAAAGAAACAATTTACCTTGGAAGCTTTTGAAATTTTCTGAAAAAGAATACGGCAGTTTGAATACAACTTAATTACCCTTTGTTTTGCTTTACATAGAAATGTAATCTCTGACCTGAGGTTCTACACATACAGTGAAAGAACATATGTCATAAACCCGATTGGTTCACACGATGCAATTCTCTCTATCGTTTATTTCAAGCACAGGATGAAGGCTGGAAGGTCACAAAACAATGAAATTCGACTCCACACTTCTTTATTGTATTAACCAATTGCTAACGTGACATATGTCCTTTAATCAAACTGTTTCCATTGCTACCCTAAGGAAGTTTGCTCTTTGTTTTTACGATAATGCTTTAGGCTGGTGAGATACATTTTCGACAAAACTTGGAAAAGAATCCTGTTGAAAAAGAGGCTCTAAACAAACACGATTTGAGTCAATATTTAGCAGACCACTTATGTATGTATGTAAAATTTAGCCATCAAAAATAAATATGATTATTGATAAAAGAAAAGAAATCTAATTACGATATCTACAATTAACATAATTACAGGCAAAAATTACATACCTAATTAATGATCTAATTTAAAAACACCCCATGGTAAAAGATAGCAGGGATAGCATTAAAAGGTCAATGCAACCTTGTTTCCATAATGGTCCCTCCAGGAGTGCTATTTAAAAGGAAAAGGAAAGACAAACGTATTCGAGAAAAGGGAATGAAAAGTTTTCATGGCAAATAAAATTTTGACTAGACCGGAAATAAAATCTTTGATTTCAATGACGAATAAGTATTGATTTCTAATAATATATATAGGGACTATCAGGGACTTCTTCCTTTGAGATTGGGTCTAGTTGACAGGCTAAGGTTTCACCAATTTTTCTTGAATGAAACCATTAATTCAGTTCAAGATTAGTATAGTGTTAAATCAATTGGTATTAATTTGTAGAGCTGAAGAGAAAAATGCATTGTTAGCTGAATATGGACAATTGAAGCAAACATCAACGTCTCTGAAAGGAGAATTGGACTCTGCACTTCTGCAACTACAGCAACTGAAACAACAGCAACAGAAATATGATGAAACTTTGAAATCACAGGAAGGTGAAATACAAAAACTAAGAGCCTCAAAGGTTTGCACTTTCAATTCTTTTTTAATCATATACATTTTAAACGTATCGCCGTTCTGGTTCCATTGAAGGATGAAACGTAGACATACAGCAAACCCCTGCATATAAGAGCCATCGTTTTTTAGAACCAGGCTGAAATAGGTTCTTATTTGAAAAAGCACTAAGACCAATTTTATTAAAGTTGTAAATGTTCTTATTTGAAAGGTACCTTTTCTGAGTCTTTGCAGAAGATGTTCAGCCCCGTTATTTGTTTTGGCAAGGTTCTTATTGACCAATGAATAATTTTGGAGGAGAATAAAACTTTAACAGCCAAGTGGGACAAAAAAGGATCTTGATAACGATAAATCTAAGAGAAATTTTTCTACTCCTGCTATAAGAACCTTTATTTCATCACACTGAAACAGGCTCTTAATTATACACAGGGTCCATAATTTAGGAAAAAACAACCTCTAGCTCCGTATTTTGGTAGGTTCTTATATACTGGGATTTACTGTAGATTGTTTGTGTATTTATCATCTTTAAGCCATCTGCACTTTTCTGTAGGCCACAGGGGCAAGAGACAATGCTTTAATCAGGCTAGCCCTTGCCGCGACTTATATTGGCAGTGAATTTTGAATCTGATTTTTAAGATCATTTTTCTGTTATTTATATTTCCAAAGAATTTGCTTCGAATAGAATGGCTACACACAGTTGATTGTTACCCGATGGCCAGATCTGGCTTCTCGTATTTTGAAAGAGTTGACTGTCTTACTTGAAACCAATTGAATAAAGCCACTTGTTGCTTTTTACGAAATTCGTGTTGTGGAATAACAAAGAAGGAAAGAAGATTGATTATGCTTTGTTATTGCGTACCATTTTTACGTTTTAATGAGATGATAGATCGAAGGGCAGATCATCCCAAAGATCTCGTACACTTTCTTTAAAACAATCTAAAAAACTTCAGAAATCCCAAGAATCTCCAAAAACCTCAGAAGACTTAAAATTCTTCTCAAAATCTCCGAAATCCTCTAGAAATTCCTGAGAATATTAAAAAATCTAGACAAATCCCAGAGGCTTCCCCAAGCAAATAGTACACATTTTCCAAATAACAATTTGAAATTCTTCAAAAAACTCGAAGATTGTTTTAATCTTTTGAGGTCATTTGAAATCTAAGCAAGCCTTAGTAAGGCTCGAAGATCTTTGAAACTGTTGAAGAAATGTGAAAATCATAGAAGTTGCAGGAGTCGTACCGGGTGTCCCAAAAAAACGCAACAGATTTAAAAATTCTAACACAAGCTTTTTCACATCAAACATCAAATATATAACTATTTTTCTCGAAATTTACAATAATTAGATTAAATTTTGAGATATTTTTCAGAATTTTAGGTGGCCTGGTTGCAGAGTTATAAATTGGCAAATTCAAAATTTGCTGTCAGGGCAAAACCAGACCTCCCACAACTAGTGCAAAGCATAATGCAAGATTACAAGCGTGGCATTAGCTGCAACTTCACAGGATTACAGACAAGCACACAATTTGGTCAAGCAACTGTGATAAAAGAGATCCCTTAATGATTTATGAGTTATCTACTTTCGAGGGAGCTCTAAATGTTCATTTCCAATTGAAAGTATCACTGTAAGAATGCCCTAGTCATTTTAGAAAAAGCAACTTTATCATTACCGAAATCTTCATAAAAGTATCTGTTCAATGTTCAATTAACTTTCGTGTTTGAGCGCTTGTCTGCAATCTTCGGTAATTACTAAGACTGTCATGTTTATAAATTGACAATTTAATCCATTATTACTAATGAAGCAGCTCTGGTTTTGACCTGGAGGCAATTTTGAAGTTTGCTGATTTTTAACTTTAATCCGAGAGATTTTCAAATCCCAAAACCTTTTACCCATTTTTTGGAGTGATTTGCCCCCGTATTACCGTAGACATCATAACAAGAACTCTAGAGCTGACTTGTTTGCGGTACAAACAATCAACGTTGCGGTTTTTTCAGGACGAATCAGAAAGCGTACTTTCAAGCAGACTGAAAGAAGTAAATGATCAACTGATGCGATATGAAGCAGAGAACAAAAATCTTTCAAATAAGCTGCAACAAACAGAACAAGATCTAACCAAGACAACGGAATTGATGACACAGACCAGTGCTGAGCCTAAAGAGGCACCAGAAGTGACGGAAATGCGACAGAAATTGACTGATGCAGAACAAGAAGTTGCAACTCTGAAGTCATCTCTTGAAACTGCAGAAGGAAAAGTGAGGCAGTATGAGGCAGTTGAGGCACAAAATAGTGAACTCCTAAAGGTAGGTTAGGTCTGATGAATTTCTGTTCATAGAATCTTAAACAATATTTTAAACTTTTGCAAGTATTTAATAGGTAAGGTCTCATGTTGTTTTTCGATAATATTTAGGCAAGTTGTTGGGCTTTCACTAGTCTAATCGAAAATGAGATCAACAAGGGTAAGTTTTCATTCATTCAAGGTGTGAACACTATTTCATTTCTAACAATTTTGTTAGTCTTTAGTTCTAGCTAATGCTGTCCACGGAAGTGTTATCTTAGAAGGTTCGTATCTAGCTCTTCTCTGAAATGCCACGAAGACGAAGAGATTACTATATGCAAGTTATCTTAGACTATTACATCTGCATCAATAAGAATTAATCCCAAGCGTATGACAGTGGTTAAAGAATGTTATCATTGAGCTTTTTTACCATTTCTTATACAGCAACTCGCAGCTGAGAAGCAAGAATTACAGGAGAAACTGAACAAGGAAGAAATCGTTTTGGTAGAAAAGCAAGAAGCTAATGGTGACGCCACTGATTCTGGTGTATCTCAGGAGGAGCATAACCAGCTGTAAGTATTTCTGTTCCTTGACAAAGTTATTAAAGACCCTCTGCTAACCATTAGGCTTTGCGATCATCCTTTGTTATGGGCAAACAAACAACTGGAGACGGCACGTGCGAGGTATAGGAGGCATGTTCGTTGCTTTGGCCTCTTTTGAAATTGGATAAAGAGAAATAGCGAAATTCGGACTCTATACCTTTGTCTATGCTTTAGACCCATTGTGAAACATAATCCTGTGTTCGCTGAATGAAAGCAAGGCAAAGAGACCTTAGGCCAGAAACGATTTTCTGATAACACGAAAGTCGAACTTGGTGCCACAAAGGATCATGGTTAGCAGTGACTCTTTAAGGAGTTACGAAATCACGAAGCCAACTGCAACTGTTACTAAATGTTGCTTTGTTTCAAAAAGCGCATAAGTTCCAAATCTTTAAATCGGCCTGTATGACCTATTTCTTCTAACTGAATGACTTGAAAGAAAATTTAACTACATATCCTGAATTCCACCGTTGGACTTTCCAGAAATTGTGAATGTTTTTTGAACTGACTGCGTGTTTCATTTTTCAGCTCATTTGAGGGTGATACATCATCAAATAGACCTTTTAGCTATCCTGAAAACGAAGGTGGATCGAATGATATTTCATTACCATTTGTAGAATTTTCGAATGTGCACAATTGCGATCGAAGCTCTAACGCCACTCTATCGAGCCTCGCGTATAAAATTGTATAAAAATGTCGCTCGATCCGGGCTCTTTTGTAGAATAGCTAAAAGGTCTACTCCTAAATCATAAACCAAAAAAAGTGACAAGACCTCTGCTTGATACAATATTGCAGACATCCATAAACTATGGTTATCTTGGAAATTATTTACTGTTGCGTCAAACAGTTTAGAAATTACGTTGGTTTCAAGTTTTTTTTAAAAATTTTTCATGAATACCCGAAAACGAAGAAGGAAACTCTAATTCTGAAAATATTGAAGATTTCAGGAAAGTCCAACGTCAAAATTATATATAGTAAAATAGCTAAAGTTTCTTTTTAAGTGACCCAGTTCAAAGAAATGGGTCGTTGAATTTCACACGCACCTTTTTGAACATTTGGAGCCTATGCTTTGAATAAGTAGAAACACTTAGATTTTAGATAAGATCCTAAGATTTTAGAAAAGAACCTAAGTACCTATGTTTAGTTTCTTATGCAGTGAAGTGCATCCAGTAATCAGGGTGCTTAGGGTCTAAAACAAAGTGTCTAAAGC
The DNA here is from genome assembly GCA_964019985.1 of Aurelia sp. 4 Dawson et al 2005. Classification (NCBI taxonomy): domain Eukaryota; kingdom Metazoa; phylum Cnidaria; class Scyphozoa; order Semaeostomeae; family Ulmaridae; genus Aurelia; species Aurelia sp. 4 Dawson et al 2005. The sequence continues at coordinate 4,077,730 of OZ026494.1, read as the reverse complement.
AAAATGCCAGTGAAAAGGGTGTATCTTTTAACTCTAATTGCAATATACTGTAGCCAGCAATATAAAGCTGTATGCAATGGTTTTGGAGTCAATGGAAGAGCTTGATTGACAGACAGGTTGCATTTATTTCGTAATGAATAAATGACTGAAACCCTTTATTAAAAACTTTATTATAATATCTTGCAGAAATGGAACTTATTTTTTGAGTTCTTAGTTAATGAAGGTTCTTTATTACAGTATGTGCGTACTTTTACTGTATGCCCCTTGGGGATTTTAGAGCTTTTCCCGTTCATTGTAAAGCGTTTCGTTCATGATTAAATGTATATCATTGTGAGAAGTCAGTGTTGAAGTGTCTTCTGGACTAGAAAAAAGAATCGTAAAAAATCGAAGTTGAAATATTTGAAAACAATGATACTGAAGGCCTCTCATGCATCAGTGCTAGAAAAACATTTGATTTTAGTTGATAGATATTTAGTTTAGTTGGGCTGGAAACGGTCCAGTTGAAACGTACTATTACGGCTTTCATGAATGGTGTTTATTACTGGAAACGGGGATTAGAATCTGATTTCAGCATTATATACCTTTACCTTTCAACAGTCTGAATCGAGCAATATTTTATTCATTTTTAAATGCTAGGTTTACTTGAGAGTGGCGTTAGAGTTTGAATCACTACTGTCCATATCCGAAAATTCTACCAAATGTATAAACTGTGATTCGCTTTGAAATCTTGTTTGAATAGCTTAAAGGTTTGTTTTAGACTTATGACGATGAGTCCCTTGTGTCCCTGCGGTAAACTTTGCTCAGCAGAGACTTGTAATGAAACAGTGAAACTGCTGACCATATTCATTAGTCGAATTAAGATGGAATCACGGCGTTGAATCACGAATCTCGTTTGAATGTTATCAGTTCTTCAATCGAATTGAAAGTTCCATCGTATTTGCCATCACCATAGTAATCACAAATGTCACAATCTGTACTCCTGGAAGCTCTGAGTTTTGGCCTAAATAGGGTCAGGTTTTTCAGAGTAATGTAAGGAGTCTCTCTTGACTGAAGCGTCGTCATCAATGCAGAGAGCACAGAGAAACAAGGGACTGCAGTTCATAAGTCTCGGTCTATTTTTTCCAAGAGTTTGTTTATTTCCTTCAACAGCATCACAGAAAAAGATAAAGTGATTTCAGAATTAAATGAAGATATGAAATCAACAAAAGAGGAATTAGAAAGGCTTGCAAAAGTTATGGAACAGGAGAAACAAGAAAGAGACGATGTGGTTAAAGGATTGCAAGAAAATGTGAAAGAATTAGAAGAAAAAGTTCTGAAACAAGATGAAGATATCAAAGAGAGGAAAGCAGAAAACAAGAAAATAGAAGAACTTCTTGATGCTTCAAAGGCCAAGAATAATGTAAGTGGACTAGGCTATTATTTGGAATTTTGTTAGAGACGACTGCACTTAAGCGGTCGCTGTTCACCGTTCTATTGTTTCCTTCCTTTTTTTGTTGTCTTGCCCTTCCTCTGTTCAATATTTATCTGTTTGTCATCATATATTATTTCCATAATTCGTTCTGTTCTTTCTCTTTCAATCCATGTTCCTTTGCGTATTCTATCTTCCCTTCATCATTTCCTTTCTTTTCCTTCTTTCCATTCTGGTTCTTCTCTTTCCTCCCCTTTCTTCCCTCTAGGACGCGGTCATTTGTGATCCTGGTTACCAGGGCGGAGGATGATTTCGCACAATTGGAGAAAATTTCATACCCCCAACTTGAACATAGAAAAAGTTTTTCCTGCCCCATCATCTTTCAGCAAAATGGCCTAGTACCCCACCCAGAAGTCTTTGTCCATGGAACATAATGGACAGATACCACGTTGTCCCAGCTGATTTTCATACTGGTCAAGTAATTCATCATTTCTAGATGTCTGTTAACTTTTCTTTCAATCGTTGATCGATGACTTCAAAAATTTTTCAAGCAAAATAGTTTTGCACCCCATAAAAATTGCGCTTAAAGTTTTCGTACCCACACAAAATAATGGAAAAAAGTTTCATACCCCTGCAAAAAATCCTCTGCCCCGGCACCCAGGATTAAAAATGACCGCTCCCTTAGACAAAAAAGCTTCCTGCAAAGCTCCTTCGCGGCTTCACTCACTTTTTCCACCTCTGTGTTGGTGATTAAATTGCCACAAGTGAGCTGCCTATTAGATGATCTCATTACACGAAATCTGTCTTCAGGATTTACGTGAAAAGAACTGGAAGGCAATGGATGCATTATCTACAGCTGAATCCAATTCCAAGAAAAAGGCGAAGGAAACGGAAGAGGCCATCTTTGTGAGTATTTGTTATTGCCCCACGAAGTGGGGCCTTCTAGCCTTGCGCGACTGCGTTGTTGTTGCTGCTGGTGCTGCGAGATCAGACTAAAAAATTTTGTTCCACACTTTATCACTTGATTACATGGCAAGCCTTCCTGTGTCTTATTGTCAACAGTGATTGGCAAATATTTCGTGACGTATGAGTTTACACAAATAGGAATTCCTTGCATGAAAAGTAAGGACAATCAAATCTGAAAAAGTTTTGTCTGCAGGAACGGAATCCGTCAAAACAAAACCCATTTCTAAACACAACTGTCTTAGGCCTGACTTTCACTGTCGCATGTTTTACTTGCCCTCGCGGCCTTCTTCAGTTTACTATCTTTTTGAACAATGAAAATGGCTAAAGCATTTGCACTATAGGCCCAGCAATAAACTATTTCTTCAAGTCAAGAAAAACTGTAAAATTGTTGCAGCTAGTGGGGCACTTAGTTTATACTATTGCTAGTCAATATCAGTTTAAGGAGAAAGGGATCGTCTCCAAATTATCGTATAGCTTTTATACGAATTGATACGAATTCAATCGTATGCGTGATAGATGTTTTCGATTTAATACGTATAACCGCACAAGAGATAAGCATTGTATACGAATTGTTTGATTTTATACGAATTATGATACGAACTTGATACAATTTTGTTATGAATTGTGTATACGAATTGCTTATACGAATTTGATACGAATTGCATACGAATCACATACGAATTGTATACGAATTCATACGAGTTCTAAAAGGTGAAGATACGAATTAATTCGTATGAGGCTTATAGAATATCGTATCAATACACGGGTTGTGGGAAAAGTAGAAATTGCTATTAGATTAATTATCGTTATAAAGAATAAGAACTGTCAGGCCTACCTTGTGTGTTCTCTGTTTTTCCATCCTCTCCGTTGTCCCGTCGATTTAGCATCATCCTCATCTTGGCTGGCCCAACAAGTAAAATGGCCTAAATAGTCTTCTGTCTTGTTCTCAAGAGCACGAGAGCACAGCCTCAGTTTGGCCTGTGAGCACTCTCATTGAAGGAGCTCACAGGCCAAACTGAGGCTGTGCTCTCGTGCTCTTGAGAACAAGACAGAAGACTATTTAGGCCATTTTACTTGTTGGGCCAGCCAAGATGAGGATGATGCTAAATCGACGGGACAACGTAGAGGATGGAAAAACAGAGAACACACAAGGTAGGCCTGACAGTTCTTATTCTTTATAACGATAATTAATCTAATAGCAATTTCTACTTTTCCCACAACCCGTGATCAATATCGTATAATGCTACGAATCCCCTATACGAATTTGATACGAATATTTGGAGACGAACTTTAGTTGAGTTTGATCCACTTTTGCTGTAGCAGGAGTAGCAAAATGCAATAAATCCCAGCGTATAAGATACTCAGAATATTTAATCAAGCTTTTTAGTTTCTTATTTGTAAGAAAATAGGTTCACAAGTTTGATAAGAAACAATAAGAAATTTCCCTGTGATATGGGATTTTTTTCTCAGTAAGTCTTGGACCATCAGAATAAACGTTGCTTCATGATTTTTATCATTATAAGAAACTGGCAAAAACAGGTTGGGTGGTATCTTATGAAGGAGAGTATATGCCTTATGATGGCAGGCTGCAGTTTCCTATTTGTCGGCTTCTACATGTGGGGACTTACTTTAACTTTTTTGATGTATATAGATTTCAATTTAACAAAGCAAATTTCCATGTGGAGAAATTTTAGTCACCAGAAAGAGGAAATATTGAAATACAGTAAAACCCCGCAAAGAAGAACATAACAAAATAAGATCCTGCAGACTGACTTTGAAGCAAAAGACACCCAAAGATAAGAACCAAAAACAGATTGATTTACTTCAATGTTCTTATGAGATGGCTCACTTAATTAAGAAATTTCATCATATCACTGTAAACTAACTCCCAACTATTGATAACTGAGCTGCTCTAACAGTTTTCAGGGACATGCAAATTATTTCATCAAGCTGTATGATATAAATTGCTTTGTTAACAGCAATCCTCTCTAATATTTAAATGCAGTAATTATACCTTCAGCTTTATTTAACACATTGTATACTGTAGCTATATATTCATCATAGTCACAAGTGTCCTTGCAATAAGAAACACACCCGGAAAATTTCATAAGTACCTCATTTATAAGAACCTAGCCAATCTGGTTTTTAGAAAAGTATGTTCTTGTTTTCGGGATTTTACTTTATAAGCTGTGCATCAAGTCTGGGTGTGACTTTTTACGATCTGGCTTTGCTCTAAGGGATAATAGTTTGCTTTGGACATAAATCTATTGCTTTTTCCAGAAAATGCTCAAAAAATTACGACCATCGATCAAGCTGGAAAAGGACAAGGTAAGTTAATAAGCATTGTCTTATACTGAATTTTGTACATACTTAGTGAGTAAGATGATTGTTTGGATGTTTAAAAATGTGCAGCTCTCAAAGAATTTATCAGAATTATGCCTTTTCGTCCCTTGTGTCTTGCGTTCTTTGATTTGCTGATATCACATGGTGGATAGGGACTCATACAATTACTCTTAAAATATTGGGTCCACTTTTTAAGTATGGCCTAAACTACGGGACTTCTCATGCACTCAACAGAATCACTTCAATGTGTGGTTTAAAGAGCTTGAACATTGAAAAGGAAACTTTTGGCTCAAAGAATGATGTTTTTCTGACCTGCTAATCGCAAAATGCATATATACCTCTTTGTAATCTATTTCAGCATTTCTAAAACTTGATGGGTTTAATGCACAATTCATACTTTAATAAATATATCTCGAAATTGTTTGATCTTTCTGGTAAATGTGTTTTGTAGCCACTTCCCGAAATACTGGATGCATATGAAGAGGAATTCAAACGAGCCGAGGAAGAAGCAGCAAAGAAATCGAAAAAATCCAAGGTATTGCTCAGTTCACTTGCACTGTAAGCTCCTCGTCTGAAACCTTGACGGGGGTATCGTCTTGTAATATTTATATACACTTGTTATTGTAAATTTTATGAGGATATATATCTTAAAAGAGCTCAACCGTAAGGCTTGATGTTAATGCTATGAGAGTTGTATATGGAAGTGTTGTCTTTATAAATATAGGAATGTAGGAATATTTGCCCTTTTGCAAATTTTTGTTGACAACATTAAGAAGTATTCAGGCTTTAAGCTTTCTAAAGACTGTTGTGCTAATTGATCATTGCCTGTACCTTCAATATAAAGTAAACTTCGCATTCTATGCAAGGAAGAATTGACTACATTGGGCAAACTACTTACATAATCCAACGAACACCCACATATCGGAAGCGAGAAGTGGCATTTCATCATGTGTCTTTCCATGCCACGTTTTTTGAGGGCAGGAATCTGAATAGAAACCTGAAGTAACCATTTTTTAGAATGTACGCTCTTGCGGCATTAAGATACCCACATTTGTTGACGAAATATGATGGAGACAAACTATTCAAATCAGGACATACCCTTTTGATTGGTCCCATTTATCTCATTCATGTATCACGTTGCTTAGTTCAATGGTTCATAGAATTCTCATTCTGATGAGGAAATTGGTTTAAAGTGCCTCGGGCATATACCAATGATGTTAACTGATTACATGAGTCTTAATTTTACGCATTGAATTGGATGATGTGTATGGCTTCAAACTGAGACTCATGACTCAAGAATTTAGTCCCTATTTAGAATCTGTATGGTTGTGAGTCCTTGTATGAGTGTAAAAGAAAAATATCAAACTGAAAACGTTGAAAGAATACAAGGAATCATGTCGTTAGTCTACCAATAACATAGACTTTTCGTTTCTTGCATTTGCATCTGGCATTTTCATACCATTTCGCAATCTATGCTGACATACTAATTCAATGTTATTTGTTATTTTCAAGTCGAAGGGGTCTGGTTCTGACAGCAGTTCAAGCAGTGATTCTGATAGTGGTGCAGAAAGTGATGATTCAGATAAGGGTAAGAAGGGCATCAAGAAATTGAAGCAGGAAAAGCAAGAATTAGCTGAAAGCAATCAAAATCTCCAAAAGAGACTAGCTGAATTAAAGGAAGAGGTATGAATAGGCCAGCTCTTTTTTTTGTTGTTGAATTAAAGGCAATCTAAACATATATAAGCCTTTGATAAAAATAACCTTACGAAACGAAGACAATAGGTCGTTACATATGCCGTACCGTATTGGGGAAACTGATTTTAAAAGGATGGATTTCGTAATAAGAGAGAAAAAATTGCTTTAACTGAAACCTCAATTCAAAATGACTAATGACTGCAGGCAAAGGAAATTCTCCCAATCATCAAATCAAAACAAACACGATTGCAAAAGTTGCCCTGAATCCAGTAAGGCAAACCCTCGCTTTTTACCAGTGCCAGGTTGTTTTCACGAGAAGGTATATGCTCTTAGCAAAAGAAGAAGGGTAAATGTATGGTTCTGTCTCGCGCTTTGTGTTTATTTTATTCAGGATGTGGTTTATTTATGTTTTTGGTTTAGAAGGGAGGGATTTATTAGAGAAGGGGGCTTAGAAAGACGGGTGGGGGGTAGATAAAGCTTTTACGATAGGATACTAAAAAGGAAATTCATAATCAAGAGTAATGCAAAGTCGAAGAAAGATTCTTGGGAATTTTATCATTTGCTTTCGTGTGATCAGGGACGTAGGAAGTATCTCAAACTTGGGGGGGGCACGGCACTTCGAGGGCACTTTTTCCTTAAGAAAAAGGGGGCATTTATAAGATTGAAAAGTGCACTTCTTTGTTTATTGCAAAATCTTGGGGGGGCACATGCCCCCAGTGCCCCTCCGGTTCCTACGTCTCTGCGTGTGATAAAGGGTGAAGAAGACTTTGATGTAGGTTAATAGTTGTAAGAAGATGTCTCGTTTCATTGCATGCTTTGATTGAGGCATTTTTGATTTTTCAGAAATCAAGTCTAGAAGGAAAGCTAAAAGATTCAGCTGAAAAGGCTAAAGACTTACAAAAGCTTGAGGAGAATCACAAGAAGGCTAATTTGCAAGTTGAACATTATAAAGAAGTTCTCGAGGAAACTGTAAGTTCTTTAGATTTTTAGATTCTTTGACATACGAATCAATCAATCAGTCAATCAATCAATCAATCAATCAATCGACCAATCGATTAACTGATTTCTCATTAATTAAGTAATTGATTGATTAATTAATTAATTAGTTAATTAATTCATTCATTCATTACTTGAGCATTGTTAGATTTTTTATCATGATCATATGTTCTTTGTAGGAAGGCATGTTGAAAAAGTTACAAGCTGGAGTCGAATCTCAAGTTTCAGGATACGAAAAGAAATTAGTCGATAAAGAGGAAGATATGAAGCAGGTACTTACCAGCTCAGATTGCGTAGCATTGACTGTGCTTTTTGTTTTTAATCGTGTAAGGATTTTCCTTTATGAGACCTATGATGTGTTCCCAGAAGCTTGGCATAATGTCCATTGATAATGGTGAGTTTTTGCCGACAGTTTCTGGAGGACGGGAAAAGGACGGGAAAGGCTGAGAAGCGAATGAATTAACATGTTTTTGAAGTTTGCTTTTGGAGGGTAGTTATAGCCTAAATAGATTAAGCGAAATTTCAGTAGATAGGAAAGCGTTAGCTGCATGCTGGTACCGGTTTTTACATTCATAGCATCTGCTTGCTGGAATCGAGGCTTTATCAAGCTTGTGAAGTCTTTTTTTGTCGCACGGTAGGGATGCCAGAAAATGCTTTTTTTATTCTAGGAACTAACATCACTGCTCTTTTCTAGTTGAAAGAAAAAGTAACAAGACTAGAAGAAGAAATCAGGAATAATGATGATAAATCACAGGTATTTTTCCTTCCATTCCTCGAACACATCTCAATGAAATAGCTAACTTGTTTAAATTATAGTGGCATTTGATTGTTCGTGGGGGGGGGGGGGTGGGGGATACAATACTTGAAAGTTTCATGTCGCTGCATTTTTCATTGTACGCAAATATATTCTATGCTAGCCAAGAAAAGGAAAGCGTATTTAGCCGGGGTGCCAGCTAGTAATATGCATTAATTCGTTACTGACCCAGTTTCAAGCCTTGGTCAAACGCATCCAATGTTTCATCCAACATCAACCTCAATAAAGATTTGTGAAGTTTGTTGATGTCGTTACGAGGGTGGTCAAATGTATCCAACAATTCATCCAAAGTTTCATCAAACATTGCTAGTGAAACCAATCATCTTCGTTCGCCTGCGCAGTGACATATTTAAAGTGATTAAAAATACTTGTAAAGCAAGCAAAACAATATGCATTGCTGATTTAGAAAGCAAACTGCTGAATTGGATTGAAAATGGCACTCTGATGACAAGATATTAACTATTTAGAAATAATATGCATGCAAATGTTAGACAAAATGTCAGATGAAGTGGTCGAACGCATCCAACATTCCATCCAACATTTGAAGACAAAACTTGTTTTTGATCTCGATCAAACTTCATCCAGCATCAATTTGCAAATGTTGAATGATCCAAATAGGTGATCAAACGCATTCAATATTTCACCCAACATTAATTTTTAGCCTGTTGGATGAAATGTTGGATGCATTTGACCAGATCCTTGGATGTTATATTTTGTGGCACTTAGGGAAATTTTTTGAATATTTTACTGATCAAGATTAAAGAGCCATATCCATTAAAGATGGCCTGAAGCGAAAATTTTTATTGATGCAAATGAATGACACTGTCGAAGTATAGGAATTCCTGCTCAATTTTTTTTTGATATTTCACTTCGTTTTCCAGTTATCCATTGATCTGAAGTATCAGCAGATGATGTCATTTTATTTGTCAATTGCTATGGAAACATAGTTGTATCTTACTTTGAAAGGTCACAGTTGGAAGAAATTTTAAGCTGATCCACATAAATGGAATAAAAAGTTATCTTGTGAATTAATATGATGTTTGGAAAAGGATGTTAACTGAAGAAAGATTTTTATTAGATTTCTCTTTTGAAACATGGTCAGCCTTGTAAATATTCTTTACTTTTTACAAACAAAATGACAACATCAGCCAATCATACAAAACAGTAGAACTCGAAAATGAAGCAAGGTATAAAATTGTTTTAAACAAAAGATTTATTATTCAACAGTGGTGTTCATTTGAATCGATAAAAAATTCCTCTTCAGATTACCGTTAAATGTTTTTGAACTTAAAATGTTATTAATTTTTGGGCTTTGCTTCTGGAAACAACTTGTATTCCTTGTTGGTTTTGTATGTATTGAAGCTTGTATATAAATATATACATATATAGTAACTTCCTTTCAAAGTAAGCAGTTTTGTAAGATTTAAATTGAACAGCCATTTAAAATCATCGTTGCTAATAGACAACACTGTTAGACCACGTTCACATGATGCCGGCACATTTTGAAAAATATGTGACGGTTGCAAATTTTGAGCTAGCTTTCACACGATGCCGTTTTCGCAAATCCGTTTTCAAAAGCTGAGGTTTTAAAAGTCTGCCGGCAAAAATGTGCCGTTTTCGTGTGAACAGGAAGCCTATCTTTCAAATTTTTCACCGTTTTCAAAATCTGCCGGCATCGTGTGTACCCCGTGTTAGATTAAATGATTTGAATTCCAGATAAACACGAATGTAATCCAAATAAAAATATCATATAATTAACTTTGATAATTTAAAACTTAAAATCAATTTTCATAACAGATCCTTTTTGCTTCTAAACAGTTGGAAATTGATTTGCAGAAAATTCAAGCAGAATTAGAATCTGAGAAAAAATCGAAACATGATTTGGAATCAGAACTCGAAGAGGTAGGAATCAAAACAATTTATCTATAGTTTTGTTAAAGGCGTCATCGATATGCTTCACTGTTGCTATCTTCTGTTTTGGAAGCCGCTAGTAAAGATTAACTGTTTGAAAACTACCACAGTAGACTGTCTGTCGGCCTGTTACTTAACAATGCAGAATGGAAGACAAATTTTGTGCAGGGTTGAACTTATGTCGTAAAGTCTTATCTGGGTCGCTTGATATTGGAGAAAGCAAGCTCTTCTCAACTTACTGACTGGACTTGCTACAAGTCTCTCTCGCGGCGAAAACGGGAGAACGAATAAAAGCGAGAGACTTGCAATACTTGGCAGCCTGGGTCGTTGGCTGGACAGGATTCTGTCCAGTCGGCATCCTTTTACAAAAAACCAATATCCAATCATATGCTTAGAAAGGACAATGATACAACAGAGCGAGGCTCTGCGATGTTCTTTGACAGTGGCAGACTCGAGCGTCGATGAAACAGTTGACAACAACCCCGTCATTTTTGAAAATGAAGCAAGGCTCGATTGCTCATGAATATTAATGAGCATGCCAAGTATTACAAGTCTCTCTCGCATTTTTCCTTCTCCTTTTTTCCGCGAGAGAGACTTGTAGCAAGTCCACTTACAGACCTGGTCCGCAGAGTGAACAATCTTGCAACATGTCTGAGATTTTCTTGCTGGTCGAAATATTTGTCCTTGTGGCAATGTTGCAAATCATTGCCTGGCAACATGTTTCGGCCGAAATCAACAGATAACGTTTTGAACTTTTTCAAAACCATCACGAACAAATATTGGCTAACAGAAAGGGGCGATGTTTGCGACGTGTTCAAACGGGAAAACATTCCTTGGCAAGCAGATTTCAAATGCCATGGCCTGGCAAAGAATGTTTGTCTGCTAGGCCAGGACCATCTCTTCGAACTCTCAAGTTCCTGACTACTGAAAAATATTCGGAAAATATGAGATGCTATTATAAGCAGTTTGATTGTTTTATGAAGAACAAGTCCGCCATTTCTTGCAACACTTTTCTCGGCTTTTCCTAATTTGCTTTGGCATGAAATCTAACCACACTCAATTCTCTCACAGACGAAAAATAGAATCAACACATTAGAAGAAGCCCTTGAACATGCCCAAGCCCACAGCGACGATAGTATGGCAATATCTCAGGTATACATGTATTTGTGCACTGCACGGTAGAATTGTCCTTTTAATGAAGATTATCTAAGATTGAAGAACTGATGGTTCGAATTCAAGTCATTGAATTGATGACTGAATTCAGAATCAGTTTTAGCTGAAAAGAATTTCCCAGCTGGATTGAAATGGTATTTACATGGAATTGAAAGAATAGATATGATCTTAGCTTGAGTTGTGGATAAATTATCTACGGAAAATCTTAGATTTTACCTGGTAGAGTTTCAGATGCGAGAGGGTAGTTGTGGAGAAAATGCAGGGTAATCCTTCCATCTCACAAAAGCAATTAATGCTGTTTTGTTGATAATGACAGAAACGTAAGGGCAATATGTGTTGCGAACATGAATGGCGTTATTGATATTAGTAAGAATAATGAAATACAGAAACAATTGAAATAAGAATAATGAAACAATTGAAAATGTGGCTTGAACAGAAACTTTTCAGTTTGTCCATTCCCAACTTTTTGAACTGTGATGTTATTGAGTCTTTGTGTAAGAAATGACTGTCGTAGGGGATTGGAGCCTTGTAGTCAAAACTAGGACTCGAGCTTTGAATTTATATTGTGTTACTTTATTATGCATGCACGTTTGAACGAAATGCACATACACACACATATACACTCGACTTACCCCTACCTACACACACATCCTTAATGCACACCCCTGCAAGTATTTCCCTGTGGCATATTCTCTTGTTTCTGCACTTTCTTGAGTAACACACTTAATCTTCAGAATTTTTTTATTCAATAGCAATTTTAGCAGTCATCTGTTACCAGACGTTATTACAAGAAATACTTCATTATTCAAATAGCAGCCCAGCTAAAGACTGCATCATTCTCCCACGATATTGATGTCATCAAATTACTGTACAATACTGAATTTTTTTGACTGCTTGCACACTTTTAGTCAAAGCTATGCCAGTTCCCTAGCACTAACACTAACCTTTTAAAATATGTCTCCAATTTTTGGTGTATTTTAGGAATCTCTAGACACAAGTGGAAGCTCGTCTCCTAGGAAAAAGAAAGGTTTTAGGCATTCATTCGCGAAAGCATTCGGCAAAAAGGTTTGTGCGTGTAGTCAAGTCTTCAAAAACAATCAAATGAACATCCAATTTTTCTTTTAAGCTTTGACTTTTCAATGAAGTCTTCGTTTCTCTTGTAGCAATGGTACTGTTATGCATCGTTTTTCCTGTGCGCTGTAGTATGCCTTGTTCTTGCATCCATCAGTTGTCATCTACCTACTTTTCAGTTTGGTTTACTGTCATCCGTTCTATGCATTGTTCAAGAAGTGTCAGCATTTAACTGGCAGTTTTCTGCTGTCTCAAGTAAAATCTCGTTTCCGGTTGATTGAATCATTCATACTTAAGTGTAACAAATTCATCCATTTACTCCTTTCTCAGTGTTTTAAGTCCTTGATGCATTCATTCAGACCTTTCATTTGCTCATTCATTTACTCATTCATTCATTCATTCATTCATTCATTCATTCATTCATTCATTCATTCATTCATTCATTCATTCATTAATGCATCCATTCAATCATTCATTCATTCATTTATCCATCCATCCATCCATCCATTCATCCATCCATTCATTCATCCATTCATTCATTCGTTCATTAGTTGATTTAGTCCATTATTTATTGATTTAATCATTCACGTATTCGTTCACTCATCTGTTTTGGCTTACCAATTCTTTCAATGGTCGTTTTGTCTGCTATTGATCCATCTTTTCGCAAAGTTGTGTATTCATTTTTAATTTCCTGTTTCTTCATTCATTCACGAATCTGTGTAATCATTCACTCGCTCTTGTAGTTCTGTCTTCTTTCACATATTCACCTGCTTGACCGGAACATTTGCGACAACTCAGTCACCCGTACGCCTCTGCATTTCCAGTAAGCTGTGTTATTTTCATGTATATTCTTGACAGTTTGATTCAGATACACCTATGGCGTATTTCACGCACCAAACGTATTATTCATTAAATTAGGATAGTATTGATCTCCAAGATGCCAGTAGAGTCTTTAAAAGAGCTGTTGTTGTTGCTGTGCAATTGCAGAAACCTCAAATTCAACAACCATCATAGATTCTCTTATGAATTTTCTGTGAAGACCAATGTTCCCTGTTTTCGAAAAGAGGCAAAGATCCCAAAGTTACAAGGTATTAACATTCTTTTGTTGAGCCGTTCTTTCAGCATGAACAGGGATAATGCGACGATTTCTATTGATTTTATCCCTCATTCTGCTAAGAAAATTTTGCTTCCGTTTGCCAATTCACATAGTATCCATACAGTCAATTTTTGCCTAACAGTCAGTAACTACTATTTCTTTTGTAGAGTGAAGCATCAGAGGAACTTAAAACTAAACTCTCTGCAGCTGAGGAACAGCTATCAAAACTAGAAGCCGACAAGAAGGAGCTGTCAGCTAAACTGAGCCAGGTCTCAGATTCAGCCTCGGCGAAAGATGCAGAAATTAAGAAATTAAACGAAAGCAAAGATTCCCTCGATAAAGAAATTGGGAAGCTAAGGGAGAAAGTCAAAGTGATAGAAGATTCGGGAAAGAGTTCTGGGAAAAGCGACAAGGAGAAAGATAAAATAATTGCTGTAAGTTTGATATGTATTTAGTGTACTTATAATGAAATACTCGAGAATGTTTTACTTACGTCTTTCAGGAGTGGTGCCATTGTAAGGCCAGGAGATTTCAGTCCCTCCATCGTTAGCGTTCAAGCCTCGTGTTGGAGAAAGTTTTGAGTAATTTTTGAATAGATCTGGCAAAATTACGTACTGGTTAAAGGCTTAATTTTTGATCATTTTAGCAGGGCTACTTTGCAAGAAGTTTTCGCCAACCAGTTGGAAGGTTTCCAGTGCGACCCATGTGTACTGTTTTAAATTATTTGTTGCACTTATTTGTCACGACTCCTCTCGGTCATTTGTGTGCCAGTCTTTAAGACCATTTGTGATCTCTGCTCTGCGATGTTAAGCTCATGATCATCAAGGGACGAATGCAGTTTAGCGGGCGGCGCTAAATGTCGTATTTCTTCTGCAGATATTGAACTAAAAATCTAACCATATCCTGTACTCTATAATTTGTGAAAATGTTTAATTTGTTTCATGTTCGACTTTGATTAGTTAACTTTGTACTTTTTGTATGTCTACAGGGTGTCTCAAAAAAATTGTTCGACGTTTGATAAAATATTGAAAAATAAGGACAACGTGAACAAGCTGATGGAAAGATAACTCTGTTCCTAAGATTATGAAATAATTTTAGAGACTAAAATCGTGCAAATCGGTTGAAAATTCACTGAGATACGAGCTCCCGAAGATCAAAAATATGCGATAGCTGAAACCAAAACCAGGGACCCCCCAGATTACTGGCATTGCAAAAAGCTCGAAGACGGAGGTAAGAGAAGCTCATCCAATGTCATACCTCTCGTTGATATCAGAGCAAACCAAATAGGACTTCGAAAATAAATTATTTCTTGCGATCATTCTCTAAATTTCCTTACATTGCATAAATCCAAAAACAGTGGTTCAGAACATAATCGGCGAGAGATTGAATCTGTTTCCTCAAAGCATCCATATGCTTGAAAGCTAGGTTATCGAAAACCTGTTTGAATCCTACTTGGTTCTCCCTGAAACAATTGAGAAATAACAGAAACAACGGCCTATGAAGCTTTTACCAAAAATGCCATCTCGAGGCCTCTGGTTTCAGCATTCGCACAAATGTGAACTTCAAATGCTTGTAACTCCATGAATTTTTAGCGGAATTGCAAGATTTTTGTGTCAAAAATTAATCTAAATCTCAGGAAATGGGTGACTTAACCAAGGGTGCATTCAGCGTATCGTAATTTTTTAGTATTTAATCAAACGTCGAACAATTTTTTTCAGACATGCTATATATATTGTACAGTATACAGTGTTAAAGTGAATTGAAACAGACTTACACCAACAACCTTTCTTATAACGATCAACCTACGAGTTGACGAGGAGTTAATTTTGTATACATCTCCTAATGTTCTGATAATCCTCCTGTTAACCTGTGATTCTTTCGTTTGATTGTATAACCAATCAGTAACAAAGAATTGACTTCAATGGCAACCAAGCTCACATTCTACATTGACCGGATTGGTTTGTAGGTCTTCAGACGTTTTGACACGAAGTCTTGCTCGGATGCATTTGCTTTGACCATTACTGCAGCAAATAGTTTCTTCATAAATTTTATGTAGGAAAGCAAAGGAATCTGAGACCTACTGAGGAACTGATAAACCAAAATGTTTGATGTGATTGCGAAATCCTATGCCTCTAGGATACATTCACCTTTAATGAAGTTCTGTTGTAAAAACAGCTCTCCGAACAGGATTCTGGTTTAGCAGTTTTGCATGAATGGATGTTATTTCAATGGAAACTGGCAGTTAATGCATCGAGGTTAACTGTTTACCAAGTGGCAAGAGGCAAGGTGTAAGCAATTACAATTTGCTACAAGGCACGGATCTTACTGGTTAAAGGGCATATTCTGGCCCTTCTAGCTAGGGTCGGGTTAAATAAGAAAATTAACCGTTGGGAGCTGCGCGTTTTATGATTGATGAAATTACGCCATGTTGAAAGATACGGTACATATGCAGCACCAACTGAAACTCAATCGGTAAAGATGAACCTACAACTGAGACTTACATTTACATTGATACAAACATGACCACTCGTCCAGTGATACTCGGACTTTGACACACACTCGAATAACTCACATCATCCTGACAAAATCATAATTCCATTCATAATATTCTTTACACGGCATCAACAACATTCATACATGCTAACAGCATATACATGCTAACACTCTGTACAATTAACGCCACTTTGCTAATTCATTTATCTCATTCTAACGTAGACTGAATCTGTTAAATTATTGTGTTTCTTATTTAGTTACCCGAAGCTTATATGTGTTTACTCCCAATGAAATAATCAATTTCCTTGAGAGTTTCCTCTGCTAATAGCTATTTTTCCATATTACGGCATAACGTCGAATTTTATAAACATTGAAACTGTTTTTTTTCCAATTTTTGCTTTATGGTTTTCAGGAGAGTTGTTTACCATGTAATTATTTCCGTTTTACTTCATTTGGTTGTAGGAAGTATTACATTAACACTCGGTAACTGAAAATTGATTTTTCTGAGAGGAAAATAAGCTTGTCCAAAAAGTTTATATAGTATAATATGTTCATATTTGGAATATCGTCTTTAACCAGTGGAATTTGCATTGTTTGTAGAAAGTTTCAAATTTCAATTTAAGTTTTTTTCTTCTGTTAAGCTTCTTCTGTTTTTCTTACATTTGAAAGTCTGGACATTTATAGAGGCATTGATATGCATTTTAACAATTGTTTGAAAAGAATCATGCAAGGTATTGAAATTTTATTACTTTGGAATTGTTTTCAAAGACTAACCCCTAACTAACCATCCAAGCATTCACATTTGGTCACGCTCTTTCCATCTTCATTCAACCCGTAGAAATTGAGGCTAGAAAACGCTGAGTTACTCGAAGATCTGCGAGAGGAACGCGATAGAGTTGTGGTGGATGTTGAATCAGTAGTGAGTATAGATTCATTGTTTCGTGCACACAATTACCATCCCTTGGTTGTCCCGCGCACTTCTCGCACGATTCTGGAGACCCAACTTAAAGATCAGGTTGTAGAGCAAAAAAGGAATAAATGCACGTAACTTGTTATCACCCTATCAATTAAAATGCTTGCATTTATGTACAGCACTATCGCAGTGATAGCAAAGACTAGATTTTCAACAATCGTATGACACAGACCTTCCAGTTGCTCAGTCAAACATGCACAACATATCTTCATATACATTTCATTTCCACGTACACAGTCCACAAACTACTTGCACAATGCACATCATCGTAATACAGCAAGAAAGTAGTGCTGTTGTAACCACTACATGATACTTGCATGACAAGCACACTTTTTGTACATAATAGGCATTTGTTAAACATACGATATACGCACAGTCAGCACAATTAGTCACAATGTAGAAGTGCATTCGGTGCCAGTTTGTCACTTACTTTGTTCTGAAACAGAATAGAGTTATGATGTTTCCACCAATGATTCCACGATTGCACGTTCCTAATCGTTGCCACTCCGGTTGGCTGACAAAATAAGTCACTTCGTAACGTCCTATAGCCTTCAGCCCTTCCTGTGATCAGATTTTACCAAAGGTAGAAAGGGGTTTGGCTGTTTATATTTCGTGTAGTCCGTGACAGACACTGCCAAATATCAGGGAAGAGGCAAATTTATCCTTTCACTTAAAAAGCTTTGTTTGCTCTCATTGTTTTCCACAAAGATCACTTTTCTACCCAAAATTTTAGGCGAAAATGCATCCCCTCGCCGGCTAATGTCGGTCACTATTTTTAGAACAAGTGAAACATTCTTGCATGATGCACTCTACACCAGCAGAAGCTGCCATCATGTTTACCTTAATCTTTTCTACTTACAGGATAGTGAGCAGTTGAAATCTGAGCTTGCTTCGCTGAAAGAAAAATATCAGCTCGAAAAAGAATCCGCAGGAAAACTGAATTCATCAATTAGCGAGGTAGATTTTGTTTTCCAAACATTTTTGCTACATCAAGTAAAGTGATCTGTTTTCCCTCTGTATTAATGGACTGCTTTAACAGAGAGACTTGAAATTCTGTGAAAAGCACTAGTATTTCTTTCCTTGTCAACGAGAATTTCGTCCAAGGGCATAAGAACCTATCGCACAATGACGATTTATATCCTCTGTGTCCCTAGATAATTACCTAAGTCTTATACAGTGTAAAATATATTTTGCTTGAAAACCGCTGCTAGTAGTCATATCACGATTCTTTGAAAATTCAGTTAATCTTTTCATGTCTCGCAGCTTGAAGGAAAGCTAGAAAAGAAGAATTCTGAATTGAAAGAGGTACGTATGAAGTCACTTTATCAGATAATCCATAGTCTCTTTACACTATGCATAATCGAAACATTTCATTTGTTTGAGATCACCTACCATCACTGCAAATACTGGACATGGTCACAGTTGTATGTTCACAACAAAAATATAATTTTAAATTCCAGATTCAATTTCTGAATCAACGAAGCAACTCAAACACTTCCTGTTATAATTCGAGCTTTCATGACTTGAATTGCGTGTGTTAGCATGCCTTTGGCATAAATTGACTACCGAGCTCCCCTTTTTTGTTTGTTTTTCAATTTTTTTGAGTGGGCTTGTCAGGATTTCTAGCTACTGAAAGCTAATTTAGGCCCACTGTGCATGCCGCATCCAGGCATAGGACCCCTGGTTTAACGTCCCTTCCGAAGGACGACGAGATGAGTTGTGAGGTCAGGCCTCCGAGGTCACCCATCCAGAGTCGGACCTCAATCGACCAAGCTAAATTTCAGTTACCTGATGAAAACCGTTTAAGCCACTCGTCCACTCTCCATGAGGCTCTCCCGCCCCACTTATGCCAAACATCGGAAGTTATCAAGGTATTTTCCATCAAATCTGGCTAAAAAACTCTCGTAAGATGGGATTTAGCTCCGCAAATGATACAAAGCACTATCTTCACGATACTAGTGGAAAATTTTGCCTTGTTTGGGGTCATATTTCAGAATTTCCCCTGGTTATTGGGACTCATTTTCAAAATGTTGCCCTGGTTCTGGATCCTCGCTCTGAATTCTCAAAGGCACATATATACCTGACCCTCTATGTGAGTCACAGCCCCCCTAACCCTCTATGTGAGTTACAGCCCCCCGCCTCTTCGGCGAAGCTATTACTTCCTGGTTATGTTGGCTTGTGTTTTTTTTTTATTTTGAAATGGTTGTTGTAGAAGTTCTCTTCGATTTGTTTCAGTTATCAAAAAAATACGAAGAAGTAGCAGATAGGATGGTTGTAACTGAACAACGAGCACAGGTATTTAAATGTATTTTGCAACCAATTTAAGTTTAAACTCGTTTGTCTGTGGTCTTTTCTGCTATTTCATTTTAATCTCCACTGCAAGCATCCGCTGTCTTTCCTGAAAGATTCTACCTCACAGAAGTGAGGCCGCACGTGCCCCTGCTTGTAAAGCCCCAATATCAACCATGATCGAATTTTGCCCCAAATGAAAAGCAAGGCAAATAGAACCTTGGCTAGAGGAGCGACGTTCAGATGAAATGAAAGTCGACTCCGGCTTCACAAGGGATCATGGCCAACAGTGGATCTCGTTACGCCGATGAACGCCCGATGCCACACGATTTCATATTTCACAGATGACTTCAATTTATTTAGAGCCAAAAATATCACTGTCAGCAAAATACTAACCCAAAAATATGGGGCTTACCTCCCTGTATGTGCATGCGGTTATAGTGTGCCCTCTCAGGAGGGTTTTAAATCGCTTCAGAACGAGTTAGAAGTCAAGTTATATTGGATACAGAGAAGAAAAAATGGGTCATTCTGGACTCCCAGAGGACAGTAGTGTGTCTTGTATTCGTTTCCTTCATCAAGCAGCATAGGTTGCAGATCTTTTAAAAGCTGGGTGTAAATTTCAAGGCCAACCCTAAAGAATTACCACCGCCCTTGCTTGGCTTGTGTTGTTGTTTTTTTACTCACTTGCAGCGCCCAAGGCGATAGCAGAGGATCTAGAAGACTCGCGGCAATCATCCTTATTTGCACAACGAATGAAATGCAAAAGAAAGGAAGCATGGGCCCGAAGTCAGGCAGACATGCGTGGTCTTGTTGATTGTGAGAGCTCTTTCTGAAATTGTTGGCCTAACCCAAACTGTCATTTTTAGGCTTTGCTTTTTTAGGTTGGCTTTTATTAGCTATACTTGTAAATATTTTTATGCATGTGTAGCTATTTTATACCTTTTTTTATGCCAACATTGTAAAATAAAGTGTTAATAATAATAATAATGCTAATCTGAGAAAGGTTTTGGTTAGAGTTTTAGCCACATGGTATCCAAGATCTTTATCAGGATCTTCTTATGTCCTTTGTATGGTTAGGGCAATAGTTTAAACCATCTGTTATTATGACAATTTTCGGGTGAAAATGGGAAAGGGGGTGAGAGTGGGAAATATGGATGACTTGTGTTTACCCTTTAGATTTGATGCAATGTTTTTTGACTGAGTACTGACAGCTTTTTCAACGGATAAGATTGTCCTTGTTTATGCTCTTCAACCAAATTACAACAACAGTAACTTGCAGTTATTGTTAAATGACCCCGTGCCCGCTTTGACCCAATTTGCCCTCCCACATTGTTCTAGAGGTGTTCAGCATATTTACTTATGGAAGGAGCTGTCCTTTTCTGGCATCATTTTAGCGTCCTTCTTCTTAGACCGTGTATCTAAAGAAGGCTATTTGTCAGGAGCCAGTTGTCGAAAGAGGTCTTCTGTTAGAGTGGGTTGTTTGTATTTGTACTTTTTGGAGTATACTTTTTGCCGATATTCTCACGGCGTCTATTGTTTGGGGGAAAAGTCTAGAGCAAAGTGAAACAATTCGTTCTTGAATGCACAGTCGTATACTAATGAAAGTCCAGTACAACCAGGATCGTATCGTACACTTTTTTTCTTATGGATCCGTAGCTTTTCATATCTATATCAGTATTACAGACTATCTAGTAAACATGTTTTAAGTTACTTTAACTACTAACAAATGACTAGAAAATGCAGATGCACTTGCACTCATTTCCTCACACGTGGAGAGTTTCCTTAGACTGATGCCTTTTCGTCCCTTGTTTCCCTGCGTTCCTTGGTCAAGAGGGACTACTCTTAAATAGTGGGCCACTTTAGGCCTGTGTAGGATGGTTCCGTATTCACCAATCAAATCGCTAGAATTCAGTTTTTAACCAATCAGGGGCCGCTATTCAGAATGTTGTTGTTGTTGCTCTTAAAGAGCGGTTGATGAAGCCTGGAGTTCTCGCAGCTTCGATGGATCCATTTGGCTTCTACAGAGGAAGATTACTGCCTGATAGGTATGCATTTTGCGATTTGTAGGTCAAGACAACATCATTCTTTGTATTAAAAGTTTCCTTTTCAATGTTCGGGCTCTTTAAACCAGATTTTGAAGCGATTTTGTTGAGTGTACGAAAACTCCCACCTGTTTAGGCCATTTTGAAAAAGTGGGCCCATTATGTAAGCGTAATATTATGAGTCCCTTGTTGACCAAGTGATATCAGCAAATCAAAGAACGCAGGAAATAAGGGACGAGAAGGCATAAGTCTAGAGTTTCCTGTTTTGAAGGTTTGTGTAGGGTTAAAAGCTTTGACTTACAAAGGACAACAACGTTTAGAAATATCCTGTTGAAATCGAACTGCAGATGCATCGTGAGCAAAAAATAGATCACCAAGGAAAAACTAAAGTTTCTGAGTGTTGTCTTTGTTCTGTTAATTTACAAGCCTCTTTACCATTGCACATTCCTTTAAGAAAGAAAGTTTCTAAGCATTCGCACCTTAATTTTCACAGGAGTTAGAATTAGCTGGTCTTTCCAAATCAGAACGGATAGAAAAAGAAATAGAGGAAGCCATTAAACAGGTATATAGCCCCATGTGTGTAAACTTAACTGCATGAATCTTTGATATAGGAATTTCTTTGAAAGTAGGCTAATTAGTTACCTGAGGATTTAGTGGTACAAGACGGCGTACCTTTGGGGGAATGTTGTCATAACTTTTACTAAGGTGATCTGTACCCTCAGCACATAGTGGCTAGAGGAAATCTCTCAAGTTGCTATACCCTTATACCTATTTTTGCTCACGCTTTACCATTTGCAGCAGGTGAGTCAAAAAAGTTAAGATGGTTAGTGGGCTGTGAAGGAAGTGGCTGTTATTCAAAACCTAAAATATAAACTCATCAGTCAAATACTAAGGCCGTGTTTACACGTAACCGTTTTGATTTCATACCAGATTGGGGATGGCAATCCGATATGAAAACCGATTTCACTTCATATGGGATTAGGGCTCTGTTAACCCGACGCCGTTTTCATTTGATATCGGATTAGGGCTCTGTTTACACGGAGAGGCTTAGCTGTGTACGGCATTGGTTTCATTGTTTTGCTTTTTGAATTCACTTCGCATTCTGTGTAGTACCCCCGACTGGATTAGAGGCTCGTAGAATTAAAAATGAGGTTCCGTAGTAAGTTGATGCCGGATTCAACCGTTTACACGATATCGGATTGATCTCAAGCCACTTTCAGAGCGTTTTCATTTGAAAACGCGAAAACTGTCTGATGCGTATCGGATTGTTGCGTTCCCGTGTAAACAGGAGACCAATCCGATATGAAATCAATCCGATCTATCCCTTCTACCCCTATTGTGCACATTCGAAAATTCTACAATTTGTAGCAAAATATCATTCGACTTTTGACTCTTTTCAGAATAGCTAAAAGGTCGATGAAAACGTTATCGTGTAAACATAAAGGCTATCCGATATTAAATCAATCTCATCTGCAATACGGTATCGTGTAAGTGGGGCGAACTTGATGTGAAAATCCAAGTGGACTGGTCATTGAGATTTAAATACTATTTCTGAAAACAAACAGATTGTATTGAATTTATATTTCAGCGGCATATAAGGCATGGACTAGAAGTGAATATGGAATTCTCATTTCGATACGAAACCTATACAAGCATTTTCCACATTTTTGGATCCGAAAGACGAGTGATTTTATCGAGAAAATATTCACATCAAAATTGGCCCTTGATAGATAGACTAAAATATTGGTTTAGAATATCTCTCGCATACTTGTTATTCCACAGCCCCCCCCCCGAAACGTTTTAAATTCTCTTCTTTCATCCAGTATACAGGGTGTCCCAAAAAATTTTGCCCCGTTTGTATGGCTACTGTGGAGGAACTGTGTATTCAATTATCTTGGTTGTTGCGCAGTTGCATAGGTTTAGCTTAAACTTAGAGTTTGAGACCATGTTTGAGTCAATCTGACCGGCAGTTGCTGACTTACGGCAGAGAAAAGGAGAAATATTTGGTTGCTTCAAAAACAGCATTTCTATTGCTCTCGAGCAATGTCAAAATAAGTAAATTATCAAACGTAGAGTTCTAGCATCATTTTAAAATCCTTGCTAAATCTTCTAACGGGTTAGCAGTGTTGTCTATTCATAAGAGAGCACTTTCTGCCTCTTAGATCATGTATCAAAAATTTTGATACAATGCTAAAACCCTTTCATTGAAAATTTACTTTTTTAGCAGTACTGGAAAACAGCAGGAGTGCTGTTTTTGAAGCAGCCACTTGTTTTGCCTTTTCTCTACCATAAATCAGCAACTGTTTGTCAGATTGGCTCATACAAGTTCTCAAATTCTAAGTTGAAGCTTGACCTGTGCAACTGTGTAAATACCAAGATAATTGAATTTACATCTCCTCCACAGCAGCCACACAAAAAGGGCACAGTTTTTTGGGACACCCTGTATGTGGCACTTTTGCATGGTCTCCAGAGAAGCTTGGGATATTTTGTAGCCATTTTGTTTGTGATGTGAATTGTCATGGGAATATTTTGTAGCTTTTCTGCAGTATATGACGGGAAAAGGCTCCTTCTGTTAATACCCAGATGGTACGTCACCTGTGTACAACTAAGCCCTCTCGATGTTGATATTAAATTTGTAACAGTTAAAATTATTAAATTTAGATTTAGCTGTGAATCAAGATCTGGCTAGAAGAGAAAAAATATATTCAAAATTCTTAAAGTTAACCTTCACAGTACAAATTTTAATGATTTGATTGAATATAGTGAATAATTTACAGGGTGTATAAAAGAAATTGTTCGATGTTTGATTAAATATTAAAGTAATAACGTTATGCTGAATGGGCACTTGGTCAAGTAACCCTTTTTCTTAGATTTCAAATTAATTTTTGGCACAAGAATCTTGCAAATCTACTAGGAATTCATGGATTTACAAGCCCTTGAAGTTCCAGTTTGTGCGGACGCTGAAACTAGAGGTCAGATTCGGCCCCTGTTCGATTATGTTTGAACTACTATTTTTGGATCCATGCAATGTGAAGCACATTTTAACAATGATATGAGGACTAAATCACTTTGGAAGTTCTATTTGGATTGCTCTTATGTCAACGGAAGGTATGACATGGAAAAACCTTCTTTTACCTTAAACTTCGAGTTGTTTTGCACTTCAAGTAATCTGGGGGTCTCTGGTTTCAGCTGTCGCATATTATTGACATTTGAAAATGAAATAAATGTTAACTAAACTGTTAAATGCTCAACTCACTAAATGATAATTTTCATTTATTGCTAATGGGAGGGATAGCCCTACAATAAAAGTGTTGGTTTTCAAGAGGCCCTCAAACAAATAGAAGTAAAACTAAATTACAAATATGATCAATATTAGAAATTAAACCTAAAATAAGCTTATTTGGCAATCTAAACACCTATAATAAGATGCCTTAAATAGTCTGCTTGAATAAGCTTACGGAACGGAAGATCCTTGCTTTGACTCAGCTGAGAGGCTATTCCACATCTGTGCTCCTCTGAATGAACAACGTCTTTGGCCGTTTGCTGAGGTCCGTGCTTGTATTGCAGCGGCCACGAGAAGAGCATGCTGATTATGGTAATGCAAAATGTGCAGCTCAGAAAACACGCATTAACTGCTCATAAAATTTTTAACAGATTCAACTTTGGACTTTTAAGTAGAGAGATGTAATCGTCCAATAATCTATTTTACTCTTAAATTCTATGAAATGTTTTGATAATCTGTTCTGATTTGTGTGAGACTAAAGCTTACTCATTTCACCTTTTTGAAAATTTGAGCCCAGCATCGAACAGTTGGCTATTTCTTTAAAAAACATAGCATTGTGTCACTTTGCCCAACCCTAACCAACTCAACCAAATCATTCATTCTAATTACGCTTTACTAATACACTAACCTATCAGGCGTTTTGCTGTGTGGTGTGGAGATCTGTTTGTTTATTTATTCATTATTATACAGTAGATTTACAGGTATTTCTAAGACGGGGATGGGCAGACTCTACCGAGAGGTTCATAACTTGATAGCTACTTCTTTTCTTATGACCTGTCTACTACTTACAAGAAGTTTACTTGACTCAAGTGGAAAAATATTTGTCCCTACAAAAAGATTTTTGTGGTGTGGCTAAATGAATTAAAAGCAAGCCCGAAATGTTTCCAAATTATTCTGACTCAATTGGACAAGACTTTCAAGTTTTTTTCTGGGTCAGACAGGAGTCCATGACAATGAGCAGCGAATGGAGCTCTTTGGTTAAATTTGGCCACCTTTCCTTTCCATTAAACTCTGTCTTAAATGAGACGACACGTCAAAATGCTGCGAAGAAAAATAAGTTAAGAGATTGCAGCAGCAATTTTGCGTTATCGCTAAACTCGCCAACATTTAATAGACAAAATCGGCTAAGGTTTGTTTACACCCATTTCAAGTCATGTGATCAATGTCTTGATAAAACTTCTTTTGATTTCTCTAACATATTTCGTGTCATGCAAAGTTGTGCCATGAATGCAAAAAATAGAATAATAGTAAGACTTCCCAACAGTATGGTCACATGACTTGAAATGGGTAAAACAAACCTTGGCTGATTAGGTCTATTTGAGACAAAGCGCTAGTATGCACTCGACATTGGCCAAATGTGATCATTATAAGCCAATTGGAACGACGGTGCTAATTTGTCGGTTATCTCTAGAGGGACCTTTCGTTCATAGTTAATTATGTAATAAGATAGATAAACTCAAAGAGATAATCGCAATGTTATCTTTTCCATGCACAGTCTGACTCCGCACCAAGCTCACCGCAAAGGGGCGTTGGAGCACCTTTGGTCGACCAACTTGATCAGGTGAGTGTCTTCTCATGCACCCCGGCCCACATCTGTTAGCAAACGTATTGTTGTGTAATTTTATGTAATTTGTTATCAAGCAGGATGTTTTGGTCGACAGTCGGATGATGTGACGGTTTCATGATGTTACCCCCTGAAAAGTCACCTTACGGTGCTCCAAATTTTATTTTTCAATGCTGTGAAGAATAAAAGATAGCTATTAGTTCAAAAAGATAGCTAATTTTTCAAATAAACTAACTTTTCTCGAAAATAACTTTTTTCGTTTAAATTTGTTAGCTTTCAATGTATTTCTCCCTCATGGATATTCGTCTCTTTCAAATGAGGTTTTACTCAAATTCATTTTGTATGGTGAAAAACGGTTAACCATTGATACCAATAAAAACCTACTTGAGGCAACCCTCGTATTCATTCATGCTTCAGAACGATTTTAGATGCCCAATTGCTTCAAACTTCCATACATTAGAACCTACTTTTTGTCGGTCTACTTTGTATTCGTAATTAGTTTACCGAGTTTAATTATATTTCTTTCCATCTTTGTTTAATGTTGTGCGTCTTTATGTTATGTCATTGTCTTTCGCTCCTCGTGGTGTCATTCCAGTTGTGTAGCATAGTAATTATGTAAAATATGCGACGTAATTGTTCTATATGAATAGAAAATATTGTTAGTGACGAAAAGGTATCGGTCGTTCAAAAATGCATGTAATGTAATGTAATATAATGTAATGTAATGTAATGTAATGTAATGTAATGTAATGTAATGTAATGTAATGTAATGTAATGTAATGTAATGTAATGTAATGTAATGTAATGTAATGTAATGTAATGTAATGTAATGTAATTGTTTTTGTGGATAGAAAAAATTGTTAGTGGCGAAAAGATTTTGGTTGTCTAAAAATGCCTGTAGATTTGTGCTTTGACATAGGGGAAAACAAAAACAGGTCTTTGCGAAAGGAATTCACTAACCCCGAGAACATACTTGGTGGATAAAAAGTACGTGGAGCCGCGGAGCAGCTTCGCAAGAGACTTGTTTGTCTAAGGGAAGAAAGGGGAGGAAAGGGAGAAAGCAGAATAGAAAGAGGGAAAAGAAAGGAAACGATGAGGACAGAAGAATTAAAGGAACATGGGTGCAAAGAAAGAGGAGAAAGAACGAAGGATGGAAAGAAGATACGAGGGCGAAAAAGTAAATATTGAAAATGTAAAGAGACAGGGAGGGATAAGTGAAGGAAAGAACAATACGACGATCAATGTTTGGATTATGCTCTTTTCATTTACAGGATTGCGAATCAAAGAATGTTTTTAGAGTAATTCCAGTTCCTAGTGGATTAACAACTACAATGTTGCAATTGAGCACTGAAAATTGATCAAACAATTAAAGGAAGAATTCTTGTTTGACATTCGTTTTTAGCGGATTAGTTTTTTTTCACTTACCACTTGGAATGGCCTATCTTCCGTTCTGTCCACCCAAATGATATCTTAGTTTCAGTTTCGTGCGTATACAATTCAGTCAAATGTGATGAAATATCAATTTTCGTTGGCCTAAATTCCAAATGGGACTATAGGACTGTAGAGTAAATTGCCAACTCCAGATTGTCTCTTGCCATGCCCTACAGTAAGTTGAAAAGTTTTACGAATGAATATGTGCGAAAGACAATCTGTCCTTGTGGCTTGGGTACAGGACATGTCAGAAAAAAGTCTCCTCATCTCGAAGTTATTTCATAATATTTAGTTAGGTGTTAATTTCCCTCAGAAAAAGCATACTGAAATAATTCAATTAACTGGCAGCCTTAACAATTTTTCCACAAATCTTTGTGGGACCTTTCTCCTCAGTGATAAACTCATGGTCACATCGCCTGGGGCACGACAATTGTTTTCCCGGTTCATTTGTCGGTCATTAAGTAGGCGTCTAAATTCCCACGTGTGTGGATCTACTTCCGACAAATTTAACCTTGTTTAAAAGATGGACATTTCACAAACCCCTATTTTGTCATTAACTGGGTCAGCAGATTCGTTGGAAACCGCAGAATCCAGAGTTATACCCGTGCAATCTTTTTTAAAAAGATGTTGCATAATGTCAAAGTGACATAAGTTCTCTTTCTTGTTTAAGTAGCAAGAGATATAAGTTATATTTACTTTGCGTTATGTTGTGTGAATTGGTGTGTGATGGGTCCGAAAATCGCTTCTTGTTCAATTAATTCGACATAGTCGGGTTCTTATCGAGTTTAGAGGTGGTTGCAATAATTTCGGTGACATTTAACTTTATGATCTATGCTATTATAAGGATTTTTTATGTTTTTTATGTGACAAAATACATCATTGGTAGACAAATGAGCGCAGAAATAGCTACTTTAATAAGTGAAAAACATGAACTTTTAATGGTGCAGGGTCTATGATTGTCAGAGACCATGAGTGGTATATCACAATCAAACTGAATTAGATCGGATTAGACGCTTTGCCTACCTTGAAATGCCATAAAATTCATTTCCTTGACATTGGCAGTAGTCCCAGCCATATTTCCTGGCCGTTAGCTGAGGAACTCCGTCACATGTGCTTATCGGAATCTTTGGACCTGAGTCGCTCCTTGGCATTTCCTTCGCATTTTGTCCTACGCAAAGTTTGATTTCGAGACCGTTGCGTAGGACAGTAATGCGCAGTAGATGCCAAAGGGCAACTTATGCCCAAACATTCCGAAAACAAATGTGCTGGAGCTCTTCACTTCAAAGACCGGAAATATGGTTGAGAAAGGCCGCCAGTTCAAGGAAGAGAATTTTATAGCATTTCAAAGTAGGCAAAGAATCTGATCTGACGTAATTCAGCCTAATTGTGTCCTACCACTCATGCAGAGACTTTCAACGAAAAGAGTTTGCAATTGAAAGGCACCCGAGCCCTACCCAAGCAATACTTTGTAATTGATTTCATTCCCGATGCTTATTGTTTCTTTTTGAATTCTTTAAGCACAGGTTTGATACATTTTCAATAGACTGTTAAACAGTTACCGTCGAAGCTATACCTAGCCCTCCTATCTATTAAGCCCCCTCTCTATTACTCCCTCCCCTTGAACCACAATTCAAATAAGGCCCCCCTCTTTAAGCCCCATCACTTATTATCAAATTCCTCAAATTACGAAAGGTTCCCCCTTTTATTTTACAACCTACCGTTGCATGTTGATTTTGATATTGTTTGAGATGAAATCTGTGTCAAATTTATGCATTTGACTCATAAAACTGTCTGTTGAATCCACAAAAGATGATGTTAAAGAACTAATACGCCATCATATATATCCTTTTCATTTGATTTTGTGAATAAGCCCCCCGCTCTAATAGATTCCGTCTCTTTTAAGAACCTCTGGAGTGTCCGAAATTAAACAAGCCCCCAGGGGCTTAAAGGCAGTTTGTCACGTATCTGATTGGCCGCTACAGTCAGAGTTCAACACAACGGATTTCTATGTGAATCTGTGTATTTGAAACAAAAGAGGACTAGTCTCCTTGACTTTCTACGATCATATAAAGTCAGAGGATTTGCAGCCATTCAAATTTCCTATTCTTTGTATTGTCATTATCACACAATCAAATACGTGACAGACTGCTTTTAATAGAGCTGTTACAGTACATAACTTAAACATGATAAAGGTCCAACATCAATTAAATGGCTGATTGTTTGATTTATTGATTGATTGATGTATTGATTGATTGATTGATTGATTGATTGAAGATAATCATATATTATTTCATGTTAGATCAAAGCTAAGCTGGAATCGGAGAAAGCAGCCAATAAGCAACTACGAGCTCAACTGGTGAGTAATTGACATAATTCTTACATTGTATCGAATACCCTGAATAGTATGGGAAAGTCCTACCATTAATATTTTGGATGGATAGTCTGCTCCTTTGGCTTGGTGCTCCTTCCGGTCGGCGATGGGGGTCGATGGTTATTGTCCGGCGGCTGCTCTTGGGGTGGCTCGTTTGCCACTTTTGCTCCGTTGTGTTGTGTGGTGCCATAAGTGGCGCTATGGGGTGGAGCTGGCGTGACTGGCCGGCGGGCAGCAGTGTTTGCTGTCGGTGCGGCTGCCAGCTCTGTCCTTGTCGTGTTGGTTGGCCGAGCTGTTGGGACATTACTGCATGTTTGTTTGCTGGATGTCCTGCTTGCTCAACCCTCTTGCATTTGTGTCAAAGATTCCTTTTTACTGGGTAGCGGGTCTACCTTTTCAAGTATCAAAATGGCTGATTACAGAGCATTTTGACGTGGCTTCCCTCGTTCATCTCTCACACGTAAAACAATAATGCTTGCCCTTGATACCTCCAGATAGAATTAGAAAATATTTATTTGGTTTAGTTTATTTTCGAGTTTGATTAGTTTCTTGTTACTTGTAATTAGAAAGTAAATTTATTTATTCGAATTAAAGAAGTCGACAACAACAACAGCAATAACAACATAAACGTAAACATAACATGGAAATGTATGTTGCTCTGAAACTTTGTTTGAAATGTTTTGATTTAGCAGGCATAGTTTAAAGATAATCCTCTGCATCGCATTGTAAATCAACCAATCAAAGTCAATTGAATTTCATTTAGATACAAAGGACCATGGTAATGGTTTTGTTGTGCGAACAGATGTCTTGTTCAAAGCAACGGTATGAATGGTTTGTGGACAGAATATAGGCGGAGAATCAGACCACAATACAAGCAAGGATTAACAAAGAAACAGAGATTCTCGCGCATGAAAATATTTTTCCTAACCGTTGATCCATTTGAACCTTACCAGCAAAAGAGGAGGCTCAGACGGAAATGGCAGTCCTCAGTATCCTGAACAATTCCTGTTTTATTCGGGATACTATCGTTGAAAGTCTTTCGGATTTTCTCAAGAAGAGCCCGACGCCCGTCCAAGGACTTTGAGGTCTGCGCAATATCAATCTCAGGGTCATCTCCCTTCATCTTTCCTTTGTGAATTTACGTATGCCCAAAACACTTTCCTCGTCCCGTTGATGAGCGAGCCAATCAGAGTTAATGTCTTTTCCCTTGTGATTTACAATCCTGAACTATATTACCATCTTCAGAGCAATCCTCTGTCATTTGGAATGTTTCTTCGTGTTCTTATCCTGACGCTTATTTGTTTTAGGCCGCCCTAACAAGTGGCGCTGCTCATGGAACATCAGTCTAATGCAGGGGTCTACTGTAATGGTAAAAATGTAGAATAATTTAGTTTTATATCAAATTGGGAATTAGCTTTTCATGCAAAACTCAGTCAACTAATTGTCCTCCATAGTCATTGCAAAATTTTAATTTCAGAGTTTATTGTTCAGCTTAGGATTAACTTGAAAGTAGCAAAATGGTTTTAAATTTGATTGCTTCAAAGAACCATAGCTATGTTGATAACCCCAACATCATCATATCGAGGCACTAATAAGTTTTGTATCGTGTCTCCTCTGAGAAAAGCTTAAATCTGTTTGGATGAAATGCCAGGAGGAGTTGTGTGATCAGCATTGAAACTGAGCTCCTTGTGTGTCCTTCGACTAAACGATATACCAAACAAACAATTAGTTTATTTGCATTGTCTGAAAGTAATTGGATGAAATTTTACTGGATAGATTCCCCGGCAAGTTGTACCCGGTTATCGCAAAAGTTTTTTTGCGAAGGATTGTTGATTAGTTGGAAAACTATGTCATGTGATGCTTTTGAAGACAAATAGCACAAAAAGACATAAAGTGGTTGAGCCATATGATAAATATATAAATATCACCCCATTTAAATATATTGAAATATAAAGAAACAGTATTGAAGAAAAATTTCGGAAACGTTTAATTGGCCCATTGCCAGAAAATGCCTAACGATCCAGAAACCTTCTCAGAAATGCGATTTTTATGTTTAAAGCAATGTTAACTTGGTGGTAAATACTTTACAATATGCTTTTCGTAGTCCATAAAGCCTTTTTGCCAACTTTTTACTACCACCCTGTGCCCGTAGTCCCTTAGAATTTCATCGCTTCTGACTCTGATTCTTCATAGTAAAATTTTGATAAATGTTTTAACACACAAATCCATTATTTCGTTTTGGGGGTTATTATTGACTTCAAAGTTGCACATGGATGCAGCTAATTACGTACAAATTGTAACTCTTTTAAATTCCTTGTAACTTAAAGGCCCATTTTCGTCCGTGATCCTTTGTGCGCTGAATGAGAAGCAAGATAAACGCGATTTAGGCCAGAAACGTTTTCCACATCATACGAAAAGTAACTTAGAGCCACAAAGTATCATGGCTAGCATTGGGTCTTTAAATAGGCGTTTTTACCCAAGGTTCTTTGCAGCCATGCTGAAATTTCAGACCGTCTGAAAATCAAATTTTGGTTCAAGCGGGAAGCATGGATCCACTCACCAGAATAAAACTGATAGACAAATTTTACAACGGACCCCTTCGACAATCAAAAAAGGAGACTGGGGAGAGCGGTTCTATCAGTTTAATGACTGCTCTATAGATTTATAGTGTTGGTTTAGGCCAAATTTCATTTTCAGCGAATCTGAAATTGCAGTATGTCCATGGGTGGCAGTGGCTCTATCAAGACTCTTGGTTAACAATATGATTCTTTGTGACAGTGCGGCAGAATATTTGACATTATATTCTAGCTATGCCCTTGCGGCATTGTTTTATCCTCTGAGCATGCAAAGGATCTGTGTCACCCAATAGACTTTAATCGTTACAGAAATCAGTATTCTACTTCAGGCTAGGCCTATATGATTTTTTGTTTTCATTTGACAATATCAGATAGTTGTGTTGAGCTTTCAGCTTCATTTGATCTCAGTGTAGCATTTTATTGATCTGGTATAGTATTAGCGTAGTAAGGAGTGTGACAAGTTAAGGCTAATTTCCACTCAGTCAGATTTTCCGAGCATACTGGAAATCTATTGTCCTCGGGAGAAAATGTTGCTCTGACTTTGAATAGAAAGTTACGAGTGAGTGACCCTTATTGTGTAAAACTCTGTCCGCTCGGAAAATTCGACTGAGTGGAAATCAGCCCTTATAGCTATAGCTACTAGACTTATGACGATGAGTCTCTTGTTTCCCTGTGCTCTTTGACTTGATGATGGCGCTTCAGTCAAGAGAGACTCATAACATTACTCTTAAAAACCTGGCCCTATTTAAGCCCAAACTTCACGATTCCTAAAGTACCAATTAGATTGCGAGATTTGGCAAAATGCTGTTGAAGTTTCAATCCGAATGATGCAGTTGACTAGACTTTGAACAAAGTTGCTGCGGCAGGTACTTAAAGATTTCTCTGGTTTGTTTCGGTCTTAAAACATGTAAAATGTAGCGTTGAGAGACTCATTTTGCACTTGCCACGGAGAGTGAACTTCCCTCTTCAGATTTATACCAAGTTTCGTTGATTAGATGTCTGCTTGACGTGGTTTTCATCGCATTTTCTTTCCGAGGAGTGACCGTTCAACTGCGTTACGGCAGTCGTTCGATCCTGATTCGATCGATTGAATCATGATCGAATGCAGGAGATAGGGCCAGGTTTTTTACTGTTTCGTTGTGAGTCCCGCTTGAGCAACGTTTACCGCAGGGATACAAGGGACTCATTGTCGTAAGTCTATATAGCTACCCCATTCACACTGATACGGTTTTGACAAACAACTTTATCTAAGCTAGACTAGATTTCAACGAATCATTGCATTCGAATTTTTGGATTGACCTGTCAAAACGCAACAATTGGTAGCACGTTTAGCTCAAGCTCGTTTAACTTGGCAGTGTGAGCGGGGTATTAGTTTTGTTGCATGCATTGCATTATAAACCCTTCTCCCTCCCATTTCCACTGGACTCATTGTAGTATTCACGCCATTATGTAGCCAAAAAGTCTGCTACGAAAGCCTGTTTAGTTCCATCACATGACAAAACCTTTCTCAGTCTTCGCGAACAGCTTGCTCTGATGATAATTGCTTCATTGCTTTGATTTAGATTGACTTTCTACAAAATGCATCTTCCATAACCTTTCTTCAATGCCGTGATGAAGAGTGTAATAAAAATGCAGGAGTACCCTGGGTGCCAATTTTGTTGGCTTTGGCGGCCAGGGTAGTGGAGGCAGAGACTAAGATAAGACAACGTTTAAGAACATTCTTAAAAGACCAATTTGGAGCTTACCGAGATCCAAAAATAGCTGAATCAGTATAAATTTGGATTTCCACAATATCACTATTAATCTAGCTTCATAGGGCCTGTTCATATGGAGGCGAGCCAGCCCGCTTACCGGGCTGGCCCGGTAGGCGAGACAGTTTTCATCTTGTGTTCATATGGAGAAATTCCAGCCCGCTTGCCGAGACAGAAATTTGACACGTGTCAAAAATGAGACACGTGCCCATTGTTTAGAGACGCAGCGCATGAGCAATAGCGACATTTTCGTCTCGGTAGCCGGGATGGAGTGTTCATATGGGGAAATTTTCATCCCGCGTACCGAGATCTCGCCACTACACCAGTGAGATCTCGCTAAGCGGGCCAGCCCGCTTGCTCATATGAACAGAAATCAAGTTTTGCATTGGAATTAGGGATGAGGTGAGATCTCGGCAAAGAGCTCCAGCCCGGTAAAGAGCTCTCAGTTAAATCCGGCTAGGCCCCGTTCATAGAGGAACGCAATTGTTACGTTCCACCTTTGCTCCTACTTCTGGAACGCAAAAATAGATTGTTCACGCAGCAGCGGAACGATTGTATATCGGTTTTGTTTCTGTTCACACGGGACCACAATCGTTCCGCTCTACAGTTGTTTCTTCGATCTTTGCCATTCTTTCCAGCAGAAACTACATCCACACATTTGCTTCCGGTGTGAATGCAACCCCTGAACGTACCACTTTTCGGAACGAAACAATATGGAACGGAACCATTGCGTTCTCGTGTGAACGGGGCCTTAGGCCTCTCCAAACATCATCGTGCTCCATATAGCCTGGTTGTCCGTTCATCCCCAGCAATATCGCAGGATTTTACAAGCAGATGTATCGTGCGTGCAGACTTTACCAACGAAAGAAAATGTAAAACTCTACATGGAGGCTAAAGCAGAAGGCGGTTATTGAGATGTAGACTAGATTTTTAGTAGGCTTTCATGTATGACCAGATCTAGTTGTACCATTTTTCAATCAATCGATCAAGTAGCCTTAGAAATACGTATTTAGTGACGAAGTTTCTTCATGCTTTCATGGGAAGAGGATGCTATTAATGCCATGTATGTTTTCTAATTTCAACTAAGATCTGCTAAAAAACTTCAGACCGTTTCTCTCTATTAGTTCTTGATTGTTGCATCTTAGAATCGTGTAATTTCTACCGGGCCGGATGAATCAGAAAATGTACTCATGTTGCAAAAAGCACCAAACTTTCATTATTATGAAGCTAAGCAAAAATTTTCTTTTTGATTTTTCATATTAATGATCCAAATAGATAAACAAATGATTTGTGGTACGAAATTTGTGAATAACGGTCTTGTTTGGGAGACGAGAAGGGCTTTGTCCCAGGAAACTTATGTCCCCCCTTGCAGTGGGTTGAGGCTCATGCGCAGTAGCGTTTTTGGGTTGGGGTGCTCAGAGTTCCAATCCCAAAACGCTACTGTGCATGACCTTTAAAGCCTACTTTCCACTAGGCGCAAAATTCCTTTCGCAAAATCTTCCTTTGTTTGCAAGCACGATTCCGCTTGAAAGTTGAATGGGTTTCTACTTCTGAGCGACGTCGCTTTCTGCAAGCCAATCAGATGGCTAGATGAGGTCACTGGGAGCGGAATATTCCGCTTAGTGGAAATCAGGCCTTACTGCACAGCGGAACGCGTAAGTTTCTTCGGACACTAAACCCGTAGACGCAACAAAAGCACCGTAATCTTTGGAAAGAAGACTTTAACTCCATTAAGAGAACAAAAATCAAATAAACCTATAACTACCGGATGAGCCAGAAAAAAGTTCCCATTTATGAAAATTCATGGCATCAAGAATATTTCACAGATCCAAGTGATTCAAATTCTTGTTATAAGCCATAGAACATTTTAAGCCAGAGTATTTTTGTGATTTTTCTGGCTATCTTACGACCACTAGTAATATAGGTAAATTTAATTGCCTTTAGATTATTCATATCCCTGGTTGCAGGGCCGATACCAGCCATGACTTCCTATGGGGGCGAAAAACCAAAATTTTCCGACGATAAAACCATCAACAACAGCAACAACATCAGTTGTAGGAACATACGTAAAATTGATGCATTATATGACCGATCTAACTCCCCAGTAGCTAAAATTTGGCCACATTTCGCAATCTAATCTCGAAATCAATGCAATTAGTGAATATCAATCGAAAAGATGCCTAAATCTAATAATTTCTGTCGGAATTTTTATGTTTTAACACTAAAAAATTCATGTTTTTATGCATTATTTCTCCTCAAAATCCTCCAAAACTAGTCATTTGAATCACAAAAATTCCGACAAGAGGGCAAAATTTTCCAACAAATGGTCTCCTGGGGGGCGCTCCGTCCCCTGGCCCCCCATTGGCTTCGGCCCTGCCTGGTTGCAAAAGCCTCGTCCCCCCCCCCATCTTTTTATCAAGACTCTGATACCTAAGCTAGATTATGCAATGAAAACAAGCGCTGTGTTATTACATGCTGGATCGCGGAAAGTCAAATGCAATGAAAGTGTTCCCCATGGCATGCATGGTGGTCGTAATTTTTCGGCCGTCCAAAAGTTGTGGAAGAGTTGTGGTCGGTTTTACACTTAGGCGACAAGCAGGCAAGCAGAGAGTCGAGACGTTACGTATGTTCTTGCAGTGTTTCGCACAATCTTGAGCGTTGATGCATGCTTGAGAAGTTTCTTTGTGGCTAGAACGGGCCAGAAGCGCCACGTAAGGGGCGCAATAAATTCATAGAAAGTTTGTGGCTTTACATTGAATCTTAGCTTCCAGGACTGGGTTGATGATATCAGGAGTGGTCATAGAAGAATGTTTTAACTAGGCCTGATAGAATTCTGAATGCCAAAAATTCCATAGCTGATTTTTCGATTGGATGCACGGGTGCGTTTGTCACGGCTAAAATGCGTCAGTTCGCTACAGGCTAACATAGATCATTTTGCCCGAAGGTTTTTCAGTTAGATGCAAGAAAGGATGGGTTTCATCGTCGCTAAAATGCGTCGTTTTGCCACAGGCTAAAATTGGATTCTTTTGCCTGAAGGACTTCTCAATAAATCAATGTTCTTTTTCAGCCAAACTTACTTTCTTCAGTGTGTTCTTGTTAATTATATTTTTGTTTCCACATTATCTTATCTTGATGCAAACATGAAAAGCGCATTGATTCAAGTTTTCTTGGCGGCAAAATTAGCGACACATGAATGGTAATTCATTTACAAGAGGAAAATGATAGACGTGTGTCTTTGAATGAGTTTTGAATTCTCGGTTTTCATCATTAGTGAAATTAGAGAACTCTGGCAAGTGAATTATATGTAGTATGATGTTCATTCAAACCCATGACGAACTTGAATGGTTGTTTTTCTAAACTTTAAGTACATTTCACATTAATTCTCAAATAATTTAAAACAAGCTTTAGTTGACAGAATTAATTGAAATTGCAAAATTCGTTTGATGAATTATTCCTTTATAATTTGGAATGAAAATGTGGTGTCTGTCGTGCGGCTTCCAATCCAATTTCTGCTGCTAACATTTGGAATATGTTTTGAAAGGCCCCCCAAACGGGGTCAGTGGAGCCCTGGAGCCCATCATTTTGAAACTTGGAGCCCACACAATTCGAACAACGGTGGTTATCTCGAATTTTAGAAGAAAGAGGCCCTGGGGCCCTGAATGGCAAGCAATGGAGCCCTAGAGCATGGAAGTTTGCTTTTGGAAGCCCAGAGCCCATTCAAATATGTCCGGGAGACTCGGAGCCCGAGATCCATAAGAGGCCTCTTTTGGAGAATAAAGCTTATTTTACACCAGGATGAATTTTCCGCACGGAATCAAGGTTTCGCGACGATGTCGCTACGAAGCCACTGCGCGTAGTGTATATTGAAAGAAGAAAGCCCAAAATAGAACTACGCCATGTTGACCAGGAACGATCGACGCAATCATCATTCTTTGATTTGATTGGTGGAAAAGATGAAGCGGAATTTTTCGCCACGAAAAAGTTGAAATGGTTTCTCCTTTTCCGCCACTGAAATATTCCGCTAAAATTCATTTTGAAATTTTTCTGCGCATGTGTTTGGACAGAATACTCCGCTTCCGCTAAAAAATTCCGCCTGGTGTAAAATAAGCTTAACGCGTGAACGAGGTTAAGCCCAACCATGCGCAATAAGAAACATACAATGATATATCATTGGCTGAAGCCCCCCCCCCCAGCCTCCTGCTTACGACAGGCC
Source organism: Aurelia sp. 4 Dawson et al 2005 (assembly GCA_964019985.1). NCBI lineage: Eukaryota > Metazoa > Cnidaria > Scyphozoa > Semaeostomeae > Ulmaridae > Aurelia > Aurelia sp. 4 Dawson et al 2005. Next base: position 4,039,271 of record OZ026494.1, on the reverse strand, counting down.
TGATTGATAGTGTCTAGATACATGATTTCTTTCAACTGGCTGCTCACAACGAAACATCACTGTTACAGATCTACAGTTGCAATTGTTGTGGAAATTGCAAAAGGCTTATGGCGTTTATTACTTTCACGTTTTATGCCTTCCTCAGATTTGTCAACCCTACCTAAAATTTGCACAAGTGTTCAAAATTGTAAAGTAAAGGTGAAGGTATTGTAGCGTTTTTAGGGTCAAGTACTAGGATTGCAGAAGTAAAGCAAACCCTAATCGAGTACGCAACTTCTTGTCATGACGCTCAAGTGGTGGGGCCCTACCAGATATCGAAACCTGTCCACCTGAATGTTCTGGCTACAAAGTACCTGCATCGTGTGAAGTAAGTTTCAGACTGACAACAGGACACCCTGTTTACGTTTGGCAAAACTTGCATTTTACTCTCCACAAACTAATCCACAATATTAAAGATAACGATATTCTAAAAATTCGATTCCTTTAATTTCTCTAGATATGCCAACACAGTTAAATAGCTACGGTGGTGCAATAATCTAATCTATCTTTGTTATTATTATTTGAATCAAGGCACAGGAAAACATACAAGTAAGATCATTCCATTTTTGATTGATTTCCTAAGGCAGTTGTCCAAATTGGAGAAGAATTTTCGTTCGCTTAACCGCGTAAAAATAAAATAGACAAATACCGAACTATAAGGACCAAAACTTGAAAATTTTTTGGTTAAAATCATGTCGAGAAGATTTCTGAACTTTGTGAAAATTTCATGGAAAATGGAGAGAGTGATGTTTCAAACTGCTAGATTTGTAAAGCATGTTCATTTAAATAGTTCCTATGCGTAGCACCATTAGCACATGGCTGCACACAAAATAGTATTTTCTTTCAAGCATTGTCTAAGGAGAACGTTATAATCTCTACCAGACTTTGTGCAATTACACAGTTAGGGGCGACAAACATATCGATTTTCTCCCCAACAACGTCGTTTGGACGTTTTCGTTTAGACCCCCCTTACCCCCCCCACAAAACGTCCATGACCTAAATATCGATATAAGCGAAATTTGTGCATGTTATAGACCTAGATTTTACAGTACTTAGTGTGGAGACTGACCCTGCGCTCATATCAAATTTCAGTGTTAAGAACAATTCTAACAACAGCAAGATAAACTGCAAAAAGTGAGAAATACACTTACTCGCAACCATTCTGTACTTTAAATTTCTGCATATCAAAGAACAACAGCATCCTAAAGAACCTAATTTGAGGGATGTTCCCTGCATACTATTGACGGGAAGTCGTTTTTACATAATTGTGAAAGTCATAAATGTCGACGTTGCCGTACCTTAGCCACCAGGATAAGGATTCAGCTGATATCGTACTATTGCTGAGTTCAATTACAAGTTGATTTCGTATCATTGTTGAATTGAATTTAAAAAGATCTTTATGTTATGGTCTGAGTGTCTTCTTTGCAGGCCAACTTTTAAAATGAAAGAGTTTAAGATCCGAGCATATTAGAAGGCTTATTTTGACAATGAAAGACAGTCAACAAAGACAATGTTCAGATTTTACAGGTTGTGATTTTTCTATCAGACCTTTTTTTTGATATAACGTCTCAATTTGAAAACGTCTTGAGCGAAACCCCTCCCCCCCCCCAAAACGTCCAAACGACGTTGTTGGGAAAAAAAATCGATATGTTTGCGGCCCCTTAGCAGATTGACTTTACTTGTATAGTTAATTCATGATTTGCTTACTTGTCCATTAACTCTCTTCATTTCATTTTCTTTCATCGATGTCCAAGTGAAACAGTGAAAAACCAGGCTATTTTGTTTGCATGCAACAATCGAATCACTGCTTGGGCCTTTTTCCAACCAGCAGCCTATGACCTGTATGGTTCATTGAACTTGATTCATGCTCGAAACGTCGTATTTCTTACATCCACTTTGGTTTGGTTTGAATTTTCGTGTTTATGTTTGCCATTGGACACAAACTTGTTAGATTCATTTATGATAGATTCATTGATCTGCAAAGCCTATCATCAAGAAACTTGGATGGCTCACTGTTAGTGAAATTATTCAAATGGAGACATTGAGTATAGTATACAAACCGATCAATAATCTGGCTCCCACTTACCTTACAGAAATGTTCTCAAGACTCTCGGATAGAAGCGAGAGAGAATTACGCAATACCAGATCTGATTTAGAAATTCCCATGCGAAAATCTGCAAATGGTCAAAAATGCTTTTCATATAAAGGCGCGACAATGTGGAACAGTCTCAGCCTAGAATGAAAATTGTCCCCGACTTTGAAAACTTTAAAAAAAAGCATAGCAAACCTTGCATCTAGCTAATTTCTCTCTCACATCACATTCTACCATATCATGATCAAATCTATAATTTTTTATACACTTTGCTAATAGCTGTATAGATCTTATTGATTGTAGTTTTATTTTTGATTTATGTGTAAATTTAGATTCTTTTCTTTTGTAAGTATTTTCTAACAGGGTACATTGTAAACCAGTTAGCTGAATGTTTTACCCTGTATGAATATTATAAAATGAAATGAAATTGATCGCAGTTGCCTCCTTTTCTCTTTGTTTGTAAGGTTTATTGAACTTATACATTTTGGTCTTTATCCCACTCCTACCACCAAAAACAAGTTAGTATCCATCTGCCTAGTAATCGTCATCATCATCTACATATAGTTTTAACCTCCTCTGGAACAGACAGCACTCTAGTATAATCCCTACCGGACCATTTTACCCCATTGTAATTTAGGCTTACAGGTAGCCTGCTATTATTGAATTGTAAGGTTAATTCTAATGAAACAAAAACTAGATGTTGAATCAGCTGTCTATAATTTTGAAAATTGTTGTTGATTTTATACAGCTATTGGAGAAGTTTTAATCAACATCTATGCAATCATTCATTCCTTAGCTTTTTCATTGATTGATTTATTGATTTATCTATTAATCGATTATTGATTAAATGATTTATTGATTTATTGATTTGTTGATTGATTCATTGATTCATTCTTCCATTCATTTATTCATTCCCTCAACCTTTATTCGTCCATTCATTCATTCATACATGCATTCATTCATGGTTTCATTCCTTTAGATGTAAAAATTGGTATTGTCTCATTTACCTATCTATTCCCTGAAAATTTGAGTTGCGCACGGCCATCCATCATTCATCATTTTTATGAAGGACTGATCCTAGAGCCTGGGCAACCGCTTACGGTTTCTAGATCCTTTTCAGTTGTGTGAAAATCAATGTCCCTGAAAATCTAGTTTGTCTCAAGCATTCCAAGGATATATCTTAGACTCCACAAGATAACAATCAAATCTTACAGTGAGTGACTTTTCATAATTACATTCTTACACAATTTGTAATGTTCTGTCGGCCCGGTAGGCTCGGTAGGTCACAATTTTGAAAAGATCTTTATGCACTGCTACATGTTACATAGATTGTTATGTGAATTGGCTAAAGTTCATGGTTTGGAAGAGATCCCGAATATAACTTATCGTTTCAAAGATTTTTATGACAGCCTTTCCGTCACAAATGAGCAGTTTACTCCGTAAATCCTGGATTAACTCCCCTACGGCCCCCCAAACCCCTAAAGTCCAAACCGCAGATAGACTCAGAAACACCAGATATACTTTTTTGGCAGCTCTTGGGGTCGTATCAGGCATAAAATGTACTAAGCTATCATTTGTAACTGTGATCCCCTGGGTCAGCATGAGAGGTACGTTTTGTCCTGCCATGAAGTACCCGAGGTATCGATGACCCCAACTTTTAATGCTAAATTCAGTTTTGGTCTCCCATTGCAGGTACTTGAGAGGCCAGCTGCAGGGGTTGCCTGCCCTCAGGTCCTCTGTAGTCCTGCACAGAAGGCTCTAAGACATGGCCCTATATAAAAAACTGCTTTAACGGTGGTGACTCCTCGAGAGCCACGAAAAACTACGGAAAATACAGAAACTGGCTTAAATTAGGTGATGAGATTCTCAGGCCTACATATTTCTAAACTACCTTTCGCCACCAGATTTGGTGGCCTAACCGTCCGGGTAGGCTAGGATAGAGACAGAACTGTTACCTGAAATTGGTGAAGCTGATTGTGGGGCCATGAAGAGTAACGGGGTAGGGAGTCGGGGCTTAATGTTTGTAGCAATAGCCAATACGACCCGAGCGGGCTTAGAGGGTAGATAGGGACCCGCTGTGGCGAGAAACCAACCCTAATAAAAGGGGTGGGCGGGAGGGAAGAACTTGTACGGCTGACTCCGAGCAGGAATGTGAACAAGTGAATAGCGTGACGCATGAGCGAGATCCCTGGACCTACTTATGGCTGCTTTATTCAGACATAAGGGAGGGGGACTGGGCCTGGTACACTTGCTGCAGTGGGGCCTGGGGCGTTAATCTTTCATTTACTCCGTAAATCCTGGATTAACTCCCCTGCGGCCCCCCAAACCCCTAAAGTCCAAACCGCAGATAGACTCAGAAACACCAGATATACTTTTTTGGCAGCTCTTGGGGTCGTATCAGGCATAAAATGTACTAAGCTATCATTTGTAACTGTGATCCCCTGGGTCAGCATGAGAGGTACGTTTTGTCCTGCCATGAAGTACCCGAGGTATCGATGACCCCAACTTTTAATGCTAAATTCAGTTTTGGTCTCCCATTGCAGGTACTTGAGAGGCCAGCTGCAGGGGTTGCCTGCCCTCAGGTCCTCTGTAGTCCTGCACAGAAGGCTCTAAGACATGGCCCTATATAAAAAACTGCTTTAACGGTGGTGACTCCTCGAGAGCCACGAAAAACTACGGAAAATACAGAAACTGGCCTAAATTAGGTGATGAGATTCTCAGGCCTACATATTTCTAAACTACCTTTCGCCACCAGATTTGGTGGCCTAACCGCCAAGATACGCCAAGATACGCCCCGGAGCTGGCTAACCCTGTGTTAAAAGGGGGGTGGGCCCTATGTGACTTACGAACCTAACGATGAGCTAGAATATAAGGAACGTTATCTATGATGTTTGTAGGGTTACGGATATAACGTTCGTAGCAGTTGCTTGACCAACGGCCAAGAGTTTTAATCAGCCAGTCTGGTAAGTCTGCTGCTGCTGCGGATGTTGCACCACCAATCCTGAAGCTGTGGGACGAATATCGATCGACATCAGGAAAACTTGGGCCTAATAGGCTCTGTAATGACTTCGTCACTCTTTGACGAGTGAGATACGTTGAGTCACTGAAGGCAAACAACGGGGCAGTTGGGCAAGAGCAAAACGTCATGTATTTATTGAGTGCTCGGAATGCGCAGACAGATGACTGGGATGCTGCGAGGCGAACTTCGTGACCATTCCGGAAAGGATCGGCTTTTGAAACCTTAATTTGTATCTTTGCCACGTTTTCACTTAGGATAACGTCCCTTAGGAGTAGTGTTGAATTCGGGTTATAACTGGATTTGCTTTCACAACAAAATTCAGAGGAACGCAATAGGCCAAAAAAGGCTGTTGTGAACGCAGCCCAGAGCATGAGTTTGTCTTGCACGCAAAGAGGTGTTTTTCTCAAATTCAACTTCAAGATTTTCATGATGTTTAACGTTATTGGCAGGCGGCTGGGCCTTAGTGATATGCCTTTGACGCGTTTAATCCCACGCAGTAGCATTTGCAAATTTTGCATGGGTTCGAAGTTTGAGTAGAAACCTAGTTCTATGTTTCGAAAGCGGACAGCAGCTAAGTATGTCCGGATTGTCGAGTAACTCAAAGTCCGGGCCAGGTAGGTGGTAAACAGGCACAAATTGTGTTGTGACAGAGGATAAGGTCGAATTTGCAAACCAGAACAGAATGAACTGAAGCTAGACTGACCTTGGGCATATACTCTTCTCGACGAATTGGCAATAGACATAAATTGAAGGAAGCGACTGTCTTGTTCTAAACTTTCCAGAGTTCGTCTGGGACTTCTGCTGGGTGGGATTTCGCCGAGGGCGCCAGTGTGAAAAATTTTCTTATCTGGGAACGAGAAAGGCAGTCTGCTAAGACATTGTTTACTCCTGGTATGTGTTTTATGTTAACAGTGAATTCATGTTGTGCTGCTATGTAGAAAAGTTTTCTCAAAACAGCCATAATTTCTGGCGATTTGCATGACTGGGCGGACCAAATGTTCACGACAGCCAGGTTATCACAGTGAAAAAGTAAGCGTTTTCCGTGGAATTCTTTGCCCCACAAGTAACAACAAACGTAGACGGGAAAGATCTCTTTCCATTGGATAGATTTTTGTTTGTGTTCATTCGGCCATGTTTTAGATACCCATCGACCGTTGTTATAGATCCCAAACCCTATTTCCCCTGAAGCGTCAGTATAAATATGTAACTGGTGGCAGGGGGTGGTTGATGAATCAAGAATTTTATACTTTCCATTCCAGGTGGGTAGGAATTTCGCCCACCAAGAGATGTCCTTCTTTGCTTCAGAATTTAGGGAGATTCGATGGGACAATCTTTCGACAGTCGTTGATAAGTCTATGAGGCGTCTGATAAACATTCGACCGGATGGGATCACTTTAGAGGCGAACGAAAGTTTTCCAATCAATGAAAGCAGATCTCTTTTCGTACATTTTTTCAAATTCGACCATTTCTGTAGCATTGCGACGAGGGTGGATAGCTTGTCTTCTGGTAACCTCAGTGACATTGTTTGTGAGTCTATTTCTATCCCCAGGAATGTGAGCTTAGTTAGTGGGCCTACGATTTTTTCAGGAGCCAAGGGAACGCCCAAGTTGTTAAACAGTGATATTGTCTTTTGCATTTCTTCATGACACTGGGGTGAAGACGGGGGTCCAGCCAAGAAAAAGTCGTCCAAATAATGAGTGCAGTTTACTATTTTGTGGTTGTTTTTCAAGATCCAAAGAAGAGAGTCCGATAACTGTGTAAAGCGCTCCACAGAGGAGCGAAGGCCAAACGGAAGGCATAAGTCGACGAAATAGAGACCCATAAACGAGAAACCTAAATAATGCCAGTCCTCTTGTGTTACCGGGCAGATACGAAATGCACTCTTTATGTCCAATTTGGCCATGAGTGCCCCCCTTCCCAGGCTGGACACAATGGAAACAGCTGAATAAAAATTGTTGAAAGCTACGGAAGCTTCCGAATCATTTATAAAGTCATTGATCGAAATGCCCTTTGGCGAGGACAGGTCAGTAATCATACGAAATTTATTGCTGTCTTTCTTGGAAACCACACCGATGGGTGACGTACGAAAGTTTGGCAATGGTGGGCTAGTAAAAGGGCCCGACATCCGTTTCTGCTTTAACTCCTCAGATATGCAATTGAAGATCGCTGTTGGATTTGAAGAGGCAGACTGCAAATTAGGTGCAATATTACAAAATTCCGGGCCTGAATAGCCAATTGAAAAACCGTGCTCGAAACTGATAATCAAATTGTCAACGAAGAATTAGTCAGGATAAGCAGTTAATTCCTTACGTAAAAGGTTTGCATTAACAGGAGTCTTTGAAAAGGCGGGTAATGGGTTGAAGTTATTGTTTAAGCCTTGGGCAATTTGTTGCTGGGTGAGGGCCGCGGCATCGATTGCAGATGTGGGGCCAGCGGCAGTTTTGGTCACGGCAATTGTTGGCGTTGAAATGCCGGCAAGGGGCTTGATAAAAGGGCTGTTTTGCACGAAAGGGCGGCTGGCCGTTGAAGGAATAGGCTTGGGTGGACATGCTTTGACCGGGGTGCGAAACATTATCCCGTGACTTGAGGGATGGGCAATCTGCAGCAAAATGGCCAGACATGTGGCATCTGAAACATGCTAGGGGCTGGGAGGGTGGTGCACAACGCAAGAAACGGTTGAAAGCATATTCGTCGAGCCGCGACCAGGGCAGATAATGGTTCCTTGCCACATTCATTCGAAATGCTATGTCATATTTGTAGCAAGATTGGAACTGGTAATTGCGGCTTAGGGCGGAGAAGGATTCTTGGTATGCTAATAAATCGGGGGCGAGGTGAGGATGAAAGTGCACCATGCCTCTTATGAAAACGTTCCAGGCTTCCAGCCAGGATATGAAGTTGGTGATTTTTTGGGCGGTGCGGCGAGTTTGCGTCAATGACACAGTTTCATCCCCAGTTGCCCCTGGTTGGACTTGAAGGCTGTAAGATTGGTTGGCAGTTGTGTCATATAAAGAGTTAGGTAGTAAAGTGTTTAAATCAATGTACTCTTTCGCTTTCATTGCTTTTATCAACTTTGGGGAGAGTGGGGGCAGAGAGCTAAGTGGTGAATGAAAAAGAGACTCAATGTTACCTTGATGTAATGTATTATGTGGGACTGCGGCGGCTGTTGTGGCGGCAGTGGCTGTTGGAGGCTCAAGGACGGCTGTTGGGGCAGGACGTGGCTGGGCAGTCGGCTGGGTGGCTGGCTGGACGGTTGGCTGGGGGGTTTCTGGGCCTTGTGGGTGGGAGATTGTGGATGTCGGCGAGAGCTGGAGAACACCAGGGTAAGGATCATTCCCTCCACGGGGCTGGTTAGCTTTTTCGGCTACTTCCTGCATCAACTTCTTCAAATCGTCGAGACTAAATGTAACCATTGAACTTCCTTGGTTCGGAGTTTGGGGCTGATTCGGTTGTAAACCCTCGCGTTCACCAGATGATGAAGGTCCCGCCACGGGATTTGCTTCAGGTTCATTCGATTCATTATCAGTTGCTACAACGTCAAAAAGGCTGTAAAGTCGCAAGGCGATCGTCTCTTTCTTTCCTGTCTGTTCGACGCCATACATTTGGGCCTTGGCTCTTAGCTCCGTCTTCGATAGGTTCTTCCAGCCTGCTAGCGTGCGACGAGCATCTCTGCGATCTCTTGGACGGGTGGCAGACGAACTCTTGTCGTGCGAAGCCATCATTATATAGCGAGTAAAGTAAATTTCCGATGAGGAAAACAAATACGAGTAAGAACTTGTACGGCTGACTCCGAGCAGGAATGTGAACAAGTGAATAGCGTGACGCATGAGCGAGATCCCTGGACCTACTTATGGCTGCTTTATTCAGACATAAGGGAGGGGGACTGGGCCTGGTACACTTGCTGCAGTGGGGCCTGGGGCGTTAATCTTTCAATTTTTATTCGCACAGAGATGACGCCTTGTGCCAATGATTTCCCCCTATGCAAAGTGATTGACGTATATTTTGCTTGTGACGGCTGTGAGACATGCTGCAAAGAGCAATGCAGACAAACTTTTCATAGTTTGCTATGCCTGTATTTAAGGCGGTGGCGTCAAATAAACATTGCGATGGCATGTCTAAGTTAAAGTCTAAAGCCTACATAAGGGTATGGGACGAAAAAATCTAGGGGGCGGCCTGACACAAAGCTCATTGTTGGCCAGCATTTTTGCCCGACTAAGGGCAAAAATTTGCCCGAAAAAGGCTGATTTTTGAAAATCTCTCCAAAGTTGGGGGGCTACCGCCCCCCGGCCCCCTGCCCCCTGCCTCGTACGCTTATGAAAGCCTATACTTTTCTCGATCCTTTTTTCATTCTGCAAATTATTAAAGAAATGTAAATGACATTGACAGTTGGAATTAGGTGATCCTGTGTCTTTCCCGCTTTGAATAGCATATTTAATGTATTTTGTTTTTGTTTTTAGTTATGACTTGTTTATGCATGAAAAGTCCTATAACCATATTTGGCCAACCTCGTCTCTAGGACCTTTTGTGACACTGAAAGGTCCTAAGGACGATGTTGATATCAGCGACTTTTCAAAAAGGGTGGCACCGCTTTAGTCATTATGGTCAACCATGTAAAAGGTTGCAGTGAAACACTGGACGAAGTATCCTTACCTTGATGAATCATAAACCAAATCTTTTATAAAACCAACCATGAAAAGGACCATTGTTAATTGATCCCACAAATGTTTATATTTGAGACATAAAGTTGACAATTTCAAATATTTGTCTATCTTTCTGAGTAAATTCTCTTTATTTCAACTCTTTGAACGTAAGAAGGAATCTTTTCGTTTGGTCATCTAATTGCTTAAAAGTTATTTTTGATCTTTAATCTGTTATTTACTAAATAGAAACAAATACAACATTCGTAGCATTAAATAAACTATATTGCTACGTTAAAGAGATGTTTACTAGAAACAGTACGTTAGCATACACACAATTTTTTATAAGAAACCGCCAATATATACTGCAGCATACGTATTTCTTTTAAGAATCTCGAGTAAGAAAAAAAATTTTAGATCAGACTGAGTAACAACATTATTGTCTACTCTCGCCACTGTTAGATAAAGAATGAATCAAGGAACCTTTAAGAACTGTTAAGAAACTTTCAGCACTCAAAGATCTGATATGATTAAGAAAATTTCAGCACTGGGTCAATTTCTTAGTCAAGAAATGTATTTATCCGCCTTGCCTCAAAATCACGCAACTCTACTTGGAGCACTTGGTAATCAATTTGAAGTTAAGAAACTTATATTGTTGGCTACTAGAGTTGTGAACAACTTTGAACGAGAGGTTTATCAGCACCGACCCAAAGAATACCAAAAAGTGATTTTTGTTTATCATGTGGTGTTTGTAATTTCCTGTACTAAAAAGCTTTTCTAGCATAGTCTATAAATTTTCAGAATTGTGAAATTGAATCTTGTGGAAATTTTACCAAGTGCAAAGACTGTTTTCAACAAACGATCAGTGTACAGCTTTCAATGCATATGGGTGTTCCCTTGCCCTCTGGTCCTCTCAACAAATATATCCTCAACTTCAGCTGACTGAGTCATTCAGACGGGGGTAGGACACATCATATCAACAGCTTTGATAAGCATAGATTCTACAACTGACTGTGGTAAGTGTTGAAAGGGTGATTTCTTCAGAATTTTGTTTCGTTGGAATTGAAGTTCACGCCCTTTTCAAGAAGACAAAGGACATTACCATAGACGTACTACATGGATAAATAAATGTCACTGATAACGCCTGATCTAGTTTGTTTCTTTCAAGACAGAAGCGTGTGGGTCAGGTGGATCTTGGAGCTGGGTACCATTTCATTGGCTTAATTTGGGATCGGTTAAAGATGGAGATTTATTTCGTAATCTTTTTTGCTGCTTGCATATTTATTGTTCAAGGGCAACAGTCTCCGAGCAAATGCGAATTCAAACGAAATGGAACACAGGTAACATGAATTTTCTGTACGATTCTTATGCAATTTTACAATCTTTATGCGTTTTAATAGCTAGATTTAGAACAAATTTAAAATTGCAAGCTGAAGCTGGTCATTGAGGGCATGGTTACGGATTAAGGATAGCAGCCTCATGGTGAATGTAATTTCTTGCAAAACTTTCACAGGTAACGTAAGTTTCCATATATAAGAAACTATTTACAGTAAACTCACCTCAAGTTTAAAAAAATAAGAAACTCCATGGGAAAATATAGCTCAAGAGTTTATTTGTTTTAATAAATCATGTTTAAATGAAATCCTTAGTATACTTTTACTTTTTCACTTGTTTCTTGTTACTCGAAGGTACACTGAAGTAAGGTGAACCGTTGAAACGGCTTCATAAATTTCGTTTTGAATTGTTCAAAAGTTTTGCATATTTATTCAAAAGTTGTTGGGCCCATTGCTCTTATGGCAAAAGTTCCTGATACAGTTTCTTCATTGTCATAAGTTTCATTCATAATTCATCAAGGACCGCTGATACTGATAAGCATGAACAGAACTTGAACTCGCTGGCATTATTTCGGATTGGAAATGCAAATTCCACTTTGCATCACACTTGCAGCTTATAAAACAAAACTTCTGGATCGACTTCTGTTCGGTTTCATCGAGGGGGGAAGGGGTAACTCTTGTACGGGGCTTAGTATACATGTGCCTGCCCGGGTTATGGGTCAATATTCGGTATGTTACCCGGGTTATGGGTCATATTTTGTGAAGTTTGCCCTGGTTATGGATAAGAATCCAGAATCAAGAATCAAGTTTTATAACACATTTTGCAAGGTGGTGATAGTAAGATAACTTATGAGAAAAAGGAATCAATCCAGCCATTATTACAAATCCCTTGAGCAATGTATAACCATGTTCAATGAAAGTTTCACCTGCATTGGCTAAAATTAGTTTTACCATTGGCTTGCATTGCAAAGTTGAATGTCATGAATTCACATTTTGGTCTCAATCCAGTCTACAAAAGAGGTAAACATGAAAAACTGACAGAAACCAAGATTGACTTGCAGGAAAATGCTCATGTACTGGACAACAACGTACGAAACTCATTTCCCAGGATTGAGGTAAATAATACTATACATTTAAAGGCGGAAACATAAAAAGTTTAAACATGCAAATGATTCATTCTTTCTTCAGTAGCAATGATTTCCTTCATGCTTTACAGAGATTTGCCGCAGTTATGGATAAATGTTAACAATTTATAGCTATTGTTAGATGTAACATAAGCGTTCGAGGCGGGGGGCGGGGATGGTAGCCCCCCCAACTTTGGAGAAATTTTCAAAAATCAGCCCCTTTCGGGCACATTTTTGCCCTTAGTCGGGCAAAAATGCTGGCAAACAATGGGCTTTGTGTCGGGCCGCCCCCTAGATATTTCTTCCCGTACGCTTATGAGATGTAATGACAAAAACCTTCCATGAAAAAGAATTTTGCTCCTCAAAGATACAAAACATAGTCTTTTCATGGAACTTGTGAAGAGTTTTGCCTTGTTTCTTGGGTGATGTTTCAAAATTTTGCCCTGGTTATTATTTTCAAAATGCTGCCCAGGTTATGGGTCCTAACTCTGAATTCTCAAAAGCACATATATATCAGACCCCTTACAGGACTTACCCCCACTCGGGTATCACTAGGGTTTGTTACCTTTTGGAAGAGTTTCTTGACTTTCGGCCAGTTTTTTGTGAGTGGTTTCTTGCAAGAAAAGTCAGTAAGCGGTACTATTTGGTTTTCCGCAAACGAGAAGTTTTTTCGAGGTGAAAATCCTTGTTTGACTTTGAGGAATCTGGAACCTGTCGACATCTTTCATAGGTAATGATGAAACATCCCTTTCCTGTCAGTAGATGCTTAAAAACGAAATAAAAACCGATCATATACACATGGCGCATTAGATTAGGTTTCCACCACAGGCTTTGAGGTCTTTTTCTCTTAGTCAAGGATATACAGAGCATCTTCACCTTATTCTGACTTTTTTCTTTGCGCTTCATCACTCGGAGCTTACTCGAGCTATGCTTGGATTGTGGCATGGTTTTGCAGAACTTCAATGTGAAATTTCCACGTAAGCACATACAGAAAGTACAAAATAAGATTTTCATGCAAATTTCCAACGAACTTTATTCAAGAAACTTTGAGTCCTAAGGGAATATTATGATACCTTTAATAGTTAGTGAGGCCCAATTTATACGTCGCGCTTAACTCGCATCGAATCAATTAGGATTCAGATCGACAAAAGCACAAGTTAAGCTCGTCATAAAAATTTTATTAGATTTAAACGTCGCACTTCTGCCGCGCCAATTCATTTCGGCAATTCCGAAGCTACCTCTTTTTGGCGCCCACTTTGATATGAGGCTTTCTCATAGTAACGACGTTTTTCACATTTTATTAATCCATCAGAAGCACGACGTTTAAATCCAAGTCGCACTTTGGTCGCGTAGGTCGACTGGCAACGACGAGCTTACGTCGTGCTTTGCATTTGATTCGAGCTTAATTCCAAATTCAGTTTAGACGTCGAGCTTATCTCGAACTTAATTGACACTTTGAAAATTTCGAAACTTCTTAATTGATTCGGTGCGAGTTAAGCACGACGTATAAATTTACCCTCATGAGTCAGATTCTTAACCCTATAGTGGTTGGGCTATTTGATAGTCCTATTTTGGTTGGGGGGGGCAAAAAGCCCCCCCTACCTAACTCTTGACTGGTAATAGGTAGAGTGGCCAAATTTTGTGTGCTAATAGCCTCAGGAATGTACTGTCTGAAAATGTAAAAATTAGCCTAAGATTGGCCCTCATTTTTGCTCACGTCAGCATTTTCCTTTGTGTGGTCAAGAAAAGCGGCAAAATTGACTAAAATCAGGAAAATCGCAATAAAATTAAATTTGGAGCACATTTTCCACCCAAACATGATAATTGTGATAGAATGCATCAAATAACACTACACTACAAAGGAAATTTGCAAAATATTCAACTTACGTTCCTTTTTTCGCGATAATTGAGATTTGAGAATTTGCGGTCAGTCCCAGAAAATTGTCTCCCGCCCCCTCATTTTTCAAAATATTTCAATGAAACTTTTTGAGAAGTTGTACAATAAGTAGTTGCAAATAGTCAAGAAGTTTCATGGCTATAAATATCTTCCTAGCAGAGTTATTAAACAAAATCTACTAGGGGGGGGGCAAATTTGCCTCCCAACCAAAATAGGGTTAAAAAAGGATTTCTACGAGATACACGTTAGGCCTCATTTCTATTCTGCAACAAGGGATCTGACCTTTTGATTGACGTATCCTCGGAGCGAGCCAATCAAATCAACTGATAATGGCTTTGCCAAGGGAAAGCAACTGTTGGGGTATTAAAATGATGGGATCCATCCCATGTTTACAAGAGCCAAAATTGGAACTTTTACGACGTTGTAACGGGTTCTTTTAATCATCAAACTTGGGAGATTTCGCGCAGACACATTTCATTTTGTTTCAGAAAGCTTCTCACACTCCAATCTTGTGTGCCCCAAAATGGAAGCTTTGACAAAGTTTATTCAGGAATTTAAATAAAACATAGCCTTTACTATGGCTAAGGCAAATCTCCATCTTTTTACTGGATTTTGAAGGGATCTTGACAACCATCTTTTGACAGTAGGGGAGCATTTGCCACTCATCCTCACCCATGGCCACGCCAATAGTGGGTAGGGCAATTGATGGAAACTTACATAGTTGGGTAACTAGAGTCTGACTGTTAGCGAAGGCAAAATATTCCCAAAACATTATTAATGCACTGGATGGAAAAAGCCATGCCATCACAAGAGATCTTTTACAAATCAACTGAGTTTACGTTTATACCTCCACCCTTCTTGAAGAGTGATGATACACTCTTCAACTCTGAATGGTCTGGAGAGAGTTAATGCATGATTAATGGGTACTCACTTTTTGGAGATTACTGAATTGATGAAAAGTCAATATAAAGAGTCTATATTTATTTGGCAAAGGGTCTGCCCATAGGATCAAGTTCCACATAAATTTTCTGTGACTGGAAGCTAGCTCTCAGAAAACCAGGCATGAAACTCTGAAAGTTGGATGTAAGTAATATTGCGCCTGGAAAAATCACTGCCATGCAATGTCGTACACAGCAGGGCTACATTCTGAAAGTCCGTGCGTTTTATTGTATTTGAACAAGGAAATGTATTGAAAAAATTGAATTCCTAGCCCGTTTTTGATATGTTTATAAGTGAAACCATGGTGAAACAGATAGTCAGATATTTAATTCTGTTCATTCATTGCCTTGTCAACTGGCCTGCTCTCGAGTACCGAATAATCGTCCCCCCCCCACTTATTAATTTTTGAAAAATTTTCCAACCCCCGCTTTTATTCCAAACCCCCCTTTTATTATTTTTTGGAAAAATGAAATGATACTAGACATAATTTCTGAATAAACGCAAGAAAAAGTCTAAAGGAGTGCATTCAACAGAACCAGAGATCAACAGTAAATGTATCTGTAACATCATTGTTCACATAGATATATAACAGATACGTGTATGCCTAAGAAAAAGACTATTTTCTATCTCTACAAGCACCCCCCCCGAATATTGCAACCCCCCGATTATTGTTATATGGAACAATTTCCAACCCCCCCTTATTCTCACTTCCCCGTTTATTCGGTACTCGAGAGTACATCAGCAATCTACGCTACAAACGTGCTGCTTCACTATGAATGACCTTCACTGTACGTCAAATTAGCTTTGGAGCCAGGTTGTTTGGTCGATCAACTTATGACAATTATACAATGTATGTTAACCTTGTCGAGAAAGCAATCGACTACAAAATTCTACCGACGTGAATTAATAGTATTATGGCCACAGCAAAGTTCCAACGCACAGACCTTTGTTGCTTTTCATGAGGGCAAGGTTGCTTTGATGGAATCCTGGTTTCCCCACCAAAAATATGATTAGATCTAAATCTAATTGAATCTTGTAAAACCAATGGTGATCTGGATTAAGCCTTTTTACCTACTTTTTTTCATGAAACGAGTTTTATCTTTCCCGAAGAATATCTGTTGGAAAGCGATTATCGAAAGCTTTGCGGAGATTTTGTATTTCTCTACCGACACTCCTGCGTCATATTGAACGAACAGCTCATTTCATTCAATGAAATGCACTCTAGTTTTGACCCCCTTCCGCCCACGCAGCTCCTTCAAACACTATGAAGTAAGAGGTTTGAGGCTTCTTTCAGGACTATGCTTTTGGACATCCTGCTTATTTGCCACTAAATCACAGAATTCACAGAGTTTCCTACCTTGGGTACCAGAGCATTGATAAATAAGTGGGGGACAAAAGCCTTGATAGTGCGAGGCTATGGCACCCAGGGTGAGGATTTCCATTCTAAGGTTATGATCATAAGTTTGAAGCTCAACCGAGTGGTGAAAAGGCAAAACAGGGAAAACAAATAATCATGTATTATATAAAACGTATACCCCTCCTACTTGTTTTATCTCTGGAAACAGAATCCATCAGTTACTATTGTAATAAATCTTGTGAATGACGTACGGGAATAGTTTCAGCAAATAGATATAATTTTCGGTCTAGGCTAAATTAAAAGACCAGGATCTAAATACACTAAACATATCGGGCATAGCCCTTCATCAGTTGCCATGTTCTAACCATTTACTGGAGCAGAAATTTAGATATTTCTTTTAAATAACCATCTTACTTAGTGAAATCAAACGATGAACGTTTTGATTGCCTAAGCCTGTAAAGATCTCTCAAAATTGAGCTTGTGTTAAAATGTCTGATGACTCTGGCACAAAGCATGCCACAAAATCCCACCAATTCACTTGTCTGATTTTACAGAAGTTTTCAAGTTTTGATCACCTTCGCAAATGCGCTTAAAATCTTCTGAGTTGGGTTTTCAATGAAGCGGTATGACCCAGATACATTCCTCTGTGGCTAAAAAACATCAAATCTTCATATCCGAGGTTAGGAATTCTTGAGATGACAAACCCAGATCGCAGAATTGGTAAGATTAGCGTTGTGTAACTTTCACAAATAATGGTAGTAATCTATTTCATTGCATATTCTACACTATAGATATGGAGAATGCTAAGGACGGTTCGCTGTTTGTGCAGCATGAGTAGCCTAGCCTTACAAGCCATCGCTGATGGAGGTAGGCGGGTCCATTTTTGGCTTCCCTGCAGCCCGGGGGGGGGGGGTAACTTAACTTGTCTATGGTACGGGGTAGTGCCATTTTTTAGGGTACCTTTTTCATGATCGTTTCCGGATTTATGGGTATGGTTTTCAACAATTTTTTTGCATCTTCCGGATTTATGGGTATAGTTTTCTGCAAGAATTCTTTTATTGGTGAGCTGTTTTGGCATTCCCGGATTTATGGGTATGATTTTCATAAATTCTCCAGATTTATGGGTATACTTTTGAGAAATTTCTCCGGATTTATGGGTATACCTTTGAGAAATTTCTCCGGATTTATGGGTATACTTTTGAGAAATTTCTCCGGATTTATGGGTATACTTTTGAGAAATTTCTCCGGATTTATGGGTGGTACTTTTAAGATCTGAATGGCACAACCCCGTATCTTTGAAACTCAAGTACCCCCCCCCCCCCCGGGCCCTGCAGGCTGGTTGTTGGTGTAAGAGGATGCATTGATTCGGCTCATTGAAACTATTCGTAATCACTAGATAGGAAAGGTGTTGCTGGTATGATTTTGATGAACTTATCCAAGGCATTCGATTGCATGCCACACGATCTACTTATCGCTAATTTAAAAGCGTATGGTTTTCGTCTACAGGGTCTCAGATTAACAGCAAATTACCTCTCTAATAGAAAGCAGAGAGTGAAGGTTGGCTCAACATATAGTGATTATGGTTATAAACGAAAGCTGGTGTCCCCCAGGGCCTTGTGCTAGGGCCCCTACTGTTCAATATATTCCTAAACAATTTTATATAAATTGTCGAGCATTCGGAGGTGTGTAATTTTGCTGATCATGATACCATCTTTCCTTGTGATGACACTTTTGAAAGTGTGGCTTCAAAACTTGAAGAAGATATCTCTCAAGCGATCTTGTGGCTCAAAACTAATCAAATGGTAGCCGCCAATACATCGAAATTTCAAGTCATGCTACTCGGTTTGCAGACAGATGATAATATTGTTCTCGACATTGGAAAGGTATCCATTGATTTAGTCAGTAGTGTTAAGTTATTGGGGATCACAATAGACTCGAAACTAAAGTTTGACTAACATGTGGCAAAATTATGTCTAAAAGCAAACAACAAGATCAGTGCCTTCTCTGGAGTCTCGAGATATTTAAGTGAGAAGCAATCTCTTTTGCTGTACAACTCTTTTATAATGTCCCGGTTCAATTACTGTCCGTTGATATGGATGTTTTGCGGAAAATTGAAAATAATGAGCTGAATCGCACCCATAAGAGAGCGCTTCGAATTCTCTTCAATGATTATACATCCACCTTTAATAAGTTGTTACACAGAGGAAATGAGTGCACAATTTATCAAAAGAACTTGCAAAAGTTAATGCTCGAGGTTTATAACAGCTAAAAAACAACAAAATCCTTCATTTTTGTGGGATATGTTCCACGAAAAGGACAATAATTATAATTTAAGATAAAGTTCTGTTGATATTGCCTCAAACTAAAACAACTACTTATGGCAATGATAGTTTATCTTTTCGTGGTTGCACATTATGGAATTCCCTACCTAATGACAATGAAACTGCCACCTCCGTCTATTCCTTCAAATCATGCATAAAACATGGAATTGGAAGAATTGTCGCTCTGAAAGGGTATTTTAAGTATTACATTGGCTGTTTGATGAACTGTAATTTATTTTGTTTTTTTGCAAATAGTTGGTCTTTATAGAGCTATATTTGTAAACCAACTTTAAAGAATTTTATGATAATAATAATAAAGGGCTGAAAAGGGCGTACCTTTAGCTATAAAAAGGGCTTTTCTCCCTTGGGACCATGTGTACGATAGAATTTCATTTGGGTCTCCTGTTCCTGGGATCTGTAGTTGCATACAAGGGGCATACAAGTAAGCAGAGTCCCTCTGGAGAGAGCAAACGTAAACCTAGCATGATGTGATGTCATGATGACTTGCTAACATTGTTAGCGTGAGAAGCAAAGATTTCCTCTGCAAAATCTCGCACGAAAACCCAACTCATTCTTCTCCCATTTCCATGTTATTTCCTTCTCCAACAGTTGAAAATTGTTCTAAATAGTTCAAACCTAATAATTAATGATTAACACATGGGCTAATCAAGCATAGTGGTTATCAACAATTTTGTACGAAAACCTGTAAAAGAACCACGTCATGCCTAACCACTGAAGCTAGGTATACAGGCTAGAATAGCCTCGAAAGGCTTCGAAAACAACATGAGATTCAAGATTCAATTCAAAACAAAGAGGACTGTATGATTAGGCTCAATTTCAATTGATAACAACCAAAAGACTGCAGCTTGCAACTCTATCCTAAGTTTACCTTCCTTCAAAACAACTGAAATTAATCAGAGAATAGTTCACACTATAGTATGCCTTCTTGTAACAAAAAATCTCAATTGATATAAAAGAACAAGAATAATGGAAGTCTGTCACCTGAGAGTTCAGTTTCAATACGCAACCTCTTCTTCTTCAAGCCACAATTCGATAAATAATTCGTCGTAAAGTAAACTGCAGTAAATATGCGGTATTCTTCGATTTCCTTCGAGTTCAAATTCAAGTGAGTATTTCCTTTCTTCAGTAATAAACAATTTCTTCCAATTTTCACTTCGAGTTGTAGAGTTCCATTCGTGAGTTGTGAGAATTTCTAGACTTCCTCTCTCTCAAAAAAAACCCAGACAATATCAAATCGTAGACGTGACGAATTCAAAGGCATTCAAATGCAAATCAAATACAAGGAACTATCAAAACAACTCAACAATGAGCCAAATCAACCTTTTTATATACCCACGCAAGCAACAACAACAAGATTGGGGCAACAATTCCGTACACTCCCCCCTTGACCAGCCAGCCCCTTCTTAGTCCAGTTCATCGTTCTCTAGCTGGTCAATAATCTTCATGGTTTCCTCAGCTACGACTGCTGCTGCTCGTTTAGGTCTTCCTGGAGGTGTGTCATGGTCCTGGTCTGGAACGTTGTGGTCCGCTATTTCAAGGTTCCCTTTGGAAACTTCCAATGGGTAGAGTTTCTGGATTGGTCGTTCGATTCTATTTCCATTTGCTAGCAACAATTTTGCACCTCTGGTGACATTGTCCCTTCCGATGAGTAATTCCTGTACCTTTCCAAGTCTCCAAAATGAGCGATTCTTGCGATTCTCGTCCTGAATTGTCACAACGTCGCCGACATTAATTTGTTGTAACTTCTGGTGGCACTTTTTCACTCTGTGATGCTCACGTAGATCAACGAGGTATTCATGTTTCCAACGATTCCAATAGTGATCAAGTAACTTTGATATGTAGCTGGAGCGCTTGTGTAATTTGTCTCGCTGGTAGAAGTCCTCCTCATCTTCGTCGTTTCCTTCACCACCAGTTGGTAATTGCAATAGTCGTCTTCCTGTAACCAAGTGAGAGGGTGTAAGGGGCTCCGTCAATGAATCTGGATATTGATAGGTCAGAGGTCGTGAGTTCAA
The DNA here is from genome assembly GCA_964019985.1 of Aurelia sp. 4 Dawson et al 2005. Lineage (NCBI taxonomy): Eukaryota > Metazoa > Cnidaria > Scyphozoa > Semaeostomeae > Ulmaridae > Aurelia > Aurelia sp. 4 Dawson et al 2005. The sequence goes on along the minus strand of OZ026494.1, from coordinate 4,018,482 downwards.
TACACCTTCAATCTCCACAAGAACTGTATGTAACTCGTCAGATGAAATCCTGGCTGTTCCAACGCATTTCTTCAAGCAAAGTTTGACTCCCTTAATGAGCCTTTCATAGAAACCACCCCACCAAGCAGCCTTAGCCACATTGAATCTCCACGTGATCCTTTTCCTTGCCAGAAATGCTTGAATTTCTGCAGTTTTGAAGATTTTGATCAATGTTTTCGAAAAGGCTTTGAATGTCTTTGCATTGTCTGTAACAACGAGCCTTGGTGTACCACGCCGGCTCACAAATCTTCTAAAGCAGAGTAGAAATGTCTCAGCTGTAAGGTCTGGCACCAATTCTAAATGCACAGCACGAGATGTTCCACAAGTGAATAAGGCGACGTAGGCTTTCTTGGATTCGCCTGACGGTTCTCGCACAAACAAAGGACCGGCAAAGTCTATACCGATGGATGAAAAGGCATGCTCTTCCTTCACTCTGAACTCTGGAAGTGGGCCTTGTTTTGGCGTTCCATATGAAGCTCCTTGAATTCTTTTACACAACACACACCTTCGAATGATTTTCTTGACAAGTTGTCGTCCTTGCACGATCCAAAATCGGGATCTCAGCTCTTGCAGTGTTTCCTTTGTACCGTTGTGTAATACTCTTTTGTGGCAATCCCATATGATTAAGGTAGTGATGTGGTGTTCTTTAGGCAATAAGATAGGATGCTTTGTCTCATAGCTCAAGAGCGATCTTGCGAGACGTCCTTGACATCGAATGATTCCGTGATTATCCACAAAGTTTCCGAGGTGTTTCTTTAGATCCGTTAGTTTCTGTGTACTAAATTCTGACTGCATGTCACAAATCCATTTTGTTTCTGCTTCCTCAATTTCTTTGGCCGTCAGTTCTGCACCCCTCTTATTCCTCTCTCTACAATTATTGATGAAGCGGAACACATAAGCTGTTACACGTAGCAACCTTGAATAACTGCTGTATCTTTCACAATCCATTACCCTTGAAATACGGTGTTCCCTCTCCGCTTGGATTAACAAGGCTGTGCTGTCCTTTTCCCTTGCTGCAGGCTTCATTTCAGCAAGGCAATCCTCCGTTGGCTCCATTGAGGTTTTCTGCTCCGGCCAATTTTCTTCCTCTTCGGCCAGCCATTTGGGGCCTGAAAACCATCGTGAATCTCTTGTCAATCTTGATGGATCATTGTTTCTTGTGGGAATGTCCGCTGGGTTCTCTGTACCTGGACAGTGTTGCCACAAGTCCTTCTTGACTAGCTTTCTTATTTCTTGCACACGATTGTCCACAAACATTTTCCATTGCTTCTCGTCTCCCTTTATCCAATACATGGTTGTGATTGAGTCAGTCCAGCATCTCACTATCTTTACATTGCAAAACAGAGGACTTAGAGCATCCTTGACAGATGTGATCAATCTCGCTAGAATCAATGCAGATAGAAGCTCCAATCTTGGAATAGTGGGTTGGGCTAGAGGAGCGACTCTTGATTTGGACATAACCAGACTAACACTCGACTTTCCTTCAACTGTTATCTTTGCATAGACAGCAGCAGCATAAGCTTGCTTCGAACTGTCACAGAAACCATAAAGCTCTATTTCAGCTGGCCTTGCTTCAATGTTCCCAAAATAATATCTTGGAACCGAAATTTCTCTTGTCTTTACCAACTGAGCATGTAGCTTTGCCCATTCATCATCTAAATCGTCTTGAAGATGCTCATCCCAGCCTACTTTCTGTTGAAATAGTTTCTGAAGGAATACCTTCAGCGGTGTTGTGACTGGTGTAATTAGCCCCAGGGGATCAAATATCTTAGCTATCAGTCTTAGAATCTTTCTTTTGGTTACTGGTCCTTCTTCGATCGTTGAGGCTAATTGAGACAAGCAGAAAACAATGTTGTCGGTATCACTATTCCAATTCAATCCTAGAACTTTCACCCTTTCACCTTCTGAGATCTCGCTCACATTTAAGACTGTCTTAGCAAATGATTGATCTTCTTCTGTGATATCTGCTTCATTGGGAACTTTGGTCTCTCCATCACTTTGCGATGATTTTATTTGAGACATCACTTCCTTTGAGTTTGAGAGCCATTTCCGGAGGTTGAAGCCCCCTTCTTGCATCATCTGCTTTGAAACTCTAAAAAGCTCCATAACTTCTTCAACACTGTAGCCGCCTGTGTTTACATCATCGACGTAGAGCGAATTCACAAGCCTTTGGCAAACCTCTGGGTAATTCTCAGAATAGCTTTCGATGTGTCTTCTTAACGTCGCATTGAGCAGAAATGGGCTACAGGACACCCCGAAGACAACCCTAGTAAATCTATAAGTAATGATTTGTGGTGACGAAGAATTTACGTCATCCCTCCACAGGAATCTCAAAACATCTCTGTCAGGTGGCCAGATAGAAATCATTAAGAATGCCTTCTCGATATCTGAGGTTAGTGCAAATGGGAAGAGTCGAAACCTTGTCATAATCTCTGCAACAGTTTTCAATAGACAAGGTCCAGTATAGAGGCAACTGTTGAGGGATGTTCCCATGCAATCCTTTGCTGAGGCATCGTAAACCACACGAACTTTTGTAGTCATTTTGTCTTGTCGTATGACTGGATGATGAGGAAGATATGTTACTTGTCCAATACCACTGTCACATGTAGGATCTACTCTTTCAATGATCCCTCTGATTTCTTGCTCTCTAATGATTGAGTCATACTCACTCAACAAAGTTGGATTCCCTTTCAATCTGGAGAAAATTCCCATCAGCCTTTTCTTGCTCTGTAAATAATTGTCTGGCAATGTTGGATGTTCCGGCTTCCAAGGAAGTTTAACTTCGTACCTTCCATCTAAAAATGCAATTTCTTCTTTGAAGGACTCATAGACTGTCGCTTCATTTTTAGAAATTCCAATGCCTTCCAGCTCCCAAAACTTGCAGACCTGGCCTTCCAGACTGGCTTCATTACTTTTATTTTCAATTTCAAATTGCAACACATGTGTCTCTGCAATGTTTACATGTGTTGATCTTCTTTCAGAGCTGTCATGTACTGGGCCGGACAAAATCCAACCTAAGGTTGACTCTAATGCAACTGGGCCACTTTCTCCTTTGATGCATCGACCAGTTAAGAAGTGCCAATAGAAATTTGAGCCGATGAGTATCTCACAATTCAGCTGCTGTTCTCTTTGAGCTGGAAAATCTGCCAGCCAAAGTCCTGCTAGGTGTGGGTAGCTGCTTGCAGCTAAATCTATGGCCTGATCTGAGAGTGGAGCACACAAAACTGGAACAACATAGGCAGTGACGAAGACGTTTAGTCCATTGTAAGGACTTCGTACACAAAACTGGACAACATCGCATGTCTGTAAAGTTCCTGTCTCCTCTCCAAACACCTTTATTGTTAATGTTTCCTGGGTCACTGGCTGTAGGTGGAGAGCAGCTCTAAGATTTTCCGAAATGTATGAGTGTTTACTTCCTGAGTCCAGTATCAACCGTGCCACAGCTACTCGTTCCGGGTCTGTAGCCGGTGAGATATAACCCTTTGCAGTCTGCAACAGAACTGATGTCTTCGTATCCACATGCATTGTTACAGTGGAAGGTCCAACAGTTTGTGTTGCTGCACCTGGACGTGGTCCACCGGTATTTGTGGTTGTTGGCATGCTCTGATTAGGCTGAAACTGTGGAGCAATATTCGGAGCTGTGAGATTACACACTGGTGCTGCTGGTGTGGTGACAGTTGATTCGCTCGACCCATCACAAATACTCGCATGATGACGTTGCCTGCAATTAAAACAATAAATTCGACTTGTGCAGTACTTTGCCAGATGTGCCTTTTTCAGACAGACATAACAGCGACCCTGCTTACGCAAAATTGCCTTTCTTTGTTGTGGGTCTGTAACAATGTTACATTTGGCGGAGGGATGGGAACCTTTACAAAAACTGCAGGAGACTTTACCACTGGCATTCAAAAGAGCTGATGTAGTTGGCAATTGGCTTCGAACCTGTTTGCCTGCCGAGCTATCAGTTGGCTTTCCGCTTAAATATGCACACTGTTCTCGCGCATCTAATTCTGTCTTTACAATGTCCAAAATTTTTCCTAGCTCCCATTCTTCCTTCCTTATTTGTTTAGTGACCGCCAAACGAATTCCCTCTGGCAATTTATTCATTATCACTGGGTTCAAGAAGGGCCCATATTGGCTTAGATCGTACCCGAGATTTTTAAGACTTCTAATGTTAATGTCAATGCTGTCAGCAAGTTTTCTCAGGCCCTTCACATCTTTTTCAGTTGTTAAATTGGGCAAATTATGCAGAGCGTCAATATGGGAATTTATAATCACTTGCTTCTGAGCAAACCTGTCCTTGAGGTGGTCTATAGCTAATTGATAGTTTACCCCTGTGGTTTGGATTCCGGCGATAGCTGAGGCAGCCTGGCCTTCTAATAAAGTCTTGAGGTGTCTAAACTTGTTGACATCCGATAACGAGTCATTTCCATCAATAATTCCGAAAGCGTCCCAAAATTCCTGCCATTTCTTTGGGTCTCCTGCAAATTTTGGCAGTTGAAGTTTTGGCAAATTGACGATATGATCTGAAGGAGAACTTGTGATGGGCGTGGCTAGAGAGGGGGATGAAGTATGTGAGCCCCCCTGATTAACTTGGCTTGTAGTGGGTGCCTTTTTGGCTTCGAGTTCAACCAAATACCCTTGAATTTCCGATTGCCAATCTTCAGCTTCGATAACTTCGTTCTCTATATCAGCTTCATCTATGGACAGAAAAATTTCCTCGTCCACACTTCTTAATAATTGAGATTTATTTTTCAAACTGATACATAAACGCTCAATTTGAGTTGTCCTTGCCTCCTGAGCTTCAAAAAGGGCTCTACATTCTGCAAACAACTTTTTGCAATGCGCACGATAGCCACCCCTTATTCGTTTTTTCTTCGTAACCGTTGGGACAGGCTGGCCCGGGGGAGTAGACAAAGCAGCGCCCCCCTCTTCAGTCATGTTCAAATAGTCCCATCAAGAGAAACAGCTTGAAGAAACAAGACAATCAATCCTACAGAATCGACTCTACAAACAAACAACAAATAAGATACACGATCCGGTTCGGTGTAAGACCATGTACGAAAACCTGTAAAAGAACCACGTCATGCCTAACCACTGAAGCTAGGTATACAGGCTAGAATAGCCTCGAAAGGCTTCGAAAACAACATGAGATTCAAGATTCAATTCAAAACAAAGAGGACTGTATGATTAGGCTCAATTTCAATTGATAACAACCAAAAGACTGCAGCTTGCAACTCTATCCTAAGTTTACCTTCCTTCAAAACAACTGAAATTAATCAGAGAATAGTTCACACTATAGTATGCCTTCTTGTAACAAAAAATCTCAATTGATATAAAAGAACAAGAATAATGGAAGTCTGTCACCTGAGAGTTCAGTTTCAATACGCAACCTCTTCTTCTTCAAGCCACAATTCGATAAATAATTCGTCGTAAAGTAAACTGCAGTAAATATGCGGTATTCTTCGATTTCCTTCGAGTTCAAATTCAAGTGAGTATTTCCTTTCTTCAGTAATAAACAATTTCTTCCAATTTTCACTTCGAGTTGTAGAGTTCCATTCGTGAGTTGTGAGAATTTCTAGACTTCCTCTCTCTCAAAAAAAACCCAGACAATATCAAATCGTAGACGTGACGAATTCAAAGGCATTCAAATGCAAATCAAATACAAGGAACTATCAAAACAACTCAACAATGAGCCAAATCAACCTTTTTATATACCCACGCAAGCAACAACAACAAGATTGGGGCAACAATTCCGTACAAATTTATCCAGGAAAAAGAAATTTATTTCTAGAATCTAGAAACTTTTACTGAACGTTGAAGGTAGATATCTTTCATCCAGTTGTCTGAATGTCGTTCAATGATTTCCTTCTTAAATGAAAACTTGAAAATGTGCCATTTTGCCAGTATTTTCGTAATCTTAATCGAAACAAACTTTGAGCTCCTGTGTGACCTGCATTGAAAGAACTCTACCGGAAGGTTCAAAATGCTCTTCTAAATTACAAACTCAATAGTTTTGTCAATACAAAGAAAATATTCTCCAAGAATATTTCCCGCCAAAGCCTTTTCCCTGGCTTGAAAGACGTGTACAGTTTTTTAATTCATCAAAAGCATATGAACTTTCGTGCGATTTTAAGTTATCGCCTTTGATCAGTCGCAATGATTTCGATTACGTATAAAAGTAACTACAGTTTTCCATGTTGAGTGGTGCCCATTTTTAACGTAAAAAAGGACCACAGCATTGAAATCTAAGTTCTTCCCGAAATTCTGGAGCTATAGGACAAATAGCCAAATTGTGCTATTTTTGAACAATCTAAATTTTGTTACATTTGGTTGGATTCAAGACACTTGAGATGATACAACGCAGCATGAATGTTTTAGCCCTGAAGAAAGCCTGTATAGCAGGAAGAAATATTGGTATCAAATATATATTTCACGATTTTGCACATATTTGTCGTTGTTCTTCTTCCCATTGCAGTGATCCTGCTTTCAAACTTATTCACTGCAAACATCCTTGGATCCGACGAGCGACATTGGTATCGTGTCCCTTTCTTTTTCGATTTATTTTGTAAACGTTTTACCTTCTTTTCAGGTTCCTCAGTGCAATTGTACGTGTAAAGATGGCAAAGACGGAAAAGACGGAGCAATCACACAAAAGCAGTTAGTCGGTATGTGATGTGTGACCATGTGACCATATACTATGTTTTTTTCCCTTACCCACGTTTTTGCATGTTTTTTGCCTTTTTTGGTACCCATTGTTACTGCCCTATTTAATGGCTGTTTACGCCCTATTTCACACGCTGACGATGGACCTTGGAATTGGTCCGAAACGTACGTTTTAGCTAATTATAGCTAATTATGGCTTAGCCGCTTACTCAAAACATGGATTTGTCATAACTTTATTCTTGATCACATGGACTTGCCGTATAATGTCAAATCTTTAAAAATGGAAAACAGAGAAATTGAAAATTGAAAATTGACTTGCTGAGAATACAAATATGATTTTTTTGTCGTCGTGCTTGCCCTCCGTTGTGCTATGTTTCACTGTCAAAACTTATAGAGATAGCCAAAAGACTTCCGCTGCCTTCGATTGTCACTCCAGAAACTTAACAATCTGTGTTTAAACTCTCTTGTGACTATGGTTTAAAGTAGGAAAACATAACAACATCATGTGATGTTTGATGTCAACGCAACACACTGAATGTCTCACGTGTTTCATGCACCATTTAGCTGATAAATCACCTAGAACTAGAAGTGACATTGGTCAGTGAGTGTGGTGCTTTGGGCATTGAAAACAAATTGAATCAACAAATGGAAAAGAGTTGATAGCAGGCCTTCCTTGACCTGTTTGCATTTCGAAGTCCAAAGATCGATGCCTGTCTTGGAACTGTTGGTTCATGCAATCAGAATTGCTTGAATAAATGATTTATTCCCGTCTCCCCCGTCTCAAGAATCATTCAACTACTTCATTCACTCATGAAAGCCTTTTGTAATGACAATTGAAATCAGACAAATCCACATTCCAAAACAATAAGGGAAAAATTAAGAAGGCCTTGCTACAACTGTTTTGAAACAATTTCGCTTTTCCCTATAATTGCTTCGCAGCGGAAAGGCTGTTTTTGAGACAGCCAAGTGAACAATAAGCAAACCATGTAATTCATCTTTGACTTCAACGGTGTAATTTTTCAATTTAGCCAACTCTGAGGCATAGGTTAGGGGTAAGAATAAGCTCCTAAGGGTGTACTGCGAGTGAAGGTTGAAGAAATAGTACCATTTAAATTTTCAAAAAAAGTCCCATGTTTACCTTCCATTTACTGTGGATTTGGCACGAAAGATATGTAGCGAATTGCCAGTCGAAAAGGAACCCTTTTAGATGGTATATCTAGCCTGGAATCGAGGTTTCTTCCCCATGGATAGGCCCTAGTATCTCATTGTATCTTAAAGTGAATAACCTGAGTTAAAAGATGAGATCGCATAAGTTTATAAATAGCCTATTGTATTTGATAATCCAGCTCTTGGCGAAAGAAAGCAGAGCCAACGAAAACAATGGAGGGATTAGATGTTTCTTTGTCCCATTTATAGACAAGCGGTATATACCTCAGGTCATTCACTTTAACTGTCGTCCTTATGATTACAGATAAAACAAATTGTGCCTGAAAATATTTCGGTTGAAAGTATTCATTACCTGTACATATTTGAATTTTCTCGACAAATCTCAACCTCCAGTGAAAGTAGGGCAACGCTATGACTTTATGTTCTCCTCGTTGAGAGAAAAATAAGAACTGACCCCTTTGCCATTGCATGAAAAAGAGGCTAAGATGTTTGTGAGGTGTATTCAAGAGTCTTCTTTCTTTTTCCTCTAGCTCTGGTAGAAGTGATAAAGAACCTTCAGAACAAGGTAAACTTCTCTTCATAACGTTCTTTAGCGGGATGAGTGGACTTTCTAAACGTCTCTCTGTGTTCTTAGCACATGTCATGAGGCGTATAATGTGAGTGCAAGGGACAAGGAAGGAGAGAAAGACTTGTTAGATTCGGAAATCGAAACCGAGACCTTAACACAAAGAAGTGGGTAATTAGATTTAATCACCATTATGCAGCTACACGTGTCACTCATTTGATTGGCTTTGTGCCTACATCAAAGGATTTGCCGGTGGACAGAGTCACTGACAGAGTATTGTCCACCGTCTGTCTGTAGATAAAAGAGTCTCATCTTCAGCTAGTCGTACAAGTCTCTCTCCCTGCCTTTCTTTTCTCCCTCTTTCAACTCTGCGTCTTTTGCTGACAAGAGAAACTTGTGGCAAGTCCACAGGAAGAGTGAAGTAGACACTTTGTATCGAAAAGGCTAACGGAAATGTGTAATGCCAGTATCCAAAATTTGTAAGGCCTAATTCCATTCTGATGGTATGGATGGTTTTGCTCAGAAGCTGAACATGATAGTGTTTGAAAAAGATCAGAAATGTCGACCAAGTCTCCTGCTCTCCGCTATGAACGTTCGAAACAATCAAAATCGCGTGAACTGCAAACTGAGACTTCTTTGCCCCGTTTTGTTCCCTGAAACAGCTGTGAAGATTGATGTTTACGGCCAGGACAGATTGGTTTTTGGCAACCCCAGGCTTCTCAAAGCACGAGCTTTTCGATACATAAAGTATTTGAAATTTTGCAAAAGGTTACGAAATGGTCCAATGTTTCGAAATGTCCTAATCGATCCCAGGACTCGCAGCTGATACATGTGGAATAACTTAATCAAATGGGAGGAACTCATTGTTTGAATGTCCTATGACCAGCTTCAAAATGTTAGAGTAAAATTCTGGTGTCGTCTCTTTATATCAATCCCGTTACTTTCGATAAATGTTCTCGTCTTCCGTAAATGGTCCCTTCCCGCCGGCAGCTTGGATGAGTTGGCTACATGCAGCCTCGTCCCCAGGGCCTTTTTCATATTGGAACGGAGATGAAAAGTTTTCGCCTGCGTTCTGATATGACAAAAAGCCTTGGAGACTAGGTTAGGCTACATTATTTCAAATTGTCTTGCGCTCAGCTTTCTCGGACTCAACTAAACACCCTTAGCAATTCCTATGTTTGCAGTTACAAAGATCCATACTGTTGCTCCTCAAAATGCTTAGGCTAGTTGCCATCTTGGTTTCAAGCTATCATTTGCTGTCTGCTTTCTTTACATTGGGGGACTTGACTAGTCGCCTACAGTAGTTCCAGATCTCCCTGCACTTCTCTTCAAGTAGAGCAAGTGATTGAATAGACTAACTACCTCAGTCCCAGTTTCCGCTTCGTTCACTGAATTGGATGCCGGCCACTGCGATTATCAGCCTATCAAGGAGAGAAACTACGACGATTTTCATCAGTCTAGTGATTGAACACTTAGGTTTCACGTAGTCATTAGCTCTCGGCTTTGGTTACATTTAAGGTTTGACTAGTAAGCCGTTGCAGGCCCTACGTTTGTAGTCACAAAGGTCTTTGTGCTTTCCGCAAAGTGAGTTGGCCACTTCGGTTTCAAGCTGCCTGCCTTACTTACACTGCTGGTTTTGACTAATTAGTTGCACCAGTCAATGAAAACAAGGGGCGCTCCTATCCTTTCAAAGTCTATCCTCGTTGTATGATCTATACAAACATTCTGTTTTCCTAGGTAAAGCATTTGGAATACAAGGTGGCAAGAGGAAAATCACAAAGCAAAATCTCAATGTATTTGAAGCTCCTGAGCATGATGAAGCCAAAGTTTAAATCGATGCGACGTGCCCGTAACTCTGGAGACCTGTTTGATCCTATGCAATTTTATTTGGAGGCCCTGAAAAAGGAACAAGAGATATTGGAACTGCAAGGCACACCACCTCCTTACGTAGATCCACATGAATCGTTCATGCCTGATGTCCTTGGGGGAATCAAAGATAATGTTCCACATGTTGGAGTCAACGGTAAAATACCCCAATCTGTTCTCCCTGGTGGCTATGACAAGATTTCTGCTACTGATATTCAATGGCAAGCGTTACATATGTCTGCTGCAGCAGCTTGCCGTAGTCTAAGCAAGACCGCAGGTCATGCTGGGATACATAGCGTTGTGTTGCTAAGAAACGCCGCTGAAAGAAAGAATTGCAGACATTTGTGCTCTTTGTCATGGGCAAGCAAATGCAGTGGTGAAGTCTCGCTTTGGGGAATCCCAGGAAGAGGCAAGAAAAACGGACAAGAGGTTGGAACGTTTTACAACTATGGATGTGATTACGGTTATAATGGTGGAAGCGAGGCTTGGGCAAAGGACAGGGATATATCGAAAAATCTTTATAAGGGACATCAGTATTTCTACAGCTATTGTTGCTGTACTTTTTATTGAGCTGTGAACCAGATAAATGTTGAATGTATAAGTGGTAAAAATCTGTGCAATATGTGTACGCTGGCCTCAGTAAGAAAGTATGTCAGCTAAATAGATAGACTTACTCCAAAAGTCTCTTGTTTCATTTACAGAATTGTTTCGTTGCTTTAATTGAAGAAACAACAATAAAAGAACGCACTAATGCTTAGGGGCTTGTGCAATGAGTCTGCAAAATGAAAAGATAGACTTCAGAGCCCATTTATTGTAATTTATTGTACCCCTCATCACTCCATTCCGAACTGACCTGGCACAAGACCAAAGCCAATCTTTTTGATAGGAATTGTACGAAACCACGACGGAAAAGGCAACTGCAGCGCAATGTTGGTCTTGTTTCAAAGCTTGAGATCCAAAAGTTTCCTTTGTTTTCTTTTAGAATTTGCTTCCCTTGAGAGTCTCTGAATTCGCTCTTTTCAATTTCACAACAACATAAAAACGCTATTTCTGGCTCTCTGTACTGCAGATCTAGGCCTCCGAAGCAAAGCATGGTCTTTTTGAATGTTTGTCTGCAAAGAAAACAACATGGCTTTCAGGCATTTCTGAGTTATAGGAGGCCTTATTTTGGCCTTTGGCCTTTCGGATGACATATTAAAGGTAGCGTAAGGAAACAATACTTCCTTTGCAGAATATCAGATGACATTCTGGCTGGCAAGGCCGTCCTGGTTTCATAAACTCTCTAATATTGAGCCTTGGAAGCTCGAAATAAAGTTTTGCAACACTCCTTGATTCCGCTTTTGGTAGTGGCACAAAAATGTTAACGTTCTTCCGAAATTGGGTGGCGAACGGAAGCCAAGCTCGTAGATTCAGCATTCCAAAGATTTATCCTAGGATTCAAAGGCTCAAACTGTCTAAAAAAACTGCAACAAGAATTTGCGAAGAACCGCGAGAACCGCCCAGCACTGACTTTAACATGAAAATGCTTTTGTAAAGAACTGTCTTGTGTCTTTCACCAAAGTGTTATTTAACTACAGTAAAATTTACTAAGAATTCTTTTGTCATTTATGGGACATTTTAATCAAATTTATAATTACATTTGCAAAGAACAACTTAGCACTTTGTTACATGATGGCATGGATTCTACATTGAATTACATTAGAAAATTTTTAAAATCGTTAGATGGGCCGTAGATTTTAGCTAAATAGTAAATTGTCTAATTTCCTAGTTGCAAGGTATTCTACAGCTTTTCGAAATTAGATGTTGATTTTGATGATAATTTTAGAATATTTTGAACAAATCCTTTTTGTGAAGCAAGATGTAAATTAAGCTGTCTGCAACATCGAGATTAATTGTCAGAAATGAGAAAAGTATTCAAAATTATCATAGTTGAGAAACAATCACTGACGTGGCCGAAAAGATAAAGTTTACGGATTGCATTATGTTAAGGTTTGTGCTTGAGAAAATTTTGTGAAGAAAATATAACTTTCCAGAAAGATAAAGCGAATAGCATCCCTGAAGAATAGATTTCACACCCCTTACTGCACCTGATCAGATGAAACTGAACAGAGAGAAAAGACAAATTGTCGGTTGCGTTCAAGGTGTGAAATCTAATCTTGAGGCTGCATGATTGCTTTGTCTTGACCTAAACTCACTGATCAGTGCCTAGACTGATGATGATGAGTCCCTTCTATCCCTGCGGTAAACCTTGTTTAATTAAGAGGGACTCATAATGAAACGGTGAAAAATTTGGCCCTATTTTCTTCAATCATCGATGAAATTTTTCAATCGAATCGAAAATTCTATCACTTTTACACCTTAACAATAGTACTTCACCAATCTCGCAATCTGATTGGCACTGGAGAAATTGCGAAGTTTGGGCCTAAATAGGGCCAAGTTTTTCAGAGTAATACTATGAGTCTCTATTGTCCGAAGCGCCATCATCAGGTCAAAGAGAACACAGGACAACAAGAGACTCGTGGTCGTCAGTCTAGTCTTGACCAGTGCTGTATCTTCCGTTATCAATCCTTGCTTGTCACCTCACTTTTGAAACCAGACTTTTTAACAATATTTGCAGCAGATCTTCTTGTTGTACATTGACAGCTTTTAAGATCTTTTCAGGGCATTTGAAATAAATTTACTTGTCGAGTTTCGCTTTTGCTTGTTCAGCTACGTTATGATCAACCTCGTTCCCAGGGCCTTTCGTGCTCCAATGTAACAAAAGGTCATGAGAACGAGGCTGCGTTAAGATGAATATGAATGAAAAAGAAGCAAATACGGTAATACAGCAGTAGATTTCAGCCAGATTAGAAGAAAAACTTGTAGTAGAACTCAAATCTTTGTATCGCCTTGTCTTGTATCCTGTAAAAAGATCTCAAAAAGATATTGAATTTCTACAAAATGTTTTTCATTTCATAAACTTTCTTGTACACTTGTAAAGATTATTTGTTGACTGAAATCTCATTTGGAAATTTGTACGAAACTCGCTGTACGAAACTCGAAATTGAATTTTCTTACTCTGTGCAGACAGAAACAACGAATAAAAACAAGACTGCTTGTGTGAAGATTTTCGATCTTACGTAGATCTTCTTCAGTCACTAAATGCAAGTGTTAGTGTTAGTTCTGTGCAGACAGAGTATGAAAATAAATTGAACTAGACAGCTATCGTAAAAACTCTATTTAGCCCCCGGGGGGAGGGGGAATTATTTAATTTTGAACACTCCAGAAGGAGACTTATAAGAGGGGAGGCTCATTAGATCAGAGGGGACCTATTTGCAAAGTTAGATGACAAGGATGTATAGAATAGCTTTCAGTTAATGCCATATTTAGCGGATTCAACATACAATTTTACGGGTCAAATACGCAGATTTGACATTTGACACAGCTTTACCCTGAGCCCATATCAAACCCTACATGCAAACTTGTTTAGCTAAATAAATGAAAAATATTTTGTAACAGTTAGAATTTTATAATTGGAGGGTGTCAAAATTGTCAAGCATTATAGATTATAGATTTTATACTTGGTCCGGACCAGCTTTTAAATTATATTGATTCGCTTTATTAAACAAATGGTACAGCTTAGAAAAATACAAGCAAGGAAGAAGTTCCTTCAGAGTCCATTTAACGGTTTTGTGCAGCAACATACTGGCCATGGACAACTAATCTTTTCTCCTTTATTCCTTATTGTCATAGCAACTCATCAGTGGAAACCCTTTGATCGACATTTCGGGGCTTTAACTCAAAAGCGGATGATTATCTGGAAAGTTCTCAGCAAGCGTTTTGCTAAGCAGGATATATCTATGATCAGCCCGCCTCAACTTATCGATTATCTTATGCATTTGGATTGGTTTGCATGCACTTTTTAACTGTTAACACTTCAATTCTAGGAGAATGTGCAAAAATAGCAGAGACAATTTTCCAAATAGACTTGATTGCCAAAAGCAGCCACTTCCCATGATTTCATTCATTGCATTATCTTTTGAACCTGATTGATCCTCATTAACAACCCCAGTAACGACCCGGCCGGACATTGTGATTACGGCGGGAAAATTATCAAATGGTACATTTTCAGCGTGGCGAAAAATGTTTCGGCTATTATCTACGAGGAAAATTGCATAATTCTTGAAGGGGAAACAAAAACTTCAACGGGGAAAGAACAGAAACAAGGCGGGGAAAGAGTTTATACTCGAACTTGGCGGGGAAACAAATTTTCTTGACGGGGCATCCTCCCATCTTGACGGGGAATGGTTTCAGCGGGGTCCTTACTGGGGGAAGTTCATTACGACCGTCAGAAAATCGTTCATTTGGAACTTTAGCCCAACCGTTTCGCAGTTTTGTTTTCGAGGATCTGCTGCGTATGAGGTCTTGGCTGCTGCGGTGGAATCTTTGCGAATACGAGGCTGTGGCCTACAGGCCTGGCATGATTTTTCTTTTCAGAAGATTTTGCACTGACAGAAGTGGCAGCTTCCCTGAAGACACTCTCAACGGCAGTAATGCAGGCATTGAGAAGAACTTTAAGATCTATAGAAAAAACTATTCAACCAAGCCTGCAATGCATTCGACATTTTGCTGCAGAGAAAAAAGCTGTAGTAGCAAAAGAAGAAGACAGCCAACCAAAATATTTTCAAGGACGAAGGGTAAGAAAACAAGGATCTTTATTCAGCCTTTTTGGATGACTTCAGACATGTACAATTAACAGATTTTTGTGTATAGTCAGTCGCAACTTCACCCCAGCCAAAAACAGTCATACAGATAATGCAGAATTCCAAATGGGGAAGGTTCAATAGACAACCTGGTATAATTGGGCTTATTCCATTTTTTAACCAGGGGATGGAGGTAAGATTTTAGTCATATCGGCACCCATTGGAAAAGAGTCATTAGTCAAGAACCACCCCCTCAGAAACAGCAATTTGAACTGAGTTTCCCCTTTGAAATGATGGACAGCATGAATGTGAAAAGGGGATATTTTTTACAATCTCCCTGGAGACCAGGGTGCATTCCATGCACTTGGACCCGAAGATCTTTGGCGTAGACCTGACTTTTTTGTTGGCGTAGCGGCGTCACTTCTTTGGTGAAATCGGTTCTTGGCGTGACAGCGTTGGAACTCTGGTTATTTTGGCACGAATGTGAAGTTGTCCTCCATCTTTTACCAGTTTCTTTTGATAAGAAACTAAGAATTTAGGCCAGTACTGAGCGTTTCTTAAAAATCATAAGATTTTGATTTTTTAGCAGCTTCTCTCTCCCTGAAAATACATGGCATACGAAAGGTCAGGGCTTGGCATACCTTCGGCGTAAGTTTTACATGGAATGCACCCTGGCCTGGAGAGCTTTGTGAAGGTGCATTAGCCCCTGGAAAATATTTGTTAAAATATTTTTTACCCCCAGAAAAGCATATCTAAGAATTTTTGACCCCCCAGAAATTCCTTTTGAAGGGCCCCCTGGAATTTTACTTCCATCATGCCCTGCATGGAGTAAAAATGGAATAGCCAATTGAAGGTGTTGTGGTGGTGAAGTGGTCTGGTGGTGAATACTCTAACATTGCAGCTAGAACTGTCAGGCACACAGGGTCACAGGGTTTGATACCCGATAGATAGAGCCCTAACAACAAGTGAGCATCATCAGATCACAAGGGGTTCTGGACTTTATTTGCTCTTAGCTACTTCTGTGATACCAGCACTCGATACTAAAAACTGCAGCTTAACCTTCACCTCAGCCCGTGTTTGAAAACATGCAGGTCCTATGTGTAGTAGCGAGGGAAAAAATTTTGACGGTGCCAGCTGCGAGTAGACTTTTAAGAAGATGCAAAAGATGCAAAATTAGCAATAAGATCTTTTATTATCTCATGCAAGAACCTTTATTTTAGCTGCTAGCGAGTTTGACACCTTTTCATAGTTGCGAGTGAATGCAAGCTTTCCAACCTGGACCTCAGCCATGCGAGTTAATTTATCATGTACATGTTCTGCATTCTGTATAGAAAGTGGTGGCACTTGTGCACCAGACAAAAACAATTAGGGTATTTAAAGAGACAACTATAGATAGTGGGCTCTTCTTGCACGCCTAAGATCTCACAAGATTTTTGCGAAAAAATGCCCTGCTTTCCATTTTGGCACTGCACCAAATATTTGTGAATAATAATTTTGTGTGCCAGCATGCATCATTGAATAATTGATTAACTCATTCACTCCCGCAAGATTTGTTGAAAGAGAGCTTTTCATCCCCGGAATAGACCTTTAAGCTATTCAAGAAAAGAGCCTGGATTGAGCGATATTTTTATACAATTTTACATGCGAGGTTCAATTGAGTGACGTTAGAGCCTCGATTGTAATTGTGAACATTCAAAAATTCTACCAAATGTAATGAAATATCATTTGATCCATGTTCGTTTTCAGAACAGCTAAAAGCTCTATTTCCAGAATTGTGAAATCTTGGTTGTAATCTTACTGTAAATGATGATAATGATTCATGAAAAAGCACTGTTAAAGCTAACTACATTCTCTTTCATACGTCCCAGAGAAGCAAAGCTTATCGAGCCTGGGGTGCTTACAAACAAAACAGAACAGTGTGATTACAATACCTAAATATTTAATATATTCTAATTAGGGCAACAGTAACAAAAATTTTATTTCCAAAAGGATAGCAAATCAATAACAATATAATCAGATCTTAATGCATTGAAAAATAACATCACTTAGATGAGGCTAACATACTATAAAATAATCTAAAAACATATTTGATGTCACCAGCATCATCATTCGTAGGAGTAGAACTTAAATGAAATCCTTCATTTTATTCTAAATTGAAGATTGTCGAAGAGGTAATTGATGAATTCAAACATGAACATATGCTGCTGAGTATTACTGGTTATGATGCTGCAGTGTTGGATTCTTATGTGAAATTTGTACAAAATGCTGCCCAGATGACAGACATTAATCTTACTAAAAGGTACACTTTTTCACACCATTTCTTGTCCTTCAGTTTAGATAAAACAATTATTACATGTAGTTATAGTGTATATTCATATAGGTTTATTAGCCAGGGGGCTGTTGGGGCAGTCATGCCATGCTCTCCAACTTTGCATACATTGGCTGTGTCTGTACAAATGATCTACTTTGCTCATGGGAAATTGTTCTTTCGATATGACCTTGTTTCCAGGCAGATTTTATCATCCCATATACCTACTATCTTATGGGTTTCTTGACCTGGGTTTGCTCAAAGAAGTCTCCAAAAGATAAAAATTGGGAGAGACTAATCAGATTTATTTCATGGCTTAAAAGACCATAACATACTGTAAGTTTACCATCAGATTTCATGTCTTCTTTCATTCTCCGTTTCTAAAAAGTTAGGAGAAGCACTAGTGTTAAGATCTTATTGATGATAAGAGCTGTTTGCTATTAAGCTTGTGTTAGAGTAAGTGTTTTCATTTCTCCAACACTTAAAACCATAATGGCTCTGCAACCAGCCTGGTTAAGAAGAGGCATTTTATCTCACTGGTTTTGAAGGCATTGTTGACAGTTAAGGCCCAGTGAAATCAAGGAGGGCTCAAAAAATATTTTTCTTCCTGGTACTTTCTTGGTACCTTCATTACTTTTTATACACTTTCTTCTCCTTCCTCAATGTACCACCCTATTCTTCCACATTTCCTTGATCTCCTTCTTTCTTTCCCCTCCCTTTCCTTCCTCCCTTCCTTTCTTCTCCTTCCTTCCGTTTGTTTTTCCTTTCTTCCTTCCTGGGAAATTAAAGCATTTCAGCTTCCTTCCTGGTAGCGCTGCTACCACGCTACTTCATTTTTGAGCCCTGAAATCAAGTGTTAGACTGGATAAGCAAATAAAAAGGCCTGGCCTTTGAAAAAATGCTGCTCCCTGAGTATCAAAGTAATAACATTGAAAGCTGCCTGGCTTTACTACCGCTATGTCCAATTAGGTTCAGTGATTTATCCAATTTTAATTTGCCATTCCTTCCCATTGATATGGGAGATTTCTATATAAAACCCCTTTCAAAAACCTACAAAAATGATTGAAAAAACCAACCAAAAGTTCCTTTGTTTTCCTTCTAGCAATAATGACACATGCATTCAAATACTAGGCCTTTTCTTACTTACTCCATAGAGGCTGGTGTAACATTTGGTAAACTATCCCTCACATTTTCTAACATAGTACAACTATTACAAATCCTTTTTGGCCCTAGTATGTATTTTTCACGAATGCCCACTGATCTTTTTCTTTGTGTGACATGATTTTCTGGAAAACTTCGTTTTTTAGCTTCCGGTTGGGTGCTGTGCATGAAAATATCAGTGTAAGGAAATCAGATAGCCAATTGAGAAAAGATCAAATGACATATCACTTAAAGAAACATCAAAGACATATTGAGGTACATGTAAGTTTTTACTTGCTAAGGTCAGGGCTTTAGGTCCTGATAAATCATTTTTCTATTCATTGTTCATAATGCAGAGAAATCACAACACCCTTTTCTAGGATTCCTTTTTCGGTAAATTGTTGAAATTTATGAATTTCTGAATGGTAAGTTACAACAGTGTTGTACTGTAATTGTGTGGGCATGTTATGGCAGATGCTTGAATAAGGTATATTCTCTTTATCTACAGATTTCAGAAGTGACAGAAGACAAAGTTGATATATTTCTTGATTATATCCAAGACAAAATTCCATGTGGTGTCCAAATAAATATTGAATTGGTACGTGTCAGTTAAAATTCTCCAAGCCCCAGCAGAATCAATCTTTTTTGTGTTTAATCTAATGTTTTCATTTGGATATTAAATGGATGTAAAGGGCTGTCCACATTTGATTTCTATGTTTTAACAGCATTTGGCTGTCAACTTGAGACCCCTCCCTCCTATCACTGGCGGCCATAGGAAGCATCTCAAACTTTGGGGAGCACAAAAGTTTAAGGTTTGTTAAGCTGAAAGGACACTTTTTCTTTGTTTATTGCAAAATCTTGGGGACATGTGCCCCCTGTTTCCTATGTCTATGTCAATATGCACTGAAAGTGAGGGGCAGTAGTATGATAAACAAATGCTGTGATAAATTCTGCTTCAAAAGTACCCTTCTTATCTGCCCAACATCAAACCCCTTCCCCTTTTACATCCAAATGTCTCACAAAGTATGAAAATTGGATGTTATCGGCTCCCAAAGTTTTGATCTGTGCAAGTGATGTGATGGTTATTGATGCCACGGATCAAATACTCAAAACTCTATTTTGATACACCCACTAGTACCATAGAAAACCAGAAAAAAAATCAAGGAGAAGAAAGATTCTGAAAATTCGAAGGTTCATCTAATTGAGTAACCAAGAAAGACTTTTTAATCAGAAAAACTTAATACTAAATGTGACTAAGAACTTATGTACTATGGAGGAGGTGAAAGTTGGTATACCGGTTGAGTCAATAGAAACGCCCCGTGTTTAAAAACATTCTGCCACCTATATCAAGACTATCAACGTAATGATATTGAAAACTGTCTTGTTTTATTTCCGATATGTATAATTAGGTTCAGTAATTTACCCGGCTTTAACCGACCCTTCCTTTTCGTCGAAGTTGGAGATTTTCTGCGTCGAAGTTGAAAGACTCTTTCGAAAACCTGCAAAAACGAGTGAAAACACCAAGCAAGATTTCCCTTTGTTCTCCTTCCTGGCAGAATGACACTTGGATGTGTTCAATATGTATTTTGTCCTCTTGAAGAATGAAATCCCCCTGAATAGGTTATTCATACTAGGGGGAAGATGTTTCAACCTGCAAAGAGGAAAGCAAGTGCTAAAGCGTGCTGAAAGTCATTGGTTAACACATTGGGGAAACTTGCTTGTAATTTTAGCCTGCCGGGCTTTTTAAGGTTTCTGGAATCAAGTTTTTTTATAAATCGCTTTCAGAATCTGAACGGAGTGACAGTTTCTAGCCAGAGAAAATTCGAAAAATAATTGAGCATGTTCGCTATCTAATTAGACATTGCAATGTATCATTATTTCTATGCTCAGGGAGCAGTAGCCTTTCAAACGCCGGGCCTTTTTTTGACTCATCCGGTACAGACAGATTTCCTTCGGGTTAAGGCATTTGGAACAAACTCTCATCAGAGTGCGACTTAACATTACAGCCAGAAGTTCCTTTTCCTGCAAATCAATTTCTTGTTGAAAGCTACTGAAAGAACACACATTACCAGTTTTGACCAGCTACATAATCCTGAGAATTTTCTTTTTATTCAGAAAAGATGGGAAGAACTTGTTGCACCCAATCATCCATCTTTACAGAAAGGAGAAAAGTCAATCTCAAGATACCAGAAGTCGTGACCACAACCTTTATAGAAAGGTATCTTTGAATATACGAACCGTTACTCTTGCTGGGAGTGTGAAGTAGTCAAAATGCGCAATGAAACACTTCCTTCGGCTCAGAAATAAATGAGCATTGCCAATGTATGGTTTATTGAATTCACAATGAGTGATTTAAGACCTTGTAAGTAGCCAACATACTAAGTTCCATAAGCAAGGCTAAAGTTGAACAATTTATCAAAGAAGTATTGACACCACAAATGAAGGAAAGGTTTGTTATGAAATGAGTTTACTCATAAATGACGTTGTTTTGGTTGTAATTGGGTGAATTGGACAATCGGGAAAGAAGAGAAGTCACGCAATTGAAAATCATTTAATTGACAATTATCTGCCATCCTTGTTAGGAATAACCAGGACATATGGCATGATAACATGGTATGGTTTGGTAATATGCACATACTAACCGATTTTGTGTTGTACAAGGAAATATAAAACCTGAGGTCTTAAAGGCACAGACCTCGCAAGCTCGGTCTGTTCATTAAGACCGAGGGCTTTATATTTTCCTGTACGACAACAAAGCCGGTTAGTATAAGTTCTATTACCTGGCAGTTTCTAATTTTGACTTGCATCATTTAGTCAAGCACATTTTGTTACTGTTGTGTTGTTTGAGTTTATTGTACGTTTCACAGACCTATGGCAGTTGCTTTGGCGACAAAAGCGCATCCTTGTATCGTATTATAGAAGGCTATGGGAAACCCCCGGGCAATGTGCGATTAGCCAATATGAGTGGCGGGATTCTGTATCGCCTCGTTTTTGAAACTTCAGTCAGGTAATAATTTCTTCATATATAGCGGACTCATTGTACTGTACCAATAAACGCAGCAAAACACCGTAATCTGAAGAAAGAAACGTTAACTCCTGTAAAAAAACAACGTCAAGAATAAACCTATAACTAGAGAGAAAACCGTGAAATCCTTTTAGGGAAAAACTAATAAATCCTAAAACCTAAAAGAAAAGGAATATGCTAGTAGCTGCATGAGCGTTAGGACACCCAGTGCGTAGCAGTTTGAAATTTAAATCAGAAGTTATTTATTGTATTTTTGTGTTTTGAACTTATTTTTACTTGGTATACAACCACTTTCACTGTTTCGTAACTATGAAATTTTTCTGTAATCAGCCACCTTAAGTGCAGAGCCACCTTTTTGATTTGCAAGTAGGTTTCATGTAAAAATATTTGCTTTGCCCATAAGTACAATACGAAATAGTTTATGTTAGATCAAGATAATGTAAGTACTAAGATGGATCTCAGTTTAGGTGGCAAACAACAAGGACAGATTTTGTAAGACAATACAGCAGTGCCTTTTATTGACACCTAAATTCAAAGAACTTTGCGATTGCAGACAAAGGAAATTCCCTCAAGCGGAAATTCAAAGCAAACGAAGACGCAAAGTTTCTCTGAAACCCAGGTAGCTATCTCGCTTGTTGTGCACTTCAGAAATGGTTTTTAAGAGCTAATATGAGCGCGTATTGAAAGAAGGAACATATATCTAAACATATACCGCGGGCATTTTAGTTTTGCTGTTCAGAAGCTGAGAAGAAAGTGCTTTGATTGCACCCAAAACATACGAGAATTGAATCGCCTCCAAATCGGTTCCTATACCAAACAAGTAAAATGCCCGTTGTAGATATCTAGATATATCCTTCTTCTTTCAATATATGCTCATGTTTGCTGTAAAAACCATTTATGGAATGCACAACAAGCGAGATAGCTACCTGGGCTTCAGAGAAACGTTGCGTCGTCGTTTGTTTTGAATTTCCGCTTGAGAGAATTTCCTTTGTCTGCAATCGCAAATCTCTTTGAATTTAGGTGTCAATAAAAGGAACTGCTGCTATTGTCTTGCAAAAGCTGTCCTTGTTGTGGCAAACCTATAAATGTGACCAAGATCGTGATTATAGATCTCTTGTTAAGTCGAAATGTAAACAAATTTTGTAAATCTAGTACCGGTTGTCTCAAATGATGTATTATCATTTAATTGCTTATATGTCCATCACCAATGAACCGATTTTAAAAACTGTGTTTTATCTGCTTGCCGAAAGGCTGAATTGTATTCGAGGATGCTGGTTGTTGTTTACGACAACATTTTCATGTCGAAAAGAAGATGATACCTGCTTAAATTCAAGCCTTAGATTGCATGAAAAAGAAACGACCTACTTTTCCATTCATTATTTTAGATGCGATACAAAAGGCCGAACTTGTCTGTCGATCAGAGAAGACAAATTATATGAACCCAAAACACATCTCCCTTTAGTATTCTGCAAAATATAAGTTATACGTGAATTCCTCTATGCCTCATCAGTAGTTACTAAAGTCTAGAAAGAGCTACTAAATTGGCCCCCTCCCTGAAAATCTTCAAAGATCATCTATAGTCGGGGACAACTCTTATTTTATCTTTACGTTCTTTTTTTTAGCCTTAGTTATATAAATTGTAAATTGTGAATTAGGTTAGGTTAGTAAATTGTAAATTAGGTTAGGTTAGTAAATTTCCTTTGTTATTAGTATTAGTGCTTATTTTTATCTTTTAAAACAGGTCAGGTTGAAAAACATATATATGTATGAACCTTTAACCTGTATAAATATTATAAAATAAATAAAAAAATAAAATAAAATAAATAAATAGTTCGTTCCTATTGAATATTTCATACCCGATTCTTTTTCATGCCATCCAAGGCTTGATTTTGAACAAGTTTATCGATCTTGTTTTCGACATGAAAAATCGCTGTAAACCACAACCAATCCTCGAATACAATTTAGCTTTTCGGCAATCGGATAAAACAAAGTTTTTGAAAATGGGTTCATTGGTTATGGGTATAGAAGCGATCAAACGAGAATACACCATTCTGGGACACTCGGTACACTAAGTTATATTAAATCTCATATTTCCTTTGTAAAACGTCGCTACGGTTTTATCTTTTTTAGAGGTCAGTCATTGCGTCTGCGGCAAGACGTTAATTGTAACGAAAACAATGCATGTACCTCACAAGCATTGATGACCTGGGATAAACGAATATGACTGAATTTCTTTTATCAACCTTGGTCAAGTTGTCACTTTTCAGTTCTGCATTTCAATGAAAAATTCAATTTTTGTTGCTGCCCAATTTTCATCTGCTCTCATTGCAAATTGAAGCTTCAACAGATTTATCCGTATCTTGGTTTTTTCGAGCTTTGGATAAAACTGTAACTTTTGTCAGATAGTAGTCTCGATAGTCGATCTATCGCCTTGTTATGTTTTAATCTAATCGAGACATACTAGATGGTCAACCATGACATTTGTTCATGTTAAGCACCACAAGAATCGTGGGTCGAGTGAATATTACTTCTGGTTTCTGCGCCGATATTCACAACTTGTGGTAGTTCGCTACAACAGTTTATTCTTTCTTGTCAAACAAAATAATCTTGCTATCTCCAAAAAGTATCTTCCTGCCATGGCAAATTGGAGATTTGGTGTATTTTATCAAGTATCTTTGTGCAAGAGCCGATAAAAATTTAACTTTGTGTCAAAACTGGACCACGAGACTCATTCTGTTATCCTCTAATCTTATAATTTGATAACAGATAAAGCACATAGTCTCCCAAACCGTTATTTTTGTTTCAATGCAGAAGCAAATGTGTGTCAGGTATGTATTAAATCTTGGATTGTTAGCATTCTCAAGTTATATATTCTTTTAGTTTATTTCATCGTCTTCTTTCCTCTTCTTCAGTTGAAATTGCCATGTTAGCTACTGCCTCTCTGTACCGCCCAAAATGTTCTTCTGGTGCCATTGCAAATTAAGTCTTCAATGGACTAAATTGTATTTTGGTTGAGGCATGCCGATAAAATTGTAACTTTGTGTCAAATGTAAGCCACGAGAGTCAATCTATCATCCTGTTATCTTTTAATTTAATGAAAATAAAACGCATAGTTTCTCAAACCATTATTTTTATCTTAAACACAGAAAGAACTGCTTGTCAAGTGTGGTACAATGTTGGTTTGCGTGGAGATAAAATTTACGAATGTTGGTAGTTCGTTTCGAAGTCTTGTTTCCTTTTATCCAATCAAAGATACCACGTTACCGCCCAGGATTATCTTCCTCACAATAAACAAGGAGCCAGTATGTTTAACCTGGGTGATTCCTTTAATTAGATCTTGGTTGTGAAGGTGAGGTTTTGCCAACGGTCTACCATTAAATTATATTCGTTAACTAGGCTAGATTCGATTTAGGCAGTTTGATTGGTGTTTATCAATAAGCTGTAGTCACCAATGACCCATTCAGTTTTATTTTATCAATGAACCATGAAATGGCTGTCTGGCTAATGTGCTCAGTTAGACGCAGGGCTCAAGTCTTTCAAACCTTTTCATAGAAGTGTCGATTAGTTGTTAAGGCTGAAATACACGATCAGTTTAAATTGATCAGTTTAGACTGTTAGTTTTTTTCTTTAGTTTTAACTGAGCTGTCTCGTCCGACTACATGATCAGTTTAGACTGCGTTCACACGATGCGGGCACATTTTGAAAACAGTGAAAAATCTGACGGATAAGCATCCCGTTCACACGAAAATGGCACATTTTTTGCCGGCAGATTTCGAAAACGGTAGATTACGAAAGCCTAACCGGCCTAAATTTGAAACGGCATCATGTGAACACTTGACCATGATATAAAGACCACATTTGTCGACGCGTTTGGATCGAGACTGATCGATTCTTAGGGTGAAGGTTCTTTTCTTTGGCATCAAAATCCTGAAACGACTTTTACAATTAAATTTCCTACCGTTTTCAAATTGTGCTGGTATCGTGTGAACGCTAGCTCAAATTTTACTACCGTCATTGTTTTCACCGTTTTCAAATGTGCCGGCATCGTGCAAACGCAGTCTTAAACTGATGAACTTGGACGCATTTTCACAATGGAAGGTGACTTGGAATGGGCCCGGAATGTGCCACTGCACCTGTAGTAGCTGCTGTAGTTTTAAAACGGAGAAAGATAATTTAAATTGCAGAAAGGAATCTTAAATATCAAATCAGTAATGACGTTAAAGGTAATGCGTCCATGTAAGTATAGCGGCTTTGCGTGGGCATTCTAACTTCACGTGATTTTCATGTGATCACAATAACAAATGTGTACATGAAAAGCCAGTTCTATTATAAGGAGAGTGATGACTTACTTGTGGTTGCGCTTTCAGAGTTGAACCGCTACAGGCAGTCTCGTTCAGAAATTTAAGCTTAGTTCGGATGTGATCAGTTGAATTCTACCAATCACATCGCGCTCTCTGCTGCTCTTCATCAGCATCTTGCCAGAATATTTTGACAGTGTATATTCGTGGCTGTACTTACATGTACACGTTACTTTTAATAATATTTATTTCAAAGCAATAATGAAGATGTAATGATTAAAGCGTTTGTTTTTTAACACTTCTGTTTTCATTATTTTTGATAACTTATTAGATAGTCGACATGTTTGATTAATTTTAGATTTTTTCCTAATTGAAATCGGCTCCATAATTGAAATTTTCATAAGGCATGTTTTATGAAGCGGTCCAAAGTCACGATTAGATTTCCCTGATATTTCAATCTTACAGCTACAGTTATGAATTTAACACGTTTTAGCATGTGTTATCCTTTAGCCACAAAGTTGCCCTGAAACCAGTGCGGCAAACTCTCACTTGATGCGGGCGAAGGGAGGTTTTTAAGAGAAGCTATGTGCTTAAGGCGAAAGAAGAAGGGTAAATCTAAAGTTCTATGTGGCGGATTTGCTTACATTATTCAGAAGCCAAGGAGAGGGCATTGCAATAGTTGCATATTTGTTGCTCAAAAGTGGACACATACTCCTCAGCTGCCGAATCAAATAAACAAAATCCGCGAGACAGAGCTTTAGATTTACCTTTCTTCTTTCGTTATAAGAACATAACTTCTCTTAAAACCTCCCTTCGCCCGCACCAAACGAGAGTTAGCCGTACTGGTTTCAGGGCAACTTTGCGGCTATGTTTGTTAATGAATTTCTGGTTGGGAGAATTTCCTTTGTGTTTATTCGCCAATCGCTTTGAATTGAGGTGTGAACCAAAGTAACTGATGCTGTTACATTGCAAAATCTATCCTTGTTTCTATACTGATGATATTATTCAAGGGGATTCCATGCTCCCAAGAGGATGATATATGTTAGCAGAGGTAATAGTTGTTGTTGTGAGACGTAAAACCGACGAAATTCGACTTTCGGTTTTATTGGTTGTTGTGATGGCTCTTTGAAGGAGTCCTCTCGAAAGGATCTCCCATAACTTCAGAGGCTTTTTTTCAGATATAGATATTTACAAGATATCATTACATTTAACTATACCTATTCTAATTACAATACAACAGTACAGGTGCGATACGTTTGGAGCGAAAGACAATGACTACCCCCATGGCCAATAAAAAAGACGCGCAACGTTAAACTAGCATACAACTAAACTACAAACGATTAGGAACTGGAAAGAGGCTGATCTAAGGCATGTAAATTTTTGTCTTAGTGGACATCTGACGATTACAGGGAGCAATGTTTTGCAAACGTCTTGCTTTTACTCACTGTATTGGTTGCTAGATACTGCAGTTATACTTCAAAGTGTATTGGCTTAAAAATTAGCTAGTCTTTTGATGAAATACTGTGCTCTAATTTGACGCACAAAAATTTGTGTTGGGTTGCCATTTTCTGAAGGGTATGGCCATAACTCACTCAACTGAAGCGATAACAACGACAGCAACAACAACAGAGAGTGAAAGTTAGAGGAACCTATGTAATGAGTCTAGCGCCTAACTGCCAATAGACCTTTTAGCTATTCTGCAAAAGAGATTGAATCGTGCGTTATTTTTTATAAATCTTTATACACGACATTCGATCAAGTGGCGTTAGAGCTTGTGCAGATTTGAAAATTCGGCACTAGGCAGCAGAATACCGTTTGATTTTGATCTTTTTCAGAATAGCTGAAAGGTCTATTCTCACTAGATCTTAGACCTTTTAAAAGAATCTGAATCGAACGATGTCTTGATGCACTTCGAAGAAATTTCGAACGTGCACAATAGTGATAGAAGCTCCAAAGCCACTCCATCGAGCATCTCGTATAAAAATGTATAAAAATAACGCTCGATCCAGGCTCTTATGGAGAACAGCTAAAACCCGGGGTGTACTATACATATTTTGGGTACGGGGACGTGCCATCGGGAAGGGTATCGATTTTCACGATTTTGGTATAAGGAATGGTATCGATCTTCGCAATTTTCGCAATTGGTATAGGGTCGGGTATGCATTTTCGGAAAATTGGTATAAAGTCGGGTATACTTTTTGAAAAATTGGTATAAAGTCGGGTATACATTTTGGAAAAATTGGTATAAGGAACTGGTATGTTTTTGAAACCTTGATGGCACGTCCCCGTCCAAAATCAGGTCAAGCACCTCCCCCCGGGAGCTAAAAGGTCTATTTCTAATGAGTATTTTTGCACAGCTTATCATAACCAAGTTTGTCCTATCTAATGCTGTTGCCAGAGTGATACTCAGCAGCGTCAAAAATATTTTTTTGAGGATTTCCAGATTTATCAAAATGTTTGCTTTACCTGTTAAGGTAGGACACCTATAACTTTTGGGCAAAAAGTGATAAATTCAAAAAAAATTTTGGCTATCACATCCCAATAGGAAAATATCTCTGCTTTAAGATTTTTTAAGAATTTCCTCTCTAAAAGTGATACTTTTTGCAGAAATTGTGAAAGTTTGAGGGGCATATTTTCCATAACTCCCTAGCAACACCCTTAGCAACCGATTTTCAGTGGTTTGGGGACCGTTTGTCTGATCTAAACCCTCCCAAGGAACTTCAAACATCAGATCTATTATGTTTAAGCCTCTGCGAAGGAGCAAAGAAGGATTCATACCGAGGTTGTGTAGAAATGGTTGAATTGTTGGCGATTGCACGCATTTGAAAGAAGTTTCTTTAGATTCTTAAAATGGGAAATAGAAGGTCAAGGTTAAACAGTAAGAGAAGGCGAAAATTTAAAGGAAATCGATACACAGCAGTTCAGAGAAAAGAAGAGTTAGAAATACAGAGAAATGTTTGTCCTGCAGAAAGCTTGGACGCTGCCTGCGAGAGCAGTAGTAGCAGCGGTTGCTCATCCTCGGCTAGGCTTAGGCCTAAGCCTGATTTGCCACGTTTCACCAAATCAGCTGTTGCTGGCAATCACCCGAACAAAGATATTATCAACGAAGAGGAAGACTTCAACATGATAATCTATTTTCCGATCTTAGTTTCAATGTTCTGTCAATTTGCCCGATGCAATCAGGAAGACTGCAACTCTCCACTCAAAATGGAAATTGATATGCAAAGGAAGAGTGGCTTATGCTATGAAGTCAAAATTTTTTGTCCAAATTGTAACTTCAGCCAATGTTTTGATACATCTGTTCGACAGTCAAAGCTTACTAATGCCAAAAGTGGGAAGCCATTCTTTGATGTGAATTTGAGAACTGTTCTTGCCTTTCGAGAATTAGGGAAAGGATATGAAGCTTTGGTGAACTTCAGTACAATAATGAACATGACAAAACCAATGACTTGCTCAAGTTACCAGAACTGCATTGATGAAATTCATAAAGCTTTTGAAGAAGAAAAAACATTGTCTCTAAAGAAGGTTGGCTTAATGGCATCATATACAACAACAAGTAAAGAAGCAAAAACTGCCAGTGAAGTATCACAATGTACAGTGTCCTTAGATGGCACATGGCAAACACGGGGATATTCATCAATTAATGGCATTGTCACTTGCATGTATGGAAATAAATGTTTAGATTACGAAGTCCTCTCTAAGCACTGCAGAGCTTGCTCAAAATGGGAAAAGACAAATAAGGACTCTGTAGAATATATTGAATGGAAAAGTAGCCACAAGTGTCCCGCTAACCATAGCGGATCATCATCATCAATGGAGTCAGCTGGTGCCCTTAAGATTTTTAAGCGATCAGTTGAAAAACACAGCCTTCAATACTCAAAATATTTAGGAGATGGTGACAGCTCTTCATTTTCCATTGTTCAATCATCCTATCCATATGGGCCAGGTGTGAAAATCGAAAAGCTTGAATGCATCGGTCACATTCAAAAGAGAATTGGAGGCAGGCTTCGAAAGCTGAAATCTGATTGGAAGGGGAAAAAGCTTGCAGATGGAAAAAGTATTTCAGGTGTGGGTAGACTGAGTGACAATGCTATAAACAAACTTCAAAACTACTTTGGAATTGCTATTAGAACAAATTTGGATTCTGTGTATGGAATGAAAAAGTGTATTCTTGCGTCTCTATTCCATAATTCCTCGATAGAAATTAATAAGCGTCACCAATTTTGTCCACGCACAGCGGACAGTTGGTGCAATTGGCAGAAAGAAAAGGCAGAAGGCAAAGAATCAAAATTTCAGCCAAAGCTGAATATCCCAGAGATCATCTTTGACATGATTTTACCAATATACAAGGAGCTATCTGCAGATGAGCTGTTAAACAAATGCCTCCATGGCAAGACACAGAATTCTATGGAGTCAGATGCTGGACAAATTCGATGAACTCACTTCGTGGAGCCGAAATGCACATCGGGGAGGCAGGATTCATAGATCGTTGCGGCATTTCCCTTTTCGTCGAGTGGCATTAGACTTTGTCGAGGGTACGGAGCACGCCTTTTCGTTGCGGCACGGTGTTGGCATGACTCTTCGTAGTGGCATTTTGTATGATATGACTGTTCGTCGAGCCACTTTACTCTCCGTCGAGGCACTTTACTCTTCGTCGCGGTGCTTTACTCTTCGTCGAGGCATTTTATTCTTCGTCGCGGTGCTTTACTCTTCGTCGAGGCATTTTACTCTTCGTCGCGGTGCTTTACTCTTCGTCGAGGCATTTTACTCTTCGTCGCGGTGCTTTACTCTTCGTCGAGGCACTTTACTCTTCGTCGCGGTGCTTTACTCTTCGTCGAGGCACTTTACTCTTCGTCGCGGTGCTTTACTCTTCGTCGAGGCATTTTACTCTTCGTCGAGGCATTTTACTCTTCGTCGCGGCGGTGTGATTGACAGGACTTTTGTAGTGACGCTCTTTCATTGACAGATAATAAATATTGCTGCTATTATTTCGCTTCACTTTCATCGGACATATGAGTTGCTGATGCAATGCGGAAGTCTAAAGTACGACCAAA
Organism: Aurelia sp. 4 Dawson et al 2005; assembly: GCA_964019985.1. Classification (NCBI taxonomy): domain Eukaryota; kingdom Metazoa; phylum Cnidaria; class Scyphozoa; order Semaeostomeae; family Ulmaridae; genus Aurelia; species Aurelia sp. 4 Dawson et al 2005. The sequence continues at coordinate 3,987,672 of OZ026494.1, read as the reverse complement.
AACTATGTAGAGTTAAAACGTTTTTCGATGCCATTTCGGATCTATTTGCTTAATAGTAAAAGTTAAGGTCTCTTTCGAAAGAGGAAGAGAAGCGTAATATCCGTAAGCAGCAATTTCGAAGTTTAAGCTTACAGAAGGGGGTTGAAATCAAGCCTCAAAAAAGGCAACTCTTATCCCACGCAGCCGTCGAGGTTGAAAGATATATGACTGAAAAGCTCTATCTTAGCTGTATCCAAATCTGTGCTCCGTTTATTTGTTAACTAAGTAGACTTTTGTCCAAATGCGAAGAAATGGCCAAGGGTTAGCAGATTTTGGGAAAAGCTGGTTTCCATAAAATCGGGGGAAGCAACAAGTCGCTACTGGAACGAATAAGACAGACTTTATCACAAAAAAACTGTATCCAGCATGGAAGGTTGTCGTGGTAATTGATGCTTTCCTTGAAAAACTATTCTATTTGAACTTTGATTTATTCGGTCAAGCATCTTAGGCCCCGTTCACACGGGAACGCAATCGTTCCGTTCCATATCGTTCCGTTCCGAAAAGTGGAACGCTCAGGGGTTGCGTTCACACGGGAACACTTGAAATAACATCGTTCCGTTCCAAAAAGTGGAACGATGAAAAAAGTGATACGAAAAGTGGAACGATACGCAATCGTTCCGTTCCGTTCCCGTGTGAACAGGCAATGAGGTCAAAACTGGTCCAAAAAACGGAACGATAAGATTTGTTTCCCTAAGCGCATGCGTGGATGTAGTTGTTACTGGGAAAAATGGCAAGGATTGAAGAAACAACTCAGAAACGGAACGATTGCGTTCCCGTGTGAACAGAAGCAAAAACCGATACGCAATCGTTCCGTTCCCGTGTGAACGGCCTATTTTTGCGTTCCAGAAACTGGAACGAAGATGGAACGGAACGATTGCGTTCCCGTGTGAACGGGGCCTTAGGCCCCGTCCACACGTATCCGGATATTTTTGAAAACGCCTCTTTTTTTATCCTTTTTGGGTTTGCGTTCACACGGAGACGGTGTTTTCGGTCACCAAAACGAACCTTTTCGAAAACGCTCTCCAGAGTGGATCTTTTTGAAAACGCCGTTTTCATGTTGTCGTGTGGACGGGTGAAAACAGAGCTTTTCGAAAACGCTGACATCACAGCATCGATTTACGACGTATCAGAGCATGCGCACGGATCTTTGGGGATCACACAAGGACATTTTGATTGTTTGTTTTCGTTCCAAATGTAATTGTTTAGAATCTAAACAAAATATTCTTTGAAAGAAATGAACAATATTTAGGAAGAAAAAGTGAATTTCGACTAAACTCTCTTGAGACAATCTTTCATGCTCGATACAGTCTTTTGTGATTAAGTCCCTGTTATTTGTTGTTGTAGCGACTTTGTGCTCCCCACCTTATTGAGAAAACCAGATTTTCCAAAATCTGCTAACTCTGGGCCATTTCTTCGTTTGTAGACAAAAACCTATTGGGTCGACAAATAAACAGAGCACAGATTTGGATACAGCTAAAGAAGAGCTTTTCAGCCATATATTTTTCAACCTCGACGGCTGCGTGGGATAAGAGTTGCCTTTTTTGAGGCTTGATTTCAACCCCCTTCTGTAAGCTTAAACTTCGAAATTGCTGCTTACGGATATTACGCTTCTCTTCCTCTTTCGAAAGAGACCTTAACTTTTACTATTAAGCAAATAGATCCGAAATGGCATCGAAAAACGTTTTAACTCTACATAGTTTTTGGTCGTACTTTAGACTCCCGCATTGCATCAGCCACTCATATGTCCGATGAAAGTGAAGTGAAATAATAGCAGCAATATTTATTATCTGTCAATGAAAGAGCGTCACTACAAAAAGTCCTGTCAATCACACCGCCGCGACGAAGAGTAAAGTGCCTCGACGAAGAGTAAAGCACCGCGACGAAGAGTAAAATGCCTCGACGAAGAGTAAAGTGGCTCGACGAACAGTCATATCATTCAAAATGCCACTACGAAGAGTCATGCCAACACCGTGCCGCAGCGAAAAGGCGTGCTCCGTACCCTCGAAAATGTCTAATGCCACTCGACGAAGAGGGAAATGCCGCAACGATCTATGAATCCTGCCTCCCCGATGTGCATTTCGGCTCCACGAAGTGAGTTCATCGAATTTGTCCAGCATCTGACTCCATAGAATTCAAATGAATCGCTTCATGGATTGATTTGGCAACGGTGCCCAAAAATAACTTACAGTGCAAGAAAAATTGTTGAAATAGCAGCAGCAAGTGCTGCTTGTCATTTGAATGATGGCAGAGAGTGCATAAGAAATGTTTTGAATAGAATGGAACTAAATGTTGGAGCTCATGCAGATAGAGGTTTGCAGCGTAGTGCATTGAAGCGCAAACACCATAGTGAATTGCGTAACTCAGAAAGAGCCAAAAGAAGAAGAAAAGCATTGAGGAGCATCAAAAAGGGTTGGAATGATAAGATAAATGAGGTAGAAGGTGAATCATATGGTTCTGGCAAGTTTTAGGTATGACAGGCTTTGTTGCAATTACTGGAAATATAAAAAAAAACTGTGTAAAAACTGTTTAAAAACTTTGCGTTTTAACGGGCGCATCAGAAATGTGGACGTAAATATTTCAGAAACTGTTCAAGTTATAAACTTGCAACTTTTACACAATAAACTTCATTCCTGTTCCTTGTGTATGGACTAAAATGGGCTAAATAAATGGTGTTTATGTTGCCTAATGATGATGAGGATTTTCTGCAAAATTTGCCAAAACGCATCAATTTTTGCAAATCCTTCAAAAATATTTCAAAAAGCATCTCAAAATTTATGTCTTTAGTACAAACACTAAAACAACTCTTATATAACAATTTTATCAAAAGCCCCCCTCTTTCTTGCTTATAATTTCAGAGGAGAATTAGTCCAAAGTGTGCTATTTTTCTCAAATGTATTTGTTGCTATGGCAACAGCTAATTTGCATATTGAATATTATTGATCAAAATATTTCGTAGAATCTCAATATTTATCATATCAATGCTTTCAGCATTAAATATATTAGGTATTCTAGAAGTTTGCAAAGTTATAGGTGTCCTACCTTAAGGCTTGCTAATCCGAGGATTTTCTTGCTGCTATAATTTGTGATGGTACCTGTTGAATTTATTCAATTAGTCAACAAAGAAGTAATTTAAGCAAACCATTGAAATTTGCAATTGCTTCCCGTTTGTGCTTTTCAGGCCCTACATAGACCTTTTAGCTATTCTGAAAAGAATCTCAATCGAACGATACTTTGCTACATTTTGTAGAATTTTCGAATGTGCACAATAGTGATAGAAGCTCTAACGCCACTCGTTCGAATCTCGTGTATAAAAATGTATAAAAATAACACTCGATCCAGGCTCTTTTGTAGAATAGCTAAAAAGTCTATTGGAAATACTTATCATCACACCATACTTACTGGGTGAATCAATAAGCTGCTGTACTTACATGGACACATTACCTTTAAGTGTTAATCTACGAGGTGTCCCACAAATCTTGCCCCTTATTTGTTGCTGCTGTGGAGGAGCTCTAGATTCGGTTATCTCGGTAGACAGTTGCAATTTACACAGTTGCATAGGTCAAGCTTCAACTTAGACTTTGAGTCTTTGTATGAGCCTATCTGAACTGTGGTTGCTGATTTATCGTAGAAAAGGCAAAGTAAGTGGTTTCTTCAAAAGCAGCACTTCTATTGTTTTCGAGCAATGTCAGAATCAAGTGACTTTCCCAAGAAATGGTTCTGGCGTCATGTTAAAATCTTTGCTAATTGTTTTAAAGAGTTAGCAGTGTTTTCTATTCATAAGACACCACTTTCTACCTTTTGAAAATGTTGTGAAATTTTAATTCGAAGCCATAGTGCTTTCTTTGAAAACCTACTTTATTTTGATATTGCTGGAGAACAATAGAAATGCTTTTTTGAAGCAACCACTTATTTTGCCTTTCTCAGCCATATATCAGCAACCGCGCGTTACATCGACTCAAGCAAGGTTTCAAACTCTAAGTTGAGGCCTGACCTACACGTTTTTTATATAAGAAACTTGGATCAGGCCATAGTGCTAAAAGTTTCTTAACCCTATTTTGGTTGGGGGGGGGGCAAATTTGCCCCCCCCCCTAGTAGATTTTGTTTAATAACTCTGCTAGGAAGATATTTATAGCCATGAAACTTCTTGACTTTTTGCAACTACTTATTGTACAACTTCTCAAAAAGTTTCATTAAAATATTTTGAAAAATGAGGGGGCGGGAGACAATTTTCTGGGACTGACCCTGGAAAAATCGCAAATTCTCAAATCTCAATTATCGCGAAAAAAGGAACGTAAGTTGAATATTTTGCAAATTTCTTTTGTAGTGTAGTGTTATTTGATGCATTCTATCACAATTATCATGTTTGGGTGGAAAATATGCTCCAAATTTAATTTTATTGCGATTTTCCTGATTTTAGTCAATTTTGCCGCTTTTCTTGACCACACAAAGGAAAATGCTGACGTGAGCAAAAATGAGGGCAAATCTTAGGTTGATTTTTACATTTTCAGACAGTACATGCCTGAGGCTATTAGCACACAAAATTTGGTCACTCTACCTATTACCAGTCAAGAGTTAGGTAGGGGGGGGGCTTTTTTGCCCCCCCAACCAAAATAGGACTATCAAATAGCCCAACCACTATAGGGTTAATTTAACATGAAATTTTGTACATTTTAGTACTAACAGTTTCTTAATTGGTTTCAATCGGTCACACTACTCTTGCCTTGACTGTAAACATACACGTTTTTTATAAGAAACTAGGATCAGGCCATAGTACTAAAAGTTTCTTAATTTCGAAAGAAATTTTGTCCATTTTAGTACCAAAAGTTTCTTAATTGGTTTCTTATTTTTTGAATGCAGAATTAGCAATGTGGTCGCTAACACTTTAGCAGATATGTTTCTTGACATTTGAAACATCATAAAGGAATAAAAAGTGCTCTGTTATGTAGAAAACACAAATGGTTAGATAATATTGCTCAAGAATAAAGGTTCAATGATCTATTTGCTATAATATCCATGCTTTTAACTTTGAAAAGTTACTTAGTACTTCTCAGACAGTACTACAGTTTCTTAAAATTTTGGCCATCTTAGTACTAGTTTCATATAAACCAGTTTCTTATGTAAAAAAACGTGTATGCAACTGTGTAAAAATCAAGAAAGTTCAATCTACAGCTCCTCCACAGTAGTAGCCACACAAACGGGACACAATTATTTTGGGACACCCTGTGACATGCAAAGGCTAACTTGAATGTGAAAATTTTTTGGTGAAACCACTTTTCTTTCAGACCCATAAATAGACCTTTAGCCATTCTACAAAAGAGCCAGGATCGAGCGTTGTCCGAAAGTTTATTTGTCCGCAATGTGATGATGTCCGAAAGTTTTTCGTTCGAAAGTTTTCAATTCATTGAAAATGGAAAAGCACAAAGAAACGTAACATAAAACGTAAATGAATCAATGTTTTACCACACTTAGGTCTCTTTGATGTCTTTTATTTAAAAGTTTGGCTTCTTGAAGCGTTTCTTGAAAAAAATTTCACGTATGGCAGCACCTTTAAATTTGGTTTACAGCTGGTTTTATCATTGTTCAATCTAACGAAAATTACATTCAAATGTCCTTGTTGATGTGATATTTTTAACATATATTTTGGTATAATGCTTGTTTTTTGATGTCGTGTTTGTCCAAAAGTTTTTTTTATCCGAAATTCCTGAAAAAGCGTCCGAAAGTATTTTTTCCGAAGTTTTTTGCCGAAAGTTTTCCATCCGAAAGTTTTCGATTTTAAATACAGTTTTATACGCGAGGTTATTTCGAGTAGTATTAGAGGTTCTATCACTATTATGCACATTCGAAAATTCTTCAAGTTGCAACATAATATCGTTCGATTCAGATTCTTTCCCAGAATAGCTAAATGGTCTACCGTATTGGGGAAATGCTAGTAAGGAGCTTGCGTGGCAACGAGAATTCCCATGTTCCATTCTGGCTCACAGTTTACTTGCCAATGATATTTCAATTCTATTTTTGAAATTAACAGTTGTACTGAATTCAGATTCTGATGGCAAGTAAATTATGTACCAGAATGGAATATGGAATTCGTTCCCATCTCTCACAAGCATTTATCTAATTTATGGGGCTAAAAGATGCATAATTTCATCAAACAGAATTTTCAAATTTAAGTTAACCTTCATCCTCCTCCTCCATCTCCTCATCATCCTCATCATGATCATTATTGTGATCATTATCATCATCATTATCATCATCATTATCATCTTCGTCATCATCGTCATCATCATCATCATCATCATCATCATCGTCATCATCATCATCGTCATCATCATCATCATCATCATCATCATCATCATCATCATCATTATCATCATCATCATCATCATCATCATCATCATCATCATCATCATCATCATCATCATCATCATCATCATCATCACCATTTATTTATTTTTAGTAGGCTTACATTAAAAATAGCTAAATCAGAGCTAGTTGAGGCCTACAGTAAAAACCCGCGTATAAGAACCTATAATTTTGCAAGTCAGCCTGATTAGGTTCTTATATATTGAAGATTTAGTGGGAAATTAGGCTGTTCAGGTTCTTAAATTGGTTCTTATTTCATTCAGGGTTTTCAGGTATTTCTTTCGTTCAGTTTGAGACCATTAATTTACTGTCAGTTCAAAGGCATCTGGGTTCATGAGGCCTCATTCTTAACGGCAGTCCATGGAAGAATCAGAAATTTTACAGAATGCAATGAAAAGCTTTCAAAGCATCTTTAGAGTTCTTTGCAATTTGCACATATCACAGTATCAGTCCATATAGCCTCGATGACAAAGCAGCTGGAGTTTTTGTATCTAATTTGGTGATATCTATGAATAAGAACCTATTTCAATTTTCAGGCTGAATTGGTTCTTATGTATTGGGGGTCTAAATTTCAGGATTTCAGCCTGTGGATTCTTAATCACTAGGTTCTTATACGCGGGTTTTTACTGTACTTTTAGAAGAAAGCTTTTTCAATTTGTGAAATAGATGTACTAAGAACAGCGAGCAGCCCCTGGAGATGTGACTTATAGATTGATATTTTAGTACTGAATATCGGCCCCTCTTCTACAGCCCGTCAGAATTCTGAACTTTCTTTACTCACCCGGTAGATTGCGTTGTGTTAACAATGGATGCCAAATTTTGCAATATTAATTGATATTTATTCAGGCTTTGTCAACAGATTATCTGTGTTCGACTAACTGTACGGGGTGACTTAGAAAAAGCGCAAGCAGTTACAACTTCTGATTGAGCAGCTCACGCGTTAAATCGTTTTTCTTGGAGCCGAAATTAGACTTATTACGTTGAGTCCTGGTAATCGCTACCATCCACCCACCCCCGCTCATACATATGCTCAGCTGGGGGGGGGGTGGGTGGGTGGGTGGTAGCGATTACTAGGACTCAACGTAATAAGTCTAAGCCGAAATCGGTCATCCTATTCAGATTCTTTATGGGATTGATTATCTTGAGAAGTCGCTATGAGAAACCTTCAAAAATTTCCTATCGTCACGAACAAATTTTTTAATATTCCAATTTTAGACTGTGTTCTCACGATGCCGGCACTTTTTGAAAACGATGAATAATGTGGCGGCTGCAAACTTTGAGCTAGCGTTCACACGATACCGGAACAATTTGAAAACGGTACCTAGGAATTTAGACGGCAAAAAAACTCGTTGGAACACTTTGATGCCAAAGAAGCGTAACTACACCTTAAGAATCGACCAGTCTCGTTCCAAAAGCGTCTAAAATGTTTTCATCATTTTCAGGTGTTTACACGATGCCGTTTCCAAAATGTGCCGGTTAGAGTTCCGTTTTCAAAATCTTCCGTTTTTAAAATCTGCCGGCAAAAATGTGCCGTTGTCGTGTGAACGGGAGGCCTATCCATCGATTTTTCACCGTTTTCAAAATGTGCCTGCAGCGTGTGAAGGCAGTGACTTGATAAAGCTTTCGCACGTGATTTCCTCTTGGGAGGATGAAAGTATTCCCTCTCCAAGGGATTCATTCTTCCCAAGTGGCAGATAAGTTGCTAAAGCCTGGTTTTCATTAAATCGTAATTCATCGCCGATCATTGTCATACAGCATCGCCGATGATCGCCGATGCTCTAAGACAATGGTCGGCGATGAATTACGATTTAATGAAAACCAGGCTTAATATTTGTAAATGTCCTCGTTGTTGGGAGGGAAAACCGCTGAAATGCTGATCGTCGTTAAAAATACAAGGTTTTTTTTTAAGAAACTAAGTACTTGCGCCAGTACTGAAAGTTTCTTGAAATTATCAGATTTTGAGTACTCAGAGTTTCTTACGAGTTTCTTGAAGGTTCCGTAACAATCAACAAGGGCAGATTTCGTAATACAATAGCATCAGTCGCTTTGGTTCACACGTCAATTCAAAGCGATTAGCGAATGCAGACAAAAGAAATTCTCTCAAGCAGAAATTCAAAACAAACGAAGCCGCGAAGTTGGCCTGAAACCAGTACGGCAAACTATCGTTTGGTGCGGGTGGTTCATCAGGGAATAGTAAGATTTGAATCAATTTGAAGCATTCCATCTGAAAATCAAATCTATCCCTTTTCCTATGATATCCAGGCTAGATGGATTAAGTGAATATTTTGATGGTGAATTGACGTTTCCGTAGGCATGGCCTATTTCAGATGCCGGAAAGTGGTAGGACATTTACATTAGATAAAAACCCATCTTTGTGAGACTACATTTTATCATTCTTAATAAATGGATTTAATGCGAATAGATTTGCCTTTTTCCTAACTTATGGCATCACCTCGACTATTTTTAAGCCTGAAATGTCGTAGCAAAATTTGGTCCGTAATTATTTACCTTAACCCTTTCACCCCCGGAAGGGCAATATGGCCCAACAGTATTCATTGAGATCTGCAAATTTTTCAGGGGGTAAAGCATTTGGAATTGTGATTGGTTTGAAAGGTTATGCACATAGCATTTATCCACTGCTTACTGAATCACTGATTATGATACCCCCTGGAAAACGACAAGCTACATTAGGTTTTCCTGTTAAGCTTTATTTTAGCCGGGCGTGAAAGGGTTAATAAAGACGTTGATTTTGCTCTTAAACAATACACGTTTTTTTATAAGAAACTTGGCCATAGTACTAAAAGTTTCTTAATTTCACATGAAATTTTGTCCATTTTAGTACTAAAAGTTTCTTAATTGGTTTCTTATTTTTTGAATGCAGAATTATCAATGTAGTTGCTAACACTGTGCCAAATATGTTTCTTGACATTTCAATCACGATTAAGGAATAAACAGTGTTCTGTTATGTTGAAAACACAAATGGTTAGATAGCATTGCTCAACAACAAAGGTTCAACGATCTATTTGCTATAATATCCATTAATTTAACTTTGAAAAGTTTCTTAGTACTTTTCAGACATAGTACTAGAGTTTCTTAAAATTTTTGCCATCTTAGTACTAGTTTCTTATAAACCAGTTTCTTGATAAAAAAAACGTGTAATGCATTTCAATTGAAATGGACCATGATTACGAAAGTATCAGTTAAATGATAAATAATTCCATGAATGTATCCAAGCAGCATATCATTTGACAGAAGGAAGATTGTACTTTCAGATGGCATACATTACATCTACTCAAATTTTTGTAGATTTTAAAGATTTTGAATAGTTTTATGTTGTTCATTTCTCTGAAACACCCAGATTACGGCACTTCGTTCCGTTTATTCAATTCAAAGCTAGTTGATGGAGATAAATAGTTAACTCAAAGCTGCATATGTAAGTTTGAAATTATCTTATTTGATGATCTGGACACCTGCGAGGATACCAAAACTTGTCTTAGGATCCACTTTTTATGGGGAAAACCACCCACCCGTTTTGAACGATTTTTGGCGAATTTTTAGCCAAATCCACCCGCGTTCAGGGAGAATTTTCGGAAAAAGGAACCTTGCTGAGAGAATTTTGAGCCCAAAACCCATCCTTATGGTTGGCACATGCTGTACCTGTATCTTCTACATATTATGAACCCCCCCCCCCGGGATGTGCGAGCACACTGTTTAGCTAGAGAAACGATGAATCTTGTAGACGTTTCCCATGTCCAAAATTCATAGACAAGTCAAAGGATTGGCTTTCATTGTATTTCAAGTTCGTTTCCCTTTTTGCTTTTATTCTAACATGAAACCCTTGTCATTATTTTGCACCTGTATTAATTCATAGATGCTACTGACCAATTCATTACCACAATCCCCCTAATCCCCCTAATCCTTTTAAATTTAAGTCCCGTTTTGATTTGATCTTGACGACAAAAACATTTCAGTTTCTTATTTGGGCAATGTACAATATAACCATAGACCTTTTAGCTATTCTACAAAAGAGCCTGGATCGAGCATTATCTTTATATGTTTTTACACACGAGGCTCCATCGAATAGCGTTAGAGCTTCTATCTCAATTGTGCACATTCGAAAATTCTACAGAATGTAGCTCAAAATGTCGTTCGATTCTGATTCTTTTTAGAATAGCTAAGGTCGATTGATCTATGGCATCTTGTAACACTTATACTTATTAATCATTATTGTTATTTTCAATTATCTTTATCATCATCATTATCATTTTCTGTTTTACACTCTGAGCATTGTACCAATATTCGGTCCTGCTCAGCGTAGATTACGTCACTTAGCGCCGTTCATTCGCTTCAAATTCAAATGAAGAAATAAATACTCGTTAACTTCATGCGGTGTAAGTGTAAACGACGCGGAGATAAGATAAAATATATTATTGAGATGTCTGCCTTTTAATGCGTAAAATAAAACATTTTCTGTGAATAAACGAAATCAGCAACAAATCATGAATAATAAACATCAAGGAGCATGAGAGTGTAAATTTATTTACGATAAAATTTAGTTTACATGATGGAAATATCACCGGTGCCATCTGCATCAAAAATTAATGTCTCTAAGTTAAATATATAGGGGGTGAATCAGAAAAACTTGCGAACGAGAATGCATGCTATGTTTCGGTTTTTTGCAGAGAAACAGTAGATTTGTTGTAGCCGAAAGCAGATAGAGCACAATATAGTTAGACCGAAATAGGCCTAAATTAGCTTTTAAATGGCCAACAATATGTTCGGTTTACTCTAAAAGCAGCAATGAATGAATGAATAAAAATACTTTAATGCTGGTAGGTCAAGCGTGCAATTAAATATTTTGCATACATTTCAAACGATGCCCTATTTCTATAGTACCTCTACAATCTTTGTTTCATCATTTCTGAAATTGTCTTTTGTGAGTCTTTTGCACATCCAGATGTCATTTCTCATCTCATGTTAATCCGTTTTTCAAAAATAACAGGCTATGTTTCACAATCAACTTTCAATGCTTCCTAAGAGCCACCAAATCATTTGCTCCACTCAGCTGTTGCTTAAATGCTTTTTCGTATTGGTTAATTAAATGAACGGGGATATAGCAGTCCAGTCCAGACATGGCACAATGGAATGACACACTCCACTTTTTTTTTAATTGTTTTGATCGATCGAGAATATCAAATACTATAAGTTATATTCAGCTTGATCCAGTCCCCCATTCCAGCTACACCTATTTATAAGAAACTGCTTATACGAAACTCAACTCTCAGATCGCTACGCTGGGTACCAGAGCCTCAAAATTTAAATAAAAAGAAAAGAGAGAAGGAGGAATGGAGGCTGTGGTCAAATGATAACACAACCTCATTTTTGTGCCGATCAGAATGATTGTGAATCAATGCGAATCAAATCACACTTTGCGCCATCATAGTAATCAAGAAACACCCCTTATATAGGCCTTAAAATGGCGACAAACAAAGGCCAACCAAGAGATGACACGTGCAAGGAATGCTGGATGAAGCAGATCCTAAAGGGAGTCGACATTGTTAAACTGGTCTTGTGTTAGTTAACGTCTATTTTAAATTTTTCCAATGAGATCGCGTTTTGAAAGCGAGACCCAATCAGATAGCGTCTGATATGTTCTGTTATTGGTTCAAGTGTCTTATCTGTGTTCATTCCATTTAATTGACAAATGAATGCAGAAATATTGAAAACTCTACGATTGATAATTCTGGAAGTTTATCTCCAGATTGCAAATATTTTATTTGCATATAGAATCAAGAAACATAAACAGAAAATGAAGCTTTCATTGATGAATTATACTATACGATGTTAAATATCTGCAATGTAATAATGAAACAGCTAGATCCATTATATTTTTCTTACACTAATCAAGAGCATGCTGACGATATGCAAGTGGCCTAAGTATTTGATCGCCCTAAATTTACTTAAATTTGTTATCTCAATAAACAAGATGGCTAAAGTGTTGATTACATCGATTTGCTGATGTGCTCTATCTGCTTCTTCTTCTCTGTTCTCCTTGATATAAAACATTTTATAACCCACCGCTAGAAGCTTGCGATTGCCATTTTCAGTCTCACTCTAACATGTCATGTGACAGCAGACATTAATTTCGCTGCGCAGGAAAAGGAGACGCTGTCACATGCTGGTTGTCATGTGCGAGACTGCAAATGGCAGCTGCAAGCTTCTAGTAGTGGGTGGGTTGTAAACTATTTTTTATCGAGGAGAACAGAGTAGATGACGCAAAAAAATACCATCAACTTGCTCAACTAATCAAGGTAATCAGCACTTTAGCCATCTTGTTTATTGTGAAACCCGATTTAACTAAATTTAGAGGACGATCAAATGCTTAGGCCCGGGGGGGGGGGGGTACTTGGCCTACGAACATACGGGAACGTGCCACTGGAAAATGTAGAAAGCTACCTTGTCCCGGAGTCAAATTCCCGAAAATGATACCCTGTCCCGGAGTAAAATTTTCTTAAACAATACCCTGTCCTTTAGTTTCTTTGGACAAAGTTGTGCTCTGCAAGGAAATTTGTACGAAATCTATCGAAAATTGTGGAAATATTGCCATCCAAGCGATTTGAATCACATTCGCAGAGTGCAAATGGCCTAAAACGACCTTTTGGAGTCAAAAATGATAAATATGGACCCTGTCATGGTAAAGATTTTACAAAAATGATACCCAGTCCCGGAGTCGGAATCCTGAAAATGATACCGTGTTCAGCGGCACTTCCCCGTACGGAAAAATATATGAGTACCCCCCCCCCCTGTACTTAGGCCACTTTCATATCGTCAGCATGCCCTTACACTAATGATGGCTTATGAAAAGAATAAAAAGCTGTGAAGTACAAAATAGGAGGATAGAGTGAGGGGCTAATTTTTTCAAATATCATATGCCTGACTTTTTAGTTTTTGTTTCTCTTAAATTGTTAATTTTCGTGTCTCAAGAGGGATTGAACGATTGTTATTAAAGCCAGCAATAACTTTTTGAGACAATGTTTGAGTGTTTTCTTGTTCAAACAATGCTTGTCTACTGGCCAGCCAGCTAATCAAACATTTCTTTATAAATAGTTGTTTTGCTTGCTCAAATCCTTCAACGGAGTTTGAACCAAACAAAAATCACAGCAACCTACCTGAGGTAATGCATAAATAATTCAAAACTTTAACTTATTTCAACGGAATCTCCTATTTTCTTTTCCTACATTCCTTCATAGCTCCCTCACTTGGTCACATATCCGCATACTATCATTTGACAATAAGCACCCAGACTAATTTTTGACTTTTAGTTTCTGCTTTTGACGTGTTATTCTAAAAATTAAATAACTGTTGGCCCGTTATGAAGCCAAGCAACAATTGAATTACGGCGATGTCATAGACTTTCTAGAATTGAATTCAACACACCATAAACTTTGTTCAGAATTAGTTGGTGTTTGACAGTCAAGTTTTTAAAAACGAAAAGTTGCTGCAAAGACCCCGTTTACACGTTGCCGGTAGAATTTGAATATGACAGAATTTCATGCCGCCTTGGAAAATGAGCTCCTGCCTACACGATGCCGATAGAATTTGAAAACACCATGAAAAATTGCCGTTATGGCCTCCTGTTTACACCATGCCGGTAGTACTTTATGTAGATCCTATAGGTAATAACAACTGACTTCAATCCAATCAAGGTAGATATAACAACGAAAACAGTAAGGACAATGGGGAGCATTAAAAATATTAGCCTCGTGACGAAAGTGGCTTAAAATTCTACCGGCAAAGTGCGCTTACACGATGCCAGCATACGTTTCAAATCTTTAAAAAGCTGGGTGTAAAATTCAATGACCTGTTTCTTTGACCTGAATAGCTGAATGGCCTCAAAGAAACTTGAACTATTTCACTGTAAATCTGCCGTTGGACTTTTCTGAAATCTTCAATATTTTCAGAATTACAGTGTTTTTCTTCTTTGTTAGGAATTCAAGGAATTTTTGGAAAAAAACTTAAAACTATCGTAATTCCTAAACCTCTTGACGAAAGATCAAATGATTTTCGAGAAAACCATAGTTTATGGATGCCTACAATATGGTATCAAGTAAAACTGCTTCACTCTTCTGGTTTGTGATTTAAAAATTTGATGATGTCACATCATAAATTCAGCTGAAATATAAAATAGGCTGTAATTTCAAGAAATATTCAAGATTTCTGAATTTTTTTCGTAGATTTAAAGATTTGGAACCTATGCTCACGATGCCCGCAGAATCTGAAAATAGCTGAAGTGTAGACTTTCCCATTTTGCAAATCAACACAAAACTCTGCTGGGAGAATATGGAAATTCTGCTGGTGTCGTGTAGACGGCAAGCCAAAACGGCACATATTATGCCGTTTTCAAATTCTGCCGGCATCATGTAAACGGGGTTTAAATCTCAATTTCATGTTGTTTTCATTTGTTCAGTCTGATTTGATTAAGCAGATCATTTGATAATTCAAGGATTCAGTCGCTTGAGAATTCAATCAACATTTTAGAATATTTGAAAATCAGTTTTACATTGCCCGAAAATCCAGTTCCTTTGTAGTTCTATCGTATACACCTAAGATTGCAAGCTCAAATTTATGGAAATTTGAATTTCAGTCATAAGTTGTGGAGGGATTGCATGCACAATTTAGTATTTATCTTTCAGGTTAATTCATCGATGACTGAATTGCCATTTTTGATTAATAATTTCAGTTTCAAAGATTCATTGGTCGACTTTTTACGTCATAAAAGTGACACACACTGGTTGTGATTGTTTCACTGTAAAATGTGTATTATATGTGACCTGTTTATATGTGAATACGATAAGCTATCGTGAGCTCCCAATTCAACAGCGTGTTTTCCTAAGAGTTATAAATGATTTTTTTTTGTATCCTGCATTCCTTGCACATGTCGTCTTTTAGCTGGCCTTTGTTTGCCGCCATTTTCATGTCCCATGAAAATTGCGACAAACAAAGGCCAGCTAAGAGACGACACGTGCAAGGAATGCTGGATGAAACAGACCCTTTAATATTGCAGAATAGTTTGTAGGTTTTACTATACAAAGAGCGTCGAGTTGTTTTATTGGATTTACATAATCTTTGGTGTTCGTTCATGTTGAAGTCCGAGCGAAGAGAGTGCTTTACTTCCGTTTGTAAACATTGGTCAAGAGCAAGTTTCCTTGCGCTATTGTCAAATATTCGTAATGAATTTGATTCAAAATTTACAATGCAATAAGGGAGCGGCCATTTTTAATCCTTGGTACCGAGGCGGAGGATTTTTGGCAGGGGTAGGAAAGTTTTTTCCGTTATTTTGCGGGGATACAAAACTTTTAAAAGCAATTTTATGGGGTCCTAAACTGTTTGGCTTGTAAAAATTTTAGATGAAGTCATTGGTCAATTAAAGAAAAGTTAACAGACATCTGGAAATTATGAATCACTTAACCAGTATGAACATCGCCTGGCACAACATGGTATCGGTCCACATATCTATGTATTATGGACAAAGACTTCTGCATGGGGTGCTAAACCATTTTGCTGAAAGATGATAGGTTGCAAAAATTTTTTCTATGTTCGAGGTGGGGTATGAAATTTTCTCTAATTGTGGAAAATTATCCTACGCTCTGGTGCCCAGGATTAAAAATGATAGAACTATGCTATATTTACGTTTTCATTTGACCTGTTCAATGCTTTTTAGTGTCTTTTCAATGTTAGTCCTAAACTTTCGTGCACGTTTTGCCTCAATTGCCATTGTTCATTTCAATGACAGCAACAAATTAGAAAGCTCTGACTGCACGTTTCATTTCTTTTGGCTCATGGCTTATTTATTGATCTTTCCGACCAACGGAACGGACATCTCATTTAAACAATATCTGGTAAGTAAAGTTGACTAGAATATTCACGGTCTGTAGGAAACGCTGAACTTAGGAAAAATAGTTGCGTTTTATAAATCAAGTTATTCCTATCCTAATTCATTATTTCCGCGCGATATATCAACTTATTTTCCTTTTGTTTGTACTTCTCCTTAGAATGTGCCATTTTAATCTAAGCACGTGGCGTCAGATTGACATCACCAAAACAAACAGTCAGGGGCTGTTTTGACAGACCTTTCGAAGGCCTTCGACTTTCTTGATCACGATCTACTAATCGCAAAATGGAATGCGCATGGTTTCAGTAGATCTGCCTTGCTGTTCACGTATAGGTATCTCGATAACAGGTAGCAGACGGTAAAGGTGAATGGTTCGTTCAGTACGTGAACAAAAGCCTCTCTGGGTGTACCACAAGGTTCAGTCTTGGGACTCCTTTTGCTTAACATATATCTGAATGACTTGTTTCAGTTAGAGAATCTTGTTGCAAAACTAGAGAATGACGCTCTCGCGATAAGTGAATCGTTTCCAAACAATCGTATGAATTTAAATGAAGATAAATGTCATTTTAATGATCTTTGGTGGAAAGAGCTACGAAGTCTCCGTTAAGATTGTCAAAAAAGTCTCCAACACCCTGTTTACACAATGCCGGTAGAATTTGAAAGCCGCAGAAATTTATGCCGCCTTGGGCAATGAGCTCCCGTTCATACGATGCCGGTAGAATTTGAAAGCGGCATGAAAAAGTGCCGTGTTGGCCTCCCGTCTGTCCGATGGCGGTCGAATTTTATGCTCATTCCATAGACAATAGCAACTGACGTCAATTGTCAATGAAGATAGATGAAACAACAACATTGAGGACAATAGGGGAAATTAAAGATTTTAGCCTCGTGACGAATGCAGGATAAAATATTACCGGCAAAGTGCGTTTACATGATGCCGGCATGATTTGAAAACGGCAAATCAACAAACTTTGCCATTTTGCTAACCGACACCAAATTCTGTCGGTAGAATTAGAAAATTCTGCCGGAATCGCGTAGACGGGAGGCCAGAACGGCAATTTTTCATGCCGTTTTCAAATTCTGCCGGCATTGTGTAAACGAGATTTACAGCAAATTGTGATCTATAAAAATCTCCTTCATTTATCAGTATTCTTTTTATTATTTGCGTTTGAGTCGGAGGAAGTTCTAGTGTAAAGCTTTCTTTGCATATAGGTTTTTTATATCCGACAGTAAAACAAGAAAGTTTCAGGAACGTGCGGAAGAATTCAATCTTACAATACATTTAGTATTTGTTCTTGCCATTGCATTAATTTTTTATTTTGGAAGTCATCATTCATGGGATTTCAAACAGATATGCTAATACTATATAATTTTTGTATTGGGTGCAAATTCAGTTTGAAATGTTCAATTCAAAAATTCATTTTAGCGAATTTCACGAGGCCGAAGTCATGGATTCTCACAGGAAGAATTTTAACAGCTGAAAATTTTTTCTATAAAAAGCGAAATCCGCCTTCAACAAACCATTTCAGCTTTTTCCTCTGTTCTCTTTACAGTATTAGGCTGCTTTCACATTAAAAACTTGTTTATTTGTGCATGCTTTTGCATGCGTAAACGCGTCTTTGTTTAGGTTTTGCTGTTCAGATCAAAGTCTATCTCGCTTACACGTGCGTGCAAATAATCTTCCTGCTAACCAGCAAGTTTTTTCGCATGTAGATGTTTTGCTGTCCGAACATTTTAAGGGATTGGTAGGGCGAAAAACTGCACGAGCGTTTTTACGCGCTTACAAAAGATTGTACAATGTGGATGCAGCCCTAGGCTTTTGTCGCAGATGGAAAGGCGTGGAGGCCCAGAATACCAAGGGGTTAACTTAACTTGCCCATAGTATGGGGTTGTGCCATTCTTTAGGGTATCTTTTTCATGGTCGAATTTATGGGCATGGTTTTCAACAATGCTTTACATTTTCCAGATTAATGGACAACTTTTTTGGTATTTCGGATTAATGGGTATGGTTTTCAGAAAATTTCCCGGATTAATGGGTATTCTTTTCATGAATTTGTCCGGATTATGGGTGGTACTTTACGACTTGAATGGCACGATCCCGTATCTTGGAAACTCAAGTGACATCGGCGAGGGCAGAATAATTTACTATGAAGATTTCAAGATGGCCCTTTATAAAACGAATCAAGTTGCAAAACTTACTAAGTCCGGTAAGAAAAAACAATCCGTATTTCAAAGCTCTCTGGATAAAAAGACAATGATATATGCGAATACATCATTTAATAGTGGACATATTCAAATAGATTTCTATCTTACTTAACTGAAATTTTCCACTCTGTCTTAAAACACGAGAGATTGGGAAAACATAGAGCAACAATGGGAGCCTTTCCCAAATTTTACTAGGAAAATTCTAGACAATTGCAGGTCTTGGGGGAGGGGGCATTTGTATTGTAATGTATCAGGAGACGAGATCTGTCAATTGTCTCTTTAGCAGCAAGACGCGGACGTCTTTGAATACCCAGTTACTTTTTTATGTTTTTAGAAGATTATTATTTCCCAGTCTTTTCCCTCCCAGGAAGGTGCTTGTAGACAGACCAGTTCTTTAAGGACAGCTTGCATTCTCGAATTTCCATCATTTATGAATGCGCTCATATTGCATTTTGATTCCCTTTTTTACGCAGTTTGCTTTCTGCTTCCCCGTTTTTGAGGACGTCCTGTTTTTGCAGTGTGGCCTTCAAAGTATACTTTTCAGGTTGTCTGTTTCAGAATAGAGGGCTACGTACAATAAGTCTCTCGAGACTCGCAAAAGTTTTGAAGTTGATTTCACTTTGTAATTTACATCCTCAAACAAAAGAATTATTCTGGCGTCTTCTTGACTCAATCGCTTCTTCTTGCTAAAACTGCCTAATAGAACAAGGACAGATTTTGTAAGACAATAGCAGCAGTTCCTTTTATTGACACCTAAATTCAAAGAGATTTGCGATTGCAGACAAAGGAAATTCCTTCAAGCGAAAATTCAAAACAAACGAAGGAGCAAAGTTTCTCTGAAACCCAGGTGGCTATCTCACTTTTTGTGCATTCCACAAATGGTTTTTAAGAGCTAACATGAGCGCATATTGAAAGAAGGAACATATATCTAAACATCTACCGCGGGCTTTGAATTTTTGTTGTTCAGAAGCTGAGAAGTAAGTGCTTTGATTGCACCCAAAAATACGAGAATTGAAGAATCGCCTCCAAATCGGTTCCTATACCAAACAAGTAAAATGCCCGTGGTAGATATCTAGATATATCCTTCTTCTTTCAATATACGCTCATGTTTGCTCTTAAAAACCATTTCTGGGATGCACAACAAGCGAGATAGCTACCTGGGTTTCAGAGAAACTTTGCGCTTTCGTTTGTTTTGAATTTCCTCTTGAGAGGATTTCCTTTGTCTGCAATTGCAAATCTCTTTGAATTTAGGTGTCAATAAAAGCAAATGAGTCTTACAAAATCTGTCTTTATTGCCTAATAGCCAACGAGAGTAGCCTGTGCCAGACTATACCCGTGGAAAAGATGAGTGTACCTTGTCAGTGGGAATTTTCTGCATGTAGGCTACATCAAGGGAAAATTTTGCAGTACGAAAGATTTGCGTCAAATCAAGATAAAGTGATTTTGCCACCTCAAGAATAGATTTCACTAATTCTGCGCTGCCAATCATGGTAATTGCAGGCAATGTTTACTTTGATTTGATTTAATGCCCACAGGTCTGAAAATCAAAAATGGAAACTGATTTATCTTAGGCCCCGTCCACACGTATCCGGATATTATTGAAAACTTATCTTTTTTTATCCATTTTGCTTTAGCGTCCACACGGAGACGGCGTTTTTGGTCACCAAGAACGCAGCTTTTCGAAAACGCTCTCCAGAGTGGATCTTTTTGAAAACACCGTTTTCATTTACGACGTATTAGAGCATGCGCACGGATCTTTGGGGATCACGCAAGGGCATTTTGATTGTTTATTTTCTTTTGTCAAAGTTCGATTAGCGCAGTTTAAATGCAGCAGCGTCTTCGTGTGGACGGGGATATTTCCGAAAACGCTCCTCTACGCGGATATCTTTTTATACGGATAAAAAAAGATACGTTTTCAAAAATATGCGGATACGTGTGGACGAGGCCTTATCAGGAGCCTGAATCGTTTGCTTCACAAAATTTGCTTTTGCTATAGTCTCGCTACGATTACATTGACTGTACAGGCCATATCAAACATCAAAGTTATTTAGACCAGAGATGATCCGAGGTTTGCTTTTTCCATTAACTAATCGAATAACGAGTTCAAGACGTCGAAACAAACAGCTTGGAGATTGGCACTAACTCATCCACTTTAAGAAGTCTCAAGAGGACGTTGAATTTAACAGCTCTTGTGAGTTCAAGCAAAGTTATTCAGTCAAATAAAAACTTTTAGGACGCCAGCCAGCTGTGCTTTTAGAAGTATTTCAATTTTCAAATCAACGCATCTTGCGTTCTAATTAATGTCATTTGATAAATGATTTCATCATATTTTTCTTCTAAACAAATTGTTAATCTTTCCTTCAAACCTCTGTGGTTTTATTTGTAATATCACCAGCAATGTACATATTATACATTATGAGGTCTCGTTTGACTCCAACTGAATCCTGCAATATTGCTCCGAAAGTTTTCGATTTCTGTAATTGCTGGAAAAATTCGTCTGGCATATCAGCTTCAATTGCCCATAATAGTAGCATCAAAGATGTTTTCTGCTGTGATTTTAAATTATTGTGTTTAACAAGGTCGCCAATTATCTTTTTGATATCAATCATATCATATCGCAGCCTTTCTCGTCCAACTTGTACGCTGTCCGCGCCTTCTTTTGCACCTTGAATAATCTTCGTGTTGTCCAAAGCAACTTCTTTGGCTTGCGCTAAAGTGTCTTTATTTTCAACGGCTAATTTATCGCGCTCGACAGACAATTTTTTATTTTCACCAGGCATGTTCTTATTTTTGTCGGATGATTTCTCATCTTCATCTCCAGATTTCTTCTTTAACCCAGCAGATATCCGTGATATTCTTCTTCTACGCCTTGAACTCATTCCTTCTTTTTGATTATCCGTCAATTCAACAAGTTCAATATCCCCGCTTTTCTTGTCCTCTCTGTTTTTAGACTTTTTCAATCTCTCAGCAACAACGCTCTGCACGCGACCTTTCTTATTTCCAAGATCTTTAAGGATTTGTGATAATTTGTCAAGATGAGCAGCTTGCTGCGATGCAGGTCTCTCAGTAAAATCGCTTTCGCGCCTTCCTAACTCAATATCATAATCTTGATTTGTTTTTTGATTTGTTCCGAATTTTTGCCCAAGTCTTAGATTAATGTCACTGACATCAAGTCTCTTGGAGGTATTACTCTGCTGTGAGCTTCGTCGGTCCTCATCTTTCAAATTCTCCATAAATGATGTAGTGATCATTTGGGAGGAATCTCGCCTTTGTTTCAAATCACTGTGCTTTTCATTTACATTGTCATCATTACCATTTTCATCCTGGTCAGTTTTACTGCTGTCAAACTTATAAACGAGATCTTGCGGACTGATAAGCAACTCTCTTCCTTCTTCTGAGTTTTTATCTCCTCTTAAACTCATCTTCTTTCGTCGCTCATGGCCATCATTTGAATCTCTGTGATGAATTTGCACAATATGCCCTACCTTGAAGTCATTCACGGGTGAGTTCACATCAAGAATTGTGTAATTTTGTTTCCTTGCCATATGTGCGTCCATATCGTCAGCACCTCTTTCTAGCCCAAAACTACTGCTGTGTTCAGAATTGAAGTTTTTATCTCCAATCTCAGTCTGATTTTGGCAGGTGTACTTTTCATTTTCAGGGGAAACAGGTGGTATCTGATTGATTGACGTTTCTTGCTGCAAAGCCTGTCTATCAACGCTAATATCTCCTGCTGATGTATCTCTATTGACGTTAGATAATTGCCCTGGTTTCTTTCTTTCCACACTAGCACCTCCTCCTAGGACCTCTCTGTCGACATCAGAGCCTTGTATTGGCTCATTTCTATCCATATCAGATCCTCGTAGTTTGGGTCCACTTAGCAACGAACCGTTTTCGTTACTATCTATCGAAGAATGTTGTTTTATGCCAGTGCCACAGGCCGCTATTGTTTCTTCGTGGATTTGTTTATCAAATTCAATGTTAGATGTTTTCCTTATCTCTGCTTTCGCTGTATTTAAGATATAGTCTTCACTGTGTAAATCTTTTTGAAGCGAAGACCTTCCTGGCTTTGAATCTTTTTCAACTGCCGAATTTATGGGAACTGAGCCATAATTATGCTGCTCGTGGCTTTTAGGATTTGCTTCTTTGAAGTTTGCGCCAGCCTCCACGTTTCCGTCGCAACTTTCAACAGAAGTTTTCCCGACAGAAACATTTTGCTTATTGCCACACGTTGGTATGCTAGATGCGAAAATGTCCTTGCTTTCATCTAGACCGGTATTTGAAACATCAACATCTCCTTCGCAGTTTTCACGGACATTTTCGCGATTATTTGTATTCAGAACACTTGCATATTGTTGATCGTCTAACCGCTTCCCTTTTCCAGCAGCTTCTTGCGATAATATATTGCTTGTGTTATGACACATCCACATTGCTGTGCCTGCATCTTCATCACGCATGTTCGAAGCTACTTTCATTGAGATGATGTTATCATAAGCTGGATTTTCATAAACTTGATTTTCTTCTCTCCTTTTAACCTAAAAGACAGTCAATTGTGTAGGAATAGACATAGACGTAGGAACCAGGGGGCACTGGGGTCACGTGTCCCCCAACATTTTGCAATAAACAAAAGAAGTGCCTCTTTTCTCTTGGGCTCTGCATAACACAAGTGCATTGTATTGCAAATGGCTTCAATTCGCTTGACCGAACAACAACTTTCGAACTCTCTTTTTTTCAGAATGTATATTCTTTTGGAATTTTTCTCTGCGAAGTCTGCCAACCCTACCATTTTCAGAATGTGTATTCTTTTGGCATATCTCTCTGCGAATTCTGCCAGCCCTACCGTTTTCAGAATGCGCAGTCTTTTGGAATTTTTCTGTGTGAAGTCCACAGCTTTTAGAAGACTTCGCAAGCTTCAGATGCCTAAAGGAATATGCCTTAAGTTGACATGCTTACTACCGGGTGAGCCAGGAAAAAATTGTCACTTTGGAAAATTTATACCCTAAAGAATATCTCACAGGTCGAAATGATTCAAATTCTAGTTAAAAGCCGAAAGATGGAAGTATGTTTTTAATTTTTGTCGCTGTCTTATCAGCACTAGAAGTATCGGTAAATTCAAGTTAATAAAAATTTTCGTTGTTGCAAAATGGCTGGAAAGGGCCCAAAACATTGATCAAATGGTAAGGACTCTCCTTACACAGAACATACTCCATAGACGTTTCACCTCTCTCAAGAGTTATCAGACGTCAGTTTTCAAATACATGGCAATAAATGTGTAGAGGCATCAGGGAAGTCAAGCAGGCATCCTCTTTCAAAGCATTTAAAGACGCTCTAAAAAGATGATCTATTTTGCTGTTTCTTTTTATCATTCATTTATTTACTCATTTATTTTATGCATTATTGTAATTAGGTTAGTGTTTTTAAACGATAAAAAATTTCTTTTTAGATTTTAAGCACGGCCCCCTGAAAAGCAGTCTTCGATTGACGGGGTAACCGTGGATAGATAAGTTAAAATGAAATGAAATGAAAAAAATAGAGGATGTCTCTTGTCCATGAAAGATTGCGCTCGCTCTCTTTATTGCTCTGTGCAAGGAGTCCTTTATGATTTGATCAATGTTTTAGGCCCTTTTTTAGTCATTTTGCAACCATGAGATTATGTAACTATGAATTTACTTGTACTTCTAGTGCTCGTAATACCGCGAAAAAATCACAAAAATACTTCGATCTTTCGGCTATTCACTAGATTTCGAATCTTTCAAATCAGTGAAGTACTCTTGATGCTATGAGTTTTCAAAAGTGGGAACTTTTTTCCGGCTCACCCAGTATACAGGTATTACAAATTTAAAAGACTTTTTTTGAAATATGTTTTCAAAGCTTCAGGCTCTCAAACGGCCACACATTTTCTTCACTCATCGGGTGTTTTTGACTCAATAACCAATAAAGTTAAGCTTAATAAGTTGTGCTATTCATAGCAATACTTCTGTTTCTCAAAGGCGGTCTCAAATCTAATTGTTTTGACTTTCAATTTTACACGTAACAAAAATAGTCTCAAAAGACGGTCAAAATACTTACGGCCACAACATCTTCCTTGTTGACATGTAATGAATCCTTCGCTTCACTGCTTTTCAAACTCTCTGAATCTGCGGCGTAGCCACCGTTATCCGACCAAGGTTCATTTGCTTCGAAATCTGCACAAGGCACTGCTGTTATACAGGGCTCTGTCAGTGGTCCCTTGCTCTTTGTATTGTTGTTGTCACTTACCAAGATAGAAGTATTTTCGGTCATAGTGACTGATATGTTGTCATCGACTTCAGAAGCATCAGAAATGCCTTGCAAATCATCAGATCTTTTCATAGTATGATCGAACGCACCAACACCGGGGAGGGAAATAGCTCGTCTCATATTTCCTCCAATTTGCAGGGATAATGAGACATTTCCTGAGCCTTTCTTCTCAGTAATATTCTTGTCCAAATTTGATTCTTGCGAGAAGCCGAAGTTGGCAACACCGATAGATCCCCTTGTAGTCGATGCTCCCATACTAAAATGTGACTCACTTGGTGCAGTCATATTTCTCCATGCATATTCTTGATTCCTGTTCACAATATTGTTTAAAACCTTATCCGATGAGGATTTTCTCATTTTTACGTCCTTAAAACGATCACTATCATCACTTACTTTTGTGTCATCGCTAAATTTCAATGTTCGAGTTCTAAGATTTTCCGATGACTGACTTCTAAGGGCCTGCGTGTCAGTGACGGTGCCATCAAATTTCCCCATGAACGATGTTTCATAAAAATGGAACCCCGAGTCTTGCTTTTTCTTCGACTTCTTCTTCCTGGTATGTTTCGATTGATCTCCATCTTCTGAAAAGTATCTTAAAAAATCTGCTACATCTATTTGACGAATTTTATCAATGTCGGTTGTGCTCTCATTTTCTTGCGCCATATTATTTCGGCTTCGAGATGGACCATACTGTAAATCGTCTATGTCAGCAAACGTCCTGTGTTGAAATGCCGTATCAAGATACAAGACACCGGCTGGGCGATTGGCAACTGGTGCTGGCGTCTTATCACGTTTCCTTTTAAGAAATTTGAGTTTCTTCATGATTAATTCAAAAAATGTTCAAACCTGCAAATTTTGTCTTCGTTTAATTTCGTTTGTGTTTCCAAGCGATTGTTTCATTGTTTACTAAAATGGCTTCTTTGATCCGCTAGAAAGAAGAAAGAGTAAAAGTAATTGTGAAAAATTAATTTATCTGTGCGAGAGAGGAACTTATTTGGTCGACCGACTTGCATAACATATAGGCAGAAAATTTGGATTTTGATGAAAGAAGAAATTACGGAGAAATTTTAAAGAGGAATTTTGATTAACCAACGGATAAATGATTTATGTGAAGATTTGATCTTGAGTACCGAATAAAAGGGTGGGGTGAGAATAATCTGGGGGATGGAAATGACTCGATATAATGGAAATTGGGGGCTGGAGCAATCAGGGAAGGGAGGTTGGAAAAATTGAAAATAGTCGCTTTTCTTAGGAGCTGTGTAAGGGCTGCGCTCTGTATCCATCGTTCACATGGGCGCTGCGACCATGATCAAGTGCACTCCCCAATCTTTGGAATCAAGTGCGCTCCCCAATCGTTTGATTTTTGCGTATGCTTTCTTCGTTGCCAATGTTGAAAAGCTTGAAAATGAGATCGTCCATGATGTCAGTTTCATGGAGAATATTTTAATTGGTTCTTTCGGTAGCGATCGAATGTGCCTGTGATGGGAGTTGAACTTGTTCCAACTCCCAAACTGCCTGAAGATTGGCCGCTGCGATCAGCTTGATCGCTTAAGTTTTCTCAACTGCGCATGCTCCTATTTGGTTGCAGCTTCCTCGCGCTCAAAACGCTGGATATGGATCGCAGCTTAAGGAAATCGACAAGGTTAAAAGGACCAAGTTCAAAATACACTGTGTTATATATGGAAACTTTGACACACACTGTTTCATTGCGTAGCTAACGAAGGAGAGGTTGCTCATGTGTGCTCTATAGCCTATATATATAGCATACATTCGAGCTAGCTATGTCTGTTCCGTTTAAGGCGAAGGTTTGCAGTGTGAAGGGTTACAATTTTGCTGACAATCTTCTCTAAAGCATTGACTAACGCCGCATTCACATTGACATACAGTAGTTAAACCAGCTTTACCTAGCGCAGGTCAAGTTTCAACTTCAACCAATCAAATGCATTCGATTTGTTAGATTGACCAATGAGAAGGCCCAATTCGATAACCTGGCTCAGTTTGAATATACGATTACGCTAAAGATGGCGGCGAGGAATTTTTTACCAAGATGCATTGCGTTCTAATAACAAATCCTTAACGATTCTATAGCAATTCTATAGAAGAATGCAATGCATCTTGGTAAAAAGTTCCTCGCCGCCATCTTTAGCGTAATCGTCTATTGGCGTAGCTTGCAAGTGTGAATGGGGTCTCTGATTTGATTTGATTTGATTTCTATTTATCTATACAGGGTAATACATTCAGTGATTAAGAAACAAAAACTGATTTACAATGTGCCCTGTCTAAAACAACCTAAGCTAATTTACATACAATTCAAAAACAAACTAAACGAAAAATTAATATGCAGTATATTCTGGTTAGAAAATAAAAAGTTTGATGCTGTACAGGAACTTTCACACCCTTTGATTTTTCAAAAATTGTTTCAGCAAATTTTTGAAAGTAGCCAGCGAAGGGGCATTTTTTATTTCAGTGCTTAGTTTATTCCACACGGTGACACCTCGATATGAGAAATTGCGTTGCCCGTAAGAGGTTGCAAAGCGAGGTATTCGGAGATCTGTGTTGGTATTACGGAGAGACCGTGAGATGTTTTCAGACAATTTTGTAAACATTTCTGGCCCTACCTTTCACTGAAAGAGTAAGAAAAGATACGCTTTGCGTTCGAAAAATTACTGTTCTCTGAATATCAAGGGAATAATATTGAATACTGTCTTGTTTCGTCGCCAATATGTTGAATTAAGTTCAGCAAAGTTTCTTAGTTTTTTTTTGCTAGCAATGATGACACTTGAGTGTATTACCAAATATTTTGTCCTCTTGAGGGGAGGGAAGGCTTTTCAATCTTCCCAAGAGGGTAGCACGTGTTCAAGGGTACTTAAGTCATTACTGTAATGTTGAAATATCTGCGAAATTTGCTCGTGATTTTAAGGTTTTTCACTGCTTCTCAAAGTTAGAGAGGAAATCCCTTGTAAAATGTGAACGGAATGACCGAATTTATCCATGAAAAACTCTAATAATAATCAACATGTTGGCAACAAGGACAGATTTGTAATGCAATAGCATCAGTTGCTTTGGTTCACACCTCAGTTTAAAGCGATTAGCAAATACAGGCAAAAGAAATTCTCTCAACCTGTAATTCAAAACAAACACGGCCACAAAAGTTGCCCCGAACCCAGTAGTGCAAACTCTCATTGGTGCGGGCGAAGGGAAGTCTTTAAGAGTAGTTATGTGCTTAAGACAAAGGAAGAAGGGAATCTAAAGTTCTGTCTCGCGCATTTTGTTTGAATGATTGATTCAACAGCCGAGCAGAGGGCATAACCTTTCTTGTATATTTATTGCTCAAATTTTAACAGCTACTCTTCAGCTCCTGAGTTAAATGGACAAAATCCGCCAGACAGAACTATGAATTTACCCTTCTTCTTTCGTTATAAGCAAATAACTTCTTATAAACCTCCCTTCGCCCGCACCAAGCGAGAGTTTGCCGTACTGCCTTCTGGGTAACTTTGGGGCTATGTTTGTTCTGAGTTTGTTCTACGGGTTGATTGGCCAAGTGGCTTATACAGTTTTTGTCAGGTGACTGAAGTTAAGCTTGGTAGAGTGAGGTCAAACTCCGGATGGGTGACCTCGGAGCCTGACCTCACAACTCACCTCGTCGTCCTTCGGAAGGGACGTTAAACTAGGGGTCCCATGCGGGCCTAAATTAGCTTTCAGTAGCTAGAAATCCTGACAAGCCCACTTAAAAAAAAAATTTAAAACAGCCACTGCTTGAGTGAATTTCTTTCGGTTACATTCGCGAATTTTGAATTGAGGTGTGAGCCAAAGCAGCTGATGCTATTGTATTACAAATTCAGCTCTTGTTCATGTTGGCTATTCAGTCAGATATTGTAAGATGTTATTGCTTATATCTTTATGGAGCATTAGCCTTTCACATTAGGGGAGCTTTTTTCAGACTTACCAGGTAGAACAAGTACGCAGGTAGTTTCAAACTTCTGTTTGTTGAAATCCGCCATTTCTTTGGATGTTGTAATTTTTTATGAAGGTCGAACTTTAGTTTGGAATTGACATTGAAAGTAAGCCAACTGTTGTTGTTGGCCCTTGACTTTCATTCGAATTGGAAAATGCAACACTCTGATGCAGGTCCTTGGGAAGCAGGGGGGAGCAGGGGCTTAAAGCCCCGAATAATTTTAAAACAATGGTGCTACGTCACAAGCATTCTTTAGATATATTGTCCCTTAAATCCATTCGATCAGCAGCTGCTTCCCGCGGCCCTGCGCTGCAGCCACCTTGTATTACAAAGCTGCCTTTCATCATTTCTCGACAACCAGAATTTGCTTCACAGTTGGTGCCAAGTTTATCATAAAGGAGGGCCCTGCCTGGATTTTTAATAAGATACTCTAACAAATCCATCAATATTTTTAATTCCAGAGATCAAGAGGAGTGGTTTCCGAGAAAATGAAATGATAAGATTTGATTTTGCTTCTGTCGGGAATTTTATTTCATTCTGGATTGTGGTTTTCTTTCCTTTGAAGATAAGTAATCAAGCTGTCCATGGCAAAATTCCTTTCATTAATTCTGTAATAACTTGAAATATTTGAATGGTTTTGTTTGGATATCATTGATGTTGTTCTCAACAGTTTTCTGGATCTGTCAGTTCCACAGGGCTTTGGCTTAGGGCCTCGGCTGTTTACAGTCTGCTTCAATGATTTATTGGTGTTTGTGGCAGTCACCGACCGATCACATTTGTATTACTTTTGTACATATTGTAATTTTTCTTTCGTGTTTATTTCTTAGTTAATGTAATAAATTTCACTCATGTTTTTGAACTCGCTGATTACGTGTCCTTTCCTGCCATGAGTGGCACCGTTGTTGTTTTTGGTTGCATGTCCACACTCCTGGAATGAACATGCATCAAAATAAATGCAATTGGCATATAAAAAGGGTTGAAATCACACAAATGATGCAAGATTGACAGTGATATTTTGCAGACTGGTTTATTTACATTCGCTTTTTCAACATTAGGCCGCAATAATTGTTTGCTTGATCCGAGAATCGTTTTGTTTTTACAAGTCGACAAAATTACCATAGTTCGTTGAAAGGGGAGTGGCTTTTTGCACGCACAAAGATTTCGCTTGAATGGCTCTAAAATCTTTTACATTGGATTAACAAAACTCGTTTAGATTTGACAATTTTCATGATGAATTTTTTGAAGTCTCGAATAAGTTTCATTCATTTTAATCGGTTGGGTATTTATTTATTTATCTATAATCCAGCCCTTCTCTGCTTAAAATAAGTATTTAGTCATCCGGTGGAGAACAAAGATGTGAAACTTAGCTGTCAATGAAATCTCATTAAACAAGCAAGTTTTGCCTCCATTGCTATAAGTAATTTATCGAACTATTTTTCTTCAAGGATGCTCTTGCTAAAGGACTCAATATGAACAGATTAAGATTGTGCGCACACTAACCGATTCTGTGTTGTACAGGAAAACGTAAAGCCCGTGGTCTTGAAAGTGAAGACCGAGCTTGCGAGGTCTCTGCATTAAGACCGAGGGCTTCATATTTTCCTGTACAACGGCAAAACCGGTTAGTATGAGTTTTATTACTTGATAGGTTCTAATTTCGACTAATATCTAAACGATATCTTGTTTGATATCTCGTTTGATATCTCGTTTGATATAAACGTTTGATATCTAAACGATGTCAAACACATTTTGTTACTGCTAGACGTTCGAGTTAATTGTAAATCTCACAAGCCTAAAGCAGTTGCTGTGGCGACAAAAATACGTCCTTGTATCGTATTCTATTACCTTACTGAAGTTTCAAAAACGAGGCGATACAGAATTATTATTATTATTATTATTATTATTATTATTATTATTATTATTATTATTATTATTATTATTATTATTATTATTATTATTATTATTATTATCATTATTATTATTATTATCATTATTATTATCGATTTATTTAAAGTAGGCGTATAAACATAGCTACAGAATAAAAGCTAATTCAAGCCTACTACAAAGTAAAATTGTTTTAAATAAAAAAATACATATATATCTAACATAAGGAATAATTAAGTATAAATACATATCTACAGATTTTTACAATGTTTTTTACAGTATTTTTACAGGATCCCGCTACTCCTATTGGTTAATCGCACTTTTCCCGCGGATTTCCCGTAGCCTTGCATAATTAGATACAAGGGCGAGTTTGTTTGGATTACTGATAGAGAGACTTTGCATGGCGGTGTCACAATCAATAGCAGTTTATGTTATTGTGTTATAAAACCTGTCCTTGTTAATATGAGTCATATTATTTATTCTCTGTTTATTATGAATATTAAAAGGACAATGAATCCACCTTTTCTTACTTAAAATTCGCGCGCGTGTCATATATCACGTGATCACTAATCCCGCCATATGATTGGCTAATGAAAAGTTAGGACAACATTATCCTCATCGTGCCTTCGAACAGTGAAAATTTATGATTGTGGGGAGAACGTCGTGAAAAATGGTAAAACATTGCTCTTACGGAATATGTAAAAATGATTCGAGAAAGCAGAATGCTTCGACAATGACGAATCGATATGGGCAACCGGTTTTTTTCCTTCGTTTTCCGGGGAAAAAGAGAAATCGAGAGAAAGCAAAGCGCTGGATCAACGCATGTCGACGACCAAAATATCAACTATCGATAGAAAAGCTGTCATACCACCACGTTATTTGCTCACTTCATTTCGTTGGAGAAAATGGACCAACAGCTGATTATCCAGATCCATTGCCAGCAACAATATCTGCTGAAAAACGCGATCACCTTGAAAACATATATGAACGCTCATCAACTGGCAAACGCACTTGGCAAAGTGATGTCGGCGTTGGCCTAGTAGGCCTAGAAAATGACGAGGAAACTGATGATGGAAAGCGTTTCAAAAATGAAGATTTGGAATCACTTAAAGATGGTGTTGAAAAGCTCATAGACTCCCAGTCATCTGGTGAAGAAAGTAGGCTCAAATTTGAATTCGAAATTGCCGAAGCGTTGCTTGAGATGTCAAAGTGTATTTGGGAGCCTCAAAGCTCAGTTGAGGAGAGCCATGAAGCATCAGATGTCATCGATGATCTTACTGCAGAACACAAGAAATTTAAACTTGAACAAAGTTCGCATTCTGAAAATTTAAACGTGAATTTTGAAGATGTGAACACGAATTGTGAAGATCTGAATTATGAATCCACCCAAAATTTGCAAAATGTAGAGGGTAATACAGCAGAAAGTAAAAACTGCCCATCAAATGATTCAAAGCAAATAATACGAGAGCATTTCGTTGCGTGCATATGCAAGGATCCAATGCACTACACAGGAGTCAAATCACTAGAGCTTTTGAAGTATATATTTTCACTTGTTGAGGAGAAAGCAAGCAGAATGTCTCTTTGGCGCGGTCAGGAAAAAAGTCAAAGAAAGCTTCGTGGGCGCAATTTGTCACTCTGGGAAGAGTTCTTGCTGACACTTGTAAGAAATAGGAGAGGAACAGACATACAAATGATTGCAGACCTGTTTGGCACTTACAAATCAAATGCCAGCAATGTCTATATCACATGGAACTTATTTTTGTGCACAGAATTGAGATTTTTGCGACAATTTACAACTGTAGACAAAGTAGAGGAAAACCTCCCAAAATCTCTTAAGAAAAAAAATGGGGAGCCCAAAGACATAGTCAAGGGTGTGCGCACAATAATTGATGCTGTAGAGTTTCGATGTGAGGCTCCAAGTCTGCCAGCTCCTCAAAAACAACTATATAGTTCATACTATAATGACAACACATATAAACTACTAATTGGTTGTACACCAAATGGTTATATCAATTATGCTTCATGTCTGTGGTCAGGCAATGTCACAGACAAGGAACTTGTTCAGAAGTGTGGTTTTGTTGATTGTCTCACACCAGGGGATATTGTGATGGCTGACAAAGGTTTTGGCATACGTGGTGAGTTAGCACTGAAGGGTTGCAAACTGCACATACCACCTAAGCTCAAAGGAAAAACATTAAAACCACGGGCATCAACAAAGGCACGCAAAATATTAAATGCACGCATACACATTGAAAGGGCCATTCGTAGACTGAGAACATACAGAGTCTTGAGCAATATTCAAAAATTGACTCAAAAGAGTTACATGGATAGTGTTGTTCAAGTATGTATTTCTTTGGCAAATCTTGGGAATAGTTTAGTAACATAATTACAGGTTTCCATATAAAGTTCCATGATTACTTGTAACCAAATAGACATTGATGACTTTTCCTCCATTAGTTGTTGAAATTTTGGTACTCACTGATATTAGCAACCTGTGTTGTATAATAGTTGGGTAGATAATAGTCCCTGTTATCTAGGGTCTTGTCATTTAAAATGGAATCCACCACCCATGAATTTTCAACATACAATAGAAACCTGCAGGAAAGGAACCCATAATTTAGCATGGCAGCTTGCATTTGGAAGATAAAGGGGAAATGAAATCAGCAAATTTACATAATTGTCACACAACTTATTAATATGTTTTACAACAAAGTCTAGAGTTCATTTGTTGAAAAATGATTGACCACAAATTCTGACCTGAAGGTTCTCAAAAAGGATTAAGTTTTTCTGTGTACATTTTGCAATTTGAGGTGATTGGAATTGTATTATGGGGTGGAAATCTATCCAAGAGCTTATATTTACAGGGGGTGAACAATTCTTTCATTTCCAGTGGTAATGGACTGTAAATGTACAAAATTCAGAAGCTTTCTATGAAAAAGTCTGAAGCTGTGCCACTTCATGAGAAGATACATGATTTTGGAAAATTCATGATGAGCTGCAAATTTAATATTCATTTTTGAGCAATTCAGCAACAGGATGTCAGGGTTTTTTGGTCCACCTATATTTGAAATATGTAAACAAATTTTTGCTGACCTATTCAAAAATAATGTCAGATTTGCAGCATAGCATACATGTATTTATGTAGATTAGAAGTCTGAACTTGGTACTGGTTAGTGGTTCTCCCATTAAAGTATATGTGGTTGGGTCCAGCATTGTGAATTCAGCTTTAATCAATGGCAAACCAATTTCAAATTGTTCCTTAATAATTAACTTGAACATAAATACCTCATTTATTGATATTGGTTCTTGAGACCTGAAATATTAACCTTGAAAGCTCAAATTTGCCTCAACATCCACACCAGAGCTTTTGATCTTTTTGCCTAAGCAAATTTCTAAACTGCATTTATATCTATGATCAAAATTAAAGAAAACTGAAAAACTGGCACATGGATGACTCTCGCAAAACATAATGTAATCTAATTAAAGTTTTTCACATTTGATCAAGGATGTTTTTGATTGATTTGTTTTGCTTCAAGAATTTTCTCAGGTCAAACCACGATAGCACAGCGACTTTGAGCTTTTGATATCAACTACTCTTCTCAAAGGACATATGACAACAAATGAGGCACCAATGTTTGAGATAACCATCAAAGAACATTTTGAGGGTGATCAACCATTGATTAAAGCAAAATTCACATCGCTGGAACCAAGCAAATCCGTATGATTTTTTAAGGGACTTGTAAGGTTAGAAACCTGAACTTTGGGTGGCACTTACTGCATTTTTGAAAATCACCACGCTTGTTTGTTCTCTATAACTGTTTTGCAGCACTTGCTTTGCTTTATAAATTACGATTAATGTACTCTTTCATCATTGATCTTTCCTTTCTTGCAATATTTTCTCCATACCAACAAGAATAGTCTTTCTTGCCAAATGTTTCATGGTCATGCAGAAATACATTAAAATTTTCAGCACTCACAAAATGTGCCAAGTTCAATAAAAGGTAAACTCCACAGTCGGTGCCATTCCTCTGTTGTGGAACTCTCAACACATGCCTTTCAACGTTTTCCCAACAGATGTTAAACTTCCATGAGATGAATTTTGAAATTATATCAATTTGTTCGTCTCGTCTAATTACATTCCCACTTTGGAAACTTAGTGAATCCATGACAACAATGCAGTTCTTTGAAAAGACAATTCCATACCAATGGCTATGTGAACAAATAGGAATAATGACTGTCCCTGATGATGACAATTCTTTGAAATGAGATGACGCACGCTGAAATGCTTCTTCCCGTGTCATGCCTCTTGCTAAACCATTCATCAATGATAGATAGAATACTGAGTCCAAGAAAATAACATCAGCAGGGAAATCTTCTCTGGCTTTCAAAACTCGACTGAATAGAACAATGATGTTATCTGTGAGCCAAGCACCTTCAGACAATGAATCAATATCATCTTGGAACAATGGGACACCATTTATTTCACCCATTGCAAACTGACTAGATGATACTTCATTATCTTCCACATTGACATAGCTATGTATGACATTCACATCTTCAGGCAATGTTTCTCTCTCACTGTCTGAATCTTTTTTCTCCTGGATTTCATTTGCCCCCTTTTTCTTCCTTTCAGTGTAGATTGAGTTAGTTTGAACATCATCAAATATAGCTGGCAGCATCCAAGTTAAATAAAATCTTTGTATGGTCTGTCTGACATCATCCCAAAATTCTTGTGAAAAGGGAACTTGTACTATAAAGATGCCACCATCACAACCAAGATCTGTGTTTTGTGTGTACACAACAAAATCACATGCTGTAAAATGCAAAACTGCCATTGTGCACTGAATCTGAAAATAGTACTTATGGCCTGCATCCAAGTAGTAGGATCCATCATCTCTCATCTTCCCCCCAATAGATTTATCTAAAAAGGCTTCTCTTGGGTGCAAATGCTTTGTCTTGTAAGGACACTTATACTCAACAACAGCATCTCCACAGCATTTGCATGATTTCAAATTATCAGGACTTGCAGCTATGAAATGGTGACATGATGATATCTGCAGACCAGAGTCTTTTAACATGAAATTTACATGGGTTTGTGACATCAGTTTCTTGTACTCTTTTCGGGCATCGGATTCATGAATCCTTCCATACTCTATTTGAATAGGGGGCTTTTTGTACTTGGCAATACCATCCATTTCAAGACATCTCGCAGCAAGAGATGAGCCACTTTTTCTTGGATCCTTATCCATTGCTTTCTGCCTTGTAAATATATCCTTCAATCTGGTTGATGTGACAAATCCTCTTCTCTGTTGCTTCCATGTTTGCCCCTGTTCTCTGGTACAAAAATCTCAATGCTGCTTCTTTCGGCAGGAGAGATGTCCAGTTCATTCAAAAATTCCTCACAGGTGGGCCCTTTATTTTCAATAAAACTTTTGGCCTTCTTGTATATAATGCTAGCTTTGTCAGTAACATCTCGCCTTGTTACTTCATCCATATCATCACTGTCACTCTCAATAAACATACCAGCAAGACAACCAAATTCACTCAACCTACTCTTAATTTCACTCATCTTTTCTTTAGAAAATTCCTTCCTATCACAAGGGGCTCTTGGGTCATATGTAATTTTATCCTTGTAAGGACCCCTTGTCCTTTTCTTAAATTCTTTTGAATCTACTTTAGAGGTATTGCTTCTCTTTTCTCTGCTCTTAAAGTTATGCTTTTTCATCATCAGTGTAGAAGCATTTGCTATCTTTATTTCTGTGATTGGAAGGGGATTTGTTGTTTTGGTTGGTCTTTTCTTCCAGTAGCAAAGTTCTTCGGTTGGGGCCTTCTCACTTGGATACAAGCAATCATGCAGCGAATACATAGCTGCTGCTATGTGTTTGCATGCACCATCCTGACCACCAGGACACATACAATAAGCAGAGAATATGGACCCTGCAGTTGGTGACCATTGCTTTGACGCCTCTCGAGTTCCATTCATTATGAACCACAGTCGATAAAATTGCGCTCCTGTCCTGGTCTTAGGGTTCATTGTTGGTTTCACTTTCCCAACAAAAATGAAGTGATCCCTAAACTTCGTCACCTTTAAATCTTCGACATAGCCATCCTCAAATAAACCGTACTCCTCGAACGCTTTGTATGAAGCGATTTTTTGGCGATCGTATTGTGTTGACTTAAAAATCAAAAAGTTAAAGATATCTTCGATTCCAAAAGGCGGCAGATCAACTAATCTGTTCGTTAATTCTATTTCAGATATTAAAAAGGGGTCAGGCACCTTATATCCGTTGATAACAAGTCTGTCTGACAAGTCAAAAACATCATCGTGGAAATCAACATTTTCCATTAGGCCAACAGATATGGCGGCTTGTGCGAGCTTTAAAAGTTCTGTCTTCTTGCTACTACCAACAGTAACCCCTTTCGATATCAGGAACATTCGCAGCTCATAAACGCTGTAGTTCTCAAGATCTTTCGCTGTCATACTACCTGATCCCTTCGACATAATTTCAGAGCACGCTGCTTTCACTTCTGGGTCTTCCATAGTTGTTTATGTCAAAGTTGAGCTGAGGTTGTCCTAACTTTTTATTAGCCAATCATATGGCGGGATTAAGGATCACGTGATACGTGACACGCGCGCGAATTTTAAGTAAGAAAAGGTGGATTGGCATCGCTTACAGAAAGCAGCTGTGAATCACCCGTTGGCAAGGTGATACATTTATCAATATCATAAAAAAGCTGAACACATTGAGTAGTCCGTGCCTTTTACAAATTGTGATCGCATTCACAACAGCGCTTCAAGGGGCCATTTATAATCTGACAGCTTCGTTTTGTCATTTAACAGCAGGCATGTCAGAAAATACGCACGCCATTTGAAGGGATAGCCTTCTCTAAATATCAAAGCAATGATATATGTTAACAATATTATCATTAAAAATTTATCACTAATTGTTATCATTAATCGGTATTATCATTGATCCGTGTCAATCCACGTCAATCTGTATCAATCCGAATCAATCCGTATTTTCATTAATAATCTTAGCATATTCATCATTGACTGTTTTTTGTCACACAATGGCTGCTTTATCCCGTTGTTTCTCTTCGAAACAACGGGCTTACAATGCTCTGGTATGTGACCGCTCTTCTTGTTCACACAAAACGCTGTTACAATGTTGAAAATGACGTACGGCAATAGTTTCAGTAAATAAATACAACTTTACGTATCAATTTTACTAAAATGCCAGGATTTAAATGCAATAAACGTATCAGGCGTAACCCTTTATAAATGAAGGTGCCGATCTAAATTACAGAGCTGTTAAAGGGAAATGAACCAATCAAAATTTATCAATGTAATCATGTGACGATTAATTTCTCGCGCAAAAATTATGTTCGAATCGGCACAGGATGTCATTGTATCGTTATATTGCCATACTTTCTAACGTCCAAGAGAAATTTCAAGGAATTGAAACAGTCCAGAAGATGAAAGGTTGAGATGCTAGTGTTGATCACAGCCATTGTTTTTGTCATGTTACCGCATTCCTCGTCACCGTTGAGTCAGAAGAAAGCATCCACTTTTCACCACAGGTGGCGGAGAATGGTTTAGCAATACTTGCATGGTTTAGTAATACATACAAATGTACTGAGATTTAATCATACCTGCAAGTTAACTGTGTTAAATTTCTCTTGAATCCTGTATTAGTTACACAGACTCCCATCTCCACATCTCCTGTGTTTTCTTTAGGCCACAAATTGTGTTGTGCTGTTGCAGTTGTGTTGAATACATAGTGTGGTACAACTTCAACAACACAACACAACTTGTGGCCTAACGAAAGAAAATACAGAGATCCAAATGGAACCGATCCCGTGAAAACGCTGCTTAATAATATCCTCCGGAAAATGCCTTACAAAAGCCTTTAGAACTCGCAGTAAAATTTTTTAAAGTCTATCTTAAGAGAATAGCTTGAAGACGGTTTGGCCATTCATCCTCCCGGGATAATAATTTGGTATCTCTATTAGTATAAAGAAAATTATTTATGGAGGTCCTCATAAGCGTACGGGAAGAAAAAATCTAAGAGGGCTGCCCTGCACCAAGCCCATTGTTTACTAACATTTTTGCCCAACTAAGGGCAAATCTTTGCCCGAGTGGGGCTCATTTTCTATAATTTTTCTAAAGTTGGGGGGGGCTGCCGCCCCCTTGGCCCCCCCCGCCTCGTACGCTTATGGAGGTCCTATCCTGCCAATGCATACTGTATTTGTCATTGCTGTGAAGAAGGAAAACAGACCAAATCTGATCATCATTCTAGTAGCTGCTTTTTCAAGAAAATATCTCATAAATTCGTAAAGAAGAGGCTCCTTTAGGCTTGATTGATATCAAATCTAACTGAGAAAAATCAGGTTGAAAATAGTACTTTTGGAAATATTTTCTTTTCATCCATATAAAATGCTTACAATATATGTTTTATCTACTCTACATATTAATACTATACAACTGCACAACACTACAGGGACAATAACATGAGGAGCAAAATGGCATGGCTACCCCACGTTCTTACATATAACACTACTAGGACAATACACAAAAGAAAACGAAGAATACTTGTAAACTAATCACTGTACGCTAAATACAACCTAAATCAATTAAAATGAACGCTTGCGGCAAAAGGACTGTGGGAAAGGAGTTTCAGAACAATTTCCCTGCTTCCTACCGAATTATGCCAAATTTGATCGATGGATTAATATTATAGTTGTGATATCTCGGTAACAGTATTCTCTCAAACATTTTGCTGCCTTTCTTATCTCACCCAGGAGGGAGGAACTCACCTTCTTAGAAGGGACGTTAAACTGGGGGTCCCATGCCTCGATGCGGCATGCACAGTGGGCCTATTGTCAGTAGCCAGAAATCCTGACAAGCCCACTCAAAACAAATTGAAAACAAGCAAACAAACAGCTTCACCTCATGGTGACTGCGTACACAGCACAGAGGATAAGTCAGAAGACTTTGTCAGAGTTGTTTTTGTGATACAAAAGTATGAATTAAGAAATGCTGCTCCACTTAGAGTGAATGACCAGAGTCAAATGGCACCCGCCTGTAAAAAGTATAAAGAAAAACCTAAAGGTGCCATTGTTACCTTTGGCTCGCTTTCTTTGACCACTTGTTGGAAATGTATTAGATACTAGCAATAACATTAGTGTGTGCAGCGTTTTGGGAACTTTTTTCTGGCTCAACCGGTAGATTTCAGTAAAGTCCGACGGCAGGAAACCTTTAAAATATCTTTAAATCACCAGGAATATTTCCTGATATTTTTACCTAACAGCAATGAAGCCCGGGGGGGGGGGTAACTACCATATATGAAGGTACGGGATGTGCCATTTTTTGGGGTCCCTTTTTTTCCAGCAGAAAATAAATTTTGGGGTACCATTTTTGGTAAAATCACAAGTAGTCATAAATTTTGGGTGTCATTTTAGAAAAATAACTCTTTAGGGTATTGATTTTGATCAAATTTCACTTATTTGGTTAACATTTTGGATGGCTGTCACAATTTTAGGGTATACATTTTCAGTGGCCTGTAAATTTTGGGGTATCGTTTTCGCGAAAATTTATAAATTTTAGGGTGCGATTTCAGACGTCAAATGGCACACCCCCGTCACCCGCCTATTGAAGTTACCCCCCCCCCGGGCAATGAAATGACATGAACACGCTAAGCATCTGCTATCCTCAAAAAAAGTCCTCCCGCTGTCAGAAGCCTACTCGCGAGGATCCCGACAAAATATTTGCTAATACACTTAAGTTTCATTGTCACTAGGAAGAAAACCGACCAAATTTGATCTTGCTTTGATCTTAATTTTCATTCTAAATTACAAGGTTTTAAGTGAGGCCTTTTGCAGAACCCCTCCCCGCCCATAGCTACGGGAAGGACTGAGCGATTAAAGCCGGGTGAATTGCTGAATCTAACCGAGCGTGTGGCCGAGTGGTTAAGGCGTCTGACTCGTAAGCAAAGGTCAGAACGGTCGTAGGTTCGAATCCCACGCTGGACAGTTTGGTCGCTGTCCGTTACACTAGCCCGGGTCGACCAGAGCCATGTGAGGGAAATCTGGTAGCTGTGGCGGGTAGCTGCGGCGGAGTGATGGTAAAGCATCCGTGGCCCCTGCTGGAAATAAGTCTCTCAGACTTTCGCGGGCTAGCCACGTTAAATATAAATACCTACCTAACCTACCTACCTACCTACCGAACATGTCGGCAATGAGAAAAGCTGTGCTCAATATCATTGGTTTCATGTTCACGAAGCAGTATTTGTTCAAAGGCCGGGCCTCTTTATTGATTCATCCCGTATAACTTACCATTCATATCAATTCATGTCATCATCCACATCGCAAGCTTCAAAGTAGACAAGTATCCAGCGAATCTTTTATGTCATGAATGAATGATCTCGACTCTACAATGCCTGAATTTCCTGAAAAATGACAACTACAATTACTTTAGAAATCTAAAACTACATTTGTTGGTTCAGCTGCAGACAATAGGAAGGGCAAAATTATCTGCAAAGATGTAGTAGGCGTTGCAATTTCAACAATTTATTTTGGTTATCTTCTGCAAAATGCTCGGAAGGAAACTGTGAGCATGCTTGTCAAATCCTGAAGGAACCCCTGCTAACCAGCAGGCCTTATACACTGTTGCTGTCCCAAACAAGTGCAATACAAAACGACTTTCAGATTAATGTCGCTTGCAAAATTGCTGATCAATCAAGGGTGTTAGGACACGGATGTTTTGATTGATCATTTATTTACCTTGTCTTGACCGGTTTAAAACCTTTCTTGTGCGAAGGCGCACTAAGACACATAAATGCAAGGAGGGGGCTCTATTCGAACAACTTGAGAGCGGTTGGGCCTAAACACGCTTTGTTGAAGACGAAACAGAACAGAAAACAAGACAGCAAAACAAGACACGGGGATCAAAACAAGGTAAAAAATATTCAATCAAAACATCCGCGTCCTAATACCCTTGGATTAATCGAATCATCGAAGGCCTGAATGTAATAATTACATCATATGGGCAGGAACAAGCGATTGAAGCATAGGCAGATTTCCCGTTAGTGGAATTTTCCGAGTGGACGGAAATGTCAGAATGGGCCGCGCTCTCCCTAGTCTCATTCCCCAAATTTGCGAAAAACTCAATTGATTGATCGATTCATCGGTTAGGCCAAATGGTTATCGATTATTTGGAGCTCATAGATGTGATAGATTAATCAATGGCTGATGGAAGTTTAAATGATACTTTCACTTAAAAACTGTAAAGAAATAATTGAATGTCAGAGCAAGTAGATAGAAGGCAAATAGCATTTCAACATAAAATCATTCTTGTTTTCAAACTGAGTTCATTGTTGATTGCATTTTAATTTCAGTTGTAAGAAGTTTACTTATTCTGTAAGTATACAGAATTGTTGAATATCAAGGCAAATAAATTTAAAAAAATATTCTGTTTCAGCAATCTAACAGGCATCCTGTTTTAAACTGGGAAAGAATTTTTGATGACATTTCAATTGCAAAAAAACAAGTTTACTTTTCAAACTTTAATAACATTACTGAGAGTAGTGCAATTAAATTTGAAGCAAATGATAAAACAAGTTTCAATATTTGAGGTATCTTGGCGATTCAAGGATTTTTTGAATTCAAAAGCTTCTTTTTTGAGTTGTTCGAGGTGTAAGGCTAGGTTCACACTGGGTTTTTTGGGTCGTCAGGGGAGTGCAGAAAGCCCCACAGACAAATGACTTATACCTTGAGTCTGCCTTTGGGTCATTTTACAAGACCTTGTGTAGAAAAACCACCTTTCACTGATTCATTATTTTGAATTTTTTCGGTAGTGAACCACCTTAAGTGCAGAGCCACCATTTACGATTAAGGTGGCTCTGCACTTGAGGTAATTTACTACCGAAAAAAATCAAAATAGCGAATCAGTGAAAGGTGGTTGTATATCAAGTAAAAATGAGTTCAAAAGACAAAAAACACAAGTTAAGGTGGTGGCTGGCTTTTTGATATAATTTCAAACCGCTACAAACTGGGTGTCTTCTTGTTCATACACAGCAACGTCTGCACTGCACGACACTGATCAGAACCCCAGTTTTTGAAGCACTCCCCAGTTTTCGATGCCTCGCATACTTCTTAACTCCTAATACTAAACCGTTCTTTTTTAATTTCCTAACAAAGGTAATTATGGATAAGTAAAGATAAAAACAAGGAAGAATTTGCTGAAATCTTTGCATTTTCTCAATTATGTGTTGTCCTTGTAATGACTGTCAGTTTGAACAGTATACTTTCATAATTTCCTGCAAATCTTTAATATTGATCAAACTGTATGTGAGTAAAAAATGAAAATACGGAAGAAAATTTGACAAAACTTTACATTTTCTTGATTAAACACGATTTCGAAAGCATCAGATATCGTAAAGTTTTAAACTTGACAGCTGGTTTCTGTTGGAGATGTTTTGTCTGTGGAAGTGAAGTTAGATTTGATGATGTCAAATTGCGGGCATTGGCTGTAAATTTCAAACGACTGAATGAGAATTGTCTTTGTTGAGTCTTTGAGAGATGTTCAACGAAATCGTTTGGAACTTGGAAGGTTATACTGCGAGAGTTTGAAAACATTTAACACTTTTGGCAAACTGTGGAGTAAAAACTACGCGGCCGATATTCAAAGCTGATGACTTGATTTATTAGTTAAAGGCTAACTTAGACTTGATAAGTTTATGGTTAAGTC
The DNA here is from genome assembly GCA_964019985.1 of Aurelia sp. 4 Dawson et al 2005. Taxonomy (NCBI): domain Eukaryota; kingdom Metazoa; phylum Cnidaria; class Scyphozoa; order Semaeostomeae; family Ulmaridae; genus Aurelia; species Aurelia sp. 4 Dawson et al 2005. The sequence goes on along the minus strand of OZ026494.1, from coordinate 3,944,316 downwards.
ACACATCATTTAGACTAAGAAGTTGCAAGCAAATGCGGAAGGAGTTCATATTGGTATGAGAATTCCACGTTCTATTCTGGGCCATGATTTACTCGCCATTGAATTCCGAGTAAAACATGGACCAGAATCGAACTCGGAATTCTCATACCCGTTCAAAAAACCCCTTATTAGCATTTTCCTATTTCCGGGTCCAAAAATGAACGATTCTACCAAACAAATTTAGCATCCAAGTTAGCCTTTCATTTCAGTTTTCAGTCTCGGCTGCATAGATTTTATTCCAAAGCCCCCCCCCCCGGGGTAGACTGATGACGAGGAGTCTCTTGTTGCCCTGTGCTCTTTGACTTGATGATGTCGCTTCAGGCAATAGAGACTCATAGTATTACTATGAAAAACTTGGCCGTATTTAGGCCCAAACTTCGCAAATCCCAGCGTACCAATCAGATTGCGAGATTTTGCAGAGAACAATGATGTCGAATTCTCGATTCGAATGATGCAGTTGGCTAGATTTTGAACAAATTTGCTACGGCAGGTGGCTGATTTTTTCTCTGGTTTGTTTTGGTCTTAAAAACATGGAAAATATAGTGTTGAGAGATTCATTTTGGACTTACCAGGTAAAGTAAACATCCTTCTTCAGATTTATACCAAGTTTCTTTGATTAAACGCCTACTTAACGTGGTTTTGTCCCATTTTCTTTCCAAGGAGTGACAGCTGAACAGAGCTACTGCAGTCGTTCGATGCTGATTCGATCGATCGCATCATGATCGAATGCAGGAGATAGGGCCGGGTTTTTCACTGTTTCATTATGAGTCCCTCTTGAGCAAGGTTTACCGCAGGGATACAAGGGACTCATCGTCATAAGTCAACCCCCAGGGGCTACTCATTAACTGTTAATACTATCTGGGCCCCTATGCAGGGCGATATCTATTTATTGGGTCACTGTATGTACTGAATTTCACCAAACTGCATGGATTCTTCAGATTTACGGACGTCAAATACCGAAGTTTGTTTTTCATAGGTACCAAATATTTATTTAAACGGCTTAGAAGCATATATCTGGCGCTTTCTATAAAAAGATACACTAGAGTATGCTCGTAACTATCGCTCTGGAACACAGGCTAGTGAAAGTAAGGTCTGCATTTTAGCCTCCCTCAGTGGTAGCGCCAGGGGAGGGCTAGAGGGGGCTATAGCCCCCCTATCGGAGGCATCTAGCCCCCTATCGGAGGAAATTTTGAGTTTTCGGCGCAGGAAATTTGGCAAAAAATCGTACGAAAACTCTATTTTTCGGTCATTTTAGCCCCCCTGTCGGAAGCTTCAGCCTCTCCGTCGGAAAATTTCTGGTGCCACCCTTGGCTTCCCTAGTTCAATCGTATGAGTTGTTTGTTTGCTATTCTCATCAATGTCGCGATCGAGATCGACCCTGTATATTAACTGAATTCAAAGCGCTGCACTTTGTTCAGAAAATCTAATTGTTCAGCCACCAGTTCTACTTCACCGTGGTAGCCATCCGGTAGCCAGTGATCAGGGAATACGTCTTTCCATTTTGGGTCTGTTTTTGCCCCTCTTGGCAGCTGAAGAGGGATGAAAGTTCCTACCCCTACACTAATCGCCCGTTGAGTGCGGGCTGCAGGGAAAGTGATCACTTGAAATGATAAATAGCTTCTTGTGATTGGTTAAAATTTGATTAACACTTTGGGCCTTATGGCTCAGAGCTACTTTTATTACCCTGGGCACTAGACTCTCTCTAAAAGAAAATTTTCTTTTAGAGAGAGTCTGGTACCCAGGGCATACTTTAAAGGCAGTCTGTCACGTCTCTGATTGGCCGCGACAAACTGGGAGCTCAAAACAACAGTTTTCTATGTGAATCTGTGTATTTGAAACAGAGGAGAGCTAATCGTCTTGACTTTCTACGGCCTGTAGGACTGCCTATAATATGCTTATCTTATCTTTAATGTCACAGACCTGTCTGTCTGTCACGGACCCCAAATATTGGCAAAGACCCCTATCCCGTATTGAAAGTTAATGAGTACCCCCTGGGAAAGCCCACCAAACGCCTGAACTTCTCTTGACTTCCTCAGTAGTTCTTTCAGTAAGCTAAGAACATATCCATAGCTGTTCACAGCTTAATTACGCATAGTGTGTGCACACGTGTATTCGTTTAAAGAAATTAAGAATCTAAGCGAGCAGACTTGCCCCAAAGTCAATTTCGTCATCTGTAATAAGTCTATAGGGGAAAGTGTAAGCAAGTACTGAAAGTTTGTTACAGTAAAACCCACCTACAACCGTGCAGCCATGAACTCTGCATAATAGTTTGCAATTTCTTTCTTGTTACCTTGTTGTCTATACGTGACCTGTTCTGCTGCCTTCCTTGCGACAAATAAATGCTGTAAGGTTCTATTATCTTTACGAAACGAGGAGCAGAGGCGATGCTGGTTGCTGAGTAAATATTGAATTTTGAAATAGACTTTGTGATGATGCTTCAAGAAAACAAACATTTAAAGCGATTTTTGCAATAATCTAAAGTTTTCGAGTATCCACGAAACCTGAAGTGTATAGGAATGCTAATATTCAACTAACTTACGGTCAAAGCCGAAGAAGCGTACCATATACGCCCCGTTTACACAAGCCAGGGGTAATATGACCCCAGATCAGCTCAAACTAGATACCTCATTGAAAATTTTTGTAAAATTTTCGTGAAGTCGAATTTGCCTTTGATTTCAGTGATCACAAAAACGAAAGGAAAATCACAAAACTACTTCTATCTCGCAGCTGAAAATCACAAAAAATCGATTCATTCCATTCCTCAATATAAGAAAATCAACTCTCAGATTGCCATGGAACTCTATTATTGGAAAAATATAACTTAAGAAACTATTCATTTTGATAAAAGAAGTCCTTTACATATTTTTATTCTATATTCACAAGTTTCTGCTATCATATTGCTGAGACAGTATTTGAGTAATCTGTAAACATAGGAAAGGATTCTTATAAGCTTGTTTTGAAAACTTCACGACGACACAGGTAGGTAACGTGAAGAATGTAGTGAAACCTATGAGAAACTTTCAAGAAACCGTGAGTACTAATCCGATACTTTCAGTATTGGCCCAAATTTTTAATTTCTTTGGTGACAGGAACTTTCAAAACTGTGATAACTTTAATCAGACATAGTCGGTATATTTCAATCCACTCGAGACTTTAAATTACCTCTTGTAACTGCATCAGTAAGATGTAATGCTGTGCTCCGAAATGCATCTGCAACTAACTGCAACCAATGAATAACGTCGATGAATCATAATATTTCAGAATATTTCTTGTGGCAGTATGGAAATTCCAGTCACAGAAATTAAAGAAACTTCTATTTTGATTACTGCCATCCGTCTATATTTTGTCTAAATCATTCAAATTCATTTCTGAGCCACCCCATGAGCTTACTAATGACTTTTCTATTTTCAGTTTTAGATGGAGGTAATTCTGATGAATTAATCATTAAAGATGGTGACTTCTATGCACCTCTTTCGGCTGCAAGGTCCTAAAATGTATCCTAAGACAAAAACGTCACGATTTCTTCTTACTATATTAAGTCGGAGCTTGAGCAACACATTAGATTTTTGAAATAAAGACATTTAATTATCATCTGAGACACCAATGCAACCATTGATAAATCTCATCGCTTTATTCTGGTCTCTCGTAGCATAAGGTTTCAAATCTTTAAAAAGCTGGGTGTAAAATTCTATAACCTATTTCTTTGAACTGAACGGTTCAAAGAAACTTAAACTATTTTACAGTAAATCTGCCGTTAAACTTTCTGAAATCTTCAATATTTTCAGAATTAGTGTTTTTCTTCTTCTTTAAGAATGCAAGAAAATTTCCGAAAAAAACTCGAAATTGTCGTAATTTCTAAACCTGTTGACAAAAGATTAGACAATTCTCAAGAAAACCATAGTTTACGGATGCCTACAATATGATATCAAGCAAAACTCTTTCACTCTTCGTGTTTGTGAAATGTGATTTAGAAATTTGATGATGTCACATCATAAAGTGAGCTGAAATATAAAATAGGCTGTAATTTCGACAAATTTTCAAGATTTCTGAAAAGTCCAACGGTAGAATCATAGAAAAATGGCTAAAGTTTCTTTCAAGTTATTCAGTTTAAAGAAATGGGTCATTGAATTTTACACCCGTCTTTTTTCGAAGATTGAAGATTTGGAACCTTGTGCTGTCTCTCGTAAATCGCAAAAAGCGATACACATCCCGATGGCACTTCCTCGTACCCAAAATATGTATAGTATCCCACGGGGGGCTCTAGTACCCCCCCCCCCCCAAAGGCCACCTCCTTCCAAATAAGACGTCATCTATTGATTGTTGCAATATCTAATTGCAGTTTTAGCATCAAATTGCCTTTTAATTTCCTGCCTAAGTCATCCACTGACGTGATACGTGCATGAGTCAATCATTTCTTATTTTAGAGAGAAAATTCTGATGCATTCATTCATTGAGAAGGATAAAAGGATTTGAGAATGACCTCTTTCGACCGCACCACCTTAAATAGCATGTCCGAACGACAAACGACACTTTGAACGTGTTGTGGCGCAGTGGTGTGATCCTCTCACTTTGAAGCCAGAACAGTCAGGCGGAGTGGGTTCGATACCTGGTAGGACCTCACTACCTGAGCATCACGACAAGAGGTTGTGGACTCGATTAGGTCTGCTCTGTTTCTGCGATCCCAGCGTTTGGCGCTGAAAAACGCAACTTCACCTTCACTTTTTTGATTTCTAGTGTCAAGCTCTCGCATCCCCGGGGGGGGGGGTACTTGACCAGATCTTGGACGGGGACGTGCCATCGAGGTTTCAAACACATACCCGTTCCTTATACCAATCTTTCCAAAATGTATACCCGACTTTATACCAATTTATCTAAAATATATACTGGACTTTATACCAATTTTCCGAAAATGTATACCCGACCCTATGCCAATTGCAAAATTGCGAAAATCGATACCGTTCCTTATACCAAAATCGTGAAAATCGATACCCTTCCCGATGGCACGTCCCCGTACCCAAAGTATGTATAGTAGCCCCCCCCCCGGGCTCGCATCAATCATGTGCGTGGTTAATCCAACTTTCCATCGGACTTACGAGGAATTGTGTCTCCTGTGTTCACTTCCGAACAATTTTTGCACCCATTCTGAAATTTCATTTTCTTATCATGGATCAAATCTTCGACCAAAGTGCTTACTGTTTCTGTTGTGTCTAAAACACACTTAGCGTACCTGTTGCAAATTGACAGCTATTGAAAAATTTATGATACTTCTTAGTGATGATTGATCATGATTTATTGTTTAAGACATGACCTCAGGTAAACAACAGACTCGTGGAATTGCACCAGGTGCTGCCACAAAGTCAACTCACTTAAAAATTCAGCAGAAATTTCATTCATTGAAATATATCTAAGTGCAATGTTTATCTTTTCATATTCTTTCTTTTTCAAGTAGAGTGTGAAAACTATTATCGTTTGATAATTTAAGTCTAAACAAATTAAATTTTGAAAAGTCACTTCTGCTTTCTTAATCATCGGCCACTGTTCTTGTTGGGGAGATGAAGTGCTGACCCTATTGTTTTGTGAAGCTTCACCGGTGTCCTCTCTTTGAGTCTGGGGTTTGAGTCTGCACGCAGGCTATGTCCTCTCTCACTCATCACAGGAATGAAATCATTAAGAAACCCTAATACGCATGGGGGGGGTGTTTTCCACCCCCCTCGAGGTTTTTCTTGCCGTGTGTTTAAAAGACATCACCTATGTCCCCCAAACCCCTCTGACTTTTACTAATTATCTGTTCGCCACATTTTGATAAAAAAATTTTTAAACAATAGAGCTCACAGGTCACGTGACATGCCCATATTTGGAAGCAGGTAGCAGAAAAATCATTGTTTTTGATTATTTGAATGGAAAGATTTGATCAAATTATGAAATATTATACACCAAATGAATCAGTAAACGAAGAGCTTTAATTTGATACCGGAATTTCTGGGATTTGATGATGTCAGCATTTTTTGATGATGACGTCATTTTGGCCGCCATTTTGGGCTAATTAGCAAGCTTTTTGAATATTTTCGAAATTTTTCGATTGAAAACTCTCCAATGATACGTTTGTAATGGAGTATTACTACTTTGAAGCTTCTTTTTGTCTATTTCTACAGAGAACAAATTCAATGCATTAATGACGCCATTTAGATTGGCTAATTTCTGCCAAAATATCACTCCAAATTCATTAACTTCAATGAAATGATATCTTCATATCAAATTTGTGGCTAAGTTGAACCAAAAACTACCAACTTTTCATGGAAAACCTTCTTTGAATTCAAATTTAACTTGTAAACCTGATTTTCACTTATTTTAAACTTCATGACGTCACTATGACGTCATAAGGTGTGGCAGCCACACCGAAATTATGCTACATGCTAGAAATTACCTGATCTATAACGGTGCCAAGTTGCATTGAATTCTGACCAGGCTAAGGCAGTTTTCCGAGGGGGGTGGAAAGAACCCCCCCATAAATGGTAGCTCGAAAAAAGCCCATATGGATTAGGGTTTTAAGAAAGCGTTGCCTGATATCTGCTAATGCATTTTCGTTTGATTTAAAGGACAAGTCCGGGGTTGTTATAATTTTTGATTATTCAAGAGACTCCATTGTTGTGAATGATGTGAAGTACTTTTTTCAATTTTATTCTCTTTGACTTACGAAACTACAGATTTCAATCTGCGAAGAAGTGCGAAATGACGTCATTTTATATGACGTCACTTTACGTTGCTTGAAATACAGACTGGAATTTTTAGCGCAAAAGCTAGCGGGCCATCAGTTGGGAATGTAAGGACAGTAAAGGGGGATCATGAAAAGTTTATCATAAACACCAGTTGGAAACACCAGGGCCATCAGTTGGGAATGTAAGGACAGTAAAGGGGGATCATGAAATGTTTATCATAAACACCAGTTGGAGAATTGCGAAAATAAGCTCTACCACCATGGACATAAAACTTGGCATAAAAAGTGAAGTATATCTCAATTCCACGATTCAAAGGCATTTCAAAGTTACGTGATAATCCCGTGAAATTTCCAATGGTAAGTTTCCAAATTGGAGTCACCAGTGAATTATCGAAATTCTTCTACAAGCTTCACTGACATTCTAAAGTGTGTTGGACCAATGAAGACTGCGACTGCAGACTTTGCAGGCAGTATATTCCTCGGCTCGGCTTTTTATAGTTTTACACCATTTTTAATATGAACTTTGTACATTGATATGAATTTTTGTAATTTTATTGACTTGTTTTCCTTGTATATATTTATGTAACATTGTATTTAATTTGTTGGCTTGAATTAGCTTTTTAATTTCACATAGCTATGTAAGTTGCCAACTTGAAATAAATTGATAATAATAATAATAATAATGTTCTCCAGTGATATTAAAACAACTTGATTGACATTTTGTCACTATCACAACAGAAGACTTGAGTCTTTGTCATCATTAAAAGAGCGAAATTTATCATTAAAAAATCAACAGGTAAGTTCAATGGAATCACCTCAATACTGCGACAAAGTGATTTTCAGTGATTTTCAAAATAATTTTCAGTCTCAATCTCACGCAATGAAATTTCATTCAGAATGGACCACTTTCACAATGACGTCAATTCTTTTGGAATACTTCCAGGAATATCACTTGCCTCGATATCATGTGGATCTAAATCTCAAAAGCGTGTATTACTCTCAGCGACGCATGAAATGATTTTATACGTGTCTTTGCAACATAATGATAGGCCATGATCCTCAAATGATAGGCCATGATCCTCACATCTTTTCCCTCAAATTGAATTTAACTGTGAAACAGGTCTTTTCAGATTCGTATTAGTTTATCTATAGATGACAACAGTTCTTTGTACGAAAATTCTTACCGTTTGGGGGGGGGGCAGGGTCTACCCTGCCCCCACTGGATCCGCTCCTGTTGCGTGGAACTTGTTTATCTCTGGAGGAACGATTGCGTGTTTAAGCGTTTTCTTTATCCTGTTTGTGGGTTATCTCAACTTAGCTCCGTTCATTCACTTTGAAAAAAAATTACTAAACATCCACTAATACTCACCAGGTTCTTTTAGCTACTGCTTGAAGTTTGCTTTGCTACATTGTGTAAAAACCTGATCTTGCATATTCGAATATTTGCTCGAATTTGGTGAAATTTTAAGCGATTTTCTTAAATACTTGGCTTTGGCAAACGCTGAAATCTAAATGAGGATCATTCGATCCCAATTTCTAGCCTAGCAGTAGATGTCCGTCAGAACTGAGTTTGACAGCAATGACACATCATACCTAATTGATTATTGATCAGTTTCGTCTGCAACCTGCAATCCAATTTGTATCGCTTACACAAATAGTCAGAAAACAATGCACTTGTAAGGACAAATTCTGCATAAGTGACTTAGCAATGGCATGCAGGAGTAAGCGCCTTTAAAGAGTTAATTATTTTGTTTCAATTATGCATGATCTTGCTTTATTGCATAAAGATAAGTAGCTTTTAGCTAGAATAGCCAATTCTGTTATTGATCAGAAAATGGTGACTGAGTTTACAATAGTGCAATCAAATTGTTTTATAAGTCGATCAGCTGCATGAAAGCACTCCTTTTAAAGTCATCGGTGACTATTGCAACAGTTTACGATCTGAGGCAGTTCAGAGGAAACCTGCTAACAGTAAAACTTACAACGACAATAATTACTTGAGACAGCTAACTATTTGCCGATTATTCAAAGCAGTTTCTGTCAAAATTTGTTTACTTTATAGGCCCTGCGAGGGAGCTGGGAATGTTGATTCGTGAGCAAAGCGAGCACTTTGTCCTAGATAAGGCCTAGCTGGTTTTAAAGTATACCCCCAAAGCATAGATCAGGCTTCGGGGTGTTTGATTGGTACAAATTCTGAAAACCATAGACGTAGGAACCGGGGGAGACTGGGGGCACATGCCCCCCTAAGCTTTTGCAATAAACAAAGAAGTGCCCTTTCAATTTTTAGAAAGTGCCCCCTTTTTCTTAAGAAAAAGTACCCACGAAGTGTCATGCACCTCCAAAGGGGGGTCTTTGGGGTTGACGGTATTGCGGTTTTTGTCTATTTTGATGTCGGTTATTCGGTAATCTCCTTAAGATGGTGCGGTATTTCGGTTTTGGAGAATTTAGCGGTGAACGGGTTTTAGTACATCAAGGCTTGGTATTCGGTATTGACGGAGAAACTTTGGAATTTTCGAATGAATCTGATGTGATTCATATGAAAGAAATGAAGTGACGATGAAGTAACCATTGAAAGTGGCAGCGAGGATCGGCTAACTTTCTGTTTGGCTCATGCTCTAGGTATAGTAGGTAGAGCCATAAGATTCAATAAGCGGCCAGCCTGAAGCGAATACTCTTCTAGGTACAGTACATTGATATTTCTAAGATAGCCCATAGGTGTCTGATTTCACAGGAGGCGTGATCACGGGGCATATGGGGGAAATTGCCCCCCCATCTTATTGAAAGATAGTCCTCAAGATTTCCTTGAAATCGAAGGGAAAAATGGCAGGGTATAGGATGAGTAAGAACATTTTCGAGAAATGCTTGAAAAGGTGCTTGAGACAGTCATTGAGGTGGAGAGAAATGATAAATGGCAAGGGGCTCATGTTAGCTCACATATATGTTGCCAAATTTCCAAAGCTTCCATTTTAGTACTGGTAAATCTGGAATCAGGGGATGCCTTATAAGCCAAACTAAAGGCTGTTTCTTCAAAAAATTTCTTCTTGCTATGATTTATAGAATAACGGTCACAAGACCATCAAAGTTCCTTGTCGCTAATGGCAAGCATGGCATTGGGAAATGCATTCTAAGACAAAGTAAGGGGTGTGGTCCCAAAAATTTTCCTGGAGCTTCGCCAAAGAGCCCCATCTAGCCATTTTTCCATGCCCTTCACTTAATGTCACATGGCCACGCCGCGGGGCGGATTCTACCGATAACAGATGAGCAATATCTCGGTTAGTAGTGCAAATTATAGCAAGAGGTTTCCACGATGCCTAAACCAACTTGCTTGCTGTCAAGATTTTTTCGAAGTGTTTTGCACAATTACAAAACTAATGTACTGGCAAGACAATACCTTTCATATGGAATTAACTCCCTCCCCGTTGAGCTGCAAAGAAACGGCACAGAACTTTTTGACTGTCTCCATAATTTTCTAACATGGATGGGTTCATGGGACGAAAAATTTGTACAAACTAAGTAAGAATATATATGGACTGTTCATTCACCTTTAATAGGCAATAATGGTTATAGTGAGTTTTTGTTCATCTTCGGTAATCGTCAGTTTTAAAGTGTGGTATTGCGGTAAAAGGGAAATTTTCTTGTGGTTTTGCGGTATCACATACCCCCAAAGACCCCCCTCCAAGTTTGAGATGCTTCCTAACGTCCCTGCTGAAAACAGCAGGTTTGGCAGGTTTGAAGGCTGTCTGAACCGCCTTCTCCCCCAAACGGTAGCAGGTTTTGTTGATTTTAGAGATATCCTTGGCTAATTTTCAGTTTAGCCGTGGTGAATTCGAAACCTGCTAGTTTAAAGCGTTGTGTTTAATCGGGGTACATATTTCCGTCTCTGCAAAGTCTGCTGTTTTCAGAATTTGGTAGGTTTGGATTACCATTCAAATACACTCTTGAACGAGAAATACGAAGTTCAAAATGTTGGCTCTTAGGTAAAATTTGCAACGTATTGTTAATAAAAAGCATTGTTGGTGCGAACTATCAAGCAGCAGAAGTATACTTTGTAGACTCTAAAGCTGTGTTTGATTGACTCCAAACTCTGTAAGATAGCAGATTTACAGGTTTCGCAAGGCCTTTTGAACCGTCTCCCCTAAAAAGACAGACGGCTTGGCAAACTTTGGGGGGCTTCTTACTTCACCATTGTGAATTCGAAACTTACCAAAATTAAGCTTTGAGCATTGCATAAGAGGGCTGAAGATCGTGACTACTGGAGAGGAGTAACGACGAATGTTCGTAATTGAAGCAGTCACCGAATGATGATAATAGTATACAATGCAAAAACAAAATTTCAAAATCTTGGCATGTTTGCTAGTAAAGAAAACACAAATTCCTGCGTCGGAAGCTTAAATCAGATATGTTAAAGACAGTTAAGTTTGTAACAATAGCAGGAGCATACAGTAACACGCTCTTCACATTAATGAGGCCTCTTGCCACCCACTACTTAAGGTACGCAATTTTCTGACAAACAAAACAAAACACTTTACAGTCAGAATAGATCATTTAGCTATTCTAAAATATAGTCTAGGCAGGGGTGAAAAAAATATTTTAATTTCTGGGACCAAAACAAGTCTTGAAAGATTTCTGTAAGAATCTCTTCAAAAAGTATCAACTTTTGACACGTCACGATATGTAATGAATTGGACAAAATTTATTAAAGACAAAAACAATGGACAATGGTACTTGTTGCACAAATTTTGTTGCATTTTCAGATGGCCACTTTCATAATTATAAACAACAGCTTTTTATGAAATTCCTTGGTATAGTAATAGCCTATTAATAAAGAGAACCTTGAAGATTTTGATGTAAAAATTGACTTTCCATATTTTCGCTTTTTCATCTTTATCCATTTTCCCGTCTTCTCTAATTCTTTGTGGAGGCCTGAAAAATTTCTGAAACCACTGGTGCCATGGTCAGCTACTTTTTCAACCCCTGCGTCTGGGTCAAGCAATATTGTTATGCATCTTTATATAGTCTGCTATGAATGAAGTGTTTTATCAAGTGGCCTCAAAGCTTTTATCACTGTTGTTCAAATTCAGGCCCCGTTCACACTGCTACGTTTTCATATGAAAACGGAGTAAAACTTCTCCGTTTTTCCCTTGCGTTCACATTGCTCCGCTGTGAAACGGGGCTTTTCGAAAACGCTAATGAAAACGCATAAATCTGAGAACGGTGCGTTTTGAAAACGATCCATTTTCAGTCTGAACGCCAAAACGGAGACATCTGAAAACTCTGCACATTCCTTTGTTAATAGACTTTTGATTACAATGGCTTTCAAAGTCGCGATTGGCACCTTGTTGACGGCTATTAACAAAAGGCTTTGTTTTGAAAAGGGGATTAGCAACACCGTTTTGCTGGAGCAATGTGAACGCTTATCGTTTTCATAGCGTATCCATTTGAAAACGGAGCAATGTGAACGGGCAGCGTTTTCATCAACAAAAACGGATAAAAATGAAAATGGAGCAGTGTGAACATAGCCTCAAACTAACTTATACCAAATGCATAAAAATATTGTTGTATTGAGAGTCTTTCATGGAATAGATAAAAGGTCTATAAAAGAATGAAATTGGCTAAACCAAACTAAACTCAGATAGCAATAAGTTTTTAAAAATGTTGCCAGTTATTCATTAAACTGTTGAAAGTCCTACTGTATGTACACCAAAGAATCTTTGAAAAGAACGACAGCCTTGTTTGTAACTTGAGAAGATCCTGTTCTCATATTTGACACATCATTTGTTAGCTTGCCTTCTCAGCATGTTATATATCTGCTCTTTTATCCATTCTTTGTTCTTTGGTACATATGTGCAAGATTCTTTTTCCAAACTGAATTTTAGTGAAAATAAAAAGCAAGATCTAATGTGATGTATTGTAATGTAATGTATCATAATGCAATAAAATGTATCGTAATGTAATGCAATGTAATGTTGTGTGATGTAATTTTTGTAATGTAATGTGTTATAATGCAATGTATTGTAAAGTGATGTAATGTAATGTAATGCAATCCTTTAAAGTATATAGGCTGAAAATATTTTCCGAATTCCAAAAAGTTCCCTTAAATATGCAAGAAATGCAGTGCCTTCTGCTTGGCTTCAGAATCAAAATAACAAAATCCACCATGTTTATCCTTAATTTGTTATAAACTCGTGATTTCTCTTGGAAACCAACTTTCACATGCGCAAGGTGATAGTTTGTCCTAATTGTTTCAGAGGAACTTTTGAAGCTTTATTTGTTTTGACTAACTGATTGTGAGAATTTCCTTTTCTGCAGTTGCCTACTTTATCTCTTTGATTTGCAGTAAGTTTGATCCAATACTGTATGTGCATTCAGGTTTTGTCTCGCACTAATTATATCAGCTAGACAAAAATCTAACCATAAATTCAGAAATCATTATAATAATCATTTATAATTTTGATAATTGATATGGTCATGCAATGATATTTGACACCATTAAGGTGTTATGGTAAGACCAATGAAAAGAAATTTAAAGGTCAAGTCCAGGGTTGGTTACAGAGCAGAGCGTGAAACCTCGTAACTTTGAACCCCCTTAGCTGCCTGCAACAGATCCCAAAATTAGGCAACACTAGATATTTTCTTCCTAGGGCCTTAAACTCTTGATTTATCATTTCAAAAAGCTTATCTGTCCAAACACTTCCTTATCTCAGATTGGTTGATGACATCATCTTATGCAGTTTCTGCTCTGCCAGGGTTGGTACAATTGCTGATTACTTAAAAAATTTGTTGTGAATGGTGTGTAGTAGTTTTTCAATTTTTTCTCACTTTTTATACACATTTCAATCTGTAAAAAGTGCGAAATGACATCATTTTCCATGATGTCACGTCACATTGACCTAAACGAGGCTGCCAAATGTGTTGACATGCCTCTCAAATCGCTAGGCCCCTAATCGCGCTATTGGACACTCATGTGCAATAGCAACAACGTTTGGCCTTACTTACAAAAATGCATGTTGGAGAAAAATGAAAGTTGGAGACGTTACAACAAAGAACTCACAATTAGTGTTCAGCAGTTGGTAAGGTTGCTTTTTGACAATAATTCTATCAACCCTGGACTTGTCTTGTAACAAAAGGTATAAAAACAACTTACTATAGACAGCTTAAATCTGTAAGTCCATCTATGAAATCAAACAGTTGACTAATGTCATATGTTATTGATGGACTGTTTGGATGTGTCCTTTTCAAATGTTCCTCAAAGATCTTGCAGACACCTGACAAATTAAGATCACAGGTTGAGAAAATTTGAGAATAACAATTAGCTGGGGCTGTCTCTAAATACTGGCTGGGCATACCAAATATTTACCAACATTTTCAAAAAACTACCAAAATTCTGCTAACGTATATTTACATTTTGTCACATTTTGCCGAATATATATTGTATCTGGTGCACCAAAATAATTTTCCACTTTTTTGAAGCCACACAAGTTTACACAACACTGATTTTGAAGATTGGTGATTGAACCCCTAGCTGAAATCCAAATGTTATACACTCAGCAATTTCAAAACAGTGCAAAAACTCCTAGAAAATGTAGTCTCCAGGTTAGAAAATGACTCCAAAATCATAATTGAATGGTTTCGAAATAACTACATGAAACTTAACGAAGATAAATGCCATTTTATGATTTTTGGTGAAAGAACAAATCAAGATGTAGGCATAAATATTGGCAACTGTACTGTCAATAATTCACAAGAAGAGAAACTTTTAGGGGTTTTGATTGATTCAAATCTCAACTTTGAAAAGCATGTCAGCAATATTTGTAAAAAGGCTGGAAGCAAACTATTTGCGTTGTCACGCATGTCCACATATCTAGGAACTGATAAATTAAGACTGTTAATGAGAGCATTTGTAACTAGCCAGTTCCAATACTGTCCTTTGGTATGGATGTTCCATAGCAGAAAAATGAATAACAAGATCAATAGACTGCATGAAAGAGCCTTACGAATTGCATATAAAGACTATGCTTCCAGCTTCGAATCTTTGTTGGAAAAAGATAGATCTGTAACAATACACCAGAAAAATGTGCAATTGCTAATGACTGAAATGTTCAAAACTATAAATAATTTAAACCCCAGTTTTATGGACGAAATTTTTTTGAAAAGAAGTGTTAGATATAATCTGAGAAATACCAATACATTTTTACTTCCTATGGTACATACAGTTAATTGTGGTACTGAAACAATTCGATACAGAGGGCAGCGTATTTGGCACTATCTTCCACAGGAAATCAAGGATTCAAATTCTGTGCAACAATTTAAGAATAAAATCAAATATTGGACCAATGAAGACTGCGACTGCAGACTTTGCAGGCAGTATATTCCTCGGCTCGGCTTTTTATAGTTTTACACCATTTTTAATATGAACTTTGTACATTGATATGAATTTTTGTAATTTTATTGACTTGTTTTCCTTGTATATATTTATATAACATTGTATTTAATTTGTTGGCTTGAATTAGCTTTTTAATTTCACATAGCTATGTAAGTTGCCAACTTGAAATAAATTGATAATAATAATCCTGGAAACAAATGAGGCTGATTTTGTCAGTCCTTGTGTAATCTTTTAGCGTTGCTTTATTAAAGTATATATATCACAAACCTCATTGGTTCACACAACAATTCTCTCAATTGTTATTACAAAGCACAGGATCAAGGCTGAATTTTCATTGCTGTGACAATTTGTGAAGGGGAAATGAAAGGTCACAAAACAATGGAATTCCACTCCACTCTTTTTTGTTGTATTAACGTATTGCTAATGTGACATATTTCCTTTAATTTGGAAATCTTTAGAGTCTTTGCATTAAAAAGTCTCTTTTCTGTTTGTCCTTTCAAACTCTCTCTGCCAAGTTTGATTGATGTTTGCACACCCATTTAGGCTGTTTTCAAGACAACAATTGTCACCGGATCACTTGTTACTCAGGAAATAAAGAATCACTCATTACTCAGGAAACAGACTGCTGAAAATTAAAAAAATTGTCAAGAAGTCAATTTGGGATCTTAATTAAAGATTAACTTGTCAATGGTCAAAAATAAACCTTCTTTACGATTGATCATGAGCTGTCAAAAGTTGATATTAGTTTTTTGACAAACACTTAGTTGGTAAAGTATCTTATACTTCAGAAAATTGGCGTTTGTGTAAAACAATTATTTACTGTACAGGGTGCCCCAAACAAATTGTTCCCCACTTGTTTGGCTACTGTGGAGGAGCTGTATATTCAATTATCTTGGTTTTTATGTAATTACATACTGTAGGTCTAGCTTCAACTTAGAGTTTCAGACCTTGTTTGAGTCAATCGGACATGTGATTGCTGATTTATGGCAGAGAACAGGCAAAATTAGTGGTTGCTTCAAACGCAGCACTTCCATTGTGTTCCAGCAATGTCAAAATAAAGAAAGTTCTCAAAGAAAGGGTTCCAGCATAATATATTATAATTTTTGCTAAATCTTGTAAAGGGTTAGCAGTGTTTTCTATTCATAAGAGAGTACTTTCTCCCATTTAGAACATGTATCAAAAATTTAGATACAATGCTCGTTCTAGCATTGTATTAAAATTTTTGATCACCATTTCTTTGAAAACTTACTTTATTTTGGCATCACTTGAATACAATAGATGTGCTGAGGTGAAGCAGCCACATACCCTATTTTGCCTTTGGCTACCATGAATTAGCAACACTTGTCAGATTGACTCAAACAAGGTCTCAAACTAACCATAAGTTGACACCTGACCTATGTAACTGTGTAGAAACGGAGATTATTGAATCCACAGCTCCTTCACAGTAGCCACACAAACGGGGCACAATTATGTTGACACAGCCCATACATTACCTTCAAGACAATCATCAATAGTTTCAAAGTCTGAATATGTTCTTGTCTCCAACTTTGTGTTTGGTTGAATCAATAGAATTGTGTGGTTCTAGTAAAAAAAAAGAAGCCAGCTTAAAAAAAAACTTTATGAAAAGATTCACATAGGAAAATTTGCCTGCAGTAGTGTTCGGGTAAGCTCTCTGCAGTCCAGGTTGCAAAACATGCATAATTTGGCCTATGCGTAGTAGCGAGTGGAATAAGGGGCCACACACAAATCCATTCTTTCACACATAATGTCCATTGGACATTTTCAAAATACCCCCAAGCCCCTCCCCCCAAAACGTCCAATTAAAAATTGATGTGATTTATCCGATCACAAGAAAATTTCAAACCGTTGTTTTTCTGCATATCAAATGGGCCTAAGTGCTTACGAAGTTGTCAGCGATGTGCCTTCCATTACCATACTCAACGAAAACTGACAAGATATGTCACTACTGACAATATTCTTTCGCACTAACAATATATACAGCAAACGAAAGCTGCAGAATAAAGTTTCTTGCAGAAAATTCTCGGGAGAAATGTTGATAAAACAAAAAGTTTGAAAACGTCCAGTCCTTTTACCCCCTCCCCTCCAAATGTCCAATGGACGTTTTGTGTGAAAGAATTGATTTGCGTGTGGCCCCTAAATAGACTTTAAAAAGCTCCAAGAGTTGCAAAATCAACAATGAATCTTTTGATTTGATATGCAAGGGCCTTTTATTGCAGCTGCAAGCAGCCAATTTGACAGATTTTCATAGTGGCGAGTGAATACAAGTTTTTCAACCTGGTCTGCAGTGCCCTTTAAATGCTTATTTGTTAATGAAACAAGGAGTGAGTCTTCTCAATACTGTAGGCATGGAAAGCCGATACCTTTTACATCAATGTTGAGATCTGAAAAATGTCTTTTGTCTTTATTCCTCCAGGAGGGTGCTGAGGCTCCGGCTACTGGCCAGAGACTCGGCATTCTCCTATCATCCTATTGAAAAGACAATAGGGGTATCAGTGTTTTGATAAATTGTCTTGACTGTACTGTAAGTGTACAGGGAATGCATCCTGGTTCAAATCCAAACTTTATTTATCCTTATATTTTGCCAGTGTGAATCTAAGTGCCTATTTCCAGATCTTCAGCGCAGAGAAGAAAGAACTTATTTTGGCGTTTGGCACACATCTTGGGGCAAGAAGAGGCCTCAAAACAATTGGCCATTCAATATCTTATTGTATCAAACAATAGATATCAATTATTCTTTGGCACACACTGGTGTACAAAATTGTTATGCTCGAAAATATTTCGCGCAGCAGAGCACCCTCCTGGATTATTATTTTGGGGCTTTCTGATTTGTTGGGTTGGGGATCGCTTTTTGATTACAAAGTCCAACTGTGTAATCTAAGAGGGGGCTCCAGGTCAGTAAGTAAGTAAGTAAGTAAGAAAGAAAGTCAGTCACGCTCATTAATGCAATTGATTGGCGTTTTATCCTGCTAATTGGTAGTGAAACAAAGAAAGTGCGCGGAAAGTGCATACCAGACAAAAGTTTCCTGCGATCCTATAGCAAAATTTGACATCCGCTTATTTCATGTTGGAAAGATTTGACACCATAAGATTGACATATGGCTATGTTGTTTTCATTGACATAGCACGAACTTGACCTAATTAGCAACTTAACGTTGAAAATTGAGCGACCTCTCTCAGTAGCGTTTCTTTTGGCAAGATCTTCGTCAGCATTGTTTCTTGATGTCCTGTTCTGTAATGAGTTCAACTGACTGCGCTTGGTGCTCCGCACAGGACTGTTTTAACTGCTCAAAATTCTTAAAATATTTCTCTGCGGAGGACTATTTGCGGTCAGTTTTGGAGGCAGTCACTCTGTAATAAGTCTATCTGCTTTTGATCGACGACAAAGACTTGGGGCAAATCTATTGCAGGACACAACATCGCAACAAATGTTCAGGTACTTTTGTCATCTGGTTGACTTTATGTTTTTGGCAAAGTCTATGCTAGTATCGTTTCTTTATGTCCTGCTCCATAATCTAGTCCCATAATCCTTTACGTTCAGAGCTTTGCCAACGGTAGGAGGAACCCTTCTAGTTTCTTGATGCATGTGCCCTTTTCAAGACCGATGCAGACAGAATGTCATTTGGTTTTTTTACCATCTACTTTTGTGACTTGGTTATGTTTACTTCTCATTCTGTGTTGTTGTGAAGGAAATTGAATATCTTTAAGGATTCACATTATTTTGTTCTAGATTTCACATTCGTACAATCAAAGTCTGACGTACATCATTTTGAAAATAATTTGGGTGCTGAATGTGAATCTGAGGTCAGAAATTTCATATGAAGCGATAAAAAAAATTGCAAAATTCAAAAATGAAGCCGCTTAGCTGAAAAAGTGCATTGCAATCTTATAGCAAAATTTGATGTTGGCTTATTTCATGCTGTGCGCACAGAAAGGGCATACGAGACACAAGTTTCCTTGCGATCCTATAGATCCCATAGTAGAATGTGACGTCGGCTTATTTCATGTCGGACAGATTGGACACCATAGGATGATAAATCGCTATGATGTTTACCTCTGACAGAACAAAAAGTTTACCCGGATTGGCACGTTCTTGACCCACTGAGCAATGTCTCTCATGAGCGTTTTTTTTTTTGGCAAAGTCTACGCTAGTATTGTTTCTTGATGTCCTGCTCCATAATCTAGTCCCATAATCCTTTACGTTCAGAGCTTTGCCAAAGGTAGAAGGACCCATTCTAGTTCGGCGA
This sequence comes from Aurelia sp. 4 Dawson et al 2005, assembly GCA_964019985.1. NCBI lineage: Eukaryota > Metazoa > Cnidaria > Scyphozoa > Semaeostomeae > Ulmaridae > Aurelia > Aurelia sp. 4 Dawson et al 2005. Next base: position 3,924,914 of record OZ026494.1, on the reverse strand, counting down.
TCTGAGAATGAGCTTCTTGCCTTCGTCGGTCAGTAACACTTCTCTTTTATCCAAGGGGTCTAAATTTAGACTAAGTTTAATTAATTGACTTCTGCTATTGAGCATTGTTGGCAGATTTGCACACAATGTCAACAAATCGATATCATGGATCATTTGCGGCCTGCCTGCTTCCATAAACAATTCTTATTCTTCATTCATGCAATAATCTGGCAGGAAAATTCGCAGAAAACGCAAAATTCCCGATTGCTCAATCATAGCAGAAGACGGACTTTGTAATCATCCAAAAGGATCTTATGTTTGGTAGACTGTGTGTATTTTGGTTGTACAGTAGAGTTTTTCGAATGGTCAGCTGCTTTCTATGCAGGTTTATTTAGTTTTTTAGACGCATCATCGGCCATGATATGGAGAAGGCCATTTATTTATATTTTCAAACAAAGGCCTACTGCAGAAAACTGCACTGACCAAGACTTTTTAGATATAAAAAAACTGGCTACGTACCATTTTCAGCTAAAATGAATGCAATAAATTCCAGTTGTTTCTTCTATGTTATTTAGTGTCAGTGTTTCAGCACTTCTTTTCCACCTCCCTGCGAGTCAGAGTCAGAGATAGTTCCACGCTTTGCTTTCGATCGACTCGATTATGATCCAAGCCTCGTTTTCAACTACTAGACTGATAACCCCGAGTCCAACAATGCCAATTTTGAAAACATATGATCAAGGAATTGATAGAAACTTCCTGTGCAGTCATATGAAGCGACAATCGTGACAACAATCATAACATGTAGTGACGTCCGTAATTGCCCCATACGTCCGTAATAACCTTGCACTTCCATAATATATCAAAAGGGTCAGGTTTGACAATTCTTAGGACTCCTCTTAGATGACGATCTAAGTTGGAAATATCATCTCAGTGAACTTTCAAAAAAGCACGAGAGCACAGCCGCTTCGCTCGTTCGCTCCGCTGTGGCTCCGCACTCTCATTGAAGGAGCTCACAGGCCAAACTGAGGCTGTCCTCTCGTGCTCTTTGAAAACAAGATTATTTAGGCCATTTTACTTGTTGGGCCAGCCAAGATGAGGATGATGCTAAATCGACGGGACAACGGAGATGATGGAAAAACAGAGAACACACAAGGTAGGCATGACAGTTCTTATTCTTTACAGGAACTTCTAATTTTCCCACAACCCATGCTCCGACTATGAACTTTTATTTTGATTCAGTTAGTAAAACCTCACCAAGTTGCTCACCCAGGTACAACGAGCCTCATCAATTTTTGTCTGATTTTCGAAAGTTTTATTATGAGTCGTGGTTGTGTCGATAATCAGTCCATCGAATAGTGAAAGTATGACGATTGTAATAAGTAGAGATGAATTGTCAAAATTTTGATGATTTTCTTTATAAGAGCTTCCATATTTTATTACACTTGCTAAATCGAATCTTTGAATAAAATACAACCAAAGGCAAATAAAATTAAATAAACTACACACTGCTGCACATATACAATTTGCTAATAAATGCTTTAGCGTGTTGTGAAATGGCGTAAATATCAGGTCACGTGATGATCTTTGAGAGCATGAGAGACGCCTTGATTGGTTATTTTTTCAGACTTGAGTTGAGACTTTGAGAGATTGAGAACGGAGAGATATCGAATTGAGTTGGAATCGTTAGAAATCGTTAGAATCTCTCTAGAACCAATTGTTAGAGACGGAGAAGGAGAAAACAATCGTATTAGTACTGAGACTCGTTATATCGTTGAACTATTCGAATTCAGATGCCGTTTGCGAAGAGGTTCCGATGTACATATGTCAATATTGCTGACATTCTATTCGCGCATTTTATGGACGCTCCTACTTTTCGATTTCGCTGAAGCACATTTATGGTTTGAGTTTTGTAAAGTTTCTGTTAGCCCTATATTACACAACATAGCGGGTTTCAAATTGGATGTCAGGCTAGGAAAGGTGTGATGCAATCGGAACCCCAGCCGAGAGAGCAGCAACGACATTTTCCCCGCCACTTTTCTCCCCCGAAGTATCAACTGCTCAATATACTTCTTCATATAATGATTACAGGTCGGAGGTTTAGTTCCACCATGCCATTGATTTTTGACGATTCATGTGCAGTCAAGGTGGATCGTCGTTCGCACTACAGTGTGTTTGAAAATACGCAACCCAACATTTCATTTACATTGGATTAAACTATTCTTCGTGAGAGGTTATTTCGCCATTCTAAGCAAAATGCTCTTAATGTGAGGGTATTTGTGAGCAAATTTGTCTTTCTCGATCCCTAGGGCATCACCTCATGTACTTCTCTGCATGAGATTTTTAGACCAAATTTGCTTCAAAATTTTGCTGTGAGAAGGATATTAATTTTGCTCTTACAACACGCAGCATTTGAAATCGGGCATACTTGCTAAAATACCAATAGAGCATTCCGCAATTTGGAGCAAGAGATTGAGGGAAACTCAGCCAATTCTGACAGCTTCGCTAACAGCAGAAAATTAGAGGATTCCTTTCCGCTTCGGTGATAAGCCTCACCCGCATCTCCCTGCCAGTGGCGGCGCCAGCTCTGAAAAATCCGAAAGAAGTGATGGGGGATTTTGGCGTAATTTTTCAATCTACAGGTATACCCAAGTAATTTTATGCCATTTTTTCTTTGAAAATTTTCGCCGACCTTTTAGATTTGAAGGGACGAGTCCCCCCACTCTGCCCTGTGGTGCTGCCACTGCTCCCAGCTAACTAGAGTCGTTTTCTATTCATTTGCAACTTTCAAAAGTTGCATGATACTTGTTTCGCATGGTAAATGTTCTCTCTGGATTATTTAGGCATCTTGCCATCCGCCCATTCATTTTTAGTGCGTTTTGAGCCATTTCATTGCATGTGTTCACTCAAGTGTTATGTTTGGTCTGCTTATCGTTGGGCCTAAACTGAACCGAGGACAATTACCTGCCATAGATTGGTTGAAAATACACTCAGCAGTGGGTGAAAGGATGACTAGATGTTTAAATAATACAGAGAGAACACTTACCGGTCCAAAAGAGTATCATGCGATTCTTGAAAGGTCCAAATAAGTCGAGATTTACGCGAGTCTCCAGGGAGATGGAAACGAGCGGCAAGGAGCGGATTTCCTCCTAATTTCCTTCTGTCACCGAGGCTGTCAAAATGGGCCGCGTTCTCCTCAGTCCCTTCCTCAGAATTGCAAAAAGGTCTATTAAATGAACAGTTAAGCTATTCGATTAATCTATACAAACTGCAAATCGTTAGAAAGAAGAAGATTGTGCTTTCAGATAGCATACATAGATTTTCTGAAACCCTTTCATTTTTCTAAGGTTCTCAATTATGTTTAGGTTGCGTTCCCTGGCGAGGACCAATACCTGAGCCGATTAAATAAGTCTAGCCAATAAGTCAAACAAATAAGCCTAATATCAAATATAAAACAGGTGTACAAACGCTGGATTTGAGAATGTTGACAAAAGTTGTGACAATTCATGAAAACGGCATACATTTTTATCAAAATGGCACCTGCAAAATCTATCATAGGCAACTTATTTGTTAGTTGAGAGCGGTTTCGTAGGCTACATTTCAAATTGTATTCAAGCTCCTCACACCTGTGTTTGCACTTTTAATGTTTAGTCCTAGTCTTATAACGAGGTATATTTCTACCCTGCTTTAAAACGTAACAAGGGCACGTAAAGGCTCTCTTCTTGGCAATCAAATGACAGAGATAACGTATAGATAAGATTTAGGCAATTTGACGGATCAGATACTGGCCGGAATAAATGGGTCGAACGCAAAAGGACTTGACCAAAATTTTGTAAGCTTGAGGTGCTTACCTGGTGAATGTGCGATCATCAAATCGGAAATGCACGTGAAGGTCCCGAGGCTGCTTCACGAAATCGGGAGCATGACATCGAACATCCTTACAATTTTATCTCAACTTGTCAACAAAAAATATCTCAACACCAAAATTTCTAGGAGGGGTATCTTTTGCACCTTTGAACAGTACGGCTACGAAACATGGTTCTAGAGGACAAATAAATTCAATGTAATATGCCAATACGCATATGGGGGGGGGGGTTAGTCCAAGATATTTTTAAGTAACTCAAAATGTCACTTCAGCAGGGTACAGGGTGTGGACACATTTGCCAAACACCCCTGTCATTTCCCTTGTCGAGTACCCCCTCCCGGGTGGAACCGTCGAACTCATCTCCACTCCAGTATTTCACTATTTTAGGGTTACAAGTGTTGACCACAAGATGAATTTTCTCAACTAGCAGAATGTTCATATCTAACTTAGGCTTTGGCTGAAAGATTAACATTTCAGTTTTGGATATCGGCCACGTAGTTTTTACTCCACAGCCCGCAAAATGTTTTAATTCTTTCCCGACACAGTAGAATTTGGAGCGAGAACAATGAATCAGATCTGCCGTTAAAGGGGCTGGGTCAAGCAATGTAAACAAACTTCTTTCGAAACAACGATTTTGCAGGATAGGGGCAAGATTTTTGATAGGGCATATCCCAAACTTTTTCCGCTAATTTTCTCGAAATGAAGGTGTTATTTTGAAGATGGATGTTTCAAAATATGAAACAAGGAGAGCGAATAACCTGCAGATACCACGACCTAGGCTAGAGATAACTAAAAAGAGCTTTTCTTACAAAGGTGCCAAGGTGTGGAATGATATCCCAAACAATATTAGAAATGTGGAATCTGCTGCACTTTTCAAAAAGTAGGTTAGAAACTACTTTTTGGGCCAATAAGACATCGAAGACCCCGTGAAGCATAACCTCCTGGAAGAACAGTGTGATTAGACATACATTCATCTTTATCTTTATTTTGTTTTATATATATTTTTAGCTGAAGGAGTATCATGTATAAAAAAGATTAATGAAAAAAATGAAATGAAAAGAAACAGACGAAACTCTCATACGTTGTAACGTAGCAGAGACATTGTTGGGTTGTTAAGGAGTAACTTTATAGTGGATTCACCCCATCCACCCATGAGCCATAGGACACGAACTGAGTAGATTGGGCCTAAGCTGGGGTGGTACTCTCGTAGTGATTTGGCCGACATAGTTAATTCAGTTTGCAAGTAATATGTAATGAATACTCACTTTGATTCTTCTCTGTCATATCCTAACCTTGCTTTTGCAAACCGTCGACAGGAAAACACCATGTTTGTCGTGGAAGGGGAATCGAGCTCCGTTACTGGCTGTATTTCGCAGGAATAGCAAGGTTAGGATACGACAGAGAAGAACTAAAGTGAGTATTCATTACATCATTACATATTAATTGCAAACTGAATTAACTACGTCGGCCAAATCACTACGAGAGTACCACCCCAGCTTAGGCCCAATCTACTCAGTTCGTGTCCTATGGCTCATGATCCACCATAATCTGTGCAGAACACAATGGCCACGTGTGACCAACAATGTAGATTCTAGAAATAACAGGTTTGTTTACGGTTATGTAACCCAGCCCCTTTAAACACAATATCCATCAGTAACTGCGCAAAATGCTTGTCACAATAAATCTTGACTCCTGTGTAAAACCTGAACGTCTTTGATGGTTTAGAGTTTTCATGTTCTTGAACAATGATACCTGACTTCCAAGTACTTGCTAGTGTTAGGGCAAGGGTCTCCAAATATGTCCCATGATGACTGCACAGAGCAAGCTTGCTTGTTTTCACATCTTTGCCTCACTATTGACATCGAAGTTGTTGCTGCACAATTCGTTGTATAGATATTTCCATAGCAATAGTATGTAGACATTCTGCCAAACACTGCATATGTAACATGAATAGTCAAGCCCTTTTGGCACTCTATCTTTAATGTTGTGGATTGGCATGCGAATGCCGCATATTCAGCACTTTCCACTGTCTTTACTATAAAGAGAAAATGTTATACCGGGTGAGTTAAAACATTACGTCACATCAAATATCTTAAAGGGAGTGCAAAAACCAGCATGCTTTGCACAAAGTCAGCGACTTGCTCTCTACAGCTTCCAGAATAATTGACTGCACGGAATTCACAAAAATAAGAACAAACGATCGCTAAGGCTGCTAGTCTTTGTTCTCCCTTTAAGATCTCAGGGCCGATACCAGCCATGACTGCGTGGGGGGGGGGGGGCGAAGGACCAAAGTTTTTCGACCATAAAACAATATCAAAAGCATCAGTAACGACAACAGTTTTAGAGACATACGTTAAATCTATGCATTATATGCTCGAGTTAAGTCCTCAGTAACTAAAATTTAGCCATATTTGTTGGGGATACGAACAGGCTAAGTTGCGAGCCTCGAGGAATCCCCTAAAAAGGGCTCCAGATCGCATGCGCACTAACGATTTACTTCAATGACGTGACATGTAAAATTAGCTTGACCGTTGAGAACAAGACCATGAAACAATAAGTCCGATACGCATGACAGTGTGAGCCCCAGCTTTGATTGGCTATCAGCAAAGCTGAAACACAATGTGTCAAAACATAAGGGTCAGTAATTCGTCTCCCCAACAAATATTTTGCGATCCAACCTTCCGATCAACACAATCAGTGAATATCAATTAAAAACATGCCATAAACTCGATAATTCCTGTTATAGCTTATTTTTAACGCTGACAAAAATCTATGCTTTTATGCATTATTACTTCTCAAAATCCTCCAAAAGTAGAAATTTAAATCACAAAGAATCCGGCAAGAGAACAAAATTTCCGACAAATTGTCTCCTAGGAGGGGGCGCTCCACCCTAGTCAATCTTTTCTGGATATCAATGAAATCTAGCAAGAACTGGAACACTGACATTCAAACAATCTCAAGCGATACCAGGTGTCCTAAAAACCATGCTCCTGTTTAAAGCTTCACTAAAAAATTCAATTATGAAACGTAAACAAATGAGTAGTGGTACAAAATTTCTGATGGTCTTAAGTAGCTGACTCATCTAAATAAACAATGGGCGTACAATAAACTTGTATCCCGTAAGAAAATATATACTATCACTCCTGTAAAAGAACAGCAATAATATAAGATAAACCTGTAACTGGGGAGGAAGCTGTTAAACCAGCTAGAAAATAAGTAATCACTTATGTATTACTTAACAACGTTGTTGATAACTGATTACATGATTTTCATGCAGGCTTAAAGGAAGTACAAAGACCAGCATGCATTGCGTAAAGTCAACATCTTACCCTCCACAGCCTTCAGTATAACTGACTGTACGAAATTCACTAAAACAAAAACAAACCATGGCAAAGCCTGCTGGTCTTTGTACTCCCTACTTTACAGTACAGCTTTCTCTCCAGTTACAAGTTTATCTTACTGTATATTGTTCCTGAGCTGATAGTGTTCTCTTCAAGGATACAAGTTTATTGAGCGTCCATTGTTTATTTAGATTAGTTCATTTTTAAACTTCCTTTTTCATCCCTTTTCTCAATGATCCAGATGCAGGTTGTGTTATAAAATGCTTCCCAGCTTTAAATTAAAATATCTCTTGACCTGCTCATCCAAGCAAAAAACACTTTCTAAAAGTTAAGTAATGCAGTTACTAAATGAGCACCAGTTCGGTGAAATTTAACAACGTAAACAAACACGAAGATTATCAAATTTTAATCAACTTATCAGCATTGGTAAGCAACGTTCTACAACATCGACGTATGTAACTGGCAATATCATAATGATCTGCCGATATTTTTTTTCATCTCAATGTCAACGAAACCATGAGCGACTGGATACCAAGTGTGCAGCAGTTTGAAATTTTATCAGAAGGGAACCACTCTAACACAGCGTTTCTTAGCGTTTTGAAGTTACTTTTATTTGGTATAAAACCACCTCTCACTGTTTCGCAATTCTGATTTTTTCGGTAGTGAGCCACCATCAGTGCAGATACATCTTAATTGTAGAGAACCAAACGTGAAAAGTGAAAAACTAGTTTCTTGCAATCCAAGATAACCTGACGCATACCCTGTCGCAAAGAAATTTTGCCAAAATTCATTGTTTCAAGAGAACTCTAAAAAATGTCCTTCCAAGTGACACCCTCTCGCATAATTTACTTATCAACTGTAACACCCCTTCGCATAATTTTCATCAGAAAAGGACACTCTTTTGCAAAATTTTCGCAGTAAAAGGATAACCCCCTTGGATGCCCGTTATAGACATTTTCTAATCCATCTTCGGGTCTGAAAGGAGAGTGATTTATACCAAAAAAAATGTTTTCACATCTAAGTCTAAGGTAGATTAATATTTTAGTTTTGAGTATCGGTCCCATACATTTTATTCCACTGTATGCCAAACTTGTAAACGTTTCTTTTTTGAATCAAGCGTTACATGAAGAGCCAAAAATTTCGGACATTAGCATGAAAATCATTAAGCAAGAACAAGCACTTTTCAACTGAAATCAGGCCAACTCACCCTTCGCCCAAATACTCATATCTTTCCCAGCTGCTGGCAAATTATTTCCATCTGCAATCTTACTGTACTTCTTCCTCTTGACATCTTCTACGACGTAGTTACATGCTGCATCCAAATCACACTTGTGAAAAATCTCATGTATGATGCTTGTCGAGGCATCAGCTCTGACATTTTCTCTCTCATCGTTAACTTTTCGAAAAAATGTGCCATGCTCATGTTGTACAATACCCTGGGTAGGCTTATGGATGAGGATAAGTGTCACAAACGCAATGGTTGAGTATTTCATGACTCACTCAGTTGTCACATGGATCTAAACTGTACTTGCGCATTGTATATCAGATATGTCCATAAAGTTATCATTTCACAAAGCAAACTATGCATCCATTAGGCTTGATAGATTGGACCACCGGTAATATAAGTAAACACAACTTTATTCCACAGGTGAAAGATCCCAAATTCAGACGTTCAAAGTAAACAAATGGACTAAATGTTTCGCAACCGAATTTCGATGGATTTATGATTCGATGGATTGGTTTAGACAAGAGCAACAATGCACCATAGCTTAAGAAGTTAAAGTTTGTTACTTTGATATTAGTGATTTTCTTTGTCGTTTTCTTTTCGGTCCTAGACTTGCACCAAGTCTATCCCAAGATATATCAGCACTAAGGAACATAGTTACTACTGAGGGGGCGTAAACCTTGAAGAGGACGCTGCGAAGGAAAAGTGCATTCGCTTTTCCTTCGCAGCGTCCTCTTCAAGGTTTACGCCCCCTCAGTAGTAACTATGTTGCTTAGTGCTGATATATCTCGGAATAGACTTGGAGCAAGTCTATTCGGTCCAGACCTGCAACTGCTAGAAATCAAATTCAAATTGCTTCTGCGCGTCTGACCAGTCAGCTGCTACATAGCGTTACAGTGAAAGCGGAAGTAGCGTACCGTGTAAATTCAAAGGTTATTTGAAAATAGATTTTCATGACTGGATAAATTTTCGAATATTGCTTTGTTATTTGCTTTCGCCCGATTCGAATGTTGCGCAGCGTATAAGGATTACAATAGGATGGAAATCACAATAAATGAGAAAGTTCAGTGATTTCTTTATGCAGAGAAAACAAAATCCAATAACGATTCGATTCTTTTTTAATGTTGACGACATGGATGGTATGCTTCTACCGCTTTCACTGTAATACTACCTAACGATATAGCGAAAGAAAACCAAAACTTTTTCGAGTAGTTTTGGAGATATATCCAGCTTTCTGAAATCAACAAAAAGTTTTGGAAAAAAATTGGTAAATGGAAACATATCGATCTGCGTATCTTTCAATTGCCAAGACTATGTAGAACCAGAGTCTATCGAAAAATTCTCAATAGACTCTGTTAGAACAACGTCCTTTCTTGTTCCTTGTCAATCGACAGAATAGCAAGAAAGAGCTATTGAGCAAGAAAGTGGACATTTGCACCACAGTGTGCTGAATGTTAATGGTGGAAAGATGCTGGCTGCTTGAGTCACAGTGAAACATCTTTTGTCATGTACAGGGTGTCTCAAAATATTGTTTGATGTTTGATTAAGCACTAAATAGCACAGGAGAAATTGACTGTTTTCTGAGGAGAGTGGTTTGCAAAACAGCAACTCGCTGCTAACTGGAGCAGAAAGCAGAGTTACCTTCAGAGCCAATCAAAGACAACTCCTGAAGCTACTAAGTCTGCTGCTTTTATGAATTGGCATCAGTCAAACACAAACATTAATCAAACCTTGGCATCAGTCAAACACAAACATTAATCAAACCGTAATCAAACACACCTCGCTCTCCATTTTCATTTCATTTCATTTTCATTCGACATCATTTATACACGAAAAAACCCCTCAGCAAATAAGATACAAAAGTTATTTATTAACTCACAATCTAAGAATCAAATGTTGTCATATGTATGTCGTAAAAGCGCTATTAAGCCCCCGGGGGGCTTATTTAATTTCGGACCTTCTAGAAGGGGGCTTGATAAAAAGGGGGGCTTGATAGAGAGAGGGGCTTAATAGAGAGAGGGTCTTATTCATAAAATCAATTGACAATGATATATTTGGTAGCTTTTCATTTCTTCTATTCCATATTTTGCAGAATCAACATACAATCTTACGGCTCAAATACGAAAATTTGACACAGTTTTCAGCCCACTGAAATCAACTAGCAACATTGTGTAGCTGAATAGATGGAACTTGGTAAACTCTATAATTCTGTATAATTGGGGTGGTAATAGAGAGGGGGGCTTATTTCAAATTTTGACTCAGAGGGGAGGGGCCTATTAGAGAGGGATTAAAATTAAAAGTCGATTAAAAGTCGGTAACTCACGAATTGTGGAATGCGTATCATTCCAGGCTTTCAAAGCCGCATAATGAAAACCCTTTTTGAAAAATTCTGTCCTGCAGATCTTGAGAATTTCTCGTATGGTACGTAGAAAAACATGATCTGGGCAGGTATTTATCTAAAAGGTTATTTATCTCCAACTTCAAGATACACAGTGCTTACAAACATAGATACTTGACCTGAAGATATTTTGAAGTGCGTGAACAAGGATCTCCAAACACTCCATTGGATGCTTTCACGGTGCAAGTTTCGTTCTCTTCGCATAATTCTTTTATTTTTGTCAGTGAATTTGCTGCTGCGCAGTTTGTTGTGAATATAGATTCATTTGGACAAATGGTTGTTGAAATCCTTCCAAACACTGCATCTTTGACATGAATTTTGAATCCAATTTGGCACTGTATCCTTAGGATCGCATGCTCACATGCCACAGCCATCAATTCTGTTGCTGTTACTGTAGATTTAAGCATTGGTAGTTATATTTACTGCAGTTATATTTCAGTTTATATTTATGCTGCTGCAGAGGAAAGTTTATATGGCTCTGCGGAGGAGGTATCGGAGTTACTCCTCCGTAGTAGCAAGTAATTTCATTTCATCCTCCGCAAAAGAGGAAAGTGGCAATGAAGCGCAACTGTTGTGTCCAGCCACCCATAATACAAGCATTTACATTCACTAAAATCTTAGAATTCTTTAGGGCCGTCAGAAATAATCGGTTATGAATTTTGGCCTGGTAAAATTTCGCAAGTTGTCAGAATAAGGCTGATAAAAGTTGCCTAAAGGGAGTACAAAGACCAGCATGCTTAGCGCAAAGTCAACGACCAGCTCTGCACAGCCTCTAGAATAACTGAAAGTACGAAATTCACAAAAACAAAAACAAACGATGGCAAAGGCTGCTGGTCTTTGTGCTCCCTTTAAAGGGGCTGCAATCATAGACAAAATATATCCGGACTATGTGTGATCGATTTTGACAATAGCTTTTCCCCCTCCCCCACCTATCAATGTTGTTCTGTCGGAAGATTTTTATTGAAAAGGTTTCTCCTCTCTTCAAAGCTGAATTTTAACACCAATAACAACATTGATCTTGGGGCAAGGGGGGAGTTGGAAAGATCAAGCAGAAGTCCAGTTATTTATGTCCAAGATTGTAGGTCACATGACCGCAAACCTGCTATCTCTACAATCTATATTGTTGCACACAAATGGCAATTCGTTCTGCTCTGATTTTGGTGGATGGGGTGAATCTACAATAAATCTACTTGTAAAAATTAACCAATATCTCTGCAATCTTACAATACGCGAGTGTTCCCTTTTGTTGCTGTACGAGATTCACGAGTCCATCTTACAAATAACACCTTCACTTGAGAAAAATAATGGAAAGTCTCCGTGCTATGGCCTATCAAAAATACTGCGAAATTGTATGTTCGAAAGAAGTTTGTTTACATTACGATCAAATGCTGGTCATAGGATGACAAAACATTGTGATGACTGCGTTCCAAAAATATCAAAAGCCAAATGCTTTGAACGCAATCTACCGGGTGAATCAAAAAAGCACCCGGTGTTTGAAATGCTACTGCTCCCTGAGTGTGTATGCAATGATATTTTGCAATATCTGATTGAATAGTCACATGTACAATTATTTTTATAAATTTTCCTGGCTAAAATCGGTCACTCCGTTCAGATTCTGTTTTTTAAACTAAACCCTTTTGAGGAACCTTAAAAAACGTGCCAAAATTACAAGCTAAAGTCCCTAATGTGTTTACCTCACCGCGATGACTTTCAGCACTCTTTAGCACGTGCTTTCCTTTTGACGAGTTGAAAAGTCTTCCCCCTAGTGTGAATAACTTATTCAGGGGGACTCCATTCTTCCATGAGGACAAAATACACGAACACATCCAAGAGTCATTATTGCTAGGAAGGAGAACACTTGTTTTTGCAGGTTTTCTAAAGGGGCTTTCGGAAAAGCTGTGCAAATTACTGAACCTACTTTCACATATCAGGGATAAAATAAGACAGTCTTCAATATCATGGCTTTGATGTAGAAAGAGCAGGATTTTTTAAGACGCCGTGCGTTTTTATTGACTCACCACCGTAGTAAAAAAGAACCTTTCAGCTGATAATCTGTTGCTCCTCGCTGAATAGCCGGCCGCATTCGCATTCCAAATCACTGATTCCAACATTCCAATAACTGAAATGCGCTATCAGTAGAATTTAGCAAAAAAACAACCGATCAGTTCTCACGATCTTTTGTAAACCTGCATCTCTTTGCTGAACCTACAACTTACAAGCTTAGGCATTAAGTGGGCTACGAGACAAGACTTGTTGGGGAGACGAGATTGTGTCCCCCCGTACGGTGGGTTAATGCTCATGCGCCCGTCAGAGCTTCAACTCCAAATCGCTACTGCGCATGAGCTTTAACCCACTGCACGGGGGACACATAAGTTTCTAGGAACAAAGCATATCTCGTCTCCCCAACAAAGATATTTTCGCAAAGCGCCATACCCTGAGAAATAATCGTCAACATATTCTTTTGTATGACTATTTCAGTAATCAAGTGAGTTCTGAACTCACTTGTTTGATTACTGCCAATCCAATGACACTTAAAATGTACCCTGAGTGCCAGAGCCTATTCTTGTTCAGCACATTTCCTAGGCTCTGGTACCTAGGGTATTTAAAATGATACACTGAAATGGGGTTTTCGTTCTGGGAATGGAAGCTGATGAGCTTGGGCTTGAAATGTCAACGGGTAAAAACAATGGAGCAGACTGGATCAATGACTGTACCGTAAGTCCTCCAAAACCCCCCAACTTCGAATAAGCTCCCACCTTTGAAAAAGGTCCCATCCAAGAATATCTTTAGCCAAATATGCCCCTGGGGCATATTCGAGGACTTACGGTAAATCAACAAATGCCTGACTGGGTTGCCCTTAAATTTGTTAAAGGGACAAAGGGCTGACCCGTTTGTTTTGACAAACTGTGTTCCAGCTCTGCTGTGAATTGAATCAACGTGTGGGCTCACGAAGTCATTCTCATCCTTGCTATAGTCTCTTCACTTGTTCTTAACGGTCATACTAGCTTCCATATTATGTCATTGGAGTGATTTGATTTGATTTGATTGATTTGATTTGATTTGATTTGATTTATTTTAGGACGGTTGCCATTGAGCAAAGCCGTTTTTCAAGGGGCGCTCTGTATTGTTACTGCAGTGGCGATTAGGCGGATTTGGCCTTATTTTGGATGCGGAATACGGTTGCTGCAAGGAAGTCAGTGCGGTATACGGTTTTTGTATTGCTACGCGATTGCAGAAAATTGGAATTTAAACGAACGGTTTACGGTTTTTCGTTTACTTCGTAAAACCTTCCTTTAGATAACCGTTATTATCTATCAAGCGTTCGCATAGCTGTAACAGTGCCGTCATCGCAAATTGTTGATACAGACATAGTTCCTCTCTCTAATCTTTCAAATGAGGTTCTAACGCAGCTCTTATTGTATGGTGATGAAAGCCTCCCTAATAATGTTAACAGGAATACTCGAGCTAACATTACAATTCATCAAGGAAACCGGTCGTTTAGATTAAGCTCTTTCCAAACTCTGCTACAAACCACGCAACCACCAAGCACTCTTTCTTTGCAACGCCTTTTCGTTTTGTTTATTTTTTGTTCTATACCTTTCTTAATAGTTCTGTCTGGTCTTCGTTTAAATGTTTTTCTTTTTAATTTTCTTTTTTTAAGGCTTCGGGGCTGTCATTGTATTTTGCTCCTCTTGGTATCGTCGTCGTAGTATTGTAAATTAGTTTAAGTAGTGTATTTAGTAATTTTGTCATGTAAATTTTTAGATTGAATATATATATATATATATATATATATATATATATATATATATATATATATATATATATATATATATATATATATATATATATATATATATGGCTCGCGTTTGGCGAGTAAGAACGCAAATTTTGGCGGTTTTGCGGTTTTGATGCACCCTGTAATAGACCCCCTGCATATGTGATTTGGAGCTCTTTCTGGGTAGATTCCTTGGGGCTCACAACTTCCAACAAAGATATGATGAGAAGAATGGGGGTGAGGGGCCCTCTCTGCAGGACTCTGACAAGGAGAATTCTGGCTATGGTTTGTAGGAATGATCACGGATTCTTCAACTCACATTTCTCCCATATTCTCATGTATTTTTCTTCTGTGCGCAAATTCTTTCCCTCTTCTACCATACTGTACTTTTTTCTCTGAATGTCTTCCACAACATAACGACAGGCTTCATCCAGATTACATTTGTGAAAACTTTTATGAATGACACTCGTCGAGTCATGCATTAGTTTGTTTTCTTTCCCATCATCTTTGATTGCTCGAAAGACTGTGCCATGTTTATGTTCGACTCTCCCGCGGATAGGTTTGAGGGTGAGAAGAAGTGTCAGTAATGCAACATCTGCGGTTTTCATAGCTTGACAACTTGCTTGGCTCATAAAAGTTTTCCTTCTGCATGAGCATGCTTTGTCAAATTTAGACGAAATGAAATTTTGTTCACAAAAGGCGAAACAAACAATCAATGCTGCTTAGCGTTGTTGAAATGAACCACCCGCAATTCTTTTTTTAATAAAACACACTATTCTGGTAACAAAATACTTGTTTCACCAAATAGACCTGACATTTTCCAATGTTAATACCCAAATACACCTGAATGCCTTTGATGCATGCAGTATTCACACAAATCGATTTAAACATGAGAGATAGGACCCACACTGTGTAGCAGTGGTGAAATTTCAAACATATTTTTACTTGGAATCCCGGGGGGGGGGGATAACTTGAGTTTCCAAGATACGGGGTTGTGCCATTCAAATCGCAAACCACCCATAAATCCGGAGAAATTTCTCAAAAGTATACCCATAAATCCGGAGAAATTTCTCGAAAGTATACCCATAAATCTGGAGAATTTCTGAAAATCATACCCATAAATCTGAGAATACCAAAACAGCTCACCAATAAATGAATTCAGACAGAAAACTATACCCATAAATCCGGAAGATGCCAAAAATTGTTGAAACCATACCCATAAATCCGGAAACTATCATGAAAAAGGTACCCTAAGAAATGGCACAACCCCGTACCATGGACAAGTTAAGTTACCCCCCCCCCCCCAGCTTGGTATACAGCCACCTTTCACTTTTTCGTAATTTTGAAATTTTCAGTAGAGAGCCAAGACTTATTCTGAAAGGAATCATAGAATTGATGGTAAGAGATCTTGATGGTGTATTTTTTGTAAACAGTATCCGACCCTCTCCCCCTTCCAGTCATAGCTTGCATCCGGTTTGTTTGGGGCATACGTTTTGGCTTGCAATGTGCCCTTGCCTCAGGGAGGGGGGGGGGTAACTTAGTACTTTTCATGGTACGGGGACGTGCCATTTTTAGGGGTACTGTTTTCAAACCGTTATGGAATTATGGGTATCTTTTTCACAATTTTTAGGCATTTAACGGAATTATGGGTGTCCTTTAACGGGGATTTTTCATAATTTCCGGAATTATTGCCCAGATTTTCATTCGATTTACGTAGTTATGACCCTAAAATCCACCAGAATTTACGGGAATTATGGGTAGCAACTTTTTGGGCAAAATGGCACATGATAGGTCGAGATACCCCCCCCCCCCCGAGGCCCTTGCTGTCTCTGCAGCAGTTACAGTATTGTACATCACCGAATTCAGAAGAATTTGGTTCCATTTTATACAATGGTACATAGTAATATTATTAGGTGTATATTTGAATGTGTCTCCAATAGAGTCAATTCTATAGAAACAAGAATGAATCTTTTAATCCCAAATTGTGATAATTTCAAGAAACTTTCAGTACTAGCTCAAACCATTAAATTCCCGTACCAACAGTGCATATTTCAAACACATTTTCTTAGCAATGTTTACAGCTGTTTGGAGTATAACAGTGTTTCTTATAACATGGTATACACACCCTGTTTTGAAGAAGTAGATCTTAAAGGCAGTCTGTCACGTAACTGATTGGCCGCTACAATCAGAGCTCAACACAACGGATTTCTTTGTGAATTTGTGTATATGAAACAAAGGAGTGCTAATCTTCTTGACTTTCTACGGCCGTAGAAAGTCAGAGGATCATCAGCCATTCAAATTTCCTATTCTTTGTATTGTCATTATCACCCAATCAAATGCGTGACAGACTTCCTTTAACATAAGAAGCCAATCAGGCTGTATTTGGGAAATGAATTTCTTAATGGCGGGACTTTACTGCAATAAATGATTATCACAGATTCTGTAATTCAGTTTTTGAAAGCAGTGAATTATTCTTGAGAGTTTAAACAGAGAATCACCCATAAGAATCGGTTGATAAAGCTGTAAAATATGTCCACCCTAAATTATGTACTGGTGGTACACTTTACCAGCAAAATTCGTGTAATATGAGAATTAAGCTGAATTCAAGTTTGAAGCAATCTTTTTCGCACTTCTTTAATAACGCTAGCGTTTATGTCGCATCAAGTGTTTTGTGTGGACAAATAAGAGCTTTCATGTCTTCGTTCCATTGCGAGTTTCGGTCCGATTATGCGCTTCGGTCCGGACCAAGAACCCATGCCCCCGGAATATTATGCAGTTTGTCTGCAGTAAGCATTTCAATCTCTCCTGCAAAATTTACATTATCTTTCGATCATATGGACCAATAATGTGAACATCTGAAATCTAATGTGGTGTTTTGATGCTCGCAATTATGACGCATCAACCTTGTCTGGCTTGGATATGTACACGCACACTTATTTAGACAGCTTTTGTGATTCCGGTCCTGCCAAAAGCTGTTTGAGGTGATGTCTCCCTTTCGTTAAGAGACATAGGAGTCATGGGACATCCATCCAGCTTTCCGGCTGTACCTCTTGGGCAATTGTTGGACAAGGGTTACTCAATTCTAACCATGAACGAACAGTCATGTGGAGGCAGCACTATCATTCGTGGAAGCTCGGTTGAAGCCATCTACCAGATTTGCATTCGCCATTTACCAGAACAAACCGCTCTTTCCCACTCCCACGTATGTGATTTTGATGTAGCTGGGTAAGTTGCCAGTTACCTCATCTGTAAGTCGCGAAGCATAAATGAAGGGAAATTTTGCCAGCATGAGGACATCAAATATCAAAACGATGATTTCGATGCCAAGTTTCTTTCTCACTGTTGCTGTTTTTATTACTGCTCTCCATGCAAACGAAGGTATCAACACTGGTACATTTTTTATGCGACAGTATGATATGTCTGCTAAAAAGCATCAAGATGATGGCTCAAGAAATTTGATTTCTGGAAGCTTCTACAAATGCAGTAACAATGAAAATTGTAGCTTTGTCGATGGATACGCCAAAGTGAGGAATTCAAAGGAGCAAGAATTGATGCGTTTGAGAAGAAGAGGTAAGGGTCATTTAATCTTGTTTGGTTAAGAGAAGGAGGGCTAGAATATTTTTTCTCAACTGTAAATTTGAATGTGTAAAACATTATTGCCTAGTTCTTTCAAATGAATAGTTCTAAGGGAACTCTGTTTTGTTTAACATAATTCCAGAGAGAATGTTCTTAATATCATTATCAGTTTCAGAGTAACAGTATTTATCAAATATCTGCTAACTTTGAAGTTGCGACATAATCAAATTTCACTGTTGAAATGTATTGCAGTATTATATCTGCGATGCTTCATGACACTTCGGACTAGACTTATGACGATGAAACCCTTCTATCCCTGGGGTAAACCTTGCTCAAGAGGGACTCATAATAAACAGAGAAAACCCGGCCACGTTAAGCAGACATTCGATCAACGAAACTTGGTATAAATCTGAAGAAAGAGGTTCACTTTACCTGGTAAGTGCAAAATGAATCTCTCAACACTATAATTTCCATGTTTTTAAGACCAAAACAAACCAGAGAAGTCTTCAACTACCTGCTGCAGCAACTTCGTTCAAAATTTAGTCAACTACATGATTCGAATTGAAAATTCGACAGCATTATTCTTGCCAAATCTCGCAATCTGATTGGTACTTTAGGAATTGCAAAGCTTTTGGGCCAGGTTTTTAAGAGTAATGTTATGAGTCTCTCTTGACTGAAGCGCCATCATCGTCATAAGTCTATCGTACACACATTATGGTTGCTCCAAGGCGAGCTGTACGACACCTTTTCTCTAAACGTTTTTCTCTTTCCACAGAAATAGTTGTTAGAATTGAAATTTTGTCAGCTGGGGGTGAAGATCCAGGAGGTATCAATTCCTTCATCAAAGTGAACGGAATTGAGCACTCCAGAAATGAGCGAGGATTCAACTTCGTTGTTTTATCTTGCAAAAGTAGTGAAGTTATCAGCACTGATTCCTTCGATGTATGGAGTGGCATTTCTACAGTTAATCGAATGATCACATACATCAACTGGATTAAGAATGGCAGTGTTGTTCTCATTTCTATCAAAGACGAGGCTTCTTTTAAAATGACCAAGATTGCAGAGCAAGGAATACACTCTCTTGGAGCCACAACTCGTTTGACATTGCTGCAAAATAAGCTCGTTGACCTTAGATATAGAGCGTCGTTTGCTTTGGTAGCAAGGAAAGGTGGAAGAAAACCATCTTGGTTTATGGAGAGGGCAGCAGATCGCAGAAGAGGGCCTTCTCGTATCAAGGTGTATATCTCCCTGGGTTTCTGCTAATGAGATGACTATTATGCTGTTTTCTCAACCGTTATCAAAAGATAAAACTTTGATGATAAAGAATGTTGTTGATTATCAATGTGTATGTGACAGATCGTTTTTAAGGAAGTTGCGAGAAATGGTTATGGCAGTGAAAAGCTACTTGTCATTTCTAGCATAGGATTTGTCAAGGAACGTTTGAAATATAGCCTTGCATGTTAACGTTTTCAATAATTCTTTTTCTTGCGCTATGAAAACCATATGCTTGGAGGAGAGCCTTTCACGAAACTGTTAAGAAACATTTGATGCTGAAAATGTGATGACTTTAAGAAACTTTAAGTACTCGAAATTTTATTTTTTCAAAGAACTATGAGTACTCAATGTCAGATGATAGACCTTTTAGCTATTCTAAGAAAGAATCTCAATCGAATGATACTTTGCTACATTCTGTAGAATTTTCGAAAGCGCATAAAAGTGATAGAAGCTCTAGCTCTAGCGCCATCGAATTTCGTGTATAAAAATGTATAAAAATAACGCTCGATCCAGGCTCTTTGCTGAATAGCTAAAAGGTCTATTATAGCAGCTTTCAATGCTCAAGAAATGATACTTTCAGAAATTTTCACTACTCAAAATCTGATAATTTTAAAAGCTTTATTAATACTCAGAATTTTAATGATGATTTTGTGAAATTTTAGTCCTTAAGAGATCTGATGATTGTAAGAAACTTTCAGTGATGGTTCAATTTCTTAATTCGTCACTACATCTCCCAATTCCAAGGGAAAAATTTGGCGAAAGCTAAAACACATTTTCAGCCACCCGTTAGTCACAAATTCAGCGTAATTATTTGTATACAAAGACCCCCGATTACAGTAAGGCCTCGCATTTAAGAAGCCACCTGAAAGAAATTTTAAGGCTACTGAAAAATGATTACCCCCCTTACAAACATTCCAATTTATGCAGGTTTTATAAAAAATTTGCTATCAAGATATCTTAGAATTAACAGAGTTTTGCCCAGATTTTAATTGATGTTCATGAAAGTCATTGTTGTCACTGTTTTAGTTCAGTCAAAAAGAGCGAAACTACCACATGTATTGAGTCTAGTCGTTGTGTTTCTTGGCGTCTTCGTTACCAGATGCCTATACTTATAATGCAGAGAAAACAAATATCTTGTGAAGCCTGAAAAGTGCAAATAAATCGAAAAAGATTTGCAGGGAGACACAACCGAGCCGAAAGGAGGAGATTTCTGTGATATCCTACTGCTGCCAAAGTTGTCAGAATGGGCCGCGCTCTCCTCAGTTCCTTTCTCCAAATTGTGAAAGCCTCTGTTCTTAAAGTAATGATGATGACATAAGATGTCATTTGAGCAATTCACTTGACATAATAGGACAATTTCATTCTACACATTTAATGTTGAACGTTTGTAAAGATTAAATGAATATGCTCTTCTTTGTAAACACTGATTAAATTTTGATACAATTGATCCCTGTGTTTTGCATCGACAAGCTGGTAGTAATATAACAGCTTGATCAATTTCAACATTTTTTCAGCTTATAAAAGTACCTACAAGTTATTGTCCTAGGTGTGCTGTAAATGCTGGTATTTTAGAGCTATCTGATGGACTGGTAAATAACATTGCTGGTTCTTGAGAGAATGTAGGCAAGAAGCCCCTCTCCCCCCGTGATGCTGTATTCAGTGACTGATTAGATTATTCATTCTCGCTAAAATTCGTCGATGAAGTTGGAGGAATCAATGTCAAAAGGATGCTTTGCTTTTATATTCCTCTTTTGGTAACCCAAATGCTTCACTTCAACTTCTGCAACTCAAATAATCACTTTGGCACATTTTTCAATGGAGCCAATGGAGAAATAATAGCGAACGATCTTGACTTAGATATCGATGAAAGCTTTCATGAGTGTGGACTTAGCAAAATTTGCAAATATAATGTGCAAAAGACAAAGAGCGGCAAGTATGTTAATGTAAATGAGGGACAAAGCTTTCCACAAAACGAAAGGGATATGATAATCTGGGAGAAAGTATTTAAAGGTAAGTTTTGCAAGAGTAGATAAGAGTCAATTATGCGGCTATTTGTTGGAGGTACGAGCAGGCTTAGTTTTGAGCCTCAATGATTCCCCCGAAAGGGGCTCCAGATTGCATGCACAGTAACGAATTACTTCAATGACGTAATATGCAAGTTAGCTTGACCGTTAGAGACATAAAGATAGCAACGAGGCCCATGGCAGTGTGTGAGCCCCGGCGTTGATTCACTCACAACAAAGCAGAAACAATGATTCAAAACAATATTGAATGTAACATCGGGTGTCCCGAGAAAGTGCTCTAGTTTGAAAAATTGTTATAATCTCATTAGAAGGCTGATCTTTAAATTTCTTATTTAGATGACCAAAATACGTTTCCAGGCATAGCCGATCTTTGGATTGGGTTTGAAATGAGTAAATTTAGCTCTTTGTTTTCAATTCTCTCTGGCTTTGAAGCATACTGCAAAAAGCACAGATGATCAAAAGATTGATTTCCTTTCGCATATCAACCTTCTCGTTGGCTATGAATGTCAGAAAGAAACTTTAACTATTCTTTATGACTTGAAGAACAATGAAAAATCACAGTTTCGTGCTTCCTGGGCAAGATTGACGATGCTGCTTAGAGAGCATAGCTCAGAATGAGGTTTTCAATGCTTTATCTCATGCTCTTTAAGTAATGAAAATAAGCAAATTAACAAACAAACAAATTAACAAACAAACAAATTACTGACAAATGCGATGAAAAAGAAAATCGTATGATAAGGTGGATAATCGAATACTAGCGACTTTTCAAACGGGAATATTTTTTATTGGGACACCCAGTATATACCCCAGTTGCCCCAAACTGATGCATTGGCGAGGCATTTTATCGCGTATATAAGAATTTCAATGAACTGCAGGGAACCAAACTAAAACTGTAAATACTCTTATATTGAAAATTATAGAAATTATGGAGAAATTATTTGTTGGAGCACATACAGCCGTATCATGTCATATGTCTAGGCCTAAAGAATCAACAGTCTCCTTTTTTAAAAGCTGTAAAAAGGCTTCGTTTCCTCCGTTTTCAGGCTACACCGTTTTGAAAATCTTCCTGCACAATTTTAATTAAAATTAGTTCAACTTGAAATCTTCCTGCACATTTCCTGTACAACGCGCCATTTCAAAGTTGCACCGTAACGTCATCGTGTGATGTGGTCTTCCCTACAACAATTACATTTTTTTCTTTAGCATATGTTCTCGAAATCGAAATATCATCAGCTGGATTTAGAGATTATGGTGGAAGAGATTCAACGATCAAAGTAAACGGAATCGACCACTCAAAGAATAAGCGAGGATTCAACTTTGTAATTCTTTCAGGAGCAACAGGAGACGTCGTCAGCACTGAGAGCTTCGATACATACTATCGGAAAAGTGAAGCAAACAGAATGGTAACATATATCAACTCAATTAAAAATGGCAGTGTTGTTCTCATTTCTATCCGAGACGAAGCTAGCTGGCAAATGACTCAAGAGGCTGAGCAAGTAATGCACTCACTTGGGGCGACAACTCGTTTGCGTGCAACGGCAAATATTAGGGAATACGACAAGAGATATCAGGGATCTTTTGTTTTAGTGACGAGAAAAGGTGGAATGAAAGCATCTTGGTTTGCTGAGAAGGCTGCAGATCGTGGAAAAGGTCCCTCTCGTGTGGAGGTCAGCATCCCTTTGACCTGAACAGTAGCAAGAATTTGCCAATCAATAACGTTTATTTCCTTTATTTACATACAAAAAAACGAGCTCAACATTATTCATTAACTTCAAAAAGTACTCAAGTACGTAGATAGCAGTAGAATCATGGTAAGATTTTTCCTAGACCACGGCATATTTCTACAACAGAGAATTTCGACACAAATCTTGAGCAATTCTGCATTATTGCAAATCTCAAATGAATTGTAGTTCAAGATAGACTCAACCTTCTTTATTTTGTACCCGGCAGCTGCAAAACCTGTCTTAGTCCTTGTTTCCCAGTGCTTGTTTATTTGTTGATGTCATAACTTTATCGTGAAGCCGTGTGCACACTTTTGGCCTCCATAGAATGGAGCCCTGTGTACCCTGTGTAGTTTAGAACTCTGTTTTCAACCAATCTAGAGGCGCTATTACGGCAGTTGTTGTTGTTGCATACAAATCAGTTGATATCAGCAATAGTTCTCCTCCAATGATTCAGTTGGTTTCTACAGAGGAGAACTTGCAAGATTCGAAGCTTGAAATAATTACTTGGCTTCCTGTAATTAGATTTTTTGGTAAGGTGTTTAAGTGTCAGTTTGAGAATAACAGTCTCAAGTCTTTGCGATTTATTAGTGTACGAAAATCTGTGCAAATATAGATCATTTGGAAGAGTGTACCAGTTATTTCGTAGTGATGTTATGAATCCCTGTCGACCGAGATGAGATCAAAATATCAAAGAGCGCAGGGAAACGAGGGACCCAAGGTCGCAAATCTAACGCTTCATCACAGTTTACGAAATCAAAAATTATCAATCTGTCGAAATACAAAACACCGGGAAAGAATGCAATGCAATGATTGTCGAAGGTGTTACATAGATACCGGTAGTTCAGTGGCGGCCTGGCTGGGGGGGGCTAGGGGGCCGTGGCCCCCCCCAGCGGACTTTTTTGGAGGGGCGCCAAAGTTCAAGAAGGGCGCCAAAAACTTAATGAAGCTTCATGATTCGATCACGTTTTTCCAGCACCACGTGGCTGGTCACACGGGCGGTCCATACAGATGCATCTGATGCACATTGAGTCATTATCATAGACAAATCATTATCGTAAAACTGGGAACTGTTATTCCATTAGCCACAGTTCACGTGAAACGAAAACTTAGCACAGGTAAGAAACTCGGAGATGTCGGAGCAAGTTTCTCCAACATTTCTTGACCCCTACTTTTTTCCTTAGCCCCATGTGCTCTGCTAGAAGTCGCAGATGTCTTATCTGCGAAAAATTATGATTCGATTCCAGTCTTTTTTTTAAGAAAGAAAGGTATGCATTACATCTAAAAAATTAACTTCAGTCTCTTTTTTCATTGGTAAGCCATCGTCCATTTTTACTCATTATATATATTTTGCTATAAAGAAAGCCAGGTTTTGCAACCTCTTTAAAATTTGAGAACGATTAAATACCTTTCAAGCTGTAATACGATAAAAGATATTTGAGAGAAATAAAGTAAAATATGCTATGAATTGCCTGAAAATTCTTTATGTTTGTTGACCTGAGTGTTGTGTGTTTACATATCTTTTTAAAACACTTGAACTTGTACGTTATCATCAAAATGATTTTGATCCTTGAATTGATGTTTTGCTGTATTTTGGCCAACAAAGCAGCAGAATCTTACGAATTTTTTGCAGATCAGACATCTCCAACTTCTTCAAGAGAGCTCGTGGAACCAAGTGAAATATTCGGAGTTGAAAAATGTCGGAGAAGAGAAACTTACTCGTATATCTCCGACTTTTCGGAACTTTTTAACTGGCCTAGAAAATTACTGTACTATAAAATCCTGGTTATCCTATCTTGCCAAACATTAGCGATGATTTTTTCCCACTGTTGGCAATGACCCTAAGTAGCAACCTTGTAAACTCGAGCTCTTATGCAAAAACCATAGCCGAGAACTAGACCCAATTTATCCAAAAGAATACAGTGTCAACAACTACGACTACGGTCGGCGAAAATGCTTGCTGAGGATCTTTTCATAGAGCTTATCTTTAGAACATAAGGTACACAACCTTCGAAGGAAGGTCTTCCTGTACCAGAACATGTCTGAAAGGGCAAAAAACCTGTTTTCAAAGAGTTTGAAGAACATGGTCACAAAAAATTCTTCTGGGGGCTTCGCCCCCAGACCCCGCCCCTTACCTCAGTCATTCAAATGTATGCATCCAGCCCTAGACCAGTTCAAGGTGCCAAAGAATACGAGTAGGAAGATCGGGAAATTTACAAGGCTGCCATTCTCTTCAGAGACTTTATAACGATGTTTGATTTCAAGGGGCGCCATTTTGCTGCTGGCCCCCCCTGACGAACAAAGCCAGGCCGCCACTGCTGTAGTTACAACACTGGACCCTTGTTTATCCCATTCTTCAATGTTGGAAAGCGACTTTGGATCGCAGCTTCATTAGTTCATTCATTCCCAAAAGTGACTTCCGATGTGTAAAATCAATACCGCAGCCATACTTTCCTCCTCTTCCGCTTAAAATGCGTAGCGCATACATCAAATAAGATGCGTAAAGAAATGTTGTTTAGCTCAAAGAATCTTCTTACCAAACTGAATAGGTGATTGGATCTTCTTACCAAACTGAATAGGTGATTGGAAAAAGATCTACTCAACAATTTTCAGATTGAAAACAATTTTACCCAACTCCCACCTATAGACGTTATTTCAATGTCAAAAATTGTAAATGTTAGATACAGTAAGTATTGGAAATATTCATGAAAATGATGGAAACAAAGTAGGCATTAAATGTGAAATGGAAAGTGCTGATAATTTTGATGATGAAATCGACAGTTTGGGACTTTAAAATTTAGCATTAGTTAATTTGAAAATTTTGCTTACTCAGCCTTGAGACTGCTTGAAAAACTATCCACCCAACTTTTTATGTCAGAAGATTTCTTTTATCCAAGCAATTTTTCTTTGGTACCAACCCTTCTGTAAATAATGATCGGTCCCTTAAGCTCGGTCGAGTGAGGCCAGTCTCCGGATGGGTAACCTCAGAGGCTTGATCTCACAACTCACCTCGACGTCCTTCGGAAGGGATATTAAACTAGGGGTCCCATGCCTGGATGCGGCATGCAAAGTGGGTCTAAATTAGCTTTCAGTAGCTAGAAATCCAGACAAACGCACTCATAAAAATCGAAAAACAAAAAAGCAAAACAAAAAAATCGTTGTTCCAAACTTTTCAACTGGTATAGTGGCCACTTGGTGACCAAAACTATCCGTATGGTCAGTGGGTAAAGGAGCAAAGATTCTAGTGGGTATCCCAAAGAAAAAATCGTAACGGCCCATCCACTCTTGAACCTCTATGCGGTTCCTAACTTTGCAGTTGCTTGTTGCCCAGTCAAAGTTTTCAACCGTTGTACGATCACAGATACTTTTTTTGAATAGCCTTCGCTTAGTGGGTTTCATGACGGTTCTGTTTTTCAACACAAATTTAAAGATTTTTGTCACCAAAGATAGCAATTAAGTTTGATACTTCTAAAAGTGGCTGTATTGAACACTGGGGGCCTTCTGTAAGGGTTCTAACGGGTATTTTATGACACGTGAGTTGCCATAATGGCATATTCATTTTTCATTCTATCATTATTTAAAGTTGGTTATATCTAATAGTTAACAGTATATGAATATACATCAACTAATGCAAACCAACTAAGACTAAAAACAATTTACCACAAAATACAAGGTCCTATCAAGAACATAATTTACAGCTGCAGTTTTCCCCTTTTGATGCTTTTACTTTCTTTTTGAAAGTTGCCATATTTTCACATATTTTTATATCGTCTCCTACATAAAGTGTTCCAAAAGATGCTGCCTCTGAAAGTAACAGAGTGTCTTCCAAAGGCGTGAGTTTTTATTTGAGGCAATTTAACCAAGTTTTTGACTCTCAGATTGTATTCAATTTGCTTAGTGCTGAAAAATTCCCAGAGATATGATGGATGCATGGAACTCAGAATTTTAAATACCTCCAGCATTAGTTTGTGAAGATTCTTACCAGACACTGTTTTCTCATGAACCATGACAAGCCAATACTCATTTTCATGAAACGTGAAAATGCTATATTTCTTTAACGTGAAACGTGACATTTAACATTTTTTTCGTTGACTCGAGATCCTGACCCCACCCTCTTTTACCACTTTCTTCTTTAAAACGTCTTTCCAAATTCTAATTCTAGAAAGAGCCCTTGAGTAGATGTCAGGATTTCTCTATCAAAGTGTGTTTCAATTCGCTTTTTTTGACCAATCAAGACCTTCTTCGAAACATCATTTTAAACTTTGATTCCAGAAAGTACTTGATTAACGTTTGTGATGGTTTCGCCTTACTACGGCTATTTGAAGGCGTTGTTGCTAAACACTGACTGCCCTCTGTGAAACATCTGCTGTAAGAACCCACAAAATAGAAACCAATTTCTTCAAAGCAGCCTGTTACAAGATGCCTTATATGAGAATACAATTCCTCAACGAAATCATTTTTGAGGTTTCTTAAGTGATTCCTATGTTGTGGGTTCTTACTGTATCCAAATATTGCTTCTAAAGCACCGTTCAGTAAATTTCATAATTTTTCTATCTAAGTAATTTTAAAGTCGTTGTTCTTGAACATTGACTTCCTTCTTCAAAACATCTTTCCAAAATTTGATTCCAGAAAGTTGTCCGGACATGCATGTATGCGATTCAAACAGCGACCATGCGCCAAGATAGTCGTACCCAGGCCCCGTATCATGATTTGTGATTAGATAACCAAATGCATCATGGACTGCAGAATGATACGCCATTGGCCCATCATCATCAAATAGCATCTTATGTACCCATCCACTGTCACCTGGTCCAGTTCGTCCTGCGAGGTAAGATTGTAAAGAATGTATCTATCGGGTAGAGTGCGGGGATCGCCTTCAAAATATTTTAAAAGGTTAGCGTAAAACTCTAATTCATTTATTTGAACTAAATGGCTTGAGAGGAGTTTTGGAAAACTTTTCTGTAAATCTGTCGTAGATAGTTTTTGCTATCCTGATTATTTTGAAAATGACAGCATTTTAATGCCAGCTCAATGAATTGCAGAGCGGAAACAAACTCCTCCTGTCAGCAAAGCGAGAGATCTTTGATAATCACAGTCCCAAAAGCCCCGAGATGAAATGCAGACCTCGCCCCACTCAAAATATGGAAAAGATCCTCGTTGTAGCTGTTACCTCGTCGTAGCCATACCATGATCCTAAGAAACTTTTATTTCCTTTTTTTGATGGAGTAGAAAAACGCCTTATGTTGGGATTCATTTCATTTCATTTCAAATTATTTATACACAAACTCCCTTCTTCTAATAAGTCTAATACTACAAAAAAGAAAGTTTTATCAATCAAAATGATATACAAAACGAAAAATTCCGAGGGCTAATGGCATTGCTGAACTTCCAGGGAGTCTTGTTTTAACTAGCTTTCAGCTCATCAAATGTGTTTTAGTTGTTTTTTGAATTGGCACAAGGTAAGAAGCTCCCTGATGCTTATTGGGATTTCATTCCAAACCTTAAGAGCTGAATAGGAAAATCCTTTTTTGACATACTCCAGATTATATCTCGGAATCTGAAGATCTCTGCAGAATCGCGTGTTGTAGCTGGAGCACTTGGATCTTTGTTGGAATTTGTTTCAGAGACTTTTTGGGCAGAGTCTGTTCATGATCTTATAGGCCATAGCGGCACGATCAAACATGACAAGTTGCTCAGTGCGAAGGAAATTATGTGACCATTCGTCTTTAATCCTGGACGTTTCGATTATGGAGATGGCCCTGTCCTGAAAACGTTGAAGGGATTCCTTTTTTGAATTTGATGAGAGGTAACCCCAAATAACATCTGCATATCGCATGTGACTTTCTACAAGAGCATGATATACATCGCTCATAGGATTACGTCATCAATGAGCGTCATTACCTAATGTCGGGTTGAGCAAGACTCCAAAAACAGGATCAAGTGAGCCATAATCTGGATCAATCCAATCTGCCACAACTTTTGCTGACAATAATTGTTGTCGAGTTGCCCAGTAATCATTGTGTGTGAGTTCTTCAGATATACCTTGAGAAGAAAAAAGTTTCCATCCATCAACGTTAAATGCAATGTAGTCGGGGCTCGTTATTCATGTTAAGATCTTAATTTTGAAATAGTAAAAAGTCCTCCAGTATTACGAGGTATCCCCAAATAAATGTCGCTTGATTCATGTTTGATACCGGAGTAGTAATAAACGATCTCCGCGTGAAAGGCGGCCGCTCTCAAGGTATAAGGCACTCTAGATTTACCCTTCTTCTTGTGTTACAAGCGCATAAATTCTCTTAAAAACCTCCCTCCGCCCGCACCAAGAGAGAGTTTGCCGCACTGGCTTCAGGTCAACTTTGCGGCTATGTTTGTTTTGAATTACTGGTTGAAGGAATTTCTTTTGTCTACATTTGCTAATCCGCTTTGAACTGAGGTGTGAACCAAAGCAAGTGATGCTATGGTATCATAAAAGCTGCCCTTGCTGCTTTACACAAGCCACCGAAAAGCACAAGTACTAGCAAACTTCACAAATACTTTTTCAGTTAAAACAGATGAAAAATCTGTGTGATATTGCTTTTAAAATATTGCACAATCACCAATTCGACAAAAATTTGGAAACCGATATATTTCAATAAACCATGCAAATGCCAGAGACTCGAAACGTTTCAAGCGACTTATATGGAGTGAGTGGCCAAATGGCTTATACAGTCTTCGTCAGGTAACTAAAGTTAAGCTCGGTCGAACGAGGTCAAACTCCGGATGGGTGACCTCGGAGCCTGACCTCACAACTCACCTTGTCGTCCTTCGGAAGGGCCGTTAAACTAGGGGTCCCATGCTTGGATGCGGTATGCACAGTGGGCCTAAACTAGCTTTCAGTATCTAGAAGTCCTGACAAGCCCACTCAAAATAAATTGGAAAAAAAACACTTTTTATTGTGCACAAGATGAAGAGCAGATGGCTTGAGATTATTACCCAGCAACAATGCATAATTACTTGGTCACTTAAATTGCCATACCCCAGACAACTAATGCTTTTATCAGAAACATAATTATTCCTTGAATATAAATTATTTTCCAAAATGATTTTGAACACCTGCCTTGCTCAGGAAAAGATTTGCCTGGTGCTTGCAATGGTATTTGTGACTCAATTGAAGATCAACATATGCTGCAGTCCATAAAACGCTTACGCTTTTTTTGCCTTATTGAAGAAAGGAAAACAACTTTGTTCAGTGCATATTAGTAACTTATAAATTCTAAATAAACCTATAGCTCATCTCTATATGTTCCAAGTGGAAAAGCTGTGATGTGCAAAGTCAGTGCTTTTATAGGAAACATAACTTGAAAAAACATGCCAGCTTTGCTTGTAGAATACAATTTGCAAATTATACGATAATGTCCTCTTCACTGATGCACTGGAATTAGGTCAAATTTTAACCAATCAAATGATCTGATAAGTTTTACTGACCAATTAGAGAACAACATTTGATAACATAATTTAGCTTTAGCTGGCTAACTTTGTTGCATTCATGCTGCAATGTTTTGAGAATTTGATACATGCAAAATTTAAGCATGGAATCAAGAATACTTACTGTTCCTTTGTTTGTAGATTTGAACAAAGTTCTTTGCATCCAGGTTAAACTTTCTTCTAAACCATCGATCATTTCCTTTATCTGGGTCCCTAGCTTCAATGCATGCTTGCAGAAAGAACTGGAATTCCTCTTCATCTCCTGAAAAATCGTCTCCAACACTTCGTAGCAGTTCATCAATGCCGATCATTGCCTCAGCTAGACTCATTTCACCTTCTTTCACAACAGTAGGTGGGATTAGGCTGTTTGAGTCGTGCTCTTCAGTGTCCACTTGCCCATGGAAGTGAACATTGATCAAAGAATGGCAATATTCAACAACGTCTTGGTTCTTCGGGGACAAATCGAAACGCTTTGCCTTTTCATTGATACTAACTTTGCGAGTCGTCGTAGGAGAATTCTTTCCATCAGTTGCTTCCTTCTCATTCCGCCTAGGAGATCTTGGACTTCCTCTTGACTCTAGAAAATTGAAGATCCTCTTTATATAAGTTTCATCTTGAAATTTTGAAGCATTTATGTTCATGTCTTTGTCGAAGATATTTCCAAATAGACTCATCTTATGATGGATACAAGGTGCAACTGTCTAAACACAGGTCTTTATCATTCACAAAGATTATGACAAGGCAAATACATGGTGTCTTTCAAATAGCAAATCATAAGCTGGATGAAATTCACTTTTCAGTTGCCAATTGTAGATACATTATCAATGATATCTTGACACAACACACTCCCTCCTTTAAACAGCACGTTCGTTGCTAAACAGCTAGTGATAATGTATCCAAAATGCTCATCAAAGATCATCTTAAATAAACTGAACCAGCTAAATGACCCAGCGTTTGGCTGATTATGAGCTGGGACGATCAATAAGTCTGCAGATTCTTCAATCGACCTCCTGATGCATCAATAACGCAAGCGCAGTCACATATTTTGAACAGTTCCATGAGCATTGCACATGCGTCATGGATGACTCAGGAGGTCTAGCAAAAACTTTTTAAGTCTTGATGACCACATCGTCAACAATACTTTAATACAGCAAGTCACCTCCTACGGGATTCAAATACTATCAAGTCAGTGGGTTTTTCTGATGGACTTCCTGAGGCATCGATGACGCAAGTGCAACAGCGTATTTGGGGCAGCTGTACCAGAACTGCACATGCGTAATCGTTGATTCTGGGTGTCAACAACAAACTAAAAGGCTTGCTGACCTAAGTTTCCCTTGCGAATGTACATTATTAAAATGAATCGCCTTCTTGAGCTTCTTACAGCACCTGTTCAGTAATCCCGTGAAAGAATAGAAACCTTAGCATTTTTTCATCAGTTTTATCAACAAAGCTGGCTGACTTGTAATGGATTATTTATGAACATCAATTTAATCTAAGAAATAGTTTTGATCAATTTCACAGCCCAAAAAATTCCAATACATAACTGTCAAACAAGCACAGCGTTGCATCAAACTACATCAGAAAATCACAACCTAATTTCATATGAGATTGCTCAGGCTTGGGAGACTTGCATCAGAAAATCAGAAAATCACAATTGCATCAGAAAATCACAACCTAATTTCATATGAGATTGCTCAGGCTTGGGAGACTTTCCTGAACAATCTCGCATAAAATTATGTTGTATTTTTCAGAAACACCCCAGGAACCATTGATCTTTTAATCAATAGACTTAATCGGGTAAGGTTTGTTTTACCCATTTCAAGTCAAGTGACCAAACTCTTAGGTGGTTTCAGTATCAATCATTCTACTTCTTGCATTTATAGCACAACTTTGCATGGGAAGCAATATGTTAGAGAAGTCAAAAGGAGTTTTTCTGAATGTTGTATTTTTTCTGATAGACATGACCAAAAGAGATGTTGACAAAAAGAGAGATGCTTATCTGTAGCGGATATCATCTAGACCAGAGAGGTTGATCTAAACACTCCCATTTATAAGGATTTATCTTGTAAGAGTGTTTCAAGTTGGGTTCACCTGAGTGGCATAATCGCTGGTGATCACATCAGTCAGACACGTGCCAAGAATATCAAGGTAAGGTACCTTTGCAGGAGACAATGACACGACACATAAAAACAAGACTCATTTAAAATGATTTACTCAAACAGTATCCTGCTGCTCATCACAGCAGCAAATAGGATAAAGAGACGCACCGCAGGCGCAGCAAGTAGGCCGAAAGAACTGTGCAAGCCACATTGCAGTCTAAATCGTCCTCACGAATGGTTTACAGCTATGGTGCTGAAAGACAAGATCGTAGTTTCTTTATATTGCTCCCTTGAAAAAAAGCATAAGGAGAAAAAATCTTAGAAAATTTGAGAAACAAGTTGTGTAATATCAATGGTCCACTAAATCTTTGTGGTTTAACCATGGTCATTCACTGTGTTTGTAGCTCAGAAATTAAAGTTCATTGACTTCATATTATCACCTTTCTCTGTTGCTTTCTCTTCGGGCCAAGCCTTGCCATTAAATATGATTAGATAGAATAGCCTTAAATATGATTACGAGGAAGTTTGAGACGAGGATGAACGTGGTGTAGGAACAAAGTGCTCAGACGCGCAGGAGCCATTTGAATTTGATTCCTGCTGGTTGGGCTTGGCCAGAAGAGAAAACAACGAAGAAAAGCAGTAATATCGAGGCAATGAGCTTTAATTTCTAAGCTACAAACATGGTGTATCAAAGTGAGAATATCATTCAGTTGTTCGTCGATACGCAAATTTTTTGTGGAAAGCAAATTTTGAACAATGAATATATATCTGGCGTGTACTTATAACTGCTATTAATTGTGGAATTATTAACTCTATTTCCAACTGTGTCACAGTTGGAAGTTCAAATGCATTTTCACCAACTTTGTTATTACTTTCTAAAAATATATGTCAAGTTAGCCTCTGTTGCTTGAAGGCCGGTTTTCTTCGTAACTAGCTAGACTAGTTCACATATACGTCGAAAGCCACATACAAAGTCTGCCTTTCTGACATAAACATGATGAAATACTGTTCATTTCTTTTGATGAAGCTCCTGCTGTAGAATCTTTATTTCTTGTTGCATCATCAGAGTACAGCTCTTTATTTCTTGTTGCATCATCAGAGTACAGAACGAGACCACATATTCACGTAGGAGCTGTAATCACGCACTTTAGTTTGTTGTTTTTTGTCTCTTTATGCGTATAAATGTACCCTCGTACTTTCGAAAATCTGTATCCTGAAGATGGAGCACAGCATTTTGCTTCGAAACAGCAAACAAAACATGGCTTAGTCAATTAATAACTTTTTATCACTGGATTTGTCGAATAATGTCAACCTGAATTTGTCTCTGTCTCTACTTTCTGGACTCTGTTAACTATGATTGGGAAGGACTGAAAATGAAATTTGATATGATTATCTTCGCAATTTTGGTTCTTCGATTTTTGGTGAAAGAACAAGACCAGTATTCAAAACTGAAATGTTTATCAATCATAGGCTAAGTTAAATATGAAAATTACAGTTTGCAAAATCATACATCATTTAAACCCAGAAATGAGGCAAATGCCAGCAAAAGATTTGGAAGGAAACGAAAGCTCCATGTCCGATGGGGATTCATGATTTACTTACCGTTAAAATATCTGAAAGTGAAAGACCACTAGACTTATTACATGAGCCCTTGTTTTCGCTCCATTTACCCCAACCATACCCCCACAATACCCATTCCGCACTATCACAAAAAGTAACAATTCAATTCAATGGAGCGAAACTTAGACAAAAATCATCAGTCTAAAAGACCACTATCGAGCATGGAAATTCCGTTTCCATATAAAGCCTTTTACCAGCATTTTCCTAATATCTTGAAGTAAGTGATAAATGATTTTGCCAAACAAAATTCATATCTAAGATACACGTTTTTTATAAGAAACTGGTTTATAAGAAACTAGTACTAAGATGGCCAAAATTTTAAGAAATTCTAGTTCAATGTCTGAGAAGCATTAAGAAATTTTAAAAGTCAAAAGCATGGGTATTATAGCAAATACACCATTGAACCTTTATTCTTGAGCGATATTAGCCAGCCATTTGTGTTTTCAACATAACAGAACACTGATACTTTAAATGTCAAGAAACATATCTGCAGCAGTGTTAGCGACCACATTAATAATGCTGCATTCAAAAAATAAGAAACTAATTACGAACTTTTTGGTACTGAAAAGGCAAAATTTCATGTCAAGTTAAGAAACTTGTAGTACTATGGCCTGATCCTGGTTTCTTATAAGAAAAACATGTTACATGTAGTCTTCGATTGGTAGATTGACGATTCAGTTTTGAACATTCGCCACATACTTTTAATTCCTCAGCTTATTAAACATGCTGACTCTTTTGACTCATCCAGTACAAACAAAAATGAAATTGTTACCTCTATTACCAAGAATGTTCAAATGCATTTTTGCTACCTTCTTGACGAATTTCTAAAGATGTATTTCAACTATGATTTCAAGGAGCTGAGACTGTAAGTTTTGTTCTCAATGCAAATAGCTACTTCACATAATCTTAGAAAGCTACAAAGCCTGTCTGCCAATGCCGACACAATACAACCTTGAATCTACTGCAAACCTGCTTTTGATTCTAAGAGCTGCTTTGAAGCCAGCCAAAAATGCAAGCCTTACTTGCATTCTAAAATTGAGCGCCAAATCTATATGCTTTAGACATAGCTCTGTCACAGGAACTGCACGATCTTCATTCATTCAAAGCATAGTTAGTGTTCAAAGAAACTATAACTAGCAGAAGTCCTGCCTATTCATACAATAATCTGGCAGGTCATCAACCTTGGGTTTGATAGTTTTTCAAAATTCTCAATTCAAAGACCAGAAATAAC
This sequence comes from Aurelia sp. 4 Dawson et al 2005, assembly GCA_964019985.1. NCBI lineage: Eukaryota > Metazoa > Cnidaria > Scyphozoa > Semaeostomeae > Ulmaridae > Aurelia > Aurelia sp. 4 Dawson et al 2005. The sequence continues at coordinate 3,889,321 of OZ026494.1, read as the reverse complement.
AAGTTTGTGGCTTCCAACATCTATTACAGTTTCATTCTACTTCATTGAAAAAGATCTTGAAGCACTTAACTTAAAACTGTCGTGAATTTCTAATGAAAGTCGTTTCCGTAGAACAGGTGCTTCTTTGCAACGTTTAGGTTGAATGATTCTGGTGATAGTAGACCCTAAGGGAGCGGTCGTTTCTAATCCTGGGTACCGGGGCGGAGGATTTTTGGCAGGGGTATGAAATTCTTTTCGATTATTTTGTGAGGGTATCAAGATTTTAAGAGCAATTCTTATGGGATACGAAACTATGTTTCTTGAAAAAATTTTGGATAAAGTCAACGTTCAAAGATTTAAGGAAAAGTTAATAGAGACCTGGAAATGATGAATCACTTGACTGCTATGAAAATCGTCTGGGACAACTTGGTTTCTGTCAATATATCTTTGTTTTATGCACAAAGACTTTTGGATGGGGTACTAAACCACTTTGCTGAAAGATTATGGGGCACGAAAACTTTTTCTGAGTTCAAAGTTGGGGGATGAAATTTTCTCTAGTTGTGCGAAATTATCCTCTGCTCTGGTACCCAGGATTAAAAATGACCGCTCCCTAATTTTAACTCCTGCTAAGAGCTTTTGGACCATGCTCTTTGGATCTTGAAAAACTCCTAAAATTTCTAATCTTCAAGAACGGGCACGTGATTAACAAAAATATAGAGTGAAATATTCCAAATTAACATGAATGATCTACTGAATGGCTCAGACATAGTTTCCACTTTTGCTAACCCCCAGAGGTTATAGCAGTTTAGTCATACTGAAATGTCAGACAGTTTTGGGTGGTTTTGGTGCGAAAATTCTGAGAATGGGATGTACTCTTCATAAAAAGAAAGCAGCGATAGGGGCTCAATCTTTGCTAAGAAATTCAGGGAATGCCCAGGTTTGGGATAAACAACAATTCCCTATTGTTCTGTAATGCAAACATTGAATGGAACTGCATTCATATTCTGGGATTGGGTCTCAAAATCCCACCAAAATTTTGGGATTTGAGCGTAACAGAAATTCTTGGAGGGCACACCTCCATAAGACCTACGTAATACTGAGGTGCCCCACCTCCCTAGGGCTGTGCTGAAGGAAGCGTCCAAAGCTTGGGGGCACGGCACTTTCAGGGCACTTTTGTATCAAGGTAACGGTTCTAAATGGGTCATTTTCCGAAACAAAAAAGGCAATTATGTTCTTTGATAATGAAAATCTTGCAAGGTACATGGCCCCGGTGTCCCCCGGTTCCTACGTCTCTACATTTGTTAGAATTCATGCAACCAAGATAACTCGATAGATTTAAATGAATCAAAGTTTGCTTGATAACCGAGAGGATGAAGTATTTTTGTGGTTTATCTCGTGTTTTTATAACTGTTGGACACATAGGTACGTATTGCTTAATCTTATAGTTCTGACATCTATCTTGGTTGAGAGGGGGCAAGAAAGCCCCCTATCTAACTCTTGACTGGTAATAGGGAGAGTAACCAAATCTGGTGTGCTAGCAGCCTCAACTCTGTACTTTATGAAAATACAGAAATTAACCTCAAAATTAACATAATTATTGCTTACACCAGCACTTTTCTCGTGTATGTGGTCACTCAATGCCGTAGAATTGTTCAATGTTGTACAAACTGCGATGAAATCGAATTTGGACACAATTTGAATCCAAACACGAGAGTTATGATAGATTACATCAGATAGCACCACTCTTCAAAAAGAAATTTGCAAAGTGTTGAAATTATTTTTAAGAATTTCATGGCTTCGAAATGCCTAAAAAGGCCTAAAGCACTTGATCAATCATGAGTAAAACCCTGGCATGGCACAGGAAATAAGAATGCAATTTTCCACAGGACTATTAGAATGTAATTTTCACAAGTGAGAGATACTGTCTGAATGTTTCGATATGTGATTGAAATCTTCAATATCTACTTGAAAATCTATTTCTTATGACTCCTGAGTGAAAGAGGTGAACTGCCTCTGTGGATTGTTCTGTTGAGACAATTAAACATGCATCTTTTCCTGTATCATCACATTGCCTACTATTAAGGTCCCACTCAGGCATCATCTTCCTTGTTTGTTTGTTTGTTTGTTTGTTTGTTTGTTTGTTTTAAATTTTTTTTCATCGGGCTTGTCAGGATTTCTAGCTACGAAAAGCTAATTTAGGCCTACTATGCATGCTGCATCCAGGCATCAGACCCCCAGTTGAACGTCCCTTCCGAAGGACGACGACGTGCGTTGTGAGGTCAGGCCTCCGAGGTCAACCATCCGGAGTTTGACCTCACTCGACCAAGCTTAGCTTCAGCCACTTGACGAAGACTGTAAGCCGCTAGGCCATTCACCCTGTAAAGTCTTATCATCGCACATTCATGATTGACGCAACCTCAAGCACCCAAGCAATTATGCAATTAAGATCAAGATGAATCTTGAGGCATTCTAGCCTGTCATTGATTCTAGCCTGATTCACCGTGAATGAGGCTAGAAACATTCCTATTTTAGTCTGAGTGACATTATCGATTGTGGTCGCGTCAATATGTAAAGGTGATAAGATAGATAGTTCCTTCGCAGAAGAAACAAATAAGCACATTCAGAAGTACCCATGAATTTTCATTTTGTTTCATTCAGTGTCCTATCCTGTTTATCTTTAAAATGGAAATTTCTTGCAATGGCAACTGTATTTTGGGATGGAACAGGAACGAAGAGGAAGTGACAGAGGAAGTTGCCCAGATTTTTATTAGTTGTCGTAAGAGAAGATATGTGAAAAAGATTTGCTAATAGAAAGCTGGAGACAAACTTGGTTCTGATCTGACGGCCAGAATCGGTTTGTAAACGCTTTTCAGTCCATAGCAAAAGATATCAAAATCTCACGACAATTCTTTCCTTTAAAAATAAGAAGAAATAGACAACTCAATATAATTTCTGATGTTGGAAACAGAATCTTGCCTTTCCTCTTGGCTTCTTCGTTTGTCCATACTATTATGTGGATTTCGCAAAGGATATAACACTCAACAAGCCTTAGTGCGTTTTTTGGAAAAAACTAAACTTTGTATTGACGTAGGTGGGAAAGTTGGTGCTGTCATGATGGATCTTTCTAAGGCTTTTGACTGCCTGAGACATGATCTCCTTATAGCCAAATTGCATGCCTACGGCTTCAGTCACGATGCATTGTCTCTACTTTATAGTTACTTACATAACAGACAACGAAGGGTCAAGGTCAATGGGTCTTTTAGCTCATGGAAGCAACTGACTTTAGGAGTGCCTCAAGGATCTGTCCTTGGACCTCTTCTCTTCAATATATATATCAACGATTTGCTTCTTTCCTTAAATAATACTGATGTATGCAATTATGCCGACGACACAACTTTATTTGCTTCTGACATTGATACTGATAATGTTGTTGCTAGGTTAGAACTAGATTCCGCCCATGCAATCAAATGGTTCTCTGACAACTATATGAAGCTCAATGAAGACAAATGTCATCTATTAACGTTTAGAAATATGAGTGGTGATTCTGTTTCGGTTAAAATTGGCAGTTCTACTATTGCTAATAGTACTGAAGAAAAATTGCTAGGAGTTACCTTAGACAGCAAACTTACATTTGAGCAACATGTAAGTAATCTATGTCAAAAGGTCAGCAACAAGCTTTATGCTCTGTCACGCATTGCACACTATATGGACCATGCTAGATTAAGGATGTTGATGACATCATTCATAAATAGCCAGTTTCAATACTGTCCTTTGGCATGGATGTTCCATAGTAGGAAACTAAATACTAAAATCAACAAACTGCACGAGCGAGCCCTTAGAATAACGTATAGAGATCAGGAGTCTAGTTTTGAAGATCTCTTAGGACATGATAACAGTGTATCTGTTCACCAGAAGAACTTACAAGTACTAATTATAGAAATGTTCAAAACAAAGCATGGCTTAAATCCTCCTTTTTTTTTATGAAAGAAATATTTTGTCCACAAACCAACCAGTATAGCCTCAGAAATGATCGCGATTTTAACTTACCAAGAGTGAGATCAGTAATGTATGGCTCAGAAACTGTTCGATATAGGGGTCCACAGTTATGGTGTACACTTCCAGTTTCAATTAGACACTCAACTAACTTGATTGAATTTAAGACCAAAATCAAAGCTTGGAAAGGAAATGAGTGCCAATGCCAATGTAGGCTCTGCCAAAATTTCATACCACTTTTAGGTTTTATATCAGTTTTAGGTTTTAGGTTTGTTCAACATGATATTTTCTATCCATTCTGTTTTTGCTATCTGAATTAGTTGGCTTTTATTAGCTATACTTGTAAATATTTTTATGCATGTGTAGCTATTTTATACCTTTTTATGCCAACATTGTAAAATAAAGTGTTAATAATAGTAATAAAAATTGTTAGCCTCAGCTAAATGTATTTTTCCAACAAAATAGGAACTTCGAAGTCTTTTCTTTGTTTTAGTTCGTATTCTCGTGTGTATTAAACATGAAAACTAAATATAGAAATTTGTTGCCCTGAACTTTTCCCCACAAAAGTTGCCTTTATATTTGCGATGCTCAAGAACAATGAGCACCAGGACTGCCAAGTTATCAAACCTGGAGTTATCTCTCAAAAATTATCAACAATGCATAAAATCTTAAGCAGTTCAAGGGTTTGACTCTTGTAAAGAGCCACACTTCTAAGCAAGTGCCAAACTGCTCAAATATCGTATTGCATACCTCCACTGGAATTCGGTGCCAAGTTATCCTGCGACATTCTGGCACAATTTTCGTCTTGCAAAATGAAGACAGCTGACTTTAAGATGACTTAATGTGCGTTCTCTTCTTACAGCAATTGGCCTACTTCTAACACAGAAGCTCTAATACTGTATGAAGTTAAAATTGCATAAGAACTGATGAGAGGAGCACAATCATTTTTCTCAATCACAATAAGTCGTTTTATAAACAGTCATGGCAATTCCCATCGTCATCTATTGAAATATGTTGGCAACTCAAAACCGAGAATGTCTTAATTTCTGCTTGTTTCCTTTTACAGGTGAGTCTAGAATATTAATAATCTCGAAATAGAAAAGACATTGTTAGTCGAAACATCTAACAGAGAGTCACTCGTTGAAATGCAGATGTTTTTTAACATTTCTTTTCTGCACAACTAGCCGGACTTTATAATGATTGTAGACTTAATTGAGTTAATTTAAATTTATGCCAATCTGACAGACAGTACATAGCAGATCACACTATCACAACGAACAAATCCACTTTGATAAAAAGTGCGTTTTCTAGATCAGAGACGCAGGAAGTATCTCAAGCTTGGGGGGGGGGCACGACACTATGAGAGCAGCTTTTTCTAAAGAAAAGGGGGCTTTTTCTAAAGATGAAAAAGGGACTTTTTTGATTTTCGCGAAACCTTGTGGGCCACGTGCCTCCAGTGCCCTCCCCGGCTTCTACGTCCGTGTTCTAAATCTGCATTTTCTACAGGGCGCTTCAGAAGAAACGCAAACCAACTTTATTGGAGACTCTCGAGGCTTCAATAGCATTTGAATGAATTTGACACATACCATCTGAAAAGCACGATCTATTTTCTTTCCCTTGATATCCAGGTCAAGCAAATGAACTGGATTGTCGTCACTTCATTCACGTTTTCATAAGTGTGGCCTATTTCAGAAATTCAGAATTCAGAATTTCAGAAACAAGAAATTCTTATCATATGTCCCTGCGATAAAACACAACAAACACAGGCAATAATGCTGCGTCATTGCAGTACAACAACAACAACAGGACCGATGTTACCATGCCGCAAGGACGTTGCGATGATGCTGAAGCAAGATGAAAGATACAGAGATAAACAGGCAGCCATTCAACGGTATGAGTTTCATTTTACTTCAATTCAAAGAACAAGTAGTTTTACTTATTTTGCAGTTAGGGAAATAACACAGCATAAATGGCCTCAGTTAAAGCTAGGCCCCGCAATATATGCGATTGGGCCTCCTGTGGTCTATTTCTCGTAACTGAATGTATCTAAGGGAGCCTTAGGTCTTTTGCCATGATTCCAGAAAGAGAATTTTTGATAATATCATCATTTTTTAGAATTGCAGTGCTTTTAACTTTATAAAAGGATGTAAGAGAGGAGGTATCGAAAACTTTGACAAGATTCAGACCATCATAAATTGTAAGCTAATTAAGAAGGCACAAAGATACTCAGTTTTCGAACATCTACAAGATGGTAGCAAGCAGAAGTCTGTAGCTTTTGTGATTTATGACTTAGCAATTCGGTTGACGTCACAGCTTCTAAACTGTTGTTGTTGTTGTCGACTTATTTTACTTCGAATGAATGAATAGCTTCTAATTATATATAATATATAAAAAGAAACTAATCAAATTCGAAGAAAGACTAAAACTAAATAAATACACTAAGTTCGATATGGAAGCACCAAGGAAAAGAAATTCTTTTTCAAATTTGGAGGAAGAAAGTTGCAGTCCCATCGGAAGGCCGTTGAAAGGACTAATTCGATTATTGTAAAAGAAGACAAGTAATCTTTGGTACAAGTGCAAGAGGGTCAAGCAAGCAGGATACCCTGCACACGGATGGACAACCGCGCCACAACAAGCAGGCCCGCCACCCCGACAGAAGGGAGCACCAAGCCATAGGCGCAGCCATCCAACCGAACACCGGATACCCCACCGGCCAACCATCCCGCACCTGTGTTCAGTAGGATTCTGTGTGCCTGCAGACGTTGCAGCCGCATGAAAATATCAAAATTTTCTTTCTGGAATAATAGCGAAAGGCATAGTTTCCTTCGATCTCAGATAAGGTACTCCCATTGTGACCTAATTCCCTTCGATCTCTGGTAGACTGCTTGTTCCCCTATGGTAGATTACCTGTCTTCCTCTGGTAGACCTTATCTTCTTCCCCTGGTAGATTGCTTTTCTACCTTCGCTCTTTCAACTGCTTTGACCATATGTATCAAAATTATAATGCAGAAAACTGGGGTATCACCACAACAGATAACGAGACTATCCAATCCTTTAAAGTGAGTTTAAACAACAAGCGAGGGTGAAGGTAAAGTTGCGATTTTTAGCGCCAAGAGCTGGAATCGCAGAAGCAGCTAGGCTCTAATCGAGTCTGCAGCCCCTTTTCATGACGCTCTAGTGGTGGGGTCATGAGTAGCGTTCTATCGGGTATCGAACCAACTCTGCCAGAGTGTTCTGACTGCAAGATCAGAGGATTACACCATTGCACCTCAACACCTTCAACTGTAGCTGAAGAACTCTCCCTTCAAGGGACAAATAGACCCACCCACGTCCTCCCAACACCTCCCCCCTCACGTCCTCCCAACCCCCCTTACGTCCTCCCAAAACCCCCTTACGTCCTCCCAACCCCCCCTCACTTCCTCCCAACCCCCCTATGATACATGCCTGACATTACATGTATTGTCATAGCAACATGATTCTGCCTTCTATTCCACGTTTTACGAACGTATGGGATCTTCCCTGGTGTCCAGTGTCCAAATAAAGTGTCCACATCATCACGTGTCTTCCCCTTTCAAAAGAGCTGCTTTGCTGCACGTTCAGCCGACTCCCATCTCAGACAAAGTTGCAAGCAAAGAGATCTCCAGAGGGCAAGAACAACATGGTAAGACCAATTTTTAAGTTTTAAATAATGTTTGTGCTCAACTCTGTTGTTAACTGGTGATATTTTTGTATTTGAATTTGGCAATCTTGTTGTTTTTGGTGGTGTTTGCTGTTCACTTATTTAGGCCCGAGACATCCTCTCCTAGGCCAAGACACCAAACACACAACCAACAAGCAGAAGACAATAAAGGATTTGCCCCTGTATGCAAAAGAACGTGACCTCAACCTCGTGGTTATGTCTGACGTTACACAATGCAAAGATTGCTCTCATGTGAGAATTTGTATCTGCTTTAACCCCAAGGAAGATTTTTAATCTGAATTTCAAGATCGTTTGCAGCTGCAGTTCAGTTCTTATTAGACTAAACGACATAAAAGATTAGCTGCTTGTACTCTGCTTGTGCTTTTGGTCGGTAAACAGCTCAGGTTTTACAACTGGTGAAAAACACATGACACAAACATCTTTGATGCAAAATCAAGAAGACTTTTTTGCTCCTATTGCCAATATTTTCATATACAATATATAATTGGTCCAACTTACGTTTTATCTCTTTCCAATGTTTTCCTTTAGCTAGACCCCTGCCCCACCCCATGACACATTAAATGTTGATTTTGTCAGTTCTTGGTCTTCTATATTTTTCATTAATCAAGGCTACCCATTTTACCCCCCAGCCTACCCCCATTCTACCCCCAGTAGACACAATCTAACCGCTGTAATGCCTTTTTTGCAAAGTTGTTCATGAAATCAACACAAGAACCTTTTGACTGGCATGGCCAGAATAGATTATGTGGAAAGTATTCAAATGGGGGAGGGCTGGGGACAAAGCCCCGGGGAAAGGTTTTGGTACCAGTTTGGCTTAGAATGCGTCATCCAACATCATGATTGCCATTAGCGACAAGGAAACTATTAATTTTGCAGTTATTCCATGAACGAGAAAGAAAATTTTGTAGCTAACTTCCAATAATTACAAAGCCATGTTTCAGCTACTCAAATATCACAAAACTTTAGATTTTTCAACTATGGCTGCATTTGACAAACTGCTAAAATGTACAGTATTTGCACTGCCTTTCCTTTACTCGCATTGTGTCATCTGGTTGTTGTTTCTCATTGTATAACTTAGCTTCTTGATTCAGTAACAAAGTACGAAACTGTCATGAAGTTTTCCAAAAATCTTAACTTCATTTTTTATTAAGAAGTATGTGGTCTCAGCTATGCCATGCATTGATAATAAGTGAATAAGTTTGAGTTAGTAGCCATTCTGCGGAGTATGGCACTTTTCGACGAGATCTCCGGTGTGCAAGGAGAAATTCCTTTGTTCTCTATTGTCTTTTTGAATAAGTCTCCGGTGTGCAGTTGCCCTACTCTGCACACCAGGTTAGTAGATATATACCTACAGTACCAGTTTTTGCACTTCTACATCCGCATTTGAAAAAGTTACAACACACTTATGTTCCTTTCCATGCTGGATGTCCAGTGATGGCTAGAGACAGGAAACATACATGTGATTTTACACCCTGTTTTTCTTGCATTAGAACTTGTTATACACAACATATGGTCAAGTGTCCTGTTTATAACTTGCCCATGTTGTTGTCAAGTATTTCAGTCCAGTGGATCAAACGTTTGCTTGATGAGCCTGGTCAGGTGCGTGTAATGATATCAGTAGCTCCTAATTGATCTTTGAAATGATTTCTTTTAGGCTTCCATCAGAGTATTGGTCACTGGTGCTGCTGGGCAAATTGCATATTCTCTGCTTTATCCAATTGCAAAGGGAGATGTCTTTGGTGCAGATCAGGTAGATATTATGTACTTGCTCTACAGTAATTACTGTTAAGGGCAAATCAAGATTGGTAGCATTATAAGGAGGATGGGTAAATACTGGCTCCATGTAATGCATTTGAAATTCTACACACAGTATTTCGCTTCAGAGTTCTGAAATGGCACACACACTTTTGAAATATACTTAACATGTGATAAATTGTAAAATGTGATCACAGGAAATCCAGCCTTTTCTTTCAAATTTTAGTTGCAATCTGAACTTTAGCTGAAGAAAGTGTGAAAGAAAGCTAAAAAATCACAGTTTTTTAGATAGATGTATTTAAATCAAGGAAAAGTTAATTGAAAAAGAATTTTTAAAGCCAGTGTTGATACTACAGTATTTATAGTTGAAATAATTCTCTGTTTCAGCCAATTGACTTGCAGTTGCTAGATATCCCATCCATGATGCCAGTTCTAAATGGTGTAGTCATGGAGCTCCAAGATTGTGCTTTGCCTTTGCTTTCAAGTAAGTTGTACTGTAGGTCATTGTATATGCTGTTGAGATAAGAGATAAAGTGACAAATAGAAATGATGTGCTTTCTTACATCTATGACTTTTTTATTATATATATATACTATTTGTTAATTTATTCAAGTGTCTATATTTATATATATATTTAGGACTGTTGGTGGAGACACTATATATTTATTACAACTGAAAATGAAATTACAAAAAAAGAGATTTATTTACAAGTAAAGTTTTAAAAGCTGATATAGGACATTACTTCTACAGAATAGCAATCCGAAAAACATGACAAGTAATATAAGTCATATACTTCCACCATAGGTACGCAGGTTCCCATTTGATCACCAAAGTAAAACTGGATTGGGCCAGAATTTTTGGTATTTGACCTGGAAGAACCTGGTATGGTAAGGCTATGTTTTTGTATAGGGTAATGTGTTTAAATTAGCAAAAACTTGCCTTCATGTTCTAATACTTTCTGCTTTTAGCTATTGTTGCAACTTCTGATGAAAAGGAAGCCTTCGCAAACATTGATGTTGCCATTTTGGTTGGTGCAATGCCAAGAAGAGAAGGAATGGAAAGAAAGGATTTACTCAAGGCCAATGCAAAGATATTCAAGTCACAAGGAGAAGCATTGGACAAATACGCAAAGAAAACTTGTAAGGTTGTTGTTGTTGGAAATCCTGCAAACACAAACTGTTTGATTGCTTCAAAATGTGCACCATCTATTCCAAAGGAAAATTTCACATGCCTTACAAGATTGGACCACAACAGAGCAATTGCGCAGGTATGTGTGCAGTGCACCTCCTTTACACACAGCATGCACAAAATTTGGCATGACATAAAATTGTTTCATTTTTTGCTATTATTTGCTGTATATGCAGTGTTTCATACACCTTATCTCTGCTGGTGTTAAATTAGCATACTCACAGCCTTATGCCACATCCCTACAGTATATGCATTTAGACAGGGTAAATTGTTTCCAGTAGCAACAAACTACAGTCTATATACATTGGTGAGCATTCTTGTGGTGCAAGGCATGCCATTTGTCACTTTACTATATGTTCTTGGCTTGTCAAACAGAGCAGTAACAGAAACTTATCAGACAAAAACTTTAAAAAATTCTCCTCAAATTTAACAGCTTCATAAATGTTCCAAAACTTTATGGAGTATGATTTTACAAAGTATTTTAAATTCTTTTAATCCAATTATGCCTTTTTTCACCTTTCATAATTGATGTTAGATTACAAGCCGTCTTGGCATTCAACCCCATGCTGCAAAGAATGTGATCATTTGGGGGAACCATTCCTCCACTCAGTATCCAGATGTAAGACATGCTGTTGCATCAATTGATGGAAAGGAGATGCCAGTAATGCAAGCAGTTAATGATGATGCCTGGATTAAAGGCGATTTCATTAAGACCATCCAAGGCCGTGGAGCAGCTATTATCAAAGCCAGAAAGTTATCAAGTGCCATGTCAGCCTCAAAAGCCATTTGTGATCATATGAGAGACTGGTGGTTTGGAACAAAAACTGTAAGTACCACTTTCCAAATATTCACTTGGGCTAGTCAGATTGTTTCATAAAAGACAAGTCTGGAGTTTGTAAAATTGTTGATTATCAAAAAGATTACACTGCTATGAATGCTTTGTAGTGCCTTTTCCAGTAAGGTTATGTAAATAAATAGCTCACTCAAGGAGCTTCATACACATGTCTAAAATAAGGTTATGGTATATATTGGATGATTTTAGCATATGCATCAACATTGTTTAGCTGTAGGAACAATAGCGTACATAGATGTTTTTTGTCCCATGCACTTCCTTTGCTATTACATGTCAGTTCTTTTGAAATATCTCATTTGCCTCAAGATGACTTGGGACTAAATCCCAAAAGTGTGCATTGCTCTCAGAACACATGAAATGGTATTTTACATGTATCTGCAGAAGACAGGGATGGTGCAGATATCATATAGTGCTGAAATTTGCATCATTCACCTCAGAATTAAAACTAATTTTGAATGAGGTCTATTTGTAGATTTACTCCCCCACTTGACTCCTTTCAGTCACTTCAGTGGTTTAAATTGCGCAACTGAAAGTGTAAATGTTTTGTTACATAGAATGCTTGATATGTTTGATGTAATGTTTGATGATGCTTTATTCCACAGGGTACATATGTGAGTATGGGAATCATTTCAGATGGATCATATGGTATCCCAGAAGGCATTACCTACTCCTTCCCCGTGACAATTGGAGCAGATAGAGTTTACAGCATTGTTCAGGGATTGTCCATTGATGAATTCTCAAGGGAGAAGATGGATATCACAGCCAAAGAATTGTTGAACGAGAGAGCTGACGCCCTTGCTTTTCTTAACCCATCTGAGTGACTAACTGGGAAATTATGAACCTTCACGCTTTTAGCAATTTTCATTCATTGAAATGTATACAATTCTGATGAACTACAGTAAAAACTTACGTATTATAGTCTGCCTCTGATAAGATATCACTTGATAATTCCCGCGATAAAAAGAGATTTAAATGGTGTGCATGGGTAATTTTACGCAATTTCGTGTGACATCTTATTTGAGATGGATATTAAAACATTCAAATTTGGAGAGTTAAATTTTGGAGTGCAACACGTGAAGTTTAGGCAGACCTTCTAAATTGAGATATGACGATCGCAGTTTGTTGATGAAATATTTGCGAAGTATTTCTGTCTTACAGTAACCAAACAAATTTCAATTTGTGTGCCACGTAAAGACATTGAAATTTTGAAGACTTCTCGACAATACGTGAGTTGTTGCTGTAGTTATAAATTACTGTATTCTGATTGCTGGGGCTGGTACGAATGTATCATGTTGTGATTGGGTGTGCTGCTTTGTTATTCTGTCAATGGGCTTTGATATTAGCTGTACTGTGAGGGATATTGCTGCTTTCTCTTTTAAAGCCCAGGAATGTCCGATTTAGAAAGATCATAGATGCAAATACATTTATACAACGTACAACAAATTTGGCATAATGCATTTCTCTAAAACCGTTGTTGTCAAGATTAAGCTTTGTGGCTGTTAGTCATTGTCTGTCTTTTGCTGTCGCCTGCCGTGTGTTCAAACAATGGGCATAGTTTGTGCTAACCTGTTTGAAGCACCCGTATACCCGTTTGAAGCACCTGTGCTTTTTCCCTCGCTACGGCTTGCATAGTCCTTTGAAAGCAACAAACTTGACGGCGACAAACGCGGAATTTTACTTGTCTCTGGGACGGTTTGAAATCTGCCAAGGCTTGGCTGCATCATCTTCTCCACATCATTGGGCGCCGAGCTGCGATATTCGAACGAAAATCGTGGCAAATCACAGTTTATGCCTCGGATATCTAGCAGTCGTGCTTGCAGCCTGCGTTCCTTGCTGGGAAGATGAATGTAGTTTCCGGAAGCCGGAAAATTTCGTTCAGATAGCATTTTCAAAGAATGATAAATCTGCTACTCGTGTGCTCCCAAAGGTCCTCTCATTGTAAAATTGCTTGTAATTCGAAAAAGATACTGCTGATCTTGACAAATTGAATTTTGTTGACAAAATTGATATGTCAGCGTCACAGATATCTACACGATGTCCCAATGTAATTGTGCCTCATTGTGTGGCTGCTGTGAAGGAGCTTTAGATTCAATTATCTCACTTTTTGCACAGCTCCATAGGTTAGGCTTCAACTTAGAGTTGGAGACATTGTTTGAGCCAATCTGACACGTGGTTGCTGATTTCTGGCAGAGAAAAGGCAAAATAACTTTCTACCGGCTGCACTAAAATAAACTATGCACTTTTGACAGGCCACGATAAATCGTATACTTCGCCAATTTTGAAGATTAATAAGTTAACCTTTATCTAAGACCGTCAATTAAATGCTATTATAGTTTTAGCCTTCTATTCATGGAGCTATAAGCGAATTTCTTAGAATTTTCGATTTCGAAAACACTGAAAATAACTCAATAACGTTGATCAGATTTTCTAAAGACTGAACATGTCAACATGAATAGACAATGGAAGAACGTCCTCGTGGCGATTCGGGGATCGAGAAATTGATCAAAACTCCATTCCTGCTTGACCGTATGATATTGCTTCGCCACTGTTTGTCTTTCCTCTTGACACAGGAACACAGTACCCGCATGAAAAGTATGAATCCAATGAAGTTTGAAAAGGAAATACATCTTTTAGGCTGCATTCAGATTGCACAATCTTTTGAAAGCGCGTTAACGCTCGTGCAGAAATCCTCCATACTAGTCCCTTACAGTGTTCAGATTGCAAAAATATTTTGCATTATGAACACTGTAAAGGATTAGTATGGCGGATTTCTGCACGAGCGTTTACCCGCTTACAATAGATTGTGCAATGTGAATGCAGCCTTATACTCCATGCAACATAGAACTAATATGAGTTTGAGAAATAATACACATGCATTGGATTATCCCTGCGTTCCTTTGGCAATCAAAGCCATCAAGATATCATTCAAAGTCAGCCAACTGGATTTAAGTGCTTTGAAATGAGACAATGCTAAAATTTTCAACAATACAATCGTGATTGTTTTGATTGCCAAAGGAACGCAAGGTATAACTCGTCAACTTCTAAATCCCCAAATCACCACGAAAACGTTTTCTATTTGTCCATTCATGTGGAGTCTTTAGAAATTTGATTAACTTTTTTGGGTCATTTTCGGTGTTTTCGAAATCGAAAACTCGCTTACAGCTCCATAAATACAAGACTAAAAATATACAGAAAATACTGGCATCTATTTGAGACTGCTGGCCAAAGATTAACTCGTAAATTTTCAAAATCGTTCCAGTACACAATTTATTGTGGCCTTTCAAATGTGCATTGTTTTTTACTCACCCGGGAAAATATGCTTAGGACATCAGATTTCGCTGTCCTGAAACAAATAATTCCATTTCCATATGTTTTGTCCAGCTGCTATCGATTCTCAGTACCGTAATGAAGCCTTCATTCCGAGAATGGAATATTTTATAAATACACACTAAATGGGGGTGTTTTCGTCAATCTGGTGTATGATTTGAAGCATATTCAATTAGTATAGCAAAGAAAATCGGCATATATGGAAGTCAATATTGCTTAATTCATATGAAAAAGGTCAAGTGATTAAGTTTTGGATTTGTTAGGCAGTAATATTTATCAAGCATGACATCAGGAATCATTTGCAGCATTTTTGACGAACGGAGTGTAACGACGTTGTCAGTGGGAGAGGGCCAACTTTCCTGTCTCCTGTGGTAAGCGGTTGCGTGTCATGCTGCAGTGGGTTGTCCAGAGAGTGATGGAGATTGGCGTCGATATGGATGTTGAACAAAGAAATATGACGTTGAATAATCAGAGAGTACATGACATCTTGCTGCCGAATAGCTTGCGTGCAGTCTTTCTTTTGTAAAATTGAAAGGACCTCTCGTTCTTTCAATTTTCACAAAAGAAAGACTGCACGCAGGCTGGCTGCCGAATTGCATATCAGAAAAACCAGACCTAAGACTGGTAGGATCGGACTGTAACGGACCATGCCCCTGGAAATATGTATTCATTTCCGTGTTTCCATGCAAAAGATTCGGTAAATATGTATAACGGGCTCCTTACCTCACTCTTTGTATTCAAAGAAGCTCATTTCATGCTTCTCAAAAAGCTCCTTGAGGTGTAAGAGGTGTATAAATGTAATACACGTTTTTTTTATAAGAAACTAGGCTCAGGCCATAGTACTAAAAGTTTCTTAATTTAACATGAAATTTTGTCCATTTTAGTACTGAAAGTTTCTTAATTGGTTTCTTATCTTTTTAATGCAGAATCATCAATGTGGTCGCTAACACTGCTACAGATATGTTTCTTGACATTTAGATCATCATATAGGAATAAACTGTGTTCTGTTATGTTGAAAACACAAATGGTTAGTTAAAATTGCTCAAGAATAAAGGTTCAACGCTATGTTTGCTATGATATCCATGCTTTTAACTTTTGAAAGTTTCTTAGCACTTCTCAGACATAGTACTAGAGTTTCTTAAAATTTTGGCCATCTTAGTACTAGTTTCTTATAAACTAGTTTCTTATAAAAAAAAACGTGTATCCCCAAAAGAAAGCGCCAGCCAGGCCTAGCCATGCAAGGCCATACGCGAACCTTCGTTCCTTTCAACTGGAGTTTTTTCTCCTAGTTAGATAATTAATTTAAACGTAATAATACATATGCTGTGGTATCTAGGAGGTTATTATTGCTTTTCAGCATAGTTTCCAGCCATGATTGTATTTGCCTGGTCTTCTTTTGGAATGAAACTTCTGCACCGTCATTAGGCCCTGCCTTTGAGAAACCCACTTTTTGACCTCAGCCTATTGTTCTGACTTAATTACTCTATTGTTTTCGTATTTATTTTGAAGGATTTAGGGCCTGAGTTTGTAGTTCATTAAGGCGGGGGCGGGATCTTGCAGGGCCATTGTTTGTGTTGTCTCCTCTGAAAGAGAATAGATGTCATGGTTTAGAACAGAAAATCCTTTACTAAGAAAACTGCTAAGAAAACACAACAGTACAATTTTCCTTGGATTCTTTGAGAATCGGTTCCAACTGAAGTTAACCGCCTGTGTTAAGACTAAAAACAATTTCCCTATCAGAAAGGCCTCTAGCTCACGATACCCTCGAATACCAAAACGATTAGTGCCTAGATTTAGAATTATCAATCATGGCTGTTTCGCATTTAGTAAAATTTTTACCATTCAACAATGATCGACAACATTCTAAATCTACATACTTCGTCTTTGTAGGCTAAATCTAGTAAAGTGCATTTGTTTTTTATGAAGCCAATTTATACTAGCTATTTCGTGCAGCCCATGCAACAGCTTCCTGTGATGGCTTCATCTTGCCCACGACCTTTTTGCAACAATTCACGGTTTTCAATCAAAATACTAGTGGCAGTGCACTTGGTGGCAAAGTCACATCTTGGGCCAAAAATACGAGAAAAATTGCCTCGTAACCCATACCTTTCTTCGACTTCCTTGTGCACCAGTCTACCCAATGTCGTTTCAAAGTCTTGCTACGCCAAAATGAAAATTATAATGAATATCGCCAATCCAAATGAACATAATGAATATCGCCAGTCCTCGCCATCTCCAAGCCACGTCCTCGCTCCTCGCCACGTCGCCACGCCGGTCCAAACGATGAGTCCGAGGCACACCCTGAAAACGAGGTTTCTTGCTCCTTTCCAGTTTCCAACCACAATTTGACGAACGGAGGACTGG
Organism: Aurelia sp. 4 Dawson et al 2005; assembly: GCA_964019985.1. Classification (NCBI taxonomy): domain Eukaryota; kingdom Metazoa; phylum Cnidaria; class Scyphozoa; order Semaeostomeae; family Ulmaridae; genus Aurelia; species Aurelia sp. 4 Dawson et al 2005. Next base: position 3,872,162 of record OZ026494.1, on the reverse strand, counting down.
GTCCGACTGAAGGCTGCAGGAGAGGACGGCAAATCGCGTGGTCAGTTCTCCATTGTTCTTTCATGAACAATCAACAATAAGTTTCATTTGCTCTTTTATACAAGAAACAAACGGTTTTCCGTGAGTCGCCAAAAGGCTTCCTTTCATTAATTCAACAAAACAGTTGTAATGTTGGTAAGACTCACAATTTCATTAATTGCCGCCTCTTTTGAGAAACCGATTGTTTTGCTTTGATCTCGAATATTCGTTACTGGAGGGAGTTGAGAGTTAATGAGGCTCATTCAGGTCGAGTAGAAGTAAACCATTGTTTCATGGCTACTGGTAAACCGTTGCAGTGGAGTGCAGGCGGTGCAAGAACTCTGGATTCGTTGGTTCATGGTTGACTGATATGGTTTCAGAATCCGCTAGACTTCAGTGGGACAGCGCACTGTTTGTGGTCATGATTTGATTTCGTATGTACAGTACCGCTGTGACTTTATTACGAGCTCATTCGATGTAAGTGGAGGCTAACTATTTGGCTAAAGTGCACGAACTTGCGGTTTGTTGATTGGTGTGATCTCAGAAACTGCTATATTGTCGCAGAACAGAACGCTTGTTTGGTCGCGGTTTTATATCTTTGCTGTCAAAATTTATTACAGGCTCACTTTGGTGAAAGAGGTGGGCAGCAGTTTGGGCGTTGCCTGAGCACCGAGCATAACTTGATTGAAGCGCTGGTGAATATTTCGAATGCAGAGGCAGATCAGAGGGAAAGGATTTTTGACAAGGCAGGCGTCCAATTAGGGATCTTTGAACCAAGAGAAGTTATGCTGAATGAAATGCATTTCGACAAGCTTGGCCACTTCTAAGACTATTGAACTTCTGTAACAGAAAGATTTTGTCAAAAAAAGCTCTAAATTTTCGCAGTACATAAAGGAATACAGGGATGGCAGGAAACTTATCCAGTTGTAGAAGAAACTCCACTTTCAAACTTCAATGAATTGGTTTCTTCGAGTTTCAGGCACCAACATGGTTTTGACGAGAGGAACAAATCAGAGGACACGAGCAAACATTTTATTTCTAGAGATTCGTAGATTTTGAAGGTTTTGAAGATCTTGTGGAAATCTAGTCAGAAGAGAAGGTAATTTTGAATATTTGAATAACGAGGACCGTTAGAGCTCTGTGCCAGAGCTCCTGCTTGTAGAAGAGAAAGTTAGATTCGAAAGTATCATTCCTTTCAACGCCGTATTTGTGGGTGAGGGACTGGCCTGGCAATGTGCGAAATTGCAACTACAAACTGTGGCAAGTACGGATAACTGATACCGTTCATCTGATGAACGAAAGGCTTATGTTTTCAAAGTAAAATCTCAAATGTTGATTTAAATGAGCACTCGATTACAAGCATAAATCAAAGTAACTGATAACTGTATTCGTCTAGGTCAATAATTCAGCAGATCGTAGCGAGAAAGCTTTGGTCGGTAAAATTAGCTGCTAAAAGTCACAGAAATTTTCATATTCATATTAACTGTGAAAAGATAGTTTTCACCGTATTAACTGTGAAAAAGATAGCATGGTGCTAAAATTTTGAAGACAAAGGCATTCAATTAAGGACTTGAATTCAAATAATTAAGTTAATTTTGTTGCTAAATAACATAAGTAATGTTGGGTTGGATCTGAGTGGTCAAAGAAACTGCGAAAGTGAAAAAAGGCAATTCTAATGTGATAAGAATATGTTTATGAATTGTTCAATAAAGTTAAAGAATGAAAAATTGAGCCGATTAGATTGATCAAACAAACATATAACATGCCATAAATACAAAGGCAACCATGTATAGGAATCAGGTATCTCCAAAATAAGAATCTTTAGATAGATCTCTATCTGTTCTTCTTACCAAGCATGAAAGAATAGTAATAAAAGATGAATATCGAAGAAAGCGACAATCGACGTTAATCGGAACAACCATTGCAGCAGAGTTGGCAATTACTACAAGAGCAGGCTAACCTTAATTTGACATTGGCTTAACATAAGATCAGCATAAGATGGAGGATTTATGAAAATTTAAGATTGACATATCATTTCTTTGGAAAGCTGATAAAATATAATGCAGTTTCTATTCACAAAGGATTTGCAGGTGATTGCGATACAAGAAAAGACGGAATATTAACTTCCAGGAAAGTCTGTTCCAATTCAATGGCCAAGGAAATAGTTGCGAAAAGGCGACGACTGACAAATGAACATTTTCAATGGAGATAAGCAACAGTGAGGAAATTTAGGACAGACTAGGAAGGAGAATTTTTAATCAGTAGATGTGTACAGGAAATAAATAAGAAATTGTGCTAATCTTCTTGAGAATGTTGGATGGAACAAAGCGTTGATGCAAGAAAGTGCCTGTTATTTGCCGAAAACAAACAAGAACGTCGTTCTAAATTCTAAGGACAGAGGGCAGCTCTAAAAGAAGTGACAAACACGTCCTTTCAAGAAAACTTTAACAGAGCCTTCTCACAAAGCAGGAAAATTTAAGGGAATCATTATTGCTGCCGCTCTTCAACCATTTATCATAAGACTGGTTTATGAAAAGTTACGAGGAGATGCGAACAGTGACATAGTACCACAGCTCATAAAAGTGCAAGATTTAAAATCGAAAAGCAAAAATGTCGGTCGATGTGGATCGACAAGGACTTGAAATGACATATATTGTATTTGGATCATTAACCACCATTTTGAATTGTTTGGAAATAATATTCCTGGTACGAAGAAGTGTTGGACTGAAGCCATTCGAAAAGATCCTTTTGAGTCTGGCAGTGTCCGATTTTTTGGTCGCAATAACGACGACCATATTCAAAGTATTTGATTACATCGACTTGTTTAAAACCGCGTGGCTAAATGAAGGTTTCTTCTCGGTAATACTGGTTCTATCGTCATCTTGTTCAACTTGCAACTTACTTCTTTTAACCGTTGACCGGTTCCTTGTGGTCAAATATCCATTAAAACATCGTGTTTACGCAACCGGCTCTCGATTAAACTTGGTTGTCGTTATTGTTTGGGTTTTGAACTGCGGGTTGTTATCCATTCTTGCGTACAAATTGTCCAAAGGGGACTTGTCTGAGGAGTTTCTCATTTACCCTACAGCGATTATTATATTTCTATTTGGCGTTGCTATGGTTATAGTGTATTTCTACATAGCGAGAAAGTCTTGCATCAGCGGCAGAATGGCTATAAATCATGCAAACGGAATTCAAAAACAAGGCACAGTTCGGCTATTTTTTAGCCAACAATACAGAAAAGAGAGACATATATTCTATACATGCTGCCTTGTAGCAATCACATATATTCTTTGCTCATACCCCTTCGCAATTGAATACCTGATTCGCCAGGATGCTGAAGCGATAACATACACATCCAGATTTGCCTTATTTTGCAACTCGTTCCTCAACCCCTTTGTGTACTTTTTCAAAGGGTATCTAGACCGAAGAAGAAGGCAAATACCACAAGAAATTGTTCCTATGTCAAGAATCATGCCGAAATGATGACAAAATAAAGGAATGGCATAATAGCCTCTGCTGTAAGAACAAATAATTGGTATGTGATTCTCAGGCTTCCAAGTAGACGAGCACCACAGGTTCTTTAGCACATGTTAGGCTGCTTTAGCAAGAAGACGCGAGTCAAGAAGACGCCAGCATAATTCTTTTGTTCCCGGATATGAATTACAAAGCGAAATCAACTTCAAAAAACAAGGACAGATTTTGTAAGACAATGGCATCAGTTGCTTTTATTGACACCTGAATTCAAAGAGATTTGCGATTGCAGACAAAGGAAATTCTCTCAAGCGGAAATTCAAAACAAACAAAGGTGCAAAGTTTCTCTAAAACCCAGGTAGCTATCTCGCTTGTTGTGCATTCCACAAATGGTTTTTTAAGAGCAAACATGAGCGTATATTGACAGAAGAAGAATATATCTAGATATTTACCACAGGCATTTTGCTTGTTTGGTATAGGAACCGATTTGGAGGCGATTCAATTCTCGTATTTTTTGGTGCAATCAAAGCACTTACTTCTCAGCTTCTGAACAGCAAAAATAGAAAGCCCGCGGTAGATATTTAGATATGTGTTCCTTCTTTCAATATGAGCTCAAATTAGCTCTTGAAAACCATTTGTGGAATGCACAACAAACGAGATATAGCTACCTGGGTTTCAGAAAAACTTTGCGCCTTCGTTTGTTTTGAATTTCTGCTTAAGGGAATTTCCTTTGTCTGCAATCGCAAATCTCTTTGAATTTAGGTGTCAATAAAAAGAACTGCTGCTATTGTCTTACAAATTCTGTCCTTGTTACTTCAAAACTTTTGCGAGTCTCAAGAGACTTATTGTACGTTCTATTCTGAAACTGGCAACCTGAAAAGTATACTGCAAAATAGGACGTCCAAAAGGGGAGCAAAATACTACATGAACGTATTCACAAATGATGGAAATGCCAGAAAGTAATGTAAACTGATTTTTGGGAATTTGTCTGTTTGCGAGCAACTCTCTGGCAGGGAAAAGGATGGAAAATTAGAATTCTCAAAAACATAAAAGTAGCTGCGTTTTCAAAGAAGTCCGCATCTTGCAGCTAAAAGAGCCTATTATCAAGTAACGCATCGTGCAGTTAAAGAGCCTTTGTCACCCAGGGTTCTTTGCGGGCACACTAGAATTTCAGACTGTTTGAAAATCAAACCGGGAATGATGGATCCACAAATTCCGTTTAGGCTGAATTTGATTTTAAAGGCGTGTTTGATTGGTACCAATTCTGAAACTTGGTGGACTTGGAGTTTGTGTTTGATTGACTCCCATATTCCGAAAATGGCAGGTTTGGAAGGCCTGCTCAACTTTGGAGAGATTCACGTTTTCATTTGCGAAACTCTGGAAATGAGGCGAATTTGCTCGCGTTGCTATGGTATTCGAGTCCGTGCAATCTTTGCTTCCAAGTACCACACTGGTCTTCGTGTTTTTCAACTGGAAACTTCATTTTTGCCAAGATGAATCTGAAACAAGTCATTTTGAAAAACTTTGTACGATTAGAAAATGTGCTTCCGTCTCTACGAACTCTGCCGCTTTCAGAATTTGGTACTGTTGGAATTACAAATCAAACACACCCTAAGAGAGTCTGAAATTGTAGTGCTCCTGCAAAGGACCCTGGGTGACATTGAATCTTTAAATGACGTCACATGTCCCTTGTTTACAATGAAGATAAACCATTAGGGACACATTCATTGTGATAAACGGGTAATATACGTTAAATTCTTATGTATCATTCCATGTATTCCTATCTATACTCACAAGATTAAATAAAATACTTTTCTACGCTGTAAAAGTTGCATCATCTACACTGAGGAGTATAAAAACATAAATATAGTAAATTGCCAATAAATCTGAATTATGCTACTCTCAAATATTTCTTGAGACAAAATAATTTATGTGGAATTTCTGCGAAGCGAATCTACAGGCCATAGTTTTCTTTTTCACAGGGGTGGAAAATGTTCAAATCGATCAAAGCATTCCCATGTTTCACTTGAAAATATTCGAGAAGGTCAAGAAAACTTCGCCAAATCTTCAGAAGTCTAACAGGCAATTTCTGGGTCTCTCAGTCAAAATCAGACCAATCCTGAACGAAAAGAATAAATGTAGGACTATCATGCCCAAAATAAACGACTGAATGTTGATTTCTCTCTTAATTTTAGTCAAAGATAAAAGCTGCATTTCAAACACAAATCATTCGTGAAGATAACAGGACAAGGGTCGAGGATTTTCCTTTGTTTTATCAAACAGAAATTAAAGGGTCTGTTTCATCTAGCATTCCTTGCACGTGTCGTCTCATGGTTGGCCTTTGTTTGTTGCCATTTCCATGGCCTATGAAAATGGCGACAAGAAAGGCTAACCAAGACGACGCGTGCAAGGGATACTGGATGAAACAAACCCTTTAAGATTACAGAATCGCTGGCAAATGAGACTTCATGCATAAGTCAGGTACCTGGCACCTTTCGACTTTGCAACTTTAAAATGCAGCTGGCCTTGATGCACCATTCTGGTTGAAAGCTAAAACTTTGAATTTTTCACCCATTTTGTCCTCACTAAGCAGATAATCATAAGCACTATCCAAATGTTTCTTTTGTTCTTCGGTTGCATTTCGAGATAAGACCTGAAATGAAAGAACACGTGGTAGGATGTGGAATATGTGAAGTAAAGTTAGGAACGAAATGCTTTGAAAAGTTCGTTGCGATGTCGTCGCAGACTGCGCTTGTCAAACAATATAAAGGTCCTGGGTAACAGAAATGGGATACCTCCGTTGCGTAATAGACGGCCGGGGCTTACTAGACTTTTCTTCCTGGCAGCAAGGCCATGCAGCAAGCTAACTTTTTTAAGAACAAAAACAACGAATAAGAGATGCCAAATTCACTGACTTCCAACTACCTATGTAGTAGCACCGGTACCACAACATTTCGTATCTTGAGCCCAATAGCAACGCATATTTTAGCGTTATGTAGTCAAAAAACAGCATCTCATTTGGCTGCTAGACTGCTAAAATTTCCTGCTAGTTCATTTCATCAAATATTTCCATTTTGTAGCCTTCCTTGGCTTTGTGTACAGTAGACCTGACGAAATAAGGAAGCGATAGTGCCGCTTTATAAGAGTAAGGTATAATGCACAATTTTACTGACCTGATGTCTTGCTTCAATTCCCATTGCTTTCAGGAAGCTTGATTGAGTTACTGGACCATACGCTGTCACTACGAAAAACAAAATGAATTGAGATAAACCTCTTTGATTCCACAGAAAAAAGAACATTGACCAGTTCTACTTTCCTTGATGATGCTACTATGTTAATAAGGAAGGTCTTTTCGTACTCTTTTATGTTGCTCTCATCTTAAGCGGCTCTAAAACTATATAATAAGGACTGCTCCTTTCCTTGAAGATCCTTGCTTTCTGAATACGAGAGGTTATTTCACAAAATTGTGCAATGTTTTTATTTTAAGTGGCTTTAAAAACAAGGAAGAAATGGAAATCCATATTTGCATTGAAGTGCAAAATTTTTCCGATTACAAAAATCTTGGCTGACCAATAACTCTGCCTTCTTTCTTGATGAGAAAGGTGAAGGTGAAGGTGAAGTTGCGGTTTTTAGCGCCAAGCGCTGGGATCGCAGAGATCGCTAATCGAGTCCGCGACCCCTTGTCATGACGCTCAAGTGGTGAGGCCCTATCGCGTCTCGAACCCCCTCCGCCTGACTGTTTTGGATTCAAAGTCAGAGGATTACACCACTGCGCCACAACACCTTCGGGAAATTAAAGAGCAGATGATAAGACTGCAAATTGCAGCAAAAAATGATCAGGAAGACTGATAGTGAGAGTATTTGAGTAACAGTTTGTTGCGGAAGAGTCATCATGGGACATTAAAGGGAACAGACATTGCTATATCTTGTAGCCACTATAAATAGGCTAAAGAAAACGCTAGTATCCATTGTTTCCATGGCTCTACAATGAAGCCACACGTTTGGAAGTTATCAAATTTGATAGAATATATTTTTAGCCTGACCCGGGCCAGCTTTCAACTATGTCGATTCTTTTTAACACAACTTACCTCTGTCTTTCATCGTTCTCTTGAGGTATGAGAAGTCAACATTAGCAGTAATGTCTGCATCTCCAGGGTATTGCAAAATGTCATCGACAAGCTTGTGATTTTTGAAGCTCTGTAGAAGAGGATACAATACTCGCATTTAAGAACATATTTAGATGACACACAAAATACAAAATTTCCGAACTCAACAAAGTTTGAATAGTTTACTGATCTCAAAGCTTTTAGTTTTATCCAATCAATCAAAGAGTTTTTTTCATAAACATTATTATTACTTTATCATTGCCATTCTCTTGAATAAGGTATTTTAATGATTTGATGAAGAGTTGAGGTTTAATAACCCTCTAAACATCACAAAATCTATCTGGTGAAATGGCAACCATTCATTGCTTTCGTCTTAGGGAGTCTGAGGAATCATTTCATGGTTCAAGGGAACGGACATGGTTAAAGCTGGCGAACCGGGCCAAGTTAAAATATACTCTATTGTATTGGTTAACTTACTTTACACGTACCGTTTCATTGTGTTGCTAAAGAAATTTGAGAGCGGAAGCAGTTTCTTGAGCCTATCCATTGCGGCGACTCAACATAACTATGGCTGTCCTGTTTTGCCCCTAGCATACACATACTAAAATACGAACCCGTAAAGAATTGCTACTGGGCCCATCTTTTCCATAATCAACAAAAAGACCACTTCCTCCTTTCTTTTCTATGGTATTTCTCATATGCTCTATGATCATCCCTGCTTCTGGACACACTTCATACTCCTGCAGTGTTGTATCTTTAGGTATAAACAGATCAGACAGAGGGCTGCTACCGGGGGCAAGTACAAATCGTAATCCAGTGCTAAGAAAAATAAAAGGATTCTGTTGAGTTGAGATATATGAAAATGAAACTAAAATGCATATTGACTGGCAAATGAATTGCATTTACATCTAAACTTCACGGAGATGTAAATATTGATCATATGAGTATTTTTTGTTGCTAACAGAGGTGGAAATACCTGTCATTTGAGTAAAACTTTGGGACTGGAAGAAGAACCAGGGCTAGCAAAGTGAGGTAAGGCCAAATGCTTTTACGGAGCATTTGAAAGCCTGGAAGTTTTAAATGGGGGTGGGGGGAGTAGACAAAGTCAAGTAGATTACTTTACCCTTTAAAGGTGTCTTCCCAAATTAACTAGTAGCTTAGTCGGTGTTCCACTGAACGAAAGATGGACATTGAAGACTGATCTTGCTACATTTTTCTGAGTCCAAGCAATACAAATAAATGCTAGATACTTGAAATTGAACATTTCTGTGGGAAAAGCAGTTTAATTATGACACGAAGGATAAGGTAAGCGACGACAATCATTGTGTTAAACTTCATATTTGCAGACATTCAATGTTATTTTGACTAATTAACTAATTATTTTATACCTCAACTGCCTTAACAACTGGAAATGTCTTAATGACTGGATTTGCCTTAACAACTGGATTTGTCAAAATAACATGAAATGTCTATAAATATGAAATTTAACACAATGATTGTCGTCGCTTGCCTCATCCTTTACTAGATACTTGGTGTTAGATCTTATTTTCGATCGTTTCTTGGCCTATCAACATTTTGGGTTGATTAGATACGTGATAAATTTTCCCGGACTTCTAATCAGCATTGTTCCTGAAGAGATTTATGAATTTCTCTTCCAAATACTACAGATACTTTCTTGAGGAGTTCAGTACAAATAGTATTGATAATGTTCATCCTCTTCATTCCAGATAGAAAGTTCTGCTAGCTCACTCATGATATGAGAACAACGATAAGGTTTCAATTTAGCATTCACCTATCAGTATCCACTAGAACTTCTCTCCATCCCTTTTCAGTTCTCTAAAAATGTAAAAAAAATGAAAACAGCATCATTTTTACCTTGAGATTTTCGTCAAAAAAAGCAGTAACATTTAGAGAGAGTAACAATAATTCTAAAATTATAATTTAAAAAATTCATGCAAGGAGCCCATATGATGCTGACATCTAATTTTCATTTAAAAATTGTTAAATGCCTTCCATAGTGTGAATATTGATGACCTGGTATCTACTTATTGAGCTCCTATTTGTGACTGATTGCAGCGCTTGCTACATAATATTCTTAAAATATCAGCAAGCCACGATATCTCTCTCTCTTTCTCTCTTTCTTTCTGTCGATTTCTGGAATAATCGCATAACCTATTTTCATCAACACAATGACGAACATGTCACAGGCGGTGTCATCAATGCCATCTTAATTGTCTCTTACTCCATTGAATGAATCGGTGTTGTCCGATTTCGTATTGGTTTTCAGCCAGTGGGCAGGGAGAGTCACTTTGTGATACAAAGAGCTGAACTGATTGCAAGGATGAGAAGTCACGAGACAGGTGGGCATCCAGGGAAGTAACTTAAGTTCTCCATGGTACGGTGTGGTCCTATTTTAGGGTACCTTTAAAATCATAGAGTCTGGATTTATGGGAAAGTCTTCAACCATTTTTTACATTTTCCAGATTTACAGGTATGGTTTTTTGTAAAAATCCATCCGGGTTTATGGGTATACTTTCAGAAATTTCTCCGAATCTATGGGTGATACTTTAACGATTTGAATGGCAGAAGCCAGTGACTTGGAAACTGAAGTGACCCCTCTGCCCGGAGGGAGGCAAACGCATCTTGTAATGTTAACAGAATGAAAAAGGTCTGTTGTTTATATTTCATTCCATATGATGGTGCAGCTTGTTCCCATTTCCCAAAACCTTGCACTAACTAACTAATTTTATTGCTACAATCCTCGCCAAAACCCTTGACACAAAACAGAAAAATGTAGATCTGAAGAGCAAATGCCCCCCTTTGCCCCCCAGTCAATGTTGTTGATTTTTGTAACGTAGACAAAATCATGCAGCAAGTGTCCTGAGTCGAGACAATCAACATTGACTTGGGGGGAAGGGGGGTTTACAAAAATATTTCAGCTGAATTAGAAGGAGCTGTGATTTTTTCGAAAAATGCCGAAAATCTTATTTTGTGTCAAGAGGTTTTGGCGAAGATTGTAGTTCTGAATAAAGATGATGCTGAAAAATTACGATTTTATTGATACATGTGGCCAAAATGCTAAGTGACTTAAATTCGAACAATCAAAAGCTAAATTTTGGTACATACCCGGAAAAGATGTACTGGTAATGCATCAAAGAATTCGTGCGCAAGATAAAGTGCATATCCTGGAATTCAAAAGAGAAGAGAATCGATGTATCTATTGTAATATACCAACAAAAATAGCTAAAACACTTAGTAGACAGTGGAACAAAAAGTTCGTGGCCGATAGGCAGGTATTCAAAATGTTAATATATCAGTCAAAGACTAACTTAGCAGAGAACATTTTGTCTGGCAAGGCACTCTTTCTAACCAAGAAAAATTCTAAAAATGCTGCTAAGGTCTTTCGACATGCTACCAGAAATTGTAAGAACCAAGAAATTCCAAGAGTCAATTTAGAGAGAACAAAAAAAGGTTTTCACTACACTGGTCTTAGCATTTGGAATAACATCCAAATTGAAATTAAAGACCTCCCTTTGATCGATCAATTAAAAAGAAATCTTAAAGAATTGTATAGAGCCTGAAAGCGATAACCACGACTCCCTGGAAGAACAACATTCATACGTTAGTATCTTTGTATACATTCTTAAATTGATTTACTCTGTATTTGATTATGTATTCATTTTGTATCTCGTTAGCAGCTGAAGGGATTACGTGTATCAATAACTGATTAGAGCATAAGGAGTAAGGAGTTTGGAGGAAGAACTCCGTATTCGATTCTGGTCCGTCAATTCTTTTTCATTGACAAATTCAATGTCACTTGTGAGGCAGACATTTGTATTGAAGCTATATTTCAATAGCAAGTAAATCATGGACCAGAATCGAACATACTCGAATGTGCAATTATCTTTCCTATAAAAGTGACAGTGTACGCTTTTACAATTAGGAAGCTAAAGTTTATTGGTCATGTGATGAGAAGTGAAAGTCTTGAGAAGAACTTGCTGACAGGGATGGTCAAAGGAAACAGAGGAAGAGGCAGACCGAAGGCAAGACTGAGCGACAACATCAAAGATATTTGCGGGCTGACGATGGTGCAAGTGGAAAGAAAAGCGCAAGATCGAGTTGAATGGCGGAGGATGGTGGAGAGGTGCACGGCCGCTCAATCATGAGCCTACCGTTATCGACGACGTACACTTTCCACTATAGAGATAAAGATCAAGTGGTCTCTTCGCTCTGTCTTATGAAAAACCATGTAAATAGATCATGTGTTATCATCATACACAGGGTATCCCAAAAAATTGTGTCACGTTTGTGTGGCTGCAGAGGAGAAACATTAATTGTGTCAGTTTTTACACGATGACATAGGTCAGGCTTCAACTTAGAGAATAAAACTTTTTTAAGTCAATTTGACAAATTTTCACTGATTTATGGTAGAGGAGAGGCAAAGTAAGCGGTTGATTCAAAACCAATACTTCCATTGTTCTCCAACAATATCAAAATCAAGCAATGTTTGACAGAAAGAGTTCTTGTACCATATTCAAGCTCCTTTTACATTTCTAAATGCGCTGACAGTGTTCAGTTATATATAGGTCAATAACGCTACTGACCCTTTTGAAAATTCAGGAAGAATTCAAATTCAACGCTAGAACTCTTTCTTTGAAATTTTTTTTACATAATTTGACAATGCTGGAGAACAGAAGAAGTGCCGTTTTTGAAACCATCGCTTATTTTGCCTTTTCTCTGCCTAAATCAGCAATCATTTGTCAGACTGAATCAAACGAAGGTCTCAAACTCTACGTTGAAGCCTGATCTATGTAACTTTGTAAAAACTGAGAAAATTAATGACAAAGCTCCGCCACAGCAGCCTCAAAAACGTGGCCTAATTTTTTGGGACACCCCCGTATATCATATCGTAATTCAGTTATATGAAACTGAAACTGAATTCATCTAAACGTATTCATGAGTAAAGCAGCAGCAATAAATATCATAAATTAACATACCAACTGGCACATCTTTGATATGACTATGCCAATGAACATTTACTCCATATTTGGTTGGCGCTGCTTCGTCAGTAACCTTAAAAAAGAAAACGGGGGTTTAAAGGACAATTCCGGGGTTGATAAAATTATGGTTAAAAAGCAACCTTACCAACTGCTGAGCACCAGTCGTGAGTTCTTTCCAAGTTTTGATGCCTCCAACTTTCATAAATTGGTTAGGCCAAATATCGTCGCCATCTTGTATTTTGTAAAAGCGTGTGAAGGAGCGATAAGTAGGCTGGCAATGTGAGTGGTATAATATCAACACATTTAGCAGCCTCGCTCATGTCAACGTGAACTGACGTCATATAAAATGACATCATTTCGCACTTCTTACCAGATTGAAATATGTAGTTTCGCAGATTAAAATAGAGAAAAATTGAAAAAAGTATAACAAACCATTCACAACGGTGTAATCTCTTGAATAATCAACAATTATAACAACGCCGGACTTGTCCTTTAACTAGGAAAGTTCAAGTCTGCTCCAATATAGATATAGTTGCTCGAAAGTGCCTCAAAGTTGGATACCTTAACTGCGACAGTTCAAATCCGCAAAACTAAGTTGATGGCTTCGTTTGATGGTATTGTCCATTTGACTGGACCATTATTCACTTGGCAGAATGTTTAAAGCAACGTGATATCGCTCAGATCTACCCAAACAGTTAAACTCCTTGCAACAAGCCTCATTCACATTATTCGTAAACTGAATTTTGGGAAGCCTCCGCAATATGGTGTGGATGGAAAGCAAATTATCTTCAGCAGCTTCCAATAAATGCAGCTATCATTCCAGTTAAAACGCAGATAAATATTTTGAATTTGCTTCCTTCACTTTATTTGAGGTGATGCGAGCTTTATTAGGCCATTAAGAAGAAAAGCTTTCGAGTTTTAAGTCATTTTTCTCTTACAAATTTCAGGGTCAGTTGCCGACATTCATTAAATCGATGTTTCAATTCATTAATCCAGACCAAAGGATGATCATGACGCTGAAATAAAAAGCCTGCTTACCCTGTCCGTTGAGTTGACATTACACAGAGCTCCTTTTTGCATTCTTCTCATTTCTTGGCTGACTTCAATCAGATGAACGGATAATGATTCTTTGATGGTCTTAAGCTGACTAAAAACCTACAAATAACGGCAACTTTAAAGCTAAGTCCAAAATATACAGAGTGAACAAGAAAAATTAGTCAATTGCTTTAAAAATCGTACAGGGAAAGCTATGCAACCAATTTATAAAACCTTGTAACCATCAAAACTTTACTAATGCGGCAACTTAATTTTCCATTTTTCCCCTTTTTGGTGCATCATTTTCGTGTGAAATTAGGAATTAGGTAAAAGGTCTTCTTGTTTGATAAGCCCACAAACAGCTAAGGGTAAAGATAATATTTCATAAAAGACATTTTATAAACACTGTGCTTCCTCGGCAGAAAGTGTTTCCTCCGCAGAAAGCTCGAGTAACATGACTGCTTCAAGTACAAAGGACGAAGTACCCATCTAGAAACTAATCTTGTATATCTCATAAATGAATATACCGATGAAAGAAGATCATACCCGAAGAATATCAGCCATTAAGGTTCCTCTTCCAGGGCCTAACTCTACTAGCTTTACGTCTTTGGGTTGTTCTGCTTGAAGCCATTCGTTCAATAACCAAATGCCGACCATCTACAAAACCGAAATGATAAGATCAACTTCAACCTTTTCAGTCACAACAAACTTGAACAAACAACTCGTGTTGTATGCAATTGCTCTAAAGTACATTAGGGTTGAAATGCATCAAGAAACAAAGACAAAATTCCGAGATAACGAGGTGGACTACAAGCGCAATGATTGTCAACATGTATCCGATTTTTTAAAACTTGTTTAGACTATGAAAGAAGCAGAAAATATCTATTTGCAGTATGTTTCATTATCATCGACTGAGATATGTCTATTTGGCCTATTTGTATACAGTAAGGCAAATAAAAAGATCTATATAAAATAAGATGACGAATAAACAAAAAGATAAGCGAGGAAAACAAGTAATTGCTGTCTTCAAAATGTCACGTATATATCGGGTGAATAAAAAAATTTCACGCGTTTGGCGGGCTGTGGAATACACATTATCTAACCAACATTCAAAACTGAAATGTTAATCTATCAGTCAAAGGTCAAGTTAGAACAGAAAATTCAGTTTGGTGATATCCCTCATCTTATAGACCGAGAAATTAGGAAAATGCTGGTAAAGGGCATGTTTGGGAACAAAAATTCCAAATTCCATTATTCGAAATCTGTATCTCAAATTGGCAATGTCAACTGTAATGCCATAAATCATGGACCAGAATGGAACGTGGAATTCTCGATTCCCATGAAAACCCCTTGCAGGCATTTTTTATATATCGGGTCTTGACTTCCAAACAAAATTTTCTTATCTAATTTAGCTTATGACTGATAGATTAACATCTTAGCTTTGAATATCGGTTACATACTTTCACTCCATAGCTCACCAGACTCGTAAACTTAGGTAACCAGCAAACATGTAAATGTTTGTGTGAGCAGGTGATAAATATAATTTGCCTATGACCAGATACAAGCAAAAGTCATATCAAATGTTTCAGAAACAGATGTGTTCATCCGATGAGATTTCTGAAGAAAACTGAGTGCACAAATTCTTTCAAACTCGAAAAACGGAAATAAAGAAAATGATTCAAAACATACCTCCCCAAACATCTGACTTATTTCTGGTGATGTTGTGAAATCTCCAGCTGTTCCAAAGACATCTTGTTTCATGTAATAACCCTGAAGAAGAAATTGCATTCACACGAGATCCTAATACAGTACAAAAGTGCGATGAATGTAATATTTCAGTGCATGCCTCCTGTATAGTCTGCGCACTAAGCTTGAGGACCGCTTTGACTTCAAACTGTCCTACTGCAGAAGTATTTTGGAAAATTCTGCCCTACGCACAGCTCCTTTGTGATCTAAGCTAAAGAAGGGGCTACAAAGGTAGTGTCTACAATGTCCATTCCAATTTGAAGCAAAAAGAAATAAGCAGTGCTAAGATAAATGGCTGGAAGTTTCTAAATGTCTCATGGAGTTAATTTAACAACTGGTACAGTAACTTCACAAGAATTCTCAAGAATACTTAAATATTCCTCACATTATGATAATATTTCTAAAAAATCAATAAAAAGTACAAGAAAACAAGAGTTAATTCATACAATTTCATAGAAACAACATTGATATGACATACAGTACAAGGCCTTGTGCACATCAACATAGTAAGAATTGGTAAACATTTTCGAGAATTTTTTACATTATGATAAAAGTCTTGAAACATATGAAAGACCACTGGGTGTTCTAAAATAAGCATAAGCATTTGGACATTTTCTGCGAAGGAGCCTTAAATTCAAACAATTTTTGTTTTCAGTTTATGGTACCGTATAGATGATATCTCAACTTAGATTTTCTGATCTTGTATATCCAAATCAGGTTGCCTTTGCAGAATGATTTGCTTAAGAAGACAAAATTCTTGAAGCAGCCTAAGGCAGAAGGTTGTTGAATTATGCAGTTACTATCTATGTGAAAGTCGGAAAAAGTTTCTGGAACAGCTCAACAATATATTATTACTGGAATTTTCATGAGCAATGGAAGTGAAATTCACTCTTCAATAATTAAAAACCTAATATGACTGAACAATCACAACAGTGATGAATTTTGGGTGAGAAAGATTCTTTAGCATTAGAAGACATTTCTTGACACTGTTCCTGTTCCTTCTGTCCTAGGAAGTTGCGCTGTGAACTGTTAAAGTACCAATGCATCTGCTTTTAACATTGTCTCTAATTGATATCAAGGAATAGAAATGTTAATGGTTGAGTGGACTCAAAATTTTCTTCAAAATCCGCATAGACAGTAGTAGCATACAGTAATTCAATAACCATCTGTCTTAGGAAGCCTCAGAAATTTTGCCTTGCAAATCTAAGTTGAAATCTCATCTGTACCACAAACTGAAATAAAAAGGTTTTTGCAACCAACGCTCCTTCACAGGAACTGTTTAAATGCTTATACTTTTTTGGGACACCTGGCAAGGGTATTTTAAATAAGAACTTCTTAAGACTGCCAAAGAGAACTTTTCGGCAGGAAAGTTATGTGCACAAGGCCAATAATGCAGTCATTGGAAATAAATGTAGACTTATAATAAAGAGACCCTTGACACTGAGCTAGAAAAGTGTATGACAGAGCAATGAAAATTTACGGCTCCTCGGAGAAACTTTACAAGCAATGATATATCTCACAGGTATTTTACTACTATAACTCACGCTTACCTACCCATTTAGGATTGGTAAGAGCTTCTTGCATATAGGATGCAACAGTAATGGGACCAGAGATCTAAAAAATAATAGAAAATAAGAGAATTCAAATAACAAGGCCCAAGGAGGATCCTCTCTAATCAGCTATTTTTGTTTCAACAAGTTTCCTTTCCCCTTGGAACTGGAGGCACACCATTACAAAATGGATTTAATCACCAATGGTTTGAAAATATTAAGTCTATAATGTTTTGGAAACACCAAATTTATTCATTCCTGGCTGAGAATCCACAATATTTGCAGAAGGACATTTATTGAATGGATCACTGCAATGAAATTGCATCAAATTGCATGACTCTCCATTTCTCCAGAAATTTGGACCCCCAATATTCCAGTTTTGTTTTGTTGTTATTCACAGACCCAAAATATTGATTTACAATCATCAAATATAAAATAATCATCAAATCACTTCATAGGTAAATTGTTGTTTCAAACAACTCACTCTTGGGACTGTGAGGCCTTGCATATCAAAGCAAAGAAACATTTTCTTTCAGAAAAACAAACAATTTGATTACCTGGATCCTTTTCTGGAGATAATCAACAAACTCTGAATTGCCATGTGTGACAAAGCATCTTCTAAGGGTCCTCTTTAAGAAGCTGTTGCTTGCAAATGTCATTACTTGGAGATATTTCATGCTGTTGCATTGACACTAAAGACTAAAAAAAAGCAACAACTTAACACTTGCATACAGTAAAGTGGTAAACAGTACAGTTACAGCATCGGTAACTTTTTAGATATTTTTCCCAAGACTTCTTCTGAATCCTATTTACATTTGTGAATAGACTATGAATTTGTGAATATTGAGCAATATTTGGATCAGAAAAGACAAAATAAAGCAAACTCTGAAAGTCAAGTTATACAAGTCCTTAGTCAAGCCAATTCTTCTCTACAACTCAGGCACTTGGGGATTAACAAAGAAAGAGGAAGAAAGGTTAAACTCTTTTCATAGACAACAGCTAAGGAAGGTACTTAATGTTAAATACCCTGCACACATAAGCAACGAACAAGTGTACAGGCAAACTGGTGAAGATGTCTTATCCCTGGAAATACTATGAAATAGATGGAAATTATTTGGACATGTTTTAAGATCACACCCAGAAACACCAGCCCAAAAAGCAATGAATTACTATTTTGAAAAATCAAATGCAAAGAAGTTTCGCGGAAGACCAGTAATTACATTGCCAGTTTCATTACACAACGACATAATTATGCCAAAGAAACATAACACGTTCAAAAATAGATACAGCAGCATAACCCAGCTCAAATTGATACACGATCTCAAAAGCTTAAGAACACTAGCGCAAGAGAGACAAACTTGGACAGCACTAGTTAATGACATTTATGTCGCTGCTAAAGCAGAAAAGAACTAATTATAGTTTTTTTATGGGGATATAGCTATTATATATATATATATATGTATGTATATATATATATATATATATATATATATATATATATATATATATATATATATATATATATATATATATATATATATATATATATATATATATATATAATAGACTATGAAAGGATTGTAATATTCAATCAAGCCTATGAAAATATGAAACTCAGAGACATTACAGTATCATCCTTGCTCACATTAACAAGAATTTCCTGACTACTGAGTTCTTGTTTACAAAAAATTACAGCCCTTCATATGGCTCAAGAATATTTGTCATCAATATAAAGAATTCTTGTCTTGTTAATGAGTGCCCGTAGTGGATCATATCTGATCCATGTCAATCAATATAAGTGCTGCATATAAGAAGCCAAATGATCACTAACACCAGAGCTTAAAGTGATCCAATAAACTTCTACTCTGCTATCCATACAAATTTTGATCCAACAATGAATGCAAGCTCAATTTGGATTGCTTTCATCATTCACATCAATTTTGATCCGACACAACGCAACAAAGATGAAAAGGTGACCCATTAAAATTTGATCCACATCACTTTTGATCCGCTACCATTTTGGCATGACCTCAGCTGCCATCTTCATCAGATGCACAAAAATGTGTCAAAAATCTTTATCGTGTACTTGGAGGTGAATGCGAAGTTGGAATTTTTTTGTGCTAAATGCTAGGATCACAGAAGTAACTGAATGCTAATTGAGTCCATAGTCATGACACTCAAAGGGGTCCTACACGTTTTTTGTAAGAAACCAGGATCAGGCCATAGTACTAAGAGTTTCTTAATTCATCATGAAATTTTGTCCATTTTAGTACTTTACTAAGAGTTTCTTAATTGGTTACTTATTTTTTGAATGCAGAATTATCATTGTGGACACTGCTGCAGATATGTTTCTTGGTGTTCAAAACCTCATATAAAGGAATAAACAGTGTTCTATTATGTTGAAAACGCAAATGATTGTTGAAAACACAAACACAAATGCACACCCACACCTTGTGCCCTTTTTTTATTGCTCAGCAGCTCACACAATACACACAATGAATGAGATCACAAGACAGCAAGAGATCTTTTGCCACAAGTGCCATACTCGTAGACAACAGATTATCATGTTGTTTGTCGTACGTACCTTGAATACAAAGGACCGTTTCCTTTGATCCCAGTTCTGGTCCTCTTCTCTCACGGCACGGCAACAGTCGTTTTCCTTTCCTCTCTTTCTTCCCGCCTTTTGTTAGTAATTTAGGCCTATTTAGGTTCCAGGTCCCTTTGCCCCAGATCCCTACATTTTCATTTCCATTGTCATTTTGTCACTTTGTCATTGTCACGACATTCTCAAAACGAGACATCCAAACAGAAAGAGACACAATTAGACTATTAGACAAGTTGTCGGCTTCAGACAGCTGAAAACTTCATAGACCAAAAATAATCCAGATTTTAATTCGGATCCTTGCCAACCTTATTTGCCCAAGGGCTCTTTTCAGAATTTCCAGTCAGCTGACTTTCTCGTCACAAGAGATTTAAAGTCAAGTTTATCACGGTACCTGTATTGTATTGTTGATCCATTACATACAAGTAAACATGTGATAAGCTTGTGAATTAAAATATATCCTGGTTTAGATCATTGCGTCATAGAAGTAAGTGATAATCATCTTGATACCCTGGAATGATGTGGTTAGAATGGTGGAATTTGGTTTCCCTTACTTGGTATGATGATCTTAGTGGTTTTGTGGTGGAGATCGAGATGAACAGCCCTGACGTCGTCATCGTTTTACAAGAAAGTAATTTGAGTTTGCTCTTAGATTCTAACGAATTTTTCTGTGGCCTCGACAACATTTCAAAACGAATTTTTGAAGCCTATCCAAGGTTTAAGCAAGCAGGGCCCCTTGAAAAACGGCTTCTGCCGAATCGCTACCCTCCTGAAAAGATTCAAATATGAAAATTTGGAAAATATCATGCATTATTCAAGTACCTTGCTAACTAATAAAAATGATATGAAGATGGCAAGTATTTATTCGAGTAAAGTAGCATATGTTGGCTATCTAACAGTTGGGCTTCTTTCCTTGTCCAAATGTGTAGTATTTGTCACGTCATTTGGTAAAGCCATAGTGTAAAATCGATAATGATCTTGATACTGTTGAATGCTGTTGTTATACGTTGCCAAATCTGGTTTCCATTTATGTGTGGAAAAGTGGTAAGAGCGATAAAACCAATTCATTCAGGCGTGATTTTTCTTTGGAACATCAACAAAGCCTCTGTAATGTCTATATCGTTTTGACTTTTGACATACTATCCTGCTTTCACTTCCTTTTGGTACTTTGTTAAAAGAAATTCCAAAAGGACAAAACTGGGGGAATTTCTATTGTGAAATGACTCAACCAAAGCATGAGCAAATACATCCGACAAATCTTCTGGAGACCGAACCTTTTGATGACACAAGATGAGTAGTCAAAAGCGATCCAATGAGATGTTGATTTGTATGAAATCGTCGCCTAGCGCCCAGGTCCTTCCCACAGAAAAATTGCAGCCTTGTGCATAAATAACATAGCTCACATCGATGTTTATGCAGTCACTTGCAGCGACCCTTGCCCTTAAACCGCAAGGCAACATCTTTTTACACAATCTTCCGGAAAAAATCTGGAACTATTTACGTTTCGTACCCGCATGTTTCCTTACTCGTGATCTATATAACCTTATTCTGAATTTTTGAGAGAGAAGCAAGCATTCTGTAGGGTGTAAGGCTGTACAAAGGAACCTGTCACTCTTTGCCCTAAGACAAGACCTTCGAGACAAATATTTTGTCTATAAATTTATGCATCGTAGAGTCCATCAATTTGAGGGCATTCCTCTGGGGGGAGGAGGTACTACACTATCCGAGCCAATCCGAGCATGCCGGGATGTGGACCAGTTCAAATGGTTTTGGCACGAAAACTCTGGGAATGGGATGCACTTTATGAAGAAAAATTCTGGGACTGGGGTCTAATTTTTGCTAGAAATTCTGAGAATTCCCAGGTTTTGGATAATAAACAATTTCCCTATTGTTTTTTAGTGCAAACACTGGTCAAAAGCCATATCCGTACTGGGATTGGGTCCCAAAATTCCGCCAATTTGCGGCATTTGCTGGTCATTCTCCACATGTATTTGCCTTTATCATTCATCAAGAACCTTTTTCTCAGAAGGAAATTCTAAAGAAGGAAAGATTTCGTCAAAAATTTACTTCCCGGAGATCCAAGGTTCCCCTGCATACCTGACCCCAGTCTATTTGGAATTCCGTTCTGTGGCAGCATAGAAATAGTGCGGCAGTCAGTTTTTTCTTTAATTCTCAAAAGGTTACTATCTTCTATATCTGACATCTTGATACAGGTCAAGAATTCGAAATTGACCAATGCTATCTCAACAATTTCCTAATAATTTGCTGCTATTCAATAGATAGCTTTCCAACCTATTTCTATGTTTCTAACATTTGCCAAACAGTTGGAGTCCCACTTCTGTGAATTCGTCCTTTTGGCAACCTTTCTAAAAATATTTTGATTGTCTCATTTCTAAGGAACGCTCTCGGATTTTTCATAAGAAGTCAAGATTTTGGGCCAATGATACAAGTAACTTTTTATAAGAAACTAAGAGTTTAGGCCACAGCAAAATTTAAATATTTCCCAGTACCGAAGTTTCTTGATTCTTTAGAGATCTGTTGGGTTCCTGATAAGCAGTTCCACATAAAATAGGTGTACCAAAAACGTGCACGGACGGATGCATCGACTTTTTGTGATTCCTGCCCTGCGGAGGAATCCATTGTAGTCGATATGATGGGTGTTTTTTATGGCCAGGCCAGCGGTTATTTGATGCCGTTGTTGTGTAATGCGGCCTAGTATGATATGAAATGACGCAGACGGGAAGCGCCAAGAACACTACAGAGCAGTTGTCGTATGTTCCAGAAGATATATACATTTTGATATCATATCAGACGAATTATTCCACTTACATCGAAAGAAGAATAACCATTACATCTACTGAAGTGAATTTTAACTGATACATTCAAGAGTATTCTGAAATATTGGTCTTGTTTATAGTGAAGTGAATAAAGTCGTGTGTCATTGGCCTTTCATATTGGCGATCAGCCAGGCCTGGAAACAGTCCACTTCGTGTATCGTGTTGCAGACGAATTTGGAAGCTATCCAAAAGCTTGAACTTTAAAGAATTGTCTATGCCAGCCTCAATTTTTCCAATGACTTCGTCATCAGGCGCAAGCCCTGGAGGTAGACCATCATTTCGCCGAATGAGTCGAAGTTTGAGCGCCGATCCAGACATCCCGCTTGTCGTGTTGAACGTAAGACGGTTTCATGCCGAAGCATACAAATATATATCTGAGGCTTTGAAGATCGATGAAGAAGGGGGTAAGAAAGTTTATTCGGTCTCCATCCAAGTCATTATCGTTTTGCTGTTCGTTCAGCACCTATGGTAAGGTCAGTTTCGTTGGAGACCATACCATGGCCATAAAATGGAGACAGATTCTTTGCTGATATCCTGAGAATTACACAAATCTCTTGGGTAAGGAAGTAACTCTCACAAAATTTTTGGTAAACAAGTCAACTGTTCTCAATGCATTGTTGCATAGAATCAGATAAAAAGTAGTTTGCCAAATGATAGATCAAAAATATTGAAACCAAACTAGCTGAGATTCAAGGGACCAATCACTGCGAATACCTCTTACACTTAACACTTTCCTTGAAACTCCGAGAATATTTTCAAGATAGCTCAAAACGTCTTGAAAATCTCAAAGTTTTGGCAATCCCAAAAATCTAAAGAACACGCTTTAAAAATCCTAAAAAGCGATTGAAATTTCATGGACAAGAAATGTCACAAGTTCTTAATAAACCTTTGGACATTTTTAAAAATCTCTGTAATCCTCAGAAATAAAAAAAATAATTGAAAATGGATACATACTTCTGGAAATCTCACGATCATGTAAAAGCAAATCCAAAAAACCATAGAATTATTAGAAATATGTAAAAGTCTTTGAAAGTCCCAGATGATATCTCTAAAATCTTTGAAAAATATGATAGTAATAATCTTGGACAAAACGTAAAGATTTTAAAATCCCAAGTCTTGGGTGTGTAAAGTATTTTTTGAATCATTGCTCCCATATATTTCTTTGTTTGTAAAGTCACAGGAGTTGTCACAGTTTAAGCAGCAAAGGAAGATGGTTTCACACCAAAGTGTGCAGACAGACAATATTTTTAACCCCAGGGTAGGAGTGACCTATGGTCACAAATTCACTCAGTTCCAAGAAATCAAAACCAATTTGATTGGCCTGGCTGGAGATGCAAGGTAACCTCAGAACATGATTGTGCTTTTTTGGCCAAAACACAAAGCGTATCTCAAATAAGATAATTGACATCTCCATGGAAGCTAAGATTTGTGGGTTGTTTTTCATTTGCGCATTGGGTATCAAACAAGGCATAATAAATATTGTCCTATGGCCTACTTTGGAATTTTAACCCAGGGGTAGATCCCTTCATATTAAATCAAATTTTTGTGTGACAGGCATTGGGCTGATAAACAGTAAAAAAACTATGGAAGCCAAAGTGCTCTGCGTGATGGACATGTTTGGCCTGGAAGCTTTCTTTGCATACAGGGGTAAATTGAGCACTCGTGAAAAGGAGGTCTCATTCTAAGTTTTGCTCGATTGTATATGTTTGAAATGTTCACTCTGAGATATCAGTCAAGGTTCAGCATTGTATTTCAGCTAGAATTCCATGAGCTGCCTCTGACTTGGCCCCTAAATCCTTTCATACTGCCAAAAAAGACAATTTTGTGAAAGAACAAAAGGGGACAACATGAAAATTGATGCATAGTAAAATATGAAATAGGACTCAGGCAGCCAAAATGATATGCCAGCTTGCCTTCAACCCAGACTGCCAACTTGCAAAGATGCATGTTGAAGATTTCTTTTTCAAATGATAAGTGTGCAAATGGATGTGAGTTTGTTGAATGTCAGCTAATTGCTCATTTGATTATTAGGGATCAAATCTTATAAAACGATGCTTGAAATTCCTCTAAATAGCATTGTCATGCCTAAAAATTTGAAGCCAGGATGGAGAAATCGGTGCCTGATACAAAGTCTGCAGTTTGGCCTGCAAGCATCATTTTGCTGGAGCAAGATGGTTTCATGTAAAAGAACCCAGTTTTACATTCAAAATGATTTCATTTCTCGGTTACAAAATCATTCAAAAGATCAGTAAATATTTGAAAAAATTTGAGAATCCAAACAGTTGAAAGTATGCTTTTTTCTTGGGCAGGGCCCAGATGATTTGTGTAAGATTAGGATGTAATTTGAAGGAATGATAAATGCCATTTTAACACCACCTGCAGGCAAAACAAAATACTCATGCAAAGATGGATTATCATGATGCCATCTGCTAAGTCTTCCCCTTAGAAATTGCTCCTTTATTTGGGTCTAGTTTCAAAAGATGAATATTGTACAACAGCTATTACTAATTCATGAATATGGGATTAAACAAACAAAAGGAAATTGAAATTTGTGGTAAATTAAGCTGTTGTCTTTGAGGTCTATTGAATTCATGATGATAATTCACTATCTAAATAGGTAAACACACCTTATTGTGTAAATTGTAAAGAGTCACCACAAGAGAACCAACCTATTTATTGCATGTTGCATTGTTGTAATGCATCACATATTCAACAGGTAATTTGTATTCTTTCCCCTCTCAAAAGAAGCCCAGAGGCACTTTTGAGGCAGAGGGGTCAGTAAGTATGTCTGTATGTATCATTTGCCACCATTAACAATATTTACAGGTTTTATAGTATGAAAATGGATACAATAAACAACAAATAAGGATAAAATGTAAAAATGAACACCCCTGATTTCAGTGGCAGGGACAGCACTAAGATGACCTTAATTCCATAACCATCCACTTAGAGGTGTTCAGAGGTGCTGGCACAAGGCAAAATTTAAAGTATACATTTATACAAACTGTAGTTGTTTTTGGTATAACAATGGCTTTATAGGACCGTACCATGATGTAGAGAGATGATGGCAAGTCTTGATAGAAGACATATATATACGTTATCTTCTTTTTACTATATATTTTGGAAGAAATTTTCTTTGATCCTATGTTCTTAGTTGACTTCATCTCAGACTTTCCTAGACTTTCTTTGCAAAGAATTGCTTTTCCAGGGTAGGTTTTAGCCACAAGTGCTGAAATTGCAGAAGTAGAGAAGACCTAATCAAGTCAACAATCCCTTGTAAAGTCAAAAATCATTTTTACCACATTTCAGCTTTCATATAAGAATTTACTAACAATTTCATAGTGATCTTCCAAAGATTTATGTGAAGAATTGTATTAGCTACTTCAAGTTTCACATTATATATTTCCTTGTTTTGCAGGTGAATATATCAATAAGCTTGAAGCTGTTGGACTGTATAACAGGGGAATTTCAGAGCTTGAAAAAGGCATTAAAATTGACTTGGATGGTGATGGTAAGTATTTTGATTATACTGTATTTACCATCCCATTTACAGTGTTGGAAATTTCTGAAAATGGAGTTTGGTGTGCAGTAGGCTTTACCCACATTTAACATGACAACTGACAAGATTCTTCACCACATGAGAGACCAAATGTTTCTGGAAAAGAGTTTTTGGGTAGGAAAACCATGTTGATGTGCACAAGGCATGTGCAGAACTGTGGAAAATCTCATTTACAAAAAGAAAATTATTGAGGGCAGTATTATTAGATGGGAATATGAAACGATGGCCTGGACAACATTAGAGGATAATAGCTAATGTAACTTTGATGGGTCCGATCAAAGAACATCACCTATTTGTAAAGTTTGAACTTGCCACAGGTCAACTTTGAGTTGGGCATGTCTCAAAACCCAAAATCAATTTCAGAAGTTTGAGTTAAAGGTTTTCTTTGTTTTCTTGGTCAGTAAAATTAATCTGTTTTGTCAGAATATGAATAATTATTGGTAATCCTGATGAATTCTTAGAAATTCTTGAGAATTCTCTTTTCATCAATAAGTGTTTCTTTTTTGCTTTTACAGGACCAGAATGGGAACGAGCAAGAAATCTTCAGACAAAAATGCAATCAAATCTTCACTATTGTACCTCAAGATTAGAAGAATTAAGTAAGTTTGATGATGCCTTTTTATAAATGTTATATACATCTTGTTCATTTCCTACACTGACCATCACCAAGGTCATCCCTGGGTAGTTGCTCAAAATTTATTCCTGGGCACTTGACTGTAAATTTTTCACCGGCCCCAAGGCATTTGAAAACACAAGGAGCTTTAGCATGATGTAGTCACTGGGAATATGAAATGTCCTCTGTGCCCTCCCCTTGGGCATTTGCCAGGAATATTTGCTCCAATCCTGGAAATTTGTGTTAGAAAATGCTATGACCCCTGGGCTGTATGGGAAGTGGTTAGAAAAGTATTTGAACAAGACATTAGTACTAGAAGGGTAGAATCATTACTAAAGTAGTAAAGCTTGTGATTATGATAAAAGCTCTATAAGCCCCCAGGGCTTATTTAGTTTTGGATGCTACAGAGGGGGGCTTGATAGAGAGGGATGCTTATTAGAGAGGAAACCTTCTTCAAAAAGATTAGATGACAAGGATATATATGATAGCTTTCAGTTCTTTGACGCCATATTTTGAGGATTCAGCATACAGTTTTATGAGTTGAATGCATTAATTCAGCACAGTTTTTTCCCAAGCCATAACAAAGTTAACTTGCAAATTTGTTTAGCTAAAGAAATGGAAAATCTTTGGTATACATTCTGGAATTTGATATATATCAGTGGGGGTGCTTAATAGAGAGGGTGTGCTTATTTATGACTTTGGCTCAGAGGGGAGGGTGAGGCTTAATAGAGGGGGACTGAATAGAACTTTTATGATATATATATATATATATATATATATATATATATATATATATATATATATATATATATATATATATATATATATATATATATATATATATATATATATGTGTGTGTGTGTGTGTTTGCTATAGCAACCTAGTGAGGGGCGGTGCTTAAAAGTGAAATGATCTGATAACCCAGTTTATAAATCAAATGATGGATTATTTTATTGATTTCAAATTTTTTCGCCTGATTTATGTTTGTCTGATAGTAAGGCATCTACCAAATGGTTGCTTTGACATTCATGGACAGTATTCATTTCAAACAAGAGTTGTTTATAACCCACCATATGGACAGAAGAACACTCAAATCTTTTCACCCATAAAGTAGATGAGAAGCCAAGTAGAAAGGATGAATCCGAAAGTGCAGAAAGTTTTGCATTGATCACAAGAATTGTTTAGCAATTACTGATAACTTCTTCATTGATTTACATTTCGTGCAAAAATATATACTGTATGTATACCTTCTGCAAGCAAATGTGTGGTAGAGATGTTACAGTAAAATACCTTGTTTTCACCTTGCAGATGTATTTGTCCAGTCATACCAAGATGCCCTTCTTGAAAGCAATAGGACTTCAAATGCAGGTGGCAGTCCAAAGAATGGAAACAACAGAAAAGCAAGTCTTGAAAGAAAAGCAAGTCTTGAAAGGACTTCCAGCAACAGTCCAAGTAATGGTAGTAACAAAAAGAGTAGTTTTGACAGCAAAACGATAATGGAAAAGGACAAACAACCAGAAAATAAGTTATCTGTTCCATCTCCAAGGAAAATTGCTGCAAAAGGAGCAACCAGACCAAATGAAGGCAAAAGGCAAGCCCCAAGAATAACAAAGCCAATCTCACCTAATTTGGGGAGAGCAAACAGGGTTGCTGGAAATCTTAGTCCAAGAGGACCACTGGTTTGTTTATGTTTATATTGCTTTCCTTTGAATCATTGATATTCTTTTAATTTTCAGTATATATATATTTTTATTGTGTAGCCTTTCTCATGTGCAGGGCACTGCTGCATCTATGTACTTTTGTATTGCCATTTAATGTTTAGCTGATAAATTAGCTTGCGGACAGACTTCACTGGAAGGCGTAAATCTTTAAAATCTTTAAAAAAGTGAGTGTAAAATTGTATCACATTTTTCTATGAAGTTGGTGATTTCAAAGGAACTGCAGGTGATTTACTGTAAGTCTGCCAAGGCAATTTTTTATCTATCTTGATTAGTTTCAGAATGGCCCCACTTTGATTATTGTTGTAAGCATTTATCAACAATTGTGAAAAAATTGAAATCAAAATCTCAAATTACTTGGGGAAAACTGATAAAATCTTCAAGAAACTTGTGCTTTATGAGGGTCTCCAATATGGTAGCAAGCGACAGAGCAGAAACTGCGTAAAATGCCGTCATCAAGCAATCTGAGATAAGGAAGTGTTTGGATAGATAAGCTTTTTGAAACGATAAATCAAGAGATTAAAGTGCAAGGAACAAAATATCAAGTATTGCCAAATTTTGGGATCCGTTGCAGGGAGCTAGCGGGGCTGAAAGTTACGAGTTTTCATGCGTGCGTGTGCAGTTTCTGCTCTGTAGTAGCAAGCATAAATCTATAGCACTTCTGGTTGAGAACCTAGAAATGTGATGATGTCACTACCTCAAAATTTATAGATGCCACCACTTTGAAACTAATCAGGGCATCAAATATTGCTTACACAAAGTTCCTTTCAAGCACTTTGATTCAGAGAAAAATGTGATAGAATTTTAAGCAAACCCGTTTAAAGATTTGAGCCATATTCTGATTCTTTTATCATATACAAGACATGCTCATAGGAAGATGATAAATACAGATGAATCCCTGTATGACAAACTCCAATGGGAGCCTGAAAAACATTTATTCTATTGGG
Source organism: Aurelia sp. 4 Dawson et al 2005 (assembly GCA_964019985.1). Classification (NCBI taxonomy): domain Eukaryota; kingdom Metazoa; phylum Cnidaria; class Scyphozoa; order Semaeostomeae; family Ulmaridae; genus Aurelia; species Aurelia sp. 4 Dawson et al 2005. The sequence goes on along the minus strand of OZ026494.1, from coordinate 3,842,956 downwards.
AATTCTTTAAACCTAAAGATGTCATAGGGAATTTGCTATTTAAGACACCAAGCATCCCTCTGATATAGATTGGCTTTGTCAGAGGGATTCATTACTTTTTGGTTTAACTGCAACTCATTATTTTTTGGTTCAACTCATTTGAATACATTTGGTTGCTGACTGTTATTTCTCCTTTAAATGATAATATGAATTTTAAGTATTTTGCTTTAAAATTCAGTTTAGATAACATGAATAGAAATTTCTAGACTTTGCACCAATGGCATCAATATCAGCTTTTGAAGGAGTGTCTTCTTGCTAATAAACATCTTCCAAAACAAAATAGGCCCACGTATGGCCATAAAGGAGCTTGCATGATGCATCTTGTAAATAGTTTACTAGCTTGTAAATAGTTTACTGGACCCCATGGTACAAAACTTTATATGGCAAGAGATTGATCAGCCACTTCTTTCTGTTTTTTAGGCAGCAAGCAAGGCAAGAAGGGCCCAGACTCTACCCAATAGGCCACTTCAGAAAGGCAAGCCAGTACCTAAAGCTGCCAATGACAATAAAAAGAAAATTTCTGCACTGAAAAATGTTGATACAAAGATGGCAAACATGATTCTTAATGAAGTTGTCGAAAGGTAATTATTTTTATTGATCCATGCTTTGTTGGACTGCAGCGGACAATGGTCACACAATACCCATACAGTTTGACAACAAAGCAAAAAGATTGTTTGGTACATGCCTCCGATTCATATGATGAATTCACAAATCATGCTTCTACAATTTGAACCATTCTAGAATGATGTCTCATGAAAAATCTAAAAACTTCCCAAATGGCACATCCTGCAATCAGGGGCGGATCCAGAGAAAATCTTGACCAGATCCACTTTCATGGCGAGGGAACGAACGCGAGAAATATTGGGGGGTCCGGGGGTACTCCCCTGGAAAAATTTTTGAAACCACGCCCCCTAGATTGGCTTAAAACACTATTTCAGGAAAATGTTCTTTGACCACACCTTCAAGGTCATTGCACTAAATGCTGCAATGTTGTGACTGCAATGTTGCAAAAATAAACTGAGGATATATCATATTCCTTAGTGATAAGTATGGGTATTCTGAATCTCCAAAGTCATTTGTACTATTTCCTGCCATGCTTTTAGAATAATATTATTTGAAAAACAATTTTGCCCCAGCTTTGGGGTTTCTTAAATTTTCAGGTCAAATCTTCAAGTCAGGGGTGGCACCAGGCATTATCCAACAGGGAGGAGAGAGCCTCCAGCAGAAGGGCCCTACTTTATGAAAAAGGTGCACCTTTTTACCTCACTGTCCCAAGTTTACTCCTAAAGTGCATCAGGCTACATTTTTACATTTTTATATTACATTTTTAGAAGTACATTTTTCTTCTGACAGGGAGGTTACATGCTTCTGATGGAGGGGCTCCCCCTACTCCCTTATAGCCCTGCAATGGTGCAATCCTTGGTTTATGTTGATTGCAGACAGCATTCATTGATGTACGATTATGAGACTTACAATCACATTGTAGGTGAATCCAATAGAAGAACATGAATCTATCTGAAAGAACCACATCTTTAGCTTTTGGCTTAATATTATTTGAGATAAAAGTCATGCCAAATTACCCTGGAAAATATAAAACACCTACTGTGCCTCTCAGTCCAGTTCATATCACTATCCAGTTCCAATCAAAACAAGTAATTAATGTAATACACAGTTGACAAATCATTCATAAAATTCATCAGTCACCACCAATCCATGAAGACTTTGATTCAATCAAAGTCATCAATCAATCAATGATAGCTTTGAAGTGAAGATAAACTGCACACGAATTTTAGGCCTAGGCCTAAAACTCTCTCCAAAAATATCCTTGTTGGCAAGTACCTTCAGCCCAAATCCTAAAATTTAAGCATACCTCAGGGGATCCAACCATCGTCCTTTAACTTGTTAAGCAAATGTTTTGTGCCATTGATCTCTTGCTGATCTGGCCTATAGGCTAGCCCTCTTTAGGTGGTAGGCCTAACTGACAATGCAGGACCTTTTGACCATGCCTTAGACGCAGCAGTAACGATTAGTTTCGAAAAAGTTCACGCGGTCACTACATTCAACACTTGTTCATGACAAACCGACTCAAAAGCTTCCCGTAAACAGCAATTTGCAACTCCATTCTCCATGTTTGTTCCCACATGTTTGCGAAGCAAAAGTTCACCTCGCTTCAGCACTGGGCCAGCCGACATTCTTACATCTCCATTGCAGCATCGATCCAGACACTGATCAGACCCAGAGAACAAAAGAACTTTCAATCCATCCTCCATCCATACATGACACATATGGGGCTTTCAGATTAACTTACAATGGCACAGCGACGATAGTGGCTACATCCAGACACGACAACATTAGTCACACGACAGACACAGCAAGACCGGCCTATTCTAATGGTATGGTGTAAAGCACGGACCGTCAAGGTACTAAATAGGAGAATAGGAAATGGAATCAAACGACAGGTTGCCAAAAATTTTTGAGTAGATCCAAGGATCCAGTGGATGTACCCTAGATCCGCCCCTGTGCAATTGCCTTAATCATTACATGTAACGCTGTAGCATTGTCAAGGATATCCATCCAACATTTGAAATGAATTTACATATTGACTTGTAAATGTGATTCACACATTTTGAAACTCAGAATGCTGTGTTTGTAAGCTGGGCAATGTTTAACTGCAGAAGAATCAGCTGTTTCAGATCTTATGGTTTGGAGTTTTATGATTGAATTGACGAGATCTATTGTACAAATGCTTCTGTTGCTACTTTATGCTCCTTGATGCTCATGAATATGATGTTTTTGGATATTCTGATTTTATCATTGCATTTTCTTTTTCAGTGGACCTGGAGTGTCGTTTGGTGATATTGGTTGGTTGAGATTTAAATATTGTTTGACAAGCACAATTTTAGAAGAAATCAAAGTAGCCTATAAACAGAATAAATAAATAGACACTTTTGTAATTTTTGGTTTTTTATCAGCAATAGTAAACATCTTTGATTTTAATAAGGGTTAAAATAAGTCTGGCACTTGCCACTCAATGTCTGTTGCTTTTCGTTAGGTAGTGCTGTGGTACATTAACATATATACCTTTCTCCGAGGGGCAAATCACTGATTTTTTTCGTACACCCTTCTTGAAATCACAAAAAAAATCACATACAAAAATCACAAAATCACAAAAAAATCACACACAGAAAGCACCAAAAATCACAAATCACTGAAAATTACTGAAAAATCACACGAAAATATGACTGAAAATCGCTAACAATCACAGAAAAAATCATGTGATTTCAAAATCACAAAAATCACGTACGCTATTTTGAGAAGTGATTTGCCCCTCGCCTTTCTCGGTGTAAGCATTGCCTCATACCATTCAATTTCCTTTATATCCGTTTAGTCCATGTATGTATATGCTCAATGAATGTCAATGGTCGGTGTTCCTACATTTGATTTTCTATTTGGGTCATGTATACTCAAGATTGATGCTGTCATAAGTAATTTACAAATCTTTCTAAATTTTCACAGGTGGCATTGAAAACGCAAAGAGGACTCTGAAAGAAATCGTAATACTTCCATCTCTACGCCCTGAGGTATGTGAAAGTTAAACTTATTACCTGAATTCACTCTCTGCACTTTGTTTTGTTTAACTGACTTTCTGGTTCTTTGCTGCAGCTGATAATTGTGGCCTTACTTTCAAACTATCTATTCAAAAATTCATAGACAAAATGGCAAACTTTGTTGCTTTTCGCTTTTTCCCTTCACAAGATATTTTAGCTTTGTCTACAGTTACCTTTGCACTGTTATAATTCCTTTTCAGTTATTTACTGGCCTACGTGCGCCAGCAAAGGGTGTGTTACTGTTTGGTCCTCCTGGTAATGGCAAGACTCTTTTGGTAAGTCCATTTTTCATGTTTTGTGCAATCAGACAATGTCACCGCCTTGAGGTAGTCTGTGTAAGTCACTAACTGAGAAACTAAAGCTTGAAAAGATGAGAAAAGACCGTATTATTTCTGAATTATTATCAGACAAGACCAGGCACGCCATGGTCTCATTAATTCAGTGTCCTTGAGTCCAGTCAAAATAATGTTCTATTTGGGAAAGTGTTTGTTTTGTTCAGGTATTTCAAATTAAAGATTTTGTTTCCAATTTCCTTAGAGTGAAATGGTGACTATTTATTAGAAGTTTTCCAATCTCTTCATTCTCTAAAAACATCATTTCCAAAATCAGAAGAGCCAGTAGCATATTGATAATCACGGGGCTTTTGTTATAATTTTTAGTTGGCTCTTAATATGTTTTTCATTTTTTCATAGGCTAAAGCTGTAGCCACGGAAGCAAAAGCAACATTTTTTAACATCAGTGTAGCTTCACTGACCTCGAAATGGGTAAGCTTCCATCATCTATATTATCCATACTTATTTTGATCGCAGCATTTGTGAGGCCAAGACACCTGTGCAGAAAATATCCCTTCGTAAGTGAAGAAGCGATCTGTTGCCTCTCAGATAGATCTTTTTTTATTTGCGGGGGCATTAAAGACAGCGAGTAACATTTCGTAATTTTGGCACTAGGTCGTGCTAAAGTGAAAGAATTTTAACCAAGAAAGTGTAACTTTGCTCTGTCTATTTCAAGTCTGATGCCTTCAAATTTCTAAATCCACAACCGCAAGAGCGGTAGATTTCTGCTCGCCGACCTATGTAGACTATAGATTTCTGTAAGATTTCATCATTTTCCCCCCAATGATCAGGATCTGCAATGATTCTATCTTTCTAAAACTTCCCTTCATTTCTTTCAAACAAATTTGAATACCGTCATTTTGAAAAAAATCAAGATATCAAACATTTATACGGCAGATTCCCAGGAAACTTGAGTAGCCGAAGTCAGTTATTTAGAAGAAAAATGCAGTAGTATTTGACATCAATGGTTTAAAAGTTTTGAAGATTGGAATCCTGTGCTGTTTTTACCATCATTCTTGAGGCTACAATAGTTTCTTTCGCCGTCGTACGTCGTTACATGAATTAGGTTTATACTATGTTTTGGTCATCAGAACTAATATTGAATATGTTTCCACGGCAGATGGGAGAGAGTGAAAAACTGGTACGAGCAATGTTTGCAGTTGCACGTGAATTACAACCGTCGATAGTTTTCATGGGTAAGTTTCTCTTGATTTCTGTTTTATATGCTGATTGTAATGGAAAACAATAATTTCTATGTGACGATAGCGCGTGTTCCTTATTTTATATATCAGCCATGAAGAACGCTTAGAGATTAATGGAATTACTTGGATCTTTGTTGTAAAGAGTCCCCAAGAGTCAACTTTAACTTATCAACGCAATTTGGAAATGTTTTTTGTCTCACTCTGAAGTTGATCATGCGACATAGCAGACTCATTTTATATCCATTTTTGTGTCACCGAACTGAGGCCATTTTGGTAAAATTTAGCCTTGGTTAACTAGTAGTTGTCATGCCTCCACTTGTTGAAGACAAGTATCATTGTTTCCAACTTATATAACTAAATTTCCAGTTTGTTCAACACATCTAATTTTTGCCTTTAAATTTTCAGACGAGGTTGATTCAGTTCTGAAAGAAAGAAGCGAATCAGAACACGAATCAAGTCGGAGATTGAAAACAGAATTCCTTGTTTGTTTTGATGGGGTAAGAGCTTTGAATTTTGTTCAATACCGTACGAGATCCTTTGCCATCACACAGTAGTTTAGAAACCTACTATAATTTTGACCTGTGGAATAATTATCAAAATGCACATTCGTTCGATTGTTATGGGTTTTTCTGGTCTGAAGATATGCATTTCAATTTTGTTCGTAAAATACAAATTGCCACAACGCAGAATAAAAGCTAGACATTTACATGTATTCTTTGCAGCCTAAGTAGAGAATCGTTAGCCAGCTTGGGACACTAAAGAAAAAGTTAATAACTGGGTTAGATGTAAAATCTACACTTAGAATTTGATATTTTCTCAAATTGTTACTGCCGTTAGTTTTATCAACTCAGCTGTATGATATACGTGCTTTCGGCAAGCGTTTTCTCAGTGGCGGACACTTTGCTGAATATTGTCGGGGGGGGGGGGGCGAGGGAGATGTTGTTTCAGTTAAAAAGCATTGTTTATTCCTATTGTTGTCAAGTAAAGTATCTTTGTTCTAGCGAAAAACCCTGATACTAAAAGTGGTTACTAAAACTTATAAGGGCAGACGCAAGAAGAAGACTGAATTTTGGCACTGTAAGGCCTTTCGAACCTACGTTCTCATCAGAGTGTGACTTAACATGTTCTAGCAAATATTGGGGGCGATCGCAGTCGCTGGCCCCCAAGTTTCTGCCACTGCTTCTCCCATTGCTCTAGGGTCCCTCGAATCTTGACAGGTGCCTTTATTTTCTTCAAAGGTAATGAGCGATACGGCTGATCGAATACTTATAATGGCGGCTACGAACAGACCTTGGGAACTGGATGATGCTGCTCTAAGGTAATGATCTTGGCACATAGTTTACGTTATTTTACGAATCCAGGTTTTACTCTAAGTTACATTAGCTTGCATTGCGTGCAGGTATTGTACAGCATATATATAACATAAAAGTGTATTGTAAATGTTACTAAATACATTTATGTTTTAATACATCCTATGTACAGTTAGAATATGATTGGGAATAAAATTAAATTGAAATACATATTGTATAATATTCTGTGAGTAATATTTCTGAAGGCTCATCTTGTTTTGTTAAACCTGAATGTTAGATTGAATTCCATTAACGCTGACTTCCGGTCAGTAGAATTTTCCGAGCGGACGGAATCTTACTGAATGAAATGTTTGTCGTAAGCAACATTCTATTCAATTTCAAAGCGGCATTTTCTCTCACAAACGATGAATTTTCAGTCCGCTAGGAAAATTCATCTGAGTGGTAATCAGCCCTTACATTAATACATGATTTTGCACATACAGATAGGTGAAAATAAGGCAAGAAATTTATGATCAGTCTTGTTTTCTAAGTAACCTTATCAATCTTATTTCAGTTTGTGTTCTGCCATTCAGTGTTTTCAGCAATTTGTAGAAGAATATCCAAAACACTCTACTTTTTCTTTCTTTGCAGGAGATTTGTCAAGCGAGTTTATGTGCCGCTACCCGACGTAAAGGTTTGTCTTATTTCTGCCATATCTCCTCGTTGCACTTTAAAGGATGTGGGTCACGTAATGTAAACAAACTTCTTTTGAAACGACGATTTTGCAGTATTTTTGATAGACCATATCACAGATTTTTCACTACTTTTCTCAAAATGAAGGTGTTATTTGAAGATGGACCCACAAATTTCGTAGAGAAACAAACTAAGCACTCATGCGTTGAACGATGGCATAGATATTGGTGGATTTTCCGGAGTAATTTTGTTGTGGACTCTCGCCACCTACAAAATGTGTGCAGAACACAATAGCCACGTGTGGGAAACAATATAGATTGCAGAGATAATAAGTTAGTTTGCGGCTACGTGACCCAGATGCTTTAAGGGGCTGTGCAAGATTTTCTTAATTCCGCAATGGGTTTTTGTATGTTCATGCTAAACGCATCTGAAACTTTTCGCTCTGAATCCAGCTGTTGCAGTACTTCAGCAGCCGTTGATGGTACAGTGGCGGAAAAGATATTTACCTTCTTGCGAAGCCAACACGGCATTATAAAATTCTCCTTTCCATTGTTTTACAAACAACAGTTGAATGAATGAATTGCAATGTTGTGTCTGCTGTTGATGATAACTCAATAGAAACTGTAATTAAACATGATAGCTTTCGTCGATCATACAGCCATGAATAGAAAGAATATAATCCTATATTGCTTTCCTCTTTTTCTTTCATTCATTCCTTTATTCCTTTCATTACTCTCTTTTTGTTTAATCTTTGCTTTCTCTTTCATTCTTTCTTAAGTCCAGCCTTCTTCCTTCCTCTTCTTTTTTTCTTTAAAGATGCAAGAACTTCTGTCCACCCTTCATCGTTCCCTCTTTTTCCTTCCCTGTGCTCCGCTTTCTCTCTTTCCTCCCTTTATCTTCCTTCCACACAAACATGCTTCCTGCGAAGATGCTTCGCACACTTCCTCCATCTCTGGCATTCTACGCAGTTAAATTCTTGGAAAATATCTTTATTTGCAATACATCTTTACTGTTCGTGAGCTTAGGGAGAGAATGTCATGGTTTTTTACGTTTCGCATGTACAGCCCGTGTAAGGCTTGGATTTCATTGAAGTATACGTGCGATAGAATTGGAATAACGCATTTTCTGTATATATATATATATACTTATTAATTTTTGCTGTATTTTTAGTGACTTATATATTCTATTCTTCCAAATTGAATCAAGTTTTCCTTTCTCCCTTTAGACGCGGAAAGAAATCATAGAAAAATTACTCGTAAAGGATGGTTCACCATTGAATCAATCGGAACTAGAAAGGGTTGCACGGTGAGTGATTTTGCAAACAATTGATACAATAAATGTTCTCTTTGTTATCTTTAGGGACTGCAGTACGCGAGCTAACGTACTTCAATGTCACTGATAATACATCGTCTGACTAACTTAAATTTTTTGCAATAGACACAGTTGTGTAGGATTCTCTACACCAAGTTTTAATCATGTGATGTGTCTCTTTGATAACTGTTGTGAGAATTCTTTTATCTGATCCTCGTAAATCTGTACCATGAATGCAAAAAGTAGAATAATTCTAACGCTTTTTAAGTGTATGGAAGACTTGAATTGGGTGAAACAGGCCAAAAAAGCAAGCCTATTCTATCTGTTGCGTTACTTCTTAGCGGCTATTGATATTCTTGCCTTCAAATAGATTTGCTAAATCATTTGGAACATCGCATGCTGCTGAATTCATGGACGCAAGTTTCTGAGCTGCCAGGTCCCATATCTCTCCGAAGCTGCAAACTGAAGTCTTGGCGTTTTGCCCCAAACTTTGGATTAATCATTCTTCTGACAATTATTAGTTCCTAGCATGGTATTTTTCATTTTGCCACGTCCAATCTACTGCAAAACTCTATAGTTGTTTGATGAGTACGAGATTAGACTAAACCGCCAATGTATCGCAGTAACCTTTTGGGATGGTTCTTAGAAAACCAGTGTTCGATTCTTCACTAAAGTCTAAGAAAGCTCATTAAAGATTGTAAATAACCTTTCGAAAATTAATTTCATGCCTTGCTCGATTGAAAGCTCCAGTTTAGGTCATTCTGTTGGTTGCATGGAGATATTCTGCAAAATTTGCTAATATTTGAAATGATGACAACTTCCATTGTTTTGTACCTGAAGACAGTTCCTCGTTAGACGCGATACAACAATATGGATCTAAAACGGAGAAAATCGCTAAAGGTCGAATTATATTATCTTGGATGAATATTTACCCCCAGCTTTTAGCTACGTCACTTCAGTTATTTTCCCTCATTGTAGTAGTGTCAAATCATCTGTATAAATACTAGCGTAAATAACCTTTTGTTTATTTCATACAGGGAAACTGAAGGATATTCAGGCAGTGATCTAGCGGCATTAGCCCGCGAATCTGCACTCATGCCACTCAGAGGTATACATTTTAAAAATTATTTCAGTCAGAATTTAGCTCTTCGTGACGCTTAACGATTTGAACATCGGCAATTCAGAAGTAAAAGTCGTATACTAGGTGTGTGGGGAAAAAGTTTGCGCGTTTTCGACTTGGCTGTGATTTATAGGCTATTAAATAAGAGCTTGGCTGCAAGGCCAAGCAGACAACTTCATCTTCTTTCAACGTCAAGATAAAGAGCTGGATGTAAGAAAGTATGATTGTAATTAGCTTGCTGCAAATGAATATGATGTAATTGTATATTCTCCTTTCGTAATTGTTAGTATTAATAGAGTTTAATTTGTAAAGTTTTGGCATGGCCCCCTGAAAATCAGTTAATGTGACTGACGAGGCTACCATGCATGAATAATGTTAATATGAAATGAAAGTGAAGTGTGGGGCCGATAGTTAAAACTGAAATGTTAATTCTTAGATGCTAGAAAATTTCGCTTGGAATAATCACTCATCATTTATGACCCAGAAATCAGGAAATGCTAGTAAAGGACATGTTTAGGAACAAGGATCCCACATTCCATTCTGGTCCACAGTTTTTACTTGCTGTTGTGATTAAAATTCTATTGCTAAAATTGACAGTGTAAACTTCAATGCCACATAAGTCATGGACCCGACTGGAACGTGGAATTTTCAATTCCCATACAAATTCCTTACAGGCATCTTTCTAATTGTTGGGTATACCAAGCAAAATTTTCTCATTTAAGATATCAGTCATATTCTTTTTACTCCATAACCCGCCAAATGCGTAAACTTTTGCGACTCACCCGGTACTATATATTATAGCATGTAGTATCAGTCATATACTGTACTATTTGATGTTATGTTCATAAAAATCACTTCATTTTGAAAAGTTTTCACTGTAAGAGTATGTACAAATATATTGAAAACCGACACTTTTCAGGAGAGAAAGTTGGTTGGAAGCAAGTTTTCTCACAATTTGTAACTCCCTTGGTTTATTCTCTAATCTCTTTCTCCTTAACGTTCCACGTCTGAACCTATTTTTTGTTCCTTTGCTTTCTTTCCTTGTCCTTTTTTTTCTGTATCATCATGATTCATTGGAATTTTTTAGAAAATTCTCGTTTAAAAAAATCTAAAGTAGCTATGTTATTCATTGTATTTTCTGCTTAAATTTAGATTTTGAAAGATTTTAGAAAATATAGCTTGAAATAGAAATCAAGTGTAGGTAGACCTGCCTCAAGTTCCGCCTGTCACACCGAGCAACGAGCGAAGTGAGCAAAGTTTCGAGCGTAGTAAGAAACAAAGCGAGCGGGACTTGACTTTTTTGCCTCGTCATGAATCCCTGATGAGGTGAAAGATATACGGTTTGCGGATGGAGTTGATCCGCAAAAAGACAATAGAATTTCAGATAATAATCAATCACGTTGCTCTGCGGATTGGGAAGAATGCCTCATTAATTAGTCATGAGGTGTCAAAAGTTTTAAGTCCCGCTCGCGTCGTTTCTCGCTGCGCTCAAAACTTGTTCTTCCAGCTCGCTTTGCTATCTTTCGGGTGGGACATGGGGCCAGGCCCTGAAATGAAAGGCGCTCGATCGAGCCCAAGCGCCTCCACACTCGCCTCGAAAATTCTACTGGCTCGATTGTTCAAGCGCCTTGCAGATCAAAAGTGTTTCTTTTAATGGTCCATAATTACAATTTGTGAATGTATTTGAGATAAAATATTCAGCCCAAATCTTCCTTTTTATCACTGTAAAACTACAATGAATTATCTTTCCTTCTCTTCATTGACTTGTGAAATTTTCGCTTGCTTCCAAAGTAGTGTTCACCACATTGTCGTCGCCATTAACAAGCTCCCTTGCTGCTACGCTGGACAATTTGTTCAGCACACATGTTGAAGCAAAAAAGCTGCAAGCTCTGCCGGTCTGCCAGTACTGACTATATGGCAGAATCATCGCTGTTCAACTCTTAGGAAAGGGCATAGTAGGACTGGCCATTAAGGTTATCAACGAAAGGCAGCAGATTAAAAAATTTTGTGCAAACTTTGAAGGTGGCATTCCAAGACTGTTCGATCTTATTCGCCATGCAGCCCTGTTCCAACGGCAATGCTGGCCTTCATTTATTTTTATTCTTTTACGATGAATGATGTGATTTAACTGAAAATTTTCAGACAAAACAGTAATTGTAGCATTTTTTCCAGAACTTTCCATTTGGTTTCCCTGGTCTCCCAAAAAGACAAAAAATAATATAGGAGCCTGATCAAGCGCCTAAATGAATTGAGGAGCTTGATCAACCAAGTACCTAACGTTTGCTCACTTTCGGGTGGGACATGGGGGGGGGGCAAGTGTAGGTAGATTCTGTCAGGGAATTGCCGATCGTTTCTGTGACACTGTAATCGTTCACTTTCTTCTTACAGAGTTGGATAGTGAAATGCTAAAATCTCTACCAGCAGACGCGGTAAGTACGACTGCTCCTCAGTTTTTTGTGGTGTTCACTGTTTTCACGAGCATTCAAAAATTGCGAAAGAACTTGTGTTTCGTTTAAAGAACGATTATAGCATACAATTGCTCCTATTATTTGACGGACCTGACATTAGAGTGCTCATTCGAAATTTGCAAAATTTTATTTGAATTTTATGAACTTTGGACTGATTTGAGACGTCACTAGGATGTCTTGATTTGAATTTATTGTAGCCCATGTTATCACACAATGCACCAGAAATGAGTTATCTTGTCAGCTACATATCAATAGGCAGGAAACCGGGGATGACCTATGTCTTTGAACTCAATGACTTCAAAGAAAGTTTTAACTATTTTACTGTAAAGCTGCCGTTTTACTTTTCTGAAATCTGCAGTATTTTCAAAATTACAGTGGTTTTCTTGTTTTTTAAAAATTCAAGAAAATTTTCGAAAAGAACTTAAAACTATCGTAATTTCTAAACCTGTTGACAAAAGATCAAATAGTTTTCAAGAAAACCATAGTTTATGGATCATCACAATATGGTATCAAGCAAAACTCTTTCACTCTTCTGGTTTGTGATTTAGAAATTTGATAACGTCAATTCATAAAATGAGCTGAAATGTAAAATAGGCTGTAATTTCGACAAATATTCAAGATTTCTGAAAATTCCAACGGTAGAATCATAGAAAAGTGGCTAAACTTTCTTGCAAGTCATTCAGTTTAAAGAAATAGATCACTGACTTCTACTCCCAGCTTTTTAAAACGATTTAAAAATTTATAACCTATGTTGGAAGGAGATTTTTAGAGCTCTCTTGAAGCAATGGATGTAGTATACTTTAGGCAAAATTTTTATGCGACCGGGTATATTTTTGGGGTATTTTTTATACGACAGGGTACAGGGTGTGAAGAGTTTTGCCACACACCCCCGTCACTTCCCTAGTCAAGTACCCCCCTTCCGGGGCAGGAAGCGGCCATGCTGAAAACATACACGATGTTGTCGCCTTCATTCTTATTCTGGTTTTCATCAGGAAGTTGTGAATATTTGCTGACCAGATTCAAGTTGTCAGTTCGTAATTTCCCACAAAATTGTCTCTTCGTGGTTTTAGGCCTTGCTACGAAATTAGGCAGATCGAGATAATGAAATATGAAATGTAGCTGGCTCGTTAGTTGATAATTTTAAAAGTGAGACCAGAGATGGAAGTGTATCCGAACCAAGGAACGTAGCTCCCAGAAATTTTTCACAGATCAGTAGTCAGAAACTTTCACTGGTTTGCAGAGCCTCTACAGATTATTTAGGTTTTGGTAGCGTGAATTGGCATATTGGCAAAACTAATTATATTGCTGAAATTGACCGTAAAAAAGAAGTTGCTTTTCCAGAAAAGGCTTTGGTTTCCCCTGTTCTTCCTAACTAGACGTAATTGTTAAATGGTTTTAAAGTTCACTGATGACTTCACAGAAAATTATATTTGTCTGTTGAAATTCGGGGGGGGGAGTATGATAAACTGAGAGCCATTTAGTGGATGGAATTGACTTTCATGGAAATTTCTGGCGTTCAACGCATTGTGTAAGAAATGGAAGCAAAAGGAAATTTTACTCTTTTATGCTTTGTAGAATTTTGCAGAACGTTTTGAGTAACTAATCTAGGTTCCCAGGAAGGAAAAACTTCGGCCTAAAATTCTGTGACTTATTTCTTTTTAATTGGATGGCTTGGAGGAACACAGACCATTTGGATAATCCCATATTAGGATCATAGAAAAGCTGCTAGATTTTCTTGCAAATTATTCAGTTCAAAGAAATTGCTGATAGAAGTTTGTATCACCATTTTCAAAGGTTTGGAACATATGCCAAGAAATGGAGCCTACAGCAAACTCAATCATGCTTTTCTCTTTCAGGTACGGAAATTGCGAGTTAGCGACCTTCTAAATTCAAAAGACACGATTCGACCGAGTGTTTCAAAAGCATCTTTAAAACAATATGAGGATTGGAACAAATCATATGGAAGCTTATGAAAATTGTAAAAATATAAACTTACTTAGTCAAGTGATCAGCCTGACAATCAGGCCTTAGGTCCTGCGCTACGCTAATTTAGTGTAGTTAGTTGTGTTTAATTCACCTACTTCAAAAATCCGCATTGAGCATGACTTTTGCCTGATTTCCGTGTCATGGCAACGGTCAGATGGCATCAGTCAGCGAGAGATGGCAGATCGATTGCGGACGTAGCTGTATCTGTGATGCATCCCCGATTGTGTTTGTATAATCTGAAAACTTGTTTAGATAATAATAAGGAACTGAGTTGTGCACTACATGTTTCCGTATAACCTGAAGTTCCGCAAGTGTTCTTTGACTTAAATGGTCGACAGATTGCGTTTATTACAGTTCAATTCAATTTCATTCGTAAAGCACAAGCTACCACAAACTTAAATTTTTGTTAAAATGCTTGTATTCTAGCGACCCAAGAAAAGCTGATCTGGTTTAAGCATCGTATGGAATCGTTGTGCTCATATGAAAACGTACTGTTTCCGCTGTGCTGGAATCGATTTATAGTGTTTCGCGGGGTGTTATTGCAACTGTCGAAAGTGATTAAATTTGTGGGAGTTATTTGCTTTTAGCCGCTGCCTGGTGTGAAAGCATACTCAAAACATGAAAAATTTGCCGGAGAAGACTTGCGGTGAAGTTTTATCCCCTTCCCCTAAAAAGCCTTGATAAAGTTCATATATGATTTAAAGTTGCATGTAAAATTGCAAGAAATGACTTCTTGTAATGTTCTTTTTTTGTACTGCTGCGCAAAACATCTCCTGGCACGCAAGATGCTCTACAATGCGAATTTTAACGTATGAAATATTCTTAAAAGAAAGAAAAGGTGAGCGGGTGCTGATTTACAGCCCCTCGTAATTGAGTCTGGAGAGCTTTGGAAGAGCATACGCAGCAATTTTGGCCGAAAATAATTTATATAACGTGCTGAAAAGGCGCTTTGTCTCGATAAGAAGGCAAAGGCATCCAGTATCCAAGAGCGACATAAGCCTGGGAAGGAGATTAACATCCTTGAGAAAGTCTCATTTTTAATCCTAAAACGGCATTGCTGATTGCCCTCTGCTGCATTTGAGCCTAGCCAGCTGAGGCCATATTGCAGGGCTCGTGGCTCTTCCAAAGGCTGTTGACTTAGTTTTAAAATTTGCCAAACTCAGTTAAGAGTATTGAAAGTAGCATTATGCCGTAAGTGTGATGATTGACTGTTTATTTGCCTTAAAATTTAGGGTTTAATTAGGTCACTTTCTCGAAGTGTCGGGTACTGATTGATCCGTTAAAATCTCGGCCTTATCTGATTATTCGATCTCAGTCAATTCCAAGAGTGAGTCGATTGAGCGAGCTCTTGACTGACAGCGAACGATTAGACGGGTTTGAGACTTCAATGAATCAAAATAAAGAAGGCATTTTTTCTTTTTTTTTGTGGATTTGCATCGTGCACCCCGTAGTCGTTAGATCAACACACGGTCTCTGCAGATAATAGGGACCTTTAGCAGCCAGAACGGCAACGCCAGCGAGAACGTCATCTTGTATGATACAAACGGAGTATAGTTTCCCACATTACCCTCACAAGTTCTAAAATAAGACGAGACAAAATCTCCGTCTTCTTCATTTGAATACTTCGGAACGCTGTGTTTCCTTGATAATTAACATTTAAAATGATTGAGTTTCACTTTGAAGATCCAGATCTGAAGAGCAGCACGTTAGAAAGGATTTCCAAGTTGTGCAATTGAAAAGGACAATTTCACAGACTCTCAAGGGAAGCAAATTCGAGCGGAAAACAAAGAGTCTTTTCAAGCAGAAATTCGGAAACAAAGGGCACATTTGCGTTGTCGTTGCAGTCGCCGTCCCAGGTCCCTAATTTGATTTCACACAACGAGGTTTTTTTGATTGCCTTTTGATTATTAATTGAAATTCATTGGATCGTAATTTATTTCTCTCAGCACTTATGGCACTGATTTTGGTTGATGGCTAGTACCCAATTTCAGCTTCGTTTGCAATTTACAGGTATAGAATCTTTATGGATCAAATTCTAAATTAATCAAATAGTCAAAATCGTTCGAAAGTCCTTATGATTGGAAGATTTCCGAAGTTGGTGTCCGAAACTTTCGTTTGAAAGTCGAATAGACCTTTTAGCTATTCTACAAAAGAGTCTGGATCGAGCGATATTTTCAGGTTCTTTTATGTGGGTTTCTACTGTATATCAAATTTTCCAAAGGGATTGCTTTGCTATTTATTATCCTCCGAAAAATTTCACCTGTCCAGCCTCATCTCCAACTCATACCCCCTCACACTATCAAATGAAACCAGCTTACACAAACCACAGGGAGACCAGGATATGATTGTCGCTAAAAATAGAAATTTTCTTTCGAAATAATTGTTGCTAAATTGTTGCTAAGAATAATACTACGCAACTACAACACAGGGGACTAAAGTACAAACGTGACCCCGAGCAAGCAGGGGGTTGGGGCAAAGGAAAGCAATTTTATTCCTAGCAAGAATTTAGCAACAATTATTTCGAAAGAAAATTTCTATTTCATTTCGAAATAAAATTTCTATTTTTAGCGACAGTCATATCCTGGTCTCCCTGTGCACAAAACAGGATATCTTTTGGGGCTTTCTAACTGATCCGTGCAACAAATTGGATGCCTTTGATTGGTTAAAATTTAACTTAGTTTTGGTAAACCTTGTTTAACTGCATCAGTGTAAATGCTGCACTAATTTCATATGTTTGCTTTTCGATTATTTTTCGTGTAGGATTCACTTAGCTGTTTGTTGTGTTTCTATACAGCTCATTGGTAGGAAAAAATATGAACTAGGCTCCACTTTAATGAATCATCTGATGAAACTCTGTTCTTGTTTAAACCTTATTTCTCTCGCTTTTTTCTGAGACATGGATTTCTTGCAGTTGCAATAGAAAGCCGCATAAAACAAACTGCAGATAAAAGGCACACTGTCGTGGTGCTGATTGGATAAACAAGGTAATCAAGAAGAAAAGAATTAGGCAAGGTTCAGTAATTTCGCTGTACAGTGAAATTCACAAAGATGATAATGATCTGATTCCCTTTATTCTCGAAACAAAGTATGATCTAAGAGCATAAAGGCTTGGTAATCACTCAAAGGTCATAGCTTTGTTTTTGATTTCAACATCACAACTAGCCAATCACAACCACGATAGTGTGCCTTTAAAGGGTCCGTTTCATCCAGCATTCCTTGCACCTGTCGTCTCTTGACTTGCCTTTGTTTGTCGCCATTTTCATAGGCCATGGCGACAGCAAAGGCAAACCAGGAGACGACACGTGCAAGGCATGCTGGATGAACCAGACCTTTAACGACCTACAGGCTGATTTTTGGCCAATAAAGTACATTCTACGTATACAAGAACCACTATGTAAATGTTTTGGAGTCATTTCAGCATGTTACAGAAGATCACAGGTTCTTTTATGCGGGTTTTTACTCTATTCGAGTAAAGACCATTTGGGAGATTCGCTTGCAATTTGGGCGCACCAATTCTGTATGTGTAAGTGACGTAAATTCAACAATTTCCAAAGATTAGAATCACGACACAGTCCATGTTACCGTAACAACAATAATGACAACAATAACAACAAACTTTTTTATTTTTGCTCAGCTGGGACTGACGGACTCTCATAAACAGAACTCAGACAGAAATGATCAGATTTATCTGTGCACTCTGCAACGAGGCTAAGGAGTATTATCAGAAGCGAGGCAAGCAACCCCCGGTAGTTAAAAAATCCTAGTTTGAGCGTGCAGCAGTCTGTCAAAAGCGATAACTGCCAATATATTACCTGTCTATCCAAAGACTTGACATGAAAAAAGAATTGCAGTTTTAAATAATCTGCCTCCAAAAAGTTTGGGCTTCTGATATTCAAATTGCCGAGAGGCTTCAGTTCACTGAAATTAGTTCCCCTCGTGGTCTATTGGGTTGAAGAAAGATTCTAGCAAAATTCATCTTGTTTCATTTTCGAAAACTGCAATAACTCCCTGACACTGTTGCTATCTGTTGGGAGGAAGAAACAAGAAATACAGGCGACATGGCAACAATGAGATGTCTTTCATTGCAAACAATATACTCAACTCCACACTGTAAGTAACACGGAGCACATTAAAAGAAAGTTCCATTTGCAAGACAAATTGGCAAAGCTTCTGTCCCCTGCAAGGATCAAAACTAATTAAAAAATTGGTTCTAAAAATCGCCAGCATTTGGAAACAGAAGGGACACGAAATTACCCGATACTTGCAGTTCTTATGAGTGAATGGTGCATTATTCATTCCAATAATTTACATAAATTAATAATCGCAGTAGTAGGTATATTTCTGCTTAAAATTATCAAATACAAGAAAATTACAAAATTTGTGTGTGTGAATTTGCCCATAATTATTTAACATGACCCACAAATTAAACGTCCTGCGTCAGTTATAATTACAAATTGTATTTCAAGATTTCTTACCATGCGAAGTTTCCGATGAGAAGAAGAGAGATGGTGAAAGCAATATTTTATTAATTAACAATGCTTTTGTTTCTGAAACTGTTAAGACCGTTTTTGCGTGACTTAATACCACCTGGCAAATCGGCAAAATATATGCACCGTTTGAAAAAGCATACTGGAAAATCTATGCAACCCATATTTAGAATTTCAATTCCATCGCCTTACTGAAGCTTCAACTTAATTTTTGAGACTTTTCTCATATTTCGAGAGGCATTGCTTCCTTCTGAAGTCGGGATTTAGCTAAAGCCCAGCCATTTTTCAATTTTTTTTAAACAGCGAGAATTGATGCGTTAACTATCATGTAAGTTTCTGGATATTTTAATGTTAGCATTGGTGAGAGAACAAAACGACCCAACAACGTCTGCCCTTAGTATGAAAACTATGTCATTGCAATGCCCACTTACGTGGGGAACTTTCTCTGCCCCCAATAGAGATAATGAAGCTTAAATGCCGAGGGTCTAGACAAAGAGGCTGAAAATGGCTTCGATCAAAGAAAATTCAAAACACCTCAGTGATAAAATTGAGTGCTATGCTGGGTTTAGAGTACAGATTAGGATGGAATCAGGATCACCGAAGGAACCTTGTTCCCCTCTGATACAGTGGTGGCAAAGAAGACATATTTTAGTCTGTAACATTTGTTGGCGCAACGAGATGCAATGCTACTACCCTGCCTACTTTATTCGCTTTGCGTCTGCTTACGTCGGCTTTCCATGTAGATTCCAAATTTCGACGTTGTACTGAAATTCTACGAACTTTGGCTATGAAGTCACCGGTCACAAGGAAGATTGTAGAAATTTTCGGAAATTATAGTGGTCCTACCGACAAGGGGATTGACCCACAAACCCGTTACTCAGTTGGATTTTGCATCAATCCACGCATTATTAATTTCTCCGATGTTGTACGAAACATCATTACTTTGCGAGATTTTCGGCTTCAGGAAAAAGCTAGAGGGGGCTAGGAGGCTTCCACAGCATTGCGTCAACAAATATTACAAACTAAAATTGTGGTCTTAAATTTTTGGCCACAACTGAAAGCCAACTCTCCCCGTCGCATCGGACTCCAACCATGTTTCTACATCTGATAAATAAAAACGTTCATTCAATCTGATCTCAAACTACAAAATATTCATCAAAGAGCTAAATTCTCAGACAATGTAAGTTCACACGTGACAATCACACAAAGTCCAGCATTTCAGAATTCTAAATTCATGCCATGACGAGTCATTATTTCTCACAAGTAAATTCAATACAAACGTGATGGCAGTGTGCCATTCGGTTCGAACGTGCAAACTTTGACCCAGAAATATCAAAGAAATTATACAGTAAAAGCTCTGTTTAGCCCCCTCTCTGTTAAGTATCCACTATCCTGATGGGGGGTAACTTCCAAATATATAGGTGCAGGATTGCCATTTTGGGGTGTCTTTTTTGGGATGAAAAAATAAATTTTGGGGTATCACTTTTGGTTAAGATCATACATATTCATAAATATTTTGGTATCATTTTCAGCATGATCACAAATCCCAGGGTATTATTTTCAAAAGCAACTATTCATTATAATGTGCCCTTGATGAATCAAAGTGTGTGGACTTTGGGGTAGGGCTTCTTTGAAAAAATATTTAAATATTAGGGTATGGTTTCATACGTCAAAATGACATACATCTGTTATCTGCCTATTGAAGTCCCCCCTCCCTTGGTCCTCCCTGCTAAGCCAAACATCTAAATAAGCCCTCTCTGTCAAGCCCCTCTCCAGTTATATCAACACCAGAAGTTACCAAAAACTTGCCATTTCGATATGGCTTAGAATAAGTGCCGAATTGTGAATTTGACTCGTAATTGCCTGTTGATTCTGGAAGAAGAAAGTTCGTGAATAAACCCCCTTCTTCGGCAGTCTCCGAAATTCAACAAACACCCCTTCTTGGGCTTAATAGAGCTGTTACGGTATGCCTTGGCAGCTAGAAATATGCATTAGATTCGGAGGACCCAGCAGTGACCAGGCTGTGGCTTGGACCATATGGGTACTGAACCTAACCGCTTATAAAATTTGGGCAAATACCACCTTAATATTCTATCATTGACATGACACTAAGAGACCAATACACCCTACCTCGAGGTACACTACTAAAGTACCAATTGATGGTCTACATAGAGCGTGGCATGAAATAAAAATTTCTCATTCAGCTTCTGCTAAATTTCCGGGTTTATGAAAAATGCTACTGCGAGCCAAGCCGAGAGCTTCAGTCCATTTCGTTTTTTGAAAAATCTTCTATTTCTCCA
The DNA here is from genome assembly GCA_964019985.1 of Aurelia sp. 4 Dawson et al 2005. Lineage (NCBI taxonomy): Eukaryota > Metazoa > Cnidaria > Scyphozoa > Semaeostomeae > Ulmaridae > Aurelia > Aurelia sp. 4 Dawson et al 2005. Next base: position 3,822,121 of record OZ026494.1, on the reverse strand, counting down.
TTGAACTCATATCACCAAGTTCTTATCCAGGGTTCAAAACACCTCCTAGCCCCTGAAACGCTTCGCAGTCCTTGAATGTTAAGAAAATTTCCAAAATTATGAGGAATGTTATTCAAAGCCCTACCAAGGGCTACAGTATCTACACTTTGCTGCAAACACTTTGATTTCTCCATTGAATTCATTTCGCTCAGTTCTTTTCATGGGCTAAAATACCCTTTGCCCCTCAAACACTTAGAGGTTCTTGCATGTTACCAAATTAATCTTATAAGCCACACCCTTTACCCCTTGATGCACAGTAAATCCCCCGCATATAAGAACCTACTTTTTTGAGAGAAAGGATGAAACAGGTTCCTATTTCAAAGGCACTAACACTAATTTCATGGTATAGAGGTTCTTATTTGAAGGGTGCCTTGAGTAGGCCCATTTAGAGCCTCGCAAAAGATGTTCACCCTAATTTTTTGGATGGGTTTCTATGGGCCTAATAACTAATTGGGGAGGAGAATCAAACTTTAACAGCCATTTGGGGTCAAAATGAACTACATAACAACAAAAATCAAAAATCAACTTTGCTACCCCTGCGATAAGAACCTATGTTTCATCAAATTGAAACAGGTTCTTAACTGCAAGGTACATAATTTAGGAAAAATAGCCTCTAGGTTCTTATTTTAGTAGGTTCTTATATGCGGGAATTTACTGTTTTGAAACTACTCCATCCCCCTTATAAAACACTGGCAAAAATTACACTCTAGATAATATAATAACTTCTTTCGAAACTTAAATAATGTTATGTGCATGTAATCACAGTGCAGTTAATTTTCATTAGTTCCTTAGTAACTTCATCAATTCATCTATTAGCGCATTTAGTCTGTAGAGTTTCACAGCTCATTAAACGACAATTCAGTAAAATTTACAACAGTAATCTACGTACTATGCACAAATTCAGCAACTCGAAAGTCGAGATAAACATGGCCCTGAAGAACGATTTACTTGTTTTTGACTCATCGAGGACAGAACATTTAAGACTCTTTGCCAACCATAATCCTTCGTGGTGCAACAAGGACAGATTTTGTAAGACAATAGCATCAGTTGCTCTTGTTGACACCTACATTCAAAGCGATTTGCGATTGCAGACAAAGGAAACTGTCTGAACCAGTAATTCAAAACAAACAAAGCCGCAAAGTTTCTCTGAAACCCAGGTAGCTAGCGCGCTTGTTGTGCATTCCAGAAATGGTTTTTAAGCGCAAACATGAGCATATATCGAAAGAAGTAGAACATATCTAAACATCTACCGTGGGCATTTTATTTGTTTGTTGTAGAAACCGATTTGGCGGCGATTCAATTCTCGTATTCTTTAGGTGTAATCAAAGCACTTACTGCTCAGCTTCTGAAAAGCAAAAATGAAATGCCCGCAGTAGATGTTTAGGTATATTCTCCTTCTTTTGATATATCCTCTCATGTTTGCTCTTAAAACCATTTCTAGAGTGCACAACAAGCGAGCTAGCTACCTGGGTTTCAGAGAAACTTTGCGGCTTCGTTTGTTTTGAATTACTGGTTGAGAGAATTTCCTTTATCTGCAATCGCAAATTTAGGTGTCAACAAAAGCAACTGATGCTATTGTCTTACAAAATCTGTCCTTGTTTCGTGGTGCAAAATTCAACTATCATATGATCTGAAATTCCAGTATGGCCTAGCTTTTCGTTGTAGTGCTTCATTCGGTGCACATGGGATCGTGCTTAACATTTTCCATTTTACTAATAGGACAGGAGCGGCAATATTTCAGGCATAGGCGTTAGAGACAGGATGCTAGGGGAGCTGCAGCGCCCTAACGATGGGAAAATTATCAAAAGTCGGGCGTGATCGAGCAGTAAATTGGGCTTAAGTTGGGCAAAATTTTCGTAGACAAAAGACTTTGTAGCGGGCAAGCCCCTAAATTTTATCTCCGTGCTTTCAGTTATAGATATCTATTGAGATTTTCACGTTAAATTCTGCATTGGTACATCATCTTCATGGAAACTTTTGGAATTTTTGCATACTTTTCCTAGACTCGTAACTTAAGTCCCTTGTTTCCTTTTACACTTTGACCTGAAGGATAACCTTCCCCCGCTTCGGTCAACAGAGACTCAAAATAATATTGCTCTTAAACACTGAACTCTAGGCCCTCGCACACGTAAACTGGTAGCAGCAAGATATCTTGGCAACAGACAATCAACTTGCAAGATTCTGTGAAAACCAATTTTTAATTCAAGCTTCAATCAACAATGTGAACCCTATAAAGTTTTCGTCATTACCTGCGTGTCGAATGGGATTCTTGCTGGATTCTTTTATTTGAGATGACAGCAGAGAATGGGCCTAAAAAGACTCCTTACACTATTTCACTGTGAGTCCGTGTTGGGAAGGATCACTGCAAGGGTACAAGGGACTTTGGCACTCAACCTAACTATTTCCTTCTTCAGAGCGACGAAAATTTGCTGTAGTTTTAGGGTTATGAAAAATTTTCAAATTAGTTTTGGATTTGCGTTATGATAAGAAGAATTCTGTAACGCTTTGAATTGAAAACATACCTACACATACCCTGTGGGAGTTGGTGGTCAGGTTAAGTAACAGCAAGATCGATTCTGGGACAATTCTGAAATGAAAGTCAAAATTCTATCTTAAAGGACAAGTCCAGGGTTGGTATCATTGTCGATTATTCAAGAGATTGCACTGTTGTGAATGGTGTGTAGTACTTTTTTCAATTTTTTTTCTGCAAAACTACATATTTCAATAGGCGCTCCCAGATTTCAATCTGCTAAGAGTGAAATGACATCATTTTCTATGATGTCCGTTAACGTTTACCCGAACGAGGCTGGATCCGATCTCGTTGAAACATGGCCTAAGACCGTGAGAAATTGTAGAGTGCCTGCAAAGGGCCCTGTGTGACAATGTCTCTTTAAAGGACAAGTCTGGGGCTGGAATGATTAATGCAACAAAGGAAACTTGTCATCTACTGACGCAAATTCTTACCTTCGTTTCACATTTTGAGTATTCCAATGGCTGTCGTTTTCAAAAATATTTTGACAATTTAGGCCACATCTCGCCTCTGTGTCACCAGTACCAGTTCCTTGCAAGTGCACACAATAAAGAGGCTAGCAACGATTAAGAGGCGAGAAAACAACAGACAGCCTCGTTTTGATTGTGCGATATGACGTCACTTCATGCAGATCGCTTAACTGAATCCGTAATTTCACAAGGAAAAGGCGAAAAATAGTGGGAAAAAGGATGATACACGTACACCATTCATACAGTATTATCTTGAATTTCATCATCAATGGTACCAACCCCGGCTTGCCCTTTACAGCGGATAACCTAAGCTGAGTTGAAAGATGCGATCTCAAACAGCCGTCTATACATATTTGATAACACAGCGTATGGTGAAAAAAAGCAAAGCAAAAGATTAAAATGGCATTTTTTGGTTATTCTGTGTTTTATGTACAGATGGACACCATACAGCTCAGGTCATCCGTTTTGATACTTTAAACTTTAAACCAAATAAATATCTCGATATCGCAATAACAATCCAACTCTCGACAAGAGATTATCAAGCTGGAGCACGTCGTCAAATGTATATACCTCAAAACTGTGAATTTTAATCAATGAAAGCCACAAAGGTCGACCTTGGATATCAAAAAGTGATGCTTGTCAGATGAATAGACGAAAACTCTTGACCCTCGGCGATACAAGATCAAGTTTTAACATGCATTGAATTCGGCTACCTTTCAACAGTCTTTAACTGAATCTATGAATATACCTTTTTCTGACTTTCAAGACACATTCCCCTGTACGTAGAAATTGCAGTTCTATGTAAACCATGTCCCTTCGGTCTGACCCTTGTCTCCCATCAGTGCATTTCCCCCTCAAATAAATATTTGTAAGAATAACTCACTCATTAAACTCCAATATATTCTGCATTTATCTTCGTATGTGTATTCTATCTGATTCAGGATCGTAAACATCATCAGCTTCATCTCTTTCTAATCCTGTATTGTCGTAACTAAAATAGAATATATGTTTTTGAAATAAAGAACCGAATTCTCTAATGAAAATCTTCTTCTTACAGTGGTCACAGCAAATCATTTTCATTTCATTTCATTTTCAATTCTTTAGGAATGGTAGCCCCTCAGTTAGAGAAAACTGATTTACAGGGGGACATGCAATACAATACTCTAAAAACTAAATCAAATCTTTTACACATAATGATATGATACGATAAAAAGATCAAATAAAGATAAAATGAAAAGAGTTCATGGTTCATGTAAAGCACATACTAGTTTATGCCTTGCGCAATTTCATCAGCCCTTCCTGGAATTTCTTTAGTGTTGGCGCTCCTTTCAACTCTTTTTGCAACCCCTTCCAGAGACTGGCCCCTCTGAATGAAAAACATCCCTGACTAGCTGATGTCCTCAGCATTGGAGTCCTAAGGTTCATGTCAGGATGCGAGGGGTGGTTTCGCTCACTCTAGTGAACACGTCGCTCACATAGGATGGCGCATTAACGTTTAGGGACTTGAAAACCATTTTGAGTGTTTCAAGATCAAGTGAATCCCTAACCGTGGGCCATCCACAGCAGATAGTCACCAATATGAATAGACCATCTCGACGAAAGCATTTGCTTCAAGAGTCAATCTCTCCCAGGTTCCTTGGCAGGCATGCTACAACTTCAGACTGTCTAAAATCAGATTTGGCCTAAACGGAAAATGCGGATCGAGACTCATGCATTTTTGTCCCTTGTTTGCCTGTGTTCTTTGATTTGCTGATATCACTTGGTCAACAAGGACTCTTAATACTACGCGCAAAAATAGGGCTCAATTTTTCAAGATGGCCTAAACAAGTGGGAGTTCTCGTACTCTCAACAAAATCACTTCAAAATCTGGTTTACAGGGCTCTACCCTGGGTACTAAACTCTCTCAAAAAAGAAAATGAGACTCTCTCATTTTCTTTTTTGAGAGAATCTGGTACTCAGGATACAAGAGCTCGAGCATTAAACAAAATTTTAGTACAAAGAATGATATTGTCATGAACTATAAATCGCAAAATGCATACCGTTCAAGTAGTAATCTTCCTTTGTAGAAGCAAAATAGATTCATGAAAGCTGCGAGAAATCTAGGCTTCATCAACGGTTTCTTGCATGCAGCAACAGCAACAACTGTCTAAATAGCGCCTCCTGATTGGTTGAAAGCTATATTCTAGCAATTTCATTGGTGAATACGGAATCATTCTTCGCGGGCCTAAACTGGGTCCACTTTTTTAAGCGTAATGTTATAAGTCCCTGTTAACCAAGTGATAACAGCAAATCAAAGAACGCAGGGAAACAAATTGCTTAACCCTTTCACGCCCGGCTAAAATTAAGCTTAAGAGGAAAACCTAATGTAGATTGTTTTGAAGGGGGTATCAAAATCAGTGATTCAGTAAGCAATAGATAAATGCAATGTGCATAACCTTTCGAATCAATCGAAATTCCAAATGTTTTACCCCCTGAAAAATTTGCAGTTCTCAATGAATACTGTTGGGCCATATGGCCCTTCCGGGGGGGAAAGGGTTAAGTCTCATGTGGATTCCCACACACGGGGGGGGGGGCTCTTCCATAGTAAAGGTACCTGGAGATGTACTGCTCACAAGGGTATACCTTTTCGGACTTCTAGCCCAGCCAAGGGTATACTTTTTGGCAATTTTGGTAGAGTTTAGTTATGCTTTTTGGCGAGTTTGGTGGAAGAAATGTCAAAATTTAGTAATTCCTGTAAAACCAATTTTTTTAACATTTTGGTCCAGAGAATGCGAAAATTTTGCAAGTTTTGTCTAGAAAACGCCAACTCATGGTACTTTTGATGGAGAAATTAGTCTAGCCAAGGGTATCATTTTCACAAAAATTGATCTAGCCAATGGTTACATTTTGAAACTGTGGGTGGCACACCCCTACGCGAAATATAGCCGAGAACCCCGCCCCCTGTGGCCGATGGAAAGTCAACTAGTAAGGCTTTTTATCAGTTCAACTACTGCAATGCAGATCCTAGTCTGCGCTGCGACTCCTGAGGAGGAGGAAAAACGCACCGCATACTATGTGGATCCATGGCTCTCACTTGGGCCACAGACACACTGAAATTGACGCGAGCACGGCCCACAATTATCCTAGGTGACAATGGCACTCCATGTGGTGACTATAATTCCGAAAAATGTTGAGAAAATTTGGGTCTTAATTCTGCAAAATTAGGGTGTGTTTTATTGCTACTTCCAAACCTACCAAATTCTGAGAACGGTAGACTTAGTGGAGACGGAAACACAGTTCCCAATCAAGCACAATGCTCTTCAGGTTTCTGATTTATCCTGGCGAAGACAAGGTTTCCAGTTGAAAACACGAAGACAAGTTTGGTGCTTGGCAACAAAGAGTAAAGTTACCGATTGCCGTAGCAACGCGAACTAAGTCACCTCGTTTTCAGAGTTCTGCAAATGAAATCGAGAATCTCTCCAATGTCTGCCAAGCCTTCTGCCTTCTGCCTTCTGAAGCAGGAGGTTCAGCAGGCCTGCCAAACCTCCCAAACCTCCCGTTTTCGGAATTGGGGAGTCAGTCAAACACGAATTCCTAGCCTTCCAAGTCTACCGTTTTCAGAATTGGTACCAATCAAACACGCTCTTAATGAAAGTCCGGGAAATAATTCTGCTAATTTTTGAGAATATTTTCCTGCTGTAATTTATGCACATTTGCTTTGCGGCCTTGTCTCCAGAAACAAGGTCCATAATCCCGCAAAATGTCTGAAAATACTACCCATAATCCAATAGCTTCTTAGAACGAATACTCTTGAAGTGTAGCACACCCATGTACCACAACGAACACTCTGAGTGGAGCTGCTCAAAGGCTAACCACAAACATTTTAAGGAAGGTTTCACAAATATAATTGGGGTGGAGTACTAAATCATTTGAGATGGCGAGGAAGTAACGTAAAATAATGTTTTTAAAGCTCAATGTCAAAGTCTTCTTTGCTTGAATAGAAGAACATACGAGAACATGCATTTTAGTAACATTGCTGACGGTTACAATTTTGAAAGATCATCATAGGAATGCATATATACTCACGATCCATCTAACCGCCTTGTCGCAATATGTCTGACACTCCTGAAAGGAATGAATCAAGCTTTACGAATCCATAATGTCTACGCATCTTTCTTATATTACGTCTTTGTCCCTCAGATAAAGACAAGTTCTCCTCTGAGTACTTGGCCAAATATCTGGTAAACAAAGTTCTGGTTCCTTTATCTGGGAATACAAAGATTAGTGTCCGTTATTGTAGCCAGCAAGTGGAAACATTTTGCTATTATTCGCTTCAAATTTGTGAAATGATTGCTGTGACAAACAATCAAAACAGATCAGAAATCAGTTCAGCTTTCGTGAATTCAAATCATGAGTCCTAGTTTGACCGATGCGAGGAGAGTAGGAGGAGAATAGTAATAGTAAAGAGAGCAGTAGCAAAAGCCTACGACAAAAGTCATAGATCGAAGGAAAACTTACGAATGTGGTATTTCTTCCATGGGTACATCAGCTGCATAGTAAATTCCACTGGGTGCAGCAGGTAGATCGTCAGTTAATACATCATGTCTATGATATACAAAATGTTGCAAATGTCTTGACTTGTCGAAACAGTGCTAAATGCCGTGAAGGCAGAGCAAATTATAGCGATAGTAAGACATTACTAAAGGCTACATGTTTTGTTGTTACTCGGAGTTTTACGCTATACAGGGCACTGTGATCCAGCTAGGCCAATGATAAAAAATAAAGTTCCAAATCCTAATAAGATTTTAGACCTGTGATATAAACCATAACCTTGGGCTCATGCACTACAAAAATTTTCAAGATCTGTCAGCCGAAAGCGAAGATACTGACTTTTGAAAATGGGCCTAAATCAGATCTTTGTTTACATGGCCGGTAAAGGCATGACACTGCTTTCACACAAATTATAATTCCTTATATCTTGGCTCAGACTTCCCCGATCTTGTTCATGTTGGTCTTATTCTGATGCTCTATATGCGTGCTTCAAAGCAACGTTAAGCATGCTCTAACATCTTTCCTTTTTATGATTGTTTTTAGACTAATTTACAATGGTACTTTTCTGAAAACTTCTTGTCTTTAAAAATCAATTGTTAAATCAAAATCTACTTACAAAAAATACATGTTTCTCTATGCTCTTCAAAATAATTTCAACAATTAGAAACACCTTTCTAACAAGTTTCCATCAAAGTGCTAGTGCCAATTCGCCTCCAAAAAACGGTAACAACAACTTTAATTTTACAAATTCTGTGCATGTCACAGTGCAGGTGCAGCGATCATCCCTAAGTAAGAAACTTGTTTGCAAGCATAATGGTTTGTTGACAAGTCTCTGCTTTGCTAAAATACGTTTTCGTATGTTTTCGCACAGGGAGCCCCCTTAAAAGGTAGCGAAAACCAGACACAATGCGTCCTCTACCCGTCCTCTACCAGTGAGACACATCAAGCGAGCGCGGCATCTGCGAAGGAGCAATGAAGACGGAAGAACGGAGCGAGTTAATTGCTCCTTCGCAGATGCCACGCTCGCTTGATGTGTCTAATGGTAGAGGACAGGTAGAGGACGCATTGTGTCTGGTTTTCGCTACTTTTTAAGGGGGCTCCCTGTGGTTTTCGCGAGAAACAAAACAAGTGCTACAATTCCCAAGGGAGAAAACGCCCTGAGGAAAAGTTCCCAAGGCATGATAACTTACTTATACGGACTTTTCTTCTTGAAACAGTAGATAAGAACAACCAAAAGTATAAGGATCACGAGACCACCAACTCCAAATAAAATATATTCCACTTTGGTAAACTTCCCTTTGTTCTTATTCGCTGTGCCAGGCTTTACAACGGTTGGCTTGACAGATGAACTTGGTAATAGCTTCGTTGAGGGCGTTGGTGTCACAACCTTTGTTTTTGGAGCTAAATTAGAATAAACAAAGACAAAGGTGAAATTTAAGTCAAACAGAGTGAGTCAGAAAAATGCATCCAGTAATGCTCAAGTGCTAATAACCGCATAATATGTGCAATGTCACGAGGGTGCCAATAGCTTAGCTACACCCCGGGGGGGCTACTTAAGTACTCCAAGATGCGGTGTTGTGCTATTTTTAGGGCACTTTTACGATAGAAGCTGGATTTATGGATATGATTCTTCAGGGTATGTAATAAATTGTGGATTAATGAGTATGATTTTTGGCATAAAATCATTGAATGGTATAATTTTTTCACTTTCTCCGGATTTATCGCTATATTTTTTCGGCTTTCCCGGATTTATTGGTATGCTTTTCAGAAATTTTTCCGAATTTCTGTCTGGCACTTTTGGCTTCTGCGTGGCACAGTCCCGTAACATGGAGACTTCAGTAACCCTCCCCTCACGGGAGCTAAACGCTTAGCGGCCGAGGCCAACACACAATTCGAGGCTCTCATAGGGGTGTCCGTTTCTTCTTTATTTCCTCTTAAAAATAAGAATGCTCCTTTCAAAGTCAACCCGATTCCTCAACTTTTTCATTTTCCCCGACGATTTATGCTCTCCTGCCTCCTTGTTTCTGTATGCTTATAGCATAGCTCCCGCACCCCCTCCCCCTCTCCGTTTCAGGCTATTCCCCCTTGCTCCCAAAATCCCTACAAGAGCCTAATATTTCATGTGTTTCAAAAGAGCGTAGAGGCAAAGCCTTCTGATGATACTGCTGTGCAACTAACAAAAACAAATAATTCCGTTAAGATTATTTAAGCTAACATTTTGTAATACATAACACTCTTATTTCATCGAGCGACGGTCCTGTTTATTAAACCCGTATCTCTGTTAACTCCCGAAATTCTTTGGCGGAAAGCAAATTAAACCTAAGTTTATTGAAAAAAGCTTCTGAGATTAGTTGCCTGATAAAGCAGAGTGCACGAGGTTACGTAACATAGTTGACCTGCTAACAGCATGGACTGCAGAAAGTTATGCAACAGGGCTTTAGATCGAATCATTGAATCTTAAAATCAAAACTATATCTATTGCGGTTCATAAAGATTTGATAAAGCAGTAGTAGATACTGAATATGTAAAATCAAATAAATCGCGGCAAAACCAGCTCTCGTCCATGCTTTCGCTTGGTATTGCACGGTCAAGCCAGACGCTTTTTCCCTTTCAGAGCACGAGGCTCTTGCTCAAGATCATCCGAAGATAGATTTTACTTTGTTCTCTATTTCAAGCAAAATACATCGAGAGCAGACTCCCATTCATGTCATAGTTTCGTTTTTCGCATATTGAACTAATGACGCTACAACAACAGTCCCAGTTACGACCGGTTACGACTACCTGAGTGAAACGACCACACCAACATCAATTCAATTCAATGAGATGAGCGTAATATGAGGGTCTTTATCGTGTGAGGCAATATTGACAGCAGCCACTTATCATTGGGGGGTTATACAATTTCCTGGGGTCCCTGTGGTTACACGAGCGTGACCTTCTAAATGAAATTTAGGCTGCTTCGATTCCTGAACATACGTCAGATTGCTTCGGACCACTGAAAACTATCAAACTCACTCGAAGTCCTCCTAATCACGAGAAAGAATTTCGAGAGAACGACGCTTATATGGCTTTCGGGTACAGTAAAGCCCGGCCTATTAAAACCCCCTTTTAACCTCCGCCTATTATTCTTTCTTAATTACTCTATCGTTTTCCTATCGTTCTTGCAAAAATTCAGGGTCTGAGTTTATCACAAAGTATTAGCTATCTTACAGGTTTAAAGGCAGGACTTTACTCTATGCCCATAATTATACGATTTATGCGAATACCCGATCTTTGCAAGTCTGAGTTATGTTAGTTTGACAGTCAGCTAATAAATCTGCTATAGGGTCTGCTTCAACAAGCATGCCTTGCAAATGTTATCTCTTTGTCAGCCTTTGCTTCTGCCATCTCAATGGCGACAAAAAGGCGAACACACGCGTGAAGCATGTTGGTTGAAACAGACCCTTCAAAGTTTTGTTTAGGCCTTCAAAGGCGAAGCGAGCTACAATTTCCCGATTCTTGACAAAGAAATGATTTGTATACAAGTAGCTACTTACTTTGGCTATGACTCTTACTGACCAAAGTCGAAACAATCTTTGATTTGCTTGTCAACTGCACAGTCTTTGATTTGGACGGGGATGCTCGTGAAGTCGTTGCAGATACTGATGGCTTTTTTGTCATACTGGAAGATGCTTTCAGGTTATGCGATGTCGCTGCACTCCACCTTGTGCTCGTTTTCATAGCCTGCGAAAGAGCTATTGTGCTTGCTGACAAGCTGTGTTTTGAGCTCAAAACTGTATAAAGTGACTCAGATGAGGCTATCGTCGAAGAAGGCAAAATTAACGATTCAACAACATGAGTTGTTTGCGTCGTTTGTTCAGTATTGTTAACAGTTGTTGGAGCTACAACTTCAGGAGTGCTAGACTCTATAATTGGTGTGCCAGATGCTTCAAATGATTCTGATATCGTTGCAGTAAAATGTGGCATAATCATCCTTGATGTCATGCTAGTGGCTATTGTCTTTATCGTTGCTGTTGTTGCAGTCGATGAAGCATTAGTGTACTTTGAGGTAAGTGACATATATTCAACTGGGGAAAACGACGATAAAGTAGACGTCATTTCGGGGATGGTAGTTCTATTAGTGACTGTGGGTGCTAATATGGGAGTTACTTCTGACGACGGTGCTTCACTCAGTATTATGCTTTTTGTCACCGAAAATGACTTGCTCAGGACAGCAGTAAACTCTGCCTTTCCAGCTGAAGATGGGGAGCTTTGGGGCCCCAAAGTACTAGACGAAGCTGCTTTAGTCTCGCCCGGAAGATTCAGGGATGGGGACATAGCGTAACTTTCAGGAGTGCTTGATGAAGTTCTATCCGAGAAACTTAGTGAAGAAACCGACATATCAGTTGAAGCTGATACTGACTGGCTGCTTTGTACCATCACAGAGTTGCTAGTACTCAAGTCGAAAACGGATGACGTCATGAACGAGGAAGTTGGCAACAAAGATGATTCTGTAAAAAACAGAAATGTGTAATTTGGGAAATGCTTGCTTTGATAAGAATCAGAATACTGAACAGAGCATTTGCAAATAATATCTGAACCTCAAAATGCTTCCTCTGTTCTTAATTATAGTGCTGGAAACATCAGTTTATCCTTCCCCTTTTGTCTTAAATTTTAGAATGGAAAGCAAACTACTATATTGCAAACTCCAATATAACAGCTCTCAGAGGCAATATTAATGATGTTATCTAAAGAGTATCGCTCACAATTAGGTTTTTTGAAGCATTTTTCAGACCATTTAAGAAATGAAAACAAGCATTTTATGTCTCCCTCAACTCCTTCCTTGACCATCCCTCCCGAGGCAGCCCAGCGGTCAACAAAAATTTCAAACCCAAATGCCTGGGGGCTGGGGAAAGTTTTTTGACAAATGCCCGGGGGGCAGGCACTGAGAATAGGCACATTCCCCATAGCTTTATAAGCAAAAACACTGAGAATTGTCAGATACCCTGGGGGGCTGGGAAAAAATTGACAGTACAAGGCCAGGGGACCAAGAATTTTTGTGTGCAAACACCACGAGACAGTACTGTCTTTCTGTCTTTCAATATACATACTGCTAATCATTGACAAAAGAGATCAAACAGAATATTTCATGACAGCTATTGCATCAAATTTTGGTGATTCTTCAGATGGGAATACTGTTTTGGGACACCTGGGAGCACTGTCAATGCACTCTCTTCCTTACCTCTTGCAATGCACAAGTAATGTATCCTTAGTTGAGCATTTAGTCCATCACAAGTGGGATTAAAGTTCCAAATATCTCCTTTTGATGAAACTGAACATGTAGCACTCGCCTTGCAAATTTCTTTAACAGTTTGAGTGGCATTTGGATTATAGCATGTTAGTGATCCAGAATTATGACAGCTATTGTCATCTGCATTACGTCCATAGAACACATCATGTATGTTGATTTGCTGAGTTGAACTGCAGGTAAGGATTGCTGGGCCTGTGTGCTCACAAACTTTGGCTGATCTCAAATTTGCAGCAATGCCTGTGGATCACCAGAGAGCTTTCTTAAAATTTAATCACAAGCAAGCCTGTTAAGTGGGGGGCCAGACCCAATTATCCTAGGCCCCAGTTTCAAAGAGAATGATAGACAGAAAGGGACCCTAAGAAACTATAAAATGCAACAATGTAATATCTCTTAAACATCCAAAGTATATATAATCTCAAACATAGCTTTGTCCTTCATCTAAGTGCTGATGCAAAAATTTTGCGAATAATGATTGGTTTCAGAAACAAGGCATGTGCTATAGTAGTAATTCAACAAACAAGTAAAATTTTTCAGACTGAGCAGATTTTTGAAGACAGCAGAGTTGCACAAAAATCTTGAATTCTTTGTTAAAAACCAAGAGATGCTTTCAGTTTTCCCTTTAGATTCATCAGAAATTTTCTGAATTTTCTTTGTCAGAAACAAAAATAAACACACGCAATCCTGAATACATAATTTTCTTACATACCTGAGTCATAGAAACACCAAGGATAGCTCATTCCTGAAACAGATGCTGGCTTCCAGCAACATCCATTTGATTCACATACTGCCTGATTGACACCATGCCAACCACAATCTATTCGTTTTGCATCACTGATGTTACAAACTGCAAGAAGGATTTTATAGTTTTAACAGTTGATATTCAATAACAACATCGTGACCTCGTTTATAGTACAGCACTTGCACACATTCAAGAGAATTACATTGGGTGCCAGACTATTTGCTTCCTTTGGCGTTTGCTTTCTTTTGTCGTACTTTGGATTATCAAAGGCAACAGGCTACACTATCAATAAACCAATGACATGTCATCTATGGCCAGGTTATTCACTTTATCATAGCTTTCTTGCTTAGAAATTCTCAAGAATTCTTAAGATGGTCTCTTAAGAATTCTTGTTTTAACCCTATTTTGGTCAGGAGGGGCAAATCCGCCCCTTGCAGATTATCCTGATATTGACATGCAGAGGGGATCATTCCCGTGTGATATCCCCACAGCTATCCATGCATCTGCATAATTTGTAACAGGATCGCATATTTACTTGTATTGTATGTAAGTTGTGCTAGCTACGCTGATATGCACATTTTCAATTCAAATTGGAATACTATCAACACTATAATTGCATGCACCACTTTTCAAACTGTTCAAACTTCCCAATCTGGTCAGCTAACAGAGACAATGGGGCCTTGGGGCACTAGGCCCCTAAATTTTGAATGTTCGATATTTTGCTGAAGTGTTATTTTCTATTCCTACGACGTTTTCCCCAAGAAGTAGCCCTTCTGAGATGCCATGCCCATGCCAATCTTAATGAACCAAATTATCTCTTTGGGACAGGTTTCAGTTTCATTTCAGTTTTCATTTAACAAATATACCTAAGTACATTTCAATACAATAACTAACATTACCTGAATTAAAATAAATAAGACAATAATACATACTACACAACAACAAGAACATTGACAACCACTAAATACATTAACGTAATAGGAAAACATTACTTAACATTATGTACTTAGATATATTAGTCTAAGGAGGAGCTCTCTAATAGATAAACTAATCGAGAGAGAGCCCCAGAGAGACAGGAATGTTCTTGATTTCTCATTCAAACCATACGGCAATCTTCTTTCAATGGACTTAGTCAGAACTACCATTAGGAACTATGTCTGCTATTTTAACCAATTCATTGGTTTGCCCAATCGTCAATTGCGACAAAAATAAACAACCCATTTTTGCCAGCATCCATCAGCAGTTTCACTTGAATCATACAAAGATCGAAACTCGATCGTGAACCAACTTTCTGATTATAAATCTCCTTTTGAAATTGGTTACATGCCGCAAAAACGATTCTATTTTACAGTTTAGATAAGCTTCCGTTTGGGCAGTCCTTTGAAACAGAACCAAGAGCACACAAGGAAGAAAGTAACGCCCAACATAATGGGCCTAAATTGGCACCGTGTGAGCTTTCCAAAATGAAATCTACTTACCATCACATACCGAAGGCAGAAAGAAATAGCAAATAACTGTAAAGCAAAGTAACAAATATTGATTCATTTTCAAGCACTCTTTGAGTGTATCTTCAAGGCAGGGTCACTTCTTGTTTGCAGTGCAATCCAACGGCGACAGTGTCATTCTGGGCTATTATTTGTCAGGATTTGTAGGGAATCAATGGATCATGGATCATGAATCATGGATCAGTGGATCATGGATCGGTAGATCATGGATCATAATGCTATAAATCAATGTTTGGAAGTTTTGATAGATACTTGCATGGCTTGAACTTCCATTTTCTGCTACACTTTCACTGCTGAGCTCCGATTGGGGCACCAAGTGCGGTTTTGCAGATGAATCAACAAGTTTTACATATCTTACAAGATGACAACAAGTCAGGAGTACTTCTAGTTCGCCTTTAACATTGGAAAGTCCACTTGTCAAGAGCTGTTTAGATCTTGCATTCAAACGACGATACTTTTCTGGCCTAACTAAAATTTGTAATCTCCCTTAGAGAGTCATGGAGATATGTAATTAATCCTCACCATGTACAAAAAGAAACATATAATTACACAACTGTGCATGGTCTTTTAGTGGAAGACTTTTTTCTCATAGGCGAGTTTCTCCTTTGTTCCTCTGTGAAAATGCAGCCTGCGAGGCACCATGGATGCTCAGGTAAGGGACACTCAAAACAAATATGATATCTTCGGGTAAAACAACAGATTGCACAGATGTGAGAAAATTGCATGTTTCTCTTTGTGCACGGTGATGATTAATCACATATTTCCGCAACTTTTTAAGAAAGGCTCCAAGCTCGAAGTCAGAAAAGTATCATCTCATCGCATTTGAATGTAACACCTCAAATAACTCAAAATGGGACTAGGAGTAATCTTCACAAGTTGTCATTGTTGTAAGATATGTAAAATTTGTTGATCCATTTGTAAAACTGCACTTGGTGCCCCAATCTGAACTCAGCAGTGGATATATAGCAGAAAATGGAAGTTCAAACCTTGCAAGTACCGATCAAAACTTCTTGACGGATGATTCATCAAATTATGATCCATGATCCACCGATCCATGATCCACTGACCCATGATCCATTGATTCCCTACTCCCGTTATTTTTCAAATGGCTCGTGTCAAATGTCTCACATGTCAATATTCAATTCAATGTACAATTCACTTCAATTCGCCTTCTTGTTTTCCTTCGATGTTTTTAACCTGATTTTAGGACTCGTGAACTAACAGATTGTAGACACAGACTAAAATCCTCAGAAGAATATGAAGAAAGATCAGTTTGAAGCCATAACTATCATTCAATTCCATGTAGAAACTGAGAGTCACATGATCACTCTGAAAGCAACTGTAGACTGTGTAGACCTTTCGTGGCTCAGGTTGGGTTCTTAAAAGGATAAATGCGTTGCATTGTAAATACTAAAAATTTCTGTAAAAACATTGTAAAAATCTGTATATATGTATTATATTGAATCAATCCTTATGTTAGATATATATGTATTTTTCTCTTATTTTGAAACAATTTTACTTTGTAGTAGGCTTGAATTAGCTTTTATTTTATAGCTAGCCATTATACGCCTACTTTAAATAAATAAGAAAAAAAAGAAGCAAAAATGACTATGCGGAAAGCGAGCCTCAGTCTTTGGCTGCATCATATTTGTGTCTGCAATTCTCAAATCGCCAAGAAAAAAAGAAACTTTAATACTTTTGCTTGCTGGTGAAATTGCTTTCATAATACCACATCGTGTGAACCCCTCCCTAAAGTACATGTTTGTTCTTGGCCTTCAAAAAGTAATTCCCGCTCTTACTTCAGCTCTGAAGCCTGAGAACTAGTGCTAATTACGACGCGGCACAATGAGTCATTTCCTCTCTGCGCCGTCGACTGTTCCAGCAACAGGGCACAAAGTACGGACAAAGTAGTTCGAAAATCTGGTCACCAAAGATTCTAGGATCCCCCCCCCTCTGCCAGTTATATCTCTGTTCTGTTCAGTAATTCTAGTTCCTTTGCTTCCTTCTTTCGAAACTTAGTCACTGAACAACTTTCTTTCAGGCTCTCTATCAGCCATCCTTTTATCAGCAACTCGTTGTAAGAAACAGATCGTCCAGATCATGAAATATTATGAGTACAAGAAAATAATATTTTCAGGATTGTTTTATGTTACTCTTGAGGGTATATAAAATAACTTGATCTGTTGATAGAGTTTGAAGATATTTGGTTCTTTCATTGGTATGGAAATGTCGGTCAAGATTAATTTCGTATGGAATAGAAAAAAATTAGGTACAGTTTCTAAGATGGCTCAGAGGTCTAGAGAAAAAATTTAGCAGATTTCCTGAACTGTTTTCTGTATATGTATATTTCGCAAGAACTGTTGTCAATGAGAAGGAAAACAGAGCATAAGATGCATGCGAGAATATTGAGGGTGAATAATATCATTTTCAAATAGATTAGGTATGGAATCGACAGTCTACAGTAAACTGTGACTTAAAGGTATAATACAAAGGACTTAAAAATTGCATCCTGAATGAAAATTCATTACAGTAAACGTTCCTGGGCTAAGATTATCAAAACTGACCTTTCTATCATAACCAGAAGAATGAAATTTTTCAGAATTTTTCTGAGAAGTTTGAAAATAGTGGTCTTTTGGTAAATTCGATAGATTTAAGCATCGGTCCTGCAGGAGCAGCAGGCAAATGGCCTATTACTCAATATCAACAGACGCAATTTGCTTGTGTTCTCGTTTTAGGAGCAAGGCCTTGCAATATGGAGATCTTTCTTAGATTAACTGCTTTTACTTCAATCTTCTGCCTATAAGAAACCACGATTTTTTGTTGATTGATCCAGTCGGATCTAGCATTTTTGTTGCAATGATGTAATGATCTTTCAGGGAACTGTCATTTTAAAGGCTGGGTACAGGGAGGGGTGAAAGAAATTTTTATACAAATAGCAAAATTTTCTTACCCCATTTACAAAGTGGAATGAAATTTGACACCCTATTTCAATATAGCAAAAAATTTCATACGCCACTATTGAGTTATTTAGCTTGGATATATTACAAAAACTTGCCAACTAAGAAACACAATCTAGACATAAAATGAATCAAATTGGAACAATTGAAAGAGTCATCGAAACATAAAATCATCATTACTATTTCAAATAACTTCTTCCTTGCCTAATGAACATAGCAGGAACAGATGAAACTTTTGTTGTGAGAGAATACATAATTCTTCAGTCTGAGATATATTCCAAAAATTTCACACCCCATCAGATGATTTACAATTTTTTCCGAAATGTTTGTTACCTCAATAAAATGAGGCCAAAAAATTTTTTGGTACCCCTCCAAGAATTCTTCCACCCCTGTACCCAGCTTTTAAAATGACAGCTCCCTAAGTGACTTTGTTTTTATACAATGAAAATAATGTCTAAACAGATTCCATACGGTGATGACAGAGCAGAATCTGCGTAAAATGACGTCATCGACCAATCTGAGATAAGGATGCGTTTGAATAGATAAACTTATTGAAATGACAAATAAAGAGTTTAAGGCCAAAGGAACAACATATTAAATGTTGCCAAAGTTTGGGATCTGTTGCAGGGAGCTTAGTGGGCTCAAAGTTACGAGTTTTCACGCATGCGTGCGCAGTTTCTGCTCTGTCTGCAGTGATTTATTTAAATAATGTGAGGCCATGGAAAAGTGTCATTGCTCTTGACTTTAAGCAAAATGACAACACAACACAAATTATCAAAAAATTACAATCGAAAAATAATTGCGAAAGCAAATATTCATCGATTTTATACACAAATTGAAACTGTTGTAACTCTTTTTCTTGCCAGATAAAAAGTCACAAGCATGTTGAAACTACACATTTAGAAATAAAACTTACAGCTTTGAGACGCGTGAAGAATAATTACAATTTTTTTAAATTTTTGCAGAATCGAGTTCATCTGAGCTACAACAGGACCGTAGGAAGCAGCTGCTTATTGGGGTGGGAGCAATTGTTCTTAAAACAATAGAGAACAATACCGGGTGAGCCAGAAAAAAGTTCCCAATTTTGAAAATTCATAACAGTAAGAGTATTTCAAAGACTTGAATGACCCCAATTCTAATCAAAAGCCGTCAGGTTGAAGTATTTTTTAGATTTTTCTAGCTGTCTCATGATCATTACAAATATAGGTAAATTCAACTTTACGAAAATCTCTTGGTTGCAAAATTACTGAAAAATGGCCTAAAACATCGATCTAAGCATAAATGACTTCTCTCACAAGATAGTGAAAGAAATGCAACTTCTCATGGGTGAGAGATATCCTCTAGGCATTAATTGCCTTGGGATTGAAAATCTTTCGTATTTGTTTGAAAATCGATGTCTTGCAACTCTTGAGGGAGGTGAAACGCCCATGGCCAATTGTTCTTTGTGAATAGAGTCCCTATAATTTAATCAATGTTTTAGGCCCTTCTTCCATCCTTTTGCAACCATAAAAGTTTTACAAAGTTGAATTTACCAATACTTCTAATGCTGGTAGGACGGACGGCACAAAATATCACAGAAATACTTTGATCTTTCGGCTTTTAAGCAGGATTTGAATGATTCAAATCTGTGTAGTAATCTTGGTGCAATGAATTTTCAAAAGTGGGAACTTTTTTCTGGCCCACCCGCTAGATCTAATTAATGCATATAACGTAGCACAATTGTTTTCAAAATCATAGGTCGTGCTTGAGACTTAACTGTCCCCCCAGTTTCTACGGGCCTGAGCTGCAACCATCTACCTATTTTTTCAACTTTCTGCGTTACCAGCTAAGTAGCAAAGTCCCTAAGCACTAACGTAATAAGGATTCTCATTTTCTAGCACAAGATCGTCATTTGTAGAGGACTTGTCGCTCTTAGCTTTTAGATCTTTATAATTCATTCCAGAATCTTCAGACCTGAAAGGAAATTGAGACCTACTAAGCTCTTCATGTTGTATAGAATTTGACGTAGTTTGGCGAACCCGAGGGGTTCGATGCATCTTGATTCCAGAGCCAACATTTCAATGAACATAGGTTTCCAAGATGGATCGAAAATTTCACGAAGAGACCAAAAAAACAACAACGTTAGCCTTTTGCTGCTTCTTCGTCCAGGGCTGGTATTGTGCTTTCGAATGTTTTTGTTGTAGGACAGGAATGGGAATTGTTTCCATGGCAGGTACACTCCTGTTATTTTTCTTTAAGACAGATCCCCTGTGTGGCTAGCAGAGCTCCTTTTGAATCATAACTTTTCCATCAAACTCTGACCACAAAGAAATAGCTTTCGATAAAATGACCGTCAAGAAAAAGAAATTAAAGCATACAATGTACCTAGACGCACGACATAGCCCAAGTTATCGAAACAACATCAACAACAACAACAACAACAACAACATTTATTGATTTTGCTCGACTTTGGTTTTAGTATGGTTTTAGCATCCATCAGTCTATCAATAGCGATAACTACGAATATGCAATCAGTCTACAATGTACCTGCTGAGTCAGAAAAAACACACACCTTCCGTTCCTTAGATATCAAAGCAATTTATTACCTGACTGAAGTTTCAAAAACGAGGCAGCACAGAATCCCGCACCGTGGGTACCAGACTCTCTCTTAAAGTCTGGTACCCAGGGTAAGAATCCCACCACTCCTAATTGGTTAATCGCACATTTCCTGCGGGTTTCCCGTAGTCTCGTATAAGACATAGAGACACAATATTCGTACAAGTTGAAAGCGATTGGGCCTGAAGCCACGATCAGTTACACACATCAGTTGAAGACGACGCAGAACGGAAAACAAAACAAGAAAACAAGACACAAGGATAAAACAAGGTAAATGAATAATTAATCAACACACCCGTGTCCTAATACCCTTGGTTTTATGCGTGATTCATGGAGTTGCAAATATTTCGAAGTTTGCATAAATACCTTTGGTCTGAAAGGCAGCTGAAAACTAATTTATCTCAATTACTTACCCTTTGGTTTTATTCTCTGCACCTAAATAAAAAATGATAGAAAGGTCATTAACTAAAGGACTGGAAAATATTCTCTTGGTATCTGATTATCTAGTCAAATTTACAAGGCGAAGACCAATTTTTGTGACACATTTTCCTTATATGTAAAAGATCAGTGGACAAGAAATGGAATAATCAATAACAAGCTTCATTCTTCTGCGCCTACCTGTCCCTCGTGAAGATTTTCGAAGACCAAGTTGGAAGCCTTTCAGTTACTTGGTCATAGACCTTCACATAAAATCGCAAAAATCCATTGAAATAATGACTTGCCGGTTTCGCCTCGCTTTGGAGTCACCCAACGGCTATTGCGTCTCTAACGGCAACCAATGCAATTTGTTAGCAATGTTTTGACTTGGAAACAGAGTGCCTTGTTTGCAGCAACAAGATTTACTTCCTTTTGGGAATGCAGGCTTCACCTCGATTAGTGCTTTACCTGTGTAAAGGCCTTTTACTAAAGCACCATCAGAGTAATATGATACACAAAAATGAAACAAAAATATGCCAAGGATTTCCGTCACTGAAATAAAAATTTTCCGAAGTCACATTTTCCCAGTACTGGAGCTTATTCATTTGTTTCTCGTAAGTGGTTTCTTGTGAAAAATGTATTTGTATATCTTCTGGTAGAGTATGAAATAGTTTTTTTGCGATCGTTAATCAAGTTCGATAACATTTTTGCCTGATAAACTGTCAATGTAGCGTTTTAATGCTTGCTTAGTCATGCTTAGTGCTTCTCAAAGACAAATATACATAGAATCTCTTGAATTTTTAGCCATCCTAGCGCTAAGAGATCCTCATAACTAGTTGTTATACAAAACATATAATCAATAATTCTAAAACAAATGATAAAAGAATGAACTTACTTTGTTTCTTGCAAATTTTTAAGAGTATCAAAAATGCGATTACAACAGACATCACAGCAATGACGATTGACAGACCAAGTATAATTCGGTCCTTTTTCTTTACGATGCCGTCATCTGAAAGTGACATAAATAAGCGTTCACTAACATCATCATCATCATCATCATCATCATCATCATCACCATCATCATCATCATCATCATCATCATCATCATCATCATCATCATCATCATCATCATCATCATCACCATCACCATCATCATCATCTAGACTCATAATGTAAGTCCCTCTAATATTGTAAAACTAAGTTAGAATACCTGCAAGTTACATCGTATCTTACTCTCGCATTCGAACCATTAGGCAGTGCAATGCAGAAGTCAATGAAAGACAGCACAGCTCAGGAGAGGTGCAACAAATAATACATAAAGGCATTATACAATTAACGATTTTGAGATTGTAAACGTATTATTGTTCAGTTAAGTTAACTGCCTGGGCTTCCTGTGGTTTAGATCAAGTTGACTTGGCTGTGTCAGTGGGAGTGCCCTATAATTTGTTGAATCTGGCGCTTGGATTGACTACCTGGAGTTACTTTATGGTTTAGACTGCATTTGGATGACTGTAGAGGCATCTTGGGCCTGCTTACAGTGGTTACACTTTCTATGATGCTGCTTCTTGTGATCTCTGTCGAGGTAATCGTCATTGAGTTCGAAGCAACTGTCCGGTAATTGTGCTTACTGCTTGAGGACACTACGATAAAAAAGGAATTTTGATTTATACCTGAATATCTCCTCGTTTCTGAGTGAACTGAAGAAGCTTAGGCATTAAAAGTACGTGGAAACCTCTTCATTCTAAACCAAAGGTGATGAGGAAAAGTGAATGTTATTGAAAAGAATCAAAATAATATGATAAAACATAAATACCTTTATTTCCTCACTTCTTTCAGCTTTTCTCTTGCGATCTGCCTGTCTAACCATTGGACTGTTAGGCCCATCTCGAAATTGACCGCCACCTCAGGAACTAGGTCCCAGACTGTTTCTAGGATCCCAAATCTGGTCACCAAAGATTCTAGGACCCCCCCCCCTCTGCCAGTTATATCTCTGTTCTGTTCAGTAATTCTAGTTCCTTTGCTTCCTTCTTTCGAAACTTAGTCACTGAACAACTTTCTTTCAGGCTCTCTATCAGCCATCTTTTTATCAGCAACTCGTTGTAAGAAACAGATCGTCCAGATCATGAAATATTATGAGTACAAGAAAATAATATTTTCAGGATTGTTTTCTGTTACTCTTAAAGGGTATATAAAATAACTTGATCTGTTGATAGAGTTTGAAGATATTTGGTTCTTTCATTGGTATGGAAATGTCGGTCAAGATTAATTTCGTATGGAATAGAAAAAAATTAGGTACAGTTTCTAAGATGACTCAGAGGTCTAGAGAAAAAATTTAGCAGATTTCCTGAACTGTTTTCTATAGATGTATATTTCGCAAGAACTGTTGTCAATGAGAAGGAAAACAGAGAATAAGATGCATGGGAGTATATTGAGGGTGAATAATATCATTTTCAAATAGATTAGGTATGGAATCGACAGTCTACAGTAAACTGTGACTTAAAGGTATAATACAAAGGACTTAAAAATTGCATCCTGTTTGAAAATTCATTTCAGTAAACGTTCCTTGGCTAAAATTATCAAAACTGACCTTTCTATCATAACCAGAAGAATGAAATTTTTCAGAATTTTCCTGAGAAGTTTGAAAATAGTGGTCTTTTGGTAAATTCAAAAGATTTAAGCATCAGTCCTGCAGGAGCAGCTGGCAAATGGCCTAATACTCAAGCTAAACAGACGCAATTTGCTTGTGCTACTCGTTTTAGCAACAAGGCCTTGCAATATGCAGATCTTTCTTAGATTCACTGCTTTTACTTCAGTCTTCTGCCTATAAGAAACTATGATTTTTTTGTTGATTGATTCAGTATTTTTGCAGCAATGATCTATAAGTGACTCTGCATATATTCAATGAAAATAATGTCTGAACATATTCCATACGGTGATGACAGAGCAGAATCTGCGTAAAATGATGTCATCGACCAATCTGAGATAAGGATGTGTTTGAATAAATAAACTTATTGAAATGACAAATAAAGAGTTTAAGGCCAAAGGAGCAACGTATTAAATGTTGCCAAAGTTTGGGATCTATTGCAGGGAGCTTAGTGGGCTCAAAGTTACGAGTTTTCGCGCATGCGTGCGCAGTTTCTGCTCTGTCTACGGTGATTTATTTAAAGAATGTGAGGCTATGGAAAAATGTCATTGTTCTTGACTTTAAGCAAAATGACAGCACAACACAAATTATCAAAAAATTGCAATCGAAAAATAATTGCGAAAGCAAATATTCATCGATTTTATACACAAATTGAAACTGTTGTAACTCTTCTCCTTGCCAGATAAAAAGTCACAAGCATGTTGAAACTACACATTTAGAAATAAAAACTTACAGCTTTGAGACACGTGAAGAATAATTACAATTTTTTTAAATTTTCACAGAATCGAGTTCATCTGAGCTACAACAGAACCGTAGGAAGCAGCTGCTTATTGGGGTGGGGGCAATTGTTCTTCAAACAATAAAGAACAATACCGGGTGAGCCAGAAAAAGTTCCCATTTTTGAAAATTCATAACAGATAGAGTATTTCACAGATTTGAATGACTCCAATTCTAATCAAAAGCCGTCAGGTTTAAGTATCTTTAAGATTTTTCTAGCTGTCTCATGATCACTACAAATATAGGTAAATTCAACTTTACGAAAAATCTCTTGGTTGCAAAATGACTGAAGAATGGCCTAAAACATCGATCAATTCATAAAACTTCTCGCACAAGATAGTGAAAGAAATGCAACTTCTCATGGGTGAGAGATATCCTCTATGCATTAATTGCCTTGGGATTGAAAATCTTTCGAATTTGTTTGAAAATCGATGTCTTATAACTCTTGAGGGAGGTGAAACGCCCATGGCCTATTGTTCTTTTTGAATAGAGTCCCTATAATTCAATCAATGTTTTAGGCCCTTCTTCCATCCTTTTGCAACCATAAAAGTTTTACAAAGTTGAATTTACCAATACTTCTAATGCTGGTAGGAGGGACAGAACGAAATATCACAGAAATACTTTGATCTTTCGGCTTTTAACTAGGATTTGAATGATTCAAATCTGCGTAGTAATCTTGGTGCAATGAATTTTCAAAAGTGGGAACTTTTTTCTGGCTCACCCGCTAGATCTAATTAATGCATGTAACGTAGCACCATTGTTTTCAAAATCATAGGTCGTGCTTGAGACTTAACTGTCCCCCCAGTTTCTACGGGCCTGAGCTGCAACCATCTACCTATTTTTTCAACTTTCTGCGTTACCAGCTAAGTGGCAAAGTCCCTAAGCACTAACGTAATAAGGATTCTCATTTTCAAGCACAAGATCGTCATTTGTAGAGGACTTGTCGCTCTTAGCTTTTAGATCTTTATAATTCATTCCAGAATCTTCAGACCTGAAAGGAAATTGAGACCTACTAAGCTCTTCATGTTGTATAGAATTTGACGTAGTTTGGCGAACCCGAGGGGTTCGATGCATCTTGATTCCAGAGCCAACTATTCAATGAACATAGGTTTCCAAGATGGATCGAAAATTTCACGAAGAGACCAAAAAACAACAACGTTAGCCTTTTGCTGCTTCTTCGTCCAGGGCTGGTATTGTGCTTTCGAATATTTTTGTTGTAGGACAGGAATGGGAATTGTTTCCATGGCAGGTACACTCCTGTTATTTTTCTTTAAGACAGATCCCCTGTGTGGCTAACAGAGCTCCTTTTGAATCATAACTTTTCCATCAAACTCTGACCACAAAGGTATAGCTTTTGATAAAATGACCGTCAAGAAAAAGAAATTAAAGCATACAATGTACCTAGACGCACGACATAGCCCAAGTTATCGAAACAACATCAACAACAACAACAACAACAACAACAACATTTATTGATTTTGCTCGATTTTGGTTTTAGTATGGTTTTAGCATCCATCTGTCTATTAATAGCGATAACTACGAATATGCAATCAGTCTACAATGTACCTGGTGAGTCATAAAAAACACACCTTCTGTTCCTTAGATATCAAAGCAATTTATTACCTGACTGAAGTTTCAAAAACGAGGCAGCACAGAATCCCGCACCGTGGGTACCAGACTCTCTCTTAAAGTCTGGTACCCAGGGTAAGAATCCCACCACTCCTAATTGGTTAATCGCACATTTCCTGCGGGTTTCCCGTAGTCTCGTATAAGACATAGAGACACAATATTCGTACAAGTTGAAAGCGATTGGGCCTGAAGCCACGATCAGTTACACACATCAGTTGACGACGACGCAGAACGGAAAACAAAACAAGAAAACAAGACACAAGGATAAAACAAGGTAAATGAATAATTAATCAACAGACCCGTGTCCTAATATCCTTGGTTTTATGCGTGATTCATGGAGTTGCAAATATTTCGAAGTTTGCATAAATACATTTGGTCTGAAAGGCAGCTGAAAACTAATTTATCTCAATTACTTACCCTTTGGTTTTATTCTCTGCACCTAAATAAAAAATGATAGAAAGGTCATTAACTAAAGGACTGGAAAATGTTCTCTTGGTATCTGATTATCTAGTCAAATTTACAAGGCGAAGACCCATTTTTGTGACACATTTTCCTTATATGTAAAAGATCAGTGGGCAAGAAATGGAATAATCAATAACAAGCTTCATTCTTCTGCGCCTACCTGTCCCTCATGAAGATTTTCGAAGACCAAGTTGGAAGCCTTTCAGTTACTTGGTCATAGACCTTCACATAAAATCGCAAAAATCCATTGAAATAATGACTTGCCGGTTTCGCCTCGCTGAGTCACCCAACGGCTATTGCGTCTCTAACGGCAACCAATGCAATTTGTTAGCAATGTTTTGACTTGGAAACAGAGTGCCTTGCTTGCAGCAATAAGATTTACTTCCTTTTGGGAATGCAGGCTTCACCTCGATTAGTGCTTTACCTGTGTAAAGGCCTTTTACTAAAGCACCATCAGAGTAATATGATACACAAAAATGAAACAAAAATATGCCAAGGATTTCCGTCACTGAAATAAAAATTTTCCGAAGTCACATTTTCCCAGTACTGGAGCTTATTCATTTGTTTCTCGTAAGTGGTTTCTTGTGAAAAATGTATTTGTATATCTTCTGGTAGAGTATGAAATAGTTTTTTTGCGATCGTTAATCAAGTTCGATAACATTTTTGCCTGATAAACTGTCAATGTAGCGTTTTAATGCTTGCTTAGTCATGCTTAGTGCTTCTCAAAGACAAATATACATAGAATCTCTTGAATTTTTAGCCATCCTAGCGCTAAGAGATCCTTATAACTAGTTGTTATACAAAACATGTAATCAGTAATTCTAAAACAAATGATAAAAGAATGAACTTACTTTGTTTCTTGCAAACTTTTAAGAGTATCAAAAATGCGATTACAACAGACATCACAGCAATGACGATTGACAGACCAAGTATAATTCGGTCCTTTTTCTTTATTTTCATCGCGGATTTGCCGTCATCTGAAAGTGACACAAATAAGCGTTAACTAACATCATCATCATCATCATCATCATCATCATCATCATCATCATCATCATCATCATCATCATCATCATCATCATCATCATCATCATCATCATCATCATCATCATCATCTAAATTCATAATGTAAGTCCCTCTAGTATTGTAAAACTAAGTTAAAATACCTGCAAGTTACATCGTATCTTACTCTCGCATTCGAACCATTAGGCAGTGCAATGCAGAGGTCAATGAAAGACAGCACAGCTCAGGAGAGGTGCAACAAATAATACATAAAGGCATTATACAATTAACGATTTTAAGATTGTAAACGTATTATTGTTCAGTTAAGTTAACTGCCTGGGCTTCCTGTGGTTTAGATCAAGTTGACTTGGCTGTTTCAGTGGGAGTGCCCTATAATTTGTTGAATCTGGCGCTTGGATTGACTACCTGGAGTTATTTTATGGTTTAGACTGCATTTGGATGACTGTAGAGGCATCTTGGGCCTGCTTACAGTGGTTACACTTTCTATGATGCTGCTTCTTGTGATCTCTGTCGAGGTAATCGTCATTGAATTCGAAGCAACTGTCCGGTAATTGTGCTTACTGCTTGAGGACACTACGATAAAAAAGGAATTTTGATTCATACCTGAATATCTCCTCGTTTCTGAGTGAACTGAAGGGGCTTGGGCATTAAAATTACATGGAAACCTCTTCATTCTAAACCACAGGTGATGGGGAAAAGTGAATGTTATTGAAAAGAATCAAAATAATATGATAAAACATAAATACCTTTATTGCCTCACTTCTTTCAGCTTTTCTCTTGCGATCTGCCTGTCTAACCATTGGACTGTTAGGCCCATCTCGAAATTGACCGCCACCTCAGGAACTAGGTCCCAGACTGTTTTATCATATTATCTCAATCCTTTTCAATAACATTTACTTTTCCCCATCACCTGTGTCTAAACTGCTCGATCATCATGCAGGGGTTTTTTTAAGTAAAAAACCCTAAAGCTAGGCAACAGGTACTTCATGTGTTGCCATATATTTAGGGAAAAGACCAAGGTCATCCACTTCCCTCTATAAATGGCACTTACAATATGTTTAACTACATTGCCACATCAGCAAATGAAATAGCAAACGATGCAGTGGGTGGTGCCAGGGTAGGGCCAGGGGGTAAAACCACTCCGTCGGAGGCATCTAGCGCCCATGTGAGGAAATATTGGGTTATCTTCGGAATGAATTTCGGAGAATGACGTACTATGAAAGCCAACTATTTGAAATTTTAGCTCCCTTGGATTGGAAACGAAATTGAAATATTTCTTCTGGGATGGATTTGTTGCAAAAGCTAATTTCTTCCAGGACGTCAAATTTTCATGAAGAAACAGTAAAGACTATAATCGTCACGACTTTCCACACCTAATACTACAAACGGTATTGGCTTTTCTAATTCAAAATTTTAAGAATTGTTCCAGGGCAGGTCATTAAATGCAGTATCTTCTCTGTTGCTTTCCTCAGGCTGACTTCGCGGGGGTTATATCAGTGATAGGTTAGGTTTGACATTTCACGTTTTTTGAAAGGAACTTGGATCAGGCCATAGTACTAAAAGTTTCTTAATTTCGCCTGAAATTTTGTCCATTTTAGTACTAAAAGTTTCTTAATTGGTGTCTTATTTTTTGAATGCAGCATTATTAATGTGGTCG
Organism: Aurelia sp. 4 Dawson et al 2005; assembly: GCA_964019985.1. Classification (NCBI taxonomy): domain Eukaryota; kingdom Metazoa; phylum Cnidaria; class Scyphozoa; order Semaeostomeae; family Ulmaridae; genus Aurelia; species Aurelia sp. 4 Dawson et al 2005. Next base: position 3,792,863 of record OZ026494.1, on the reverse strand, counting down.
CTAACGCTGCGGCAGATATGTTTCTTGACATTTAAAACATCATAAAGTGTTCTGTTATGTTGCTAACGCGGATGGTTTGTTAATATTGTTCGAGAATAATGGTTCAACGATCTATTTGCTAGAATATCCATGCTTTTAACTTTGAACAGTTTCTTAGTACTTCTCAGACATAGCATTAGAGTTTCTTAAAATTTTTGCCATCCTAGTACTAATTTCTTATAAACCAGTTTCTTATAAAAAACTTGTACCCAAAGGAATTATCACCTGTTACAAGCTACGATAAATGTAACGTTTCTAACCTGGTATCAAAGTGTGTTGGCTTTTTGACTGGGAAACGCTGGTTCTCTTTGTCATTGTTATGCTTTGTGATGGGGACACTCGTATTGATGTACTTAGAACTGGAATTTGATGAGAACTTGGAGTCGTTGCTGAAATACAATATACATTAATGTTCAAATGCTTTGAACGACAAAGCTTTGGAAAAACCTTGAATGAAAGGTTTAGTTTTGGAAAATTACAAAAAATGTCATGGTTTACCTTGTAATGGGTTATACTCTCATAGAATTAACCTATTTTTACACAAAGACGCAAAGGCAAGACACAGGGTGTCTCAAATGCAAGTGTCGTGTGTGAAGATATGGATCCAATTGGGCATTCTTAAAGAATGTTCAGATGGAAAATTCTAGGACAGAATCGTATCCAAAAATTTTACCGTCCGGAACTTTTGGGTTTTAAGGTAACTCTTGTGGTAATTCTAAGGGAGTAAATACAGAGATGGGAAAATTTAGAAGTTATGTGCTAGATGCATATGAGGTAATCGGCCTAACAGAACGATATTCCTCAGTTTTCTGGAGAAGAGTGACCTGACCATGATCTTGCAGTTCCTCACGGTAGGAGCGCACGAAGGTGAGTGTAGGCCAAATGAAACATGTCAACTTTTACACTGTCAGAAATCAACATTTTCCTTCACCAGTTCCTTGAACAGACACAACAACTTTGTAGAGATGCTGCCGTCCTTCCAAAATGTAATGTAACAAGAATTGCCTTGTAGATTCATCAAACTTAACAGTTGAAATTTCAGCATTAACTATCACTCAAATTCGTTCGCTTCTACTTCGCTTGGCTTTCTGCCTTTGGGTCCACAACGATAGTAAGTCCTCTCGAGTTCGATGATCCTGGAAGTTTGCTTCATCAACTGACCTGCAAGCAGACTTGTTCCAAGACAAAGAAAATGTTTGTTCTGAACGTTGCAAATGTGCGCATGCATATTAGACCGTACCTTTAGCGTCGTTAGTGTCTGTTTTGCGTCTCCATACGTACACTTGAAAACAAGCCACCATATCTTATTTTTACTATCGTTTATCTGTCGTTTAGTATTATCAATGTTCAGCCATCTGCGCTATACCCCGAGTTTGCTTTCAGTGCATTTTAAAGATTTGCATGCTGCTCCGCAACGCAAATCAACAAGGGTATAATCCTTATGTTTCTACAGTCACTCACCAGCTTGTCTGACATACCTGATTCGTTGAAACACCAAGGAATGTTCTTTGCTGGATCATTTGCTACTTTCCAACAACATCCTCTGGAATTACATGCTGTCTCATCAATACCATGGAAGCCACAATCTATTCGCAGGGCATCGCTGACATCACAAACTACGAAAGAGAAAAAATTTCACTTTGTTGAAGAAAACTATTATGTAAACTCTGCTTCCCGCTGCACAACGACCTATGATGGAAACGCAACGCAAGTTCATCGCGAAGGAAACTAAATGACAATGAAGCTCTCATACTCGCCAACTGAAATGGTACGGTCGTTTATTGAGACTAGAGGCCGACACATCGGCAAGAAAGACACTGAAGGAAGCAAAAAAGTCCTTGCAAAAAACCAAGGAGGGGACAAAGGCTCAAACAAATAGAAACAGAAATGAAGAAGACTGAGTTTATACAGTAGTAAAACACAGAGATGGCAGTTTCAACACAGTGGAAGTAAAAGCACATGAACAAATGGCAGAAAACAGACATATTTGGAGACTAGTGGACCGAGCAACACCTTTAAAGACGGAAAGCGTAAATGGTGATAATGATGATGATGATGATGATGATGATGATGATGATGATGATGATGATGACGATGATGATGATGATGATGATGATTATGATGATGATGATGACGATGATGATGATGATGATGATTATGATGATGATGCTCGCAAGCAGACTGATAACTTGCTAAAGCTTGATTTCAACAGAAAAGTCACGTCGCTGAAAAGTAGAAACCCATTCAACTTTCGAGTGCAATCGTGCTTCCAAAGATAATGGAATGGTGCTTATTTTGCGAGAAGAAATTCCGCCTGTTAGAAAGTAGGCTTCCTTTACGATTGCACCGCTAGAGCTGAACCACAGCAGGCAGCCTCGTTCAGAAATAAGGAGAGGAACCGTAAAACCGTCATTTTTATGGCCAAAAGCCGTTAAACCGCTAGAAACCATAAACCGTCAGCCCCTATGACCCCCACTTTAACAAACCGTTGGTTAGTAAACTGGCTCAAATTCTCTTGTTTCTTACAAAATGAATATCTGGACTTTTGAAGCCAACTTTAGGGCGGACTTTCTACCGTAACACGAGTCTCTGGCTTAGCTTATGAGACTATTGGGTAATTTCATACCTGGCGAATGAACTTAGAAAAATCATAATCGTCACAGCTCACCACAAAGGCTCTGTCCTCTCCACCCCACCTATAAAACTTCTGTCGTTGTCGAAACAAAAGTCAGTTTAGTTTGCATCACACAGTATGATATGGGCAATGGGCAGTGAATAAACTTGAGGCTTTTCTACACGAGGGACAAATCACTTCTTAAAATAGCGTACGTGATTTTTGTGATTTTAGAATCACATAATTTTTTTTCTGAGATTTTTTTGTGACTTTAGTGATTTTTCGTGTGATTTTTCAGTAGTTTTCAGTGATTTATGATTTTTTGGTGTTTTGTATGTGATGGTTTTGTGATTTTGTGATATTTGTATGTGATTTTTTTGTGATTTCAAGTAAGGTGTAGCTACGAAAAAAAATCTGTGATTTGCCCCTCGTTTCTACACCTGCATTTTTTTCATCAGAAACAGCTTATAAGAAATGGGAGGTTCAATTATTCGAAACTTAACAAACTTCCCTACCAGAATTAAAAAAGCTACGAATCTTTAAGTGCTATTTGCATTCAAAAATATTTTTACATGCACAGTAATAGCAACAGTTTTGGCAGTTTCAGAGTGCAGATTTTGTAATTAATTGTCTTGAGATCAAACTTGGTACAATGATTTTGGAGGCTTTAACACATCTAAGTCAACTCTACACTTCCATCATCAGTCAAACATAAGAAACTCATTTGGAAGCCACCGGCAGCAAAAGTTTCCTAAACCTAAATCGAGGGCGCTGCCTACCTGCCCCATACTTTGATCTCAAATTTTTTATAAATACGAGTGTATTTACCTCCACAGTTGACCAATGAATGATTTGCTAGCAAAAGGAGAATCCATGAAATCAAAACCAACTGTTTACGAGAACCGTTCTTCGCAGCCATATCTTACTGTTGTTGGTCGCCTTCTGCGAAATAATTGTACTTCCGGTAGCTTCCCAAATCACATGACCCGCTTTCATGCTTGTTCTTCAGCCTTTCAAACTCAATCGCTCCTCCGTCACAGTTATCTTCGGCGGAGTATATGGTGGAGAACCAGTGCATAAGTCACCAGAAAGGAGAGTGAAGGTGAAAACACTCGTATCTTTTTGTAAGAAATTGTATATAGGAGGCCCAACTCTCAGATCGCCCCAACATAGGACTCCAGTGCCGAGAAAACATAACTTACGAAACTTTTTCATTCTGATAAAGAAAATCCCAAACAAATTTTAGCTTATTTTCACTTGTTTCCTGTATCATATTACTCTAATGGTACTGAATGTCTAAACATTGGCAATGCTTCAAAGACCTTGTTTTGAAATGCTCACGAACCTTTAAGAAACTTGTAAGAAACTTGGAGTACTCAAAATCTGATAATTCAAGAAGTTTCCAGTGCCGGTTCACATTCTTACTTTCTTCTAAAAATACGTGCACGATTACGTAACCCCCATCGGTTTTTGCAGGGGCCATTGTCAATAAATATTTCTTGAAAGGCGGAAAGGTAACGGAACATGTCACGCGCCACGCTATATTTGGTTAACTAATCGAAGTCAACAGGAAACACCAATAAGTGACTGGCTACAGTTTAACCACAAGTAGCTTGATCCACGTTTATATGCTTACACTTCCTTTATACAGGGTGTTTCAGAAAAAAACGCAACCAACTTTCATTCGAGATTCTTGAGGACATAATAAGATTTGAATCAATATGAAGCATACCATCTGAAAGTACAATCTTTCTTCTTTCCAATGATATCCAGGTTGAATGGATTAAAATTTTCATTGCTTGATTGATGTTTCCGTAAGTATGGCCTATTTCAGATGCCGAATGGTTATATGGCATTTACATAGACAACAATCCACATTCGTGGGAGCATCTTTTATCGTTATCTACAAACGCATCTCACGAGGATGAAATCGTCCTTATTCCCTCAACAAAGCATCATCCCAAGTGCTCGAGGCCTGAAATATGTTTAAAACAATTTTTTCTTAAGTTTTGACCGGAAAAGGGGGGCTGATATTGCTTCTACAGCATGGTGCATTATAAATTTACCATACTTAATGGACAAGTCCAGGGTTGATTAAATTATAGTTAAAAGGAAACCTTACCAACTGCTGAACACCAGTCGTGAGTTGTTTCCAAATTGTGATGCCTCCAACTTTCATAAATTGGTTCATGAATCTTCGTAAATCAGGCCAAACATCGTCGCCATTTTGTATTTTGTACTTGTGTGCGAAGGCGCGATAAGGAGGCTAGCAATGCGAACGGCATGATATCAACACATTTGGCAGCCTCGTTCAGGTCAACGTGAAATGACGTCATAGAAAATGACGTCATTTCGCACTTCTTAGCAGATTGAAATATGTAGTTTGGTTGATTAGAAGAGAAAAAATATTGAGAAAAAGTACAACACACCATTCACAACAGTGTAATCTCTTAAATAATCAACAATTATACCAACCCCGGACTCGTCCTTTAAGAGAATAGGCCTTTAAGAGAAACGGGGCCTAGACTAGGCCTTGCGTTAACACGAGACCCGACGGATCCGAACCCATTTGGATCTGCTATCCGTACCCAAACGGGGTCACTTTAGGTGATCCCGTTTGGATCCGATCCCAAAAAGGTCTCGTGTAAACGGGTGCGATCGGATCCAAACTGGTTCGGATAGGAAGTGACACGATTAAACTGAAAATCTTTTGTTGACATTTCAAAGAGGGGAATCAGAGATGACACAGAGTCTATTAAGAGTGCAAAATTTCAAACAATCTGATTGAAATAAGAGAAAAGGTCTAATAGAGCGTTGCTAAGAGTTCATAAAATTCAAATGGATTCGATCCCGTGTAAACGCCAACAGTTCTGGATCCGATCCCGTGTAAACGGGGCCTAAATCATTGTTGGGTTGCGTTTTTTCCGAAACACACTGTATAAGATGCAATTTCACTTCTGAATCTTTTCCCAGTTCATTTTACAAAGCAATTGCTTTTTTAAGGATATACAAGATCTCACGCTTTTACATCCAAGAAAATATCTGCCTTTCTTTTATCAACAAAAACTGAAGAATATCGCTACCTTTTTTTGTCCGAATAATTATTACCGAACACATTTTTCAAAGACTTAAAATAAGAGATATCCTTTACTCCCATTATCCACACTGAAATTTATCCAAATTGTTAGATCTAAGAATTAAAATGCCTTCAACATTTCCTAACTGAAGCATAATACATTCTAGACACAATCTTGTAACTAATTAAATTCTGTATAAATCCTTTCCTCCTTCCTATTGGATAAAAGTTACACATACCCTATTGCTACAAGTCACCATGAATACTTGCAAACCAAAGTATTCTGGCCATATTTCAATGAAATTCTACGCATGCCTATTCCGCACAGCCTCAGCTTGGCTCTAATAGGGACGGGCATGATTGGCTACGGTTGTTGACTCTAAATAAAGCAGTATTTGATTGCCTACCGGGTGAGTAAAAAAAACTCCCGGCGTTTGAAAGGCTACAGCTCCCTGAATATATAAGCAATGATATTTTGCAATATCTTATTAAATAGCTAACACGTTCAATCATTTTCAAAAATTTTCCTGGCTAAAATCGGTCACTCTGTCCAGATTCTGAAGGCAATTTTCCAAAATGAGTCCCTTTGAGAAACCTTAAAAAACGTGCTAAAAATACAAGCAAAAGTCCCTAATGTGTTTGGCGCGTTGAAAAGTCTCCATCTAGTGTGAATAACTTATTCAGGGGGATTCCAGTCTCCCATGAGGACAACATACACGAGCACATACAAGAGTCATTATTGCTAGGAAGGAGAACAAAGAGAAATTTTGCTTGCTGTTTTCGCTCGTTTTTGCAGGTTTACGAAAGAGGCTTTCTGCAGAAAATCTCCTATTTCGACGGGAAGGAATGACCAATTAAAGCCGGGTAAATTGCGGAACCTAATTTGACATATCAGGGATAAAACAAGACAGTTTTCAACATCATTACTTTGATATTCAGGGATGAGGATTTTTTTAAATGCCGGGCGTTTTCATTGACTCATTCGGTATAATGTGAAATTATCAATGAACCATATCTACTTTCATCGATATCCATCTGTCAACCCAAACGTATGAATTACCCCCTCAGTTTAATTTGATCTGATCAACTGTACTCAGAGGTGTGAAACTTATTTTTCAAAAGGAAGGTCACTTTATCATCTCAGAAACTTGATTTTTGGTGTGCAAAATTCGCCCTTGCTGCCTCTATTATGATATTTTTTGAGAAGCAGAAATGTCAAATGTGGAAAAGTTAACGAAAGTAGGGGGATGGAAAATGGAACTAAGTCTTACGAAAGTGCTAAATCATTCAGTCAACTAAATCTTTGAGAGGATCATCCAAGACTCTTTGGCCCTATACAAATGCCACTTATTGCTGTTTCTATAACACTCCTTCGAGCTAGAGGGGCTAATAGTAACAACATTTTCCCCGTACACCCAAAACCTCTGTTCCATCGATAAGGGTTGGTAGTTAAGCAGTCTTGTCTCCTGACATATTTTGATATTTTGGTTATCTAGGAGCAGCTCCTTTACAAAATGAATTCGTTTGTCTCCTACCCCACTTCAAAGAGTGGGAACCAGGCTGGTAGTTGGAGATGCCTCTTCTGCAGCTAATCCATTTCATGGAACATTCTCCCATAATTTACAATCATACTAATGATGATGTAATGCTGCTAAAAACAACGGCGACATAATGCCACAAACTAGTAAGCATAAATCAACTTTAGTGAAATTACGAGTTTCATGATCTACTACAGCTGATTTTCCATCTTCTAAACTCGATGGTTTCAACGAATGTTTTAGATCTGGCAATATATGAACAGTAGCTACATACAAAAAGGTTCCAGCGGAGAATAACATTGCCAGTCCTGTACCATTGATGTTTGAAAGTGCTTCTTTGCTTCCCTGATAAAAAGAACGAGACACATATTCAGGAGCTTAACTTAGATATGAATTCAAATTTGACATTGTATTCTTCTTTCCCTGACGAAAACAACGAGACAAATATTCAGAGTTGGAATCAGTCGCAGTTAAATTCAAATTTGACATTGTATCTTTGTTTTCAAGATGTATTCAGCAGTAGATTTAATTACAATGTAACACTGTATTTCCATTTCCCTGATAAAGCCAATGAGACACATATTACAAAATAGATTATCTGGCATTTCGATCGAAATATGACATAGCACTGTTTTCTTTTGGTAAGAACAAGAATCGGGACACACATTCATACGTAGATTACAAGGATCAGATCCAACAGCAACACAAGCCTAGCAAAACAAAAAAGGACACAACAAAATGGAGGTCAAAGTAAGTTTTCAAAGATTCACAACAGTTAGAGTACTTTAAGAATTTGAATGATTCACCTTCTATTTACCAGCTGAAGGCCCAAAGTATTCTTGTAATTTTCACCGCGTTTCAATGAGCATTGAAAGTACAAGTAAAGCCGACTTAAAGAAAATATCTTGGTTGCAGAAGCATATGTTCCAAATCTTTTAAAATGTGGGTGCAAAATTCAATGATGTGTTTCTTTGAAGTAGGTGACTTCAAAGAAACTTCAGCTATTTTGCTATAATTCTGCCATTGGTCTTTTCTGGAATCTTTGATATTTTCATAATCAGAGTCGTATGGTATCTCACTTTAGGGCCGCATAAAAGTCTCTCACTTTAGTCCTTTATGATTGAGAAATTTGATAACGTCACAACCTGAAATCAGCTGAAACTTTGAATGTTCTGTAACTTCAATAAATACTCGAAATTTCTGAAAAGTCGAACGGTAGAATGATGGATAGATAGATAAGGTTTCCTTTAAGCCATTCAGTTAGAAGAAACATGTCATAGAATCTTATACCCACTTCTTTTCCGCTGATTTAAGGATTTGGAACCTATGCTGGTTACAGCGTGCCTGAAAATGGGCCTAAAACACTTAATCAAATCGCAAGGAATGTACTCACGCAAAACAACAAGCAACGACATTTCATGTTTCTCAGTACATAAGAGAAATAGAATTCCAAAGAATACCAAAGTTTTTCACCAGGCCTGTATGAAGCGTGGAGTCACGTAGGAAGCGTGATAGACTTATTACAGATAACAAAATAGACTTGGGGCAAGTCGAACCCACTATTGAAAAATAAACTTGAAAACATTATAGCCTTGATCTCCATAGAGGAATTGTCTCTCAAACGAGGCTTGCTTTTTCTAACTCACACCCGGAAGGATACAAAAACTTATACATACCTGACTAAGGCCATAGAAGGTTAAAATCGCAGCAATTGGTGCAGCAACACTGAATACGAACAAATGTTTTCGTATTCTATTTCGCTCATAATTCTAAAATTGAGAAAGTGAGATTGTGAAAGGATAGCTAGTTAAAGGTTTTCACTTCGAGCTATAAATTGTTAACTACTGCGAAGGAGGCACTGAATCAAAATAGTTACCAGATTACTCCGTACGTCTTTTTCTATACTTTATTAAAAATTTCACAAACATATTACTAATTACAACATCTACAAACTACGTTACAACACTACAAAGACGATGCCACAGGGAGCGAAAAACTACGTCTGCACTGCGGCCATTCTAAAAGTAATTAAAAGCCACAAAAACAACATATAACTACTACAGAAAAAGAATTATGAAATACAAACTGAAAGTAAAGATTCAAGCAAAGGTAGCTTGCAACCAAATAAAGTAATTGCATGGGTAGGTTTGTAGGATTAGAACCAACGTCTAGCACCTACTGCAAACACAAATCAATATTGAAATGATAAAAAATTTGAAATTCGAATGGCTTTGTTGTTTTATTTGTTCATATTTTTCTCTTTGATAGCAGCTCTCCAAACTCTTGAAATCCTTTGGAAACAATTTCTAGAATTCACCTATACTTCATCAAGACTTATGCCTTGCAATCTCCTGTTTCCCAGTGCTCTTTGATTTGACGATGCCGTTTCTGTCAACTTGTTGAGCAAGGCTTACAGCAGAGATAGTGAAAACTTACCTAACTCGATCTAAAATGTAATCTTCAAATCAGGAATCTTCGAATCACTTCAAATTCATGTAAATTTCCGGCCAAATGCTCTCGACTCTTCACTCGACAACGCTCGCAAAAATCGAGCTATGTCGAGCGTTGTCGAGAAAAGGGTGGCCAAACGTTCTTAGACTTGTCCAAGTCTGCTCCTTCCGTCCGTCGAACTGTTTCATTTACGGTAGGTCATGGCTCCACCATTCCATTGACGGAATGTTGGAATAGCGGGTCTAGGAACAACCGAGAAGGGAACGGTTCGATTCGACGGACTGACAGAATAGACTTGAGGCAAGTCTAAAACGTTCTCGACATTTCACTCGAGTCTTCATCGACTTCGCGGTAGCTTCGAGTTTGTGTCCTTGTTTCTGTTCCTTACGTACAAAAGCCCGCTAAATTTTGTCACTGTTCTCAAACCATCATTAACATTTAATCAAGACAACGTGAGGTTACTGCCAGCCCGATTTTGATAGTAATCTTCAATGAAGGAGAAGCAGAGACAGCAGAGAGGTTGAGTTGAAAATATCTTCACAGAGTTAGGCATCGAAGATCCTGGAGGTTTCCGATATATGATAAGATCGCCCTATGATGATTTCTGTTTATACTGCATAATTTCGAAGAATTCTTGCTTGGCAGAGCCTTGCTCACGGCGATTTTGGTGGGAAAATTTTTAAATGCACATACGTAAGCTCAGCAATATCGAGCGGAAAGTCGAGCACCTGGCCAAACGCACTCGACAGCACTCAACGAAACCTCAAACAATAGAAATGTCGAGCACCCTTGTTCGGCAATTTTGACCTTGATCAAATTTGACTCGACAATGCTCGACACCATTCTTCATCACTATACAAAGCGGTCCAATGCTCTCGACGTGTCACTCGACACAAATGTCGAGCGCTGTCGAGTGAAAAGTCGAGATCGTTTGGCATGCCGTTACTGTTTTGTCTAGATGATTAGGCGATTAGGATATGAACTCACCTCACTAAGTAGAAATGTAGTTAACCCAAATGCAGCAGGCGCCTTAATAAAGAAAATACGATATCACAACACCTCGCATTTTTTAAAATTGTAATAGATAGTTTTTATGACAACATCACCATATGGACACAGGCCACTAAGCAAAAGAAGTGCAGTAAAAAACGGTCTTCTCCTCTATACCCTAAACTTCTACTGAAAATTCCACAAACTTAGAATTTCGTATTGGCTTCCAGACTCGAACTCTAAAAGACATCCGAGATGACTCTATTCTCTATTCTCTGACTCTATTCTCTATTCTCGATTCTTGTCAATGATCTCCCACATGCCGTATCGGCGGGATATCTCTTTATATATGCTGATGACACCACAATTTACTGTGTCTCCAAAAACATCGAGGATGTAATTGAGAAATTAAACGTTGCAGCAAAGGAACTTCATGCATGGTGTACAAAGAACCATCTTACTGTACACACGGGAAAAACAGAAGCAATGATTTCATCAAACGCCAGTTTCGTAGGGCCTCTACAGCCCGTTAAGTTTGGGAATAATATGATAAAATATGTTACAGAGAGCACTTCATTGGGAGTCAAAATAGACAACAAACTAAACTGGAAGAGTCATCTTACAAAAGTGACAGATAGTGTTAATAGCAAATTTAAAGAGATGAGGAGACTGAGGTATTTACCTATCAAGATTCAAGAGGAGATATATTTCAAAACTGTGGTTAGTTCTATGACATACTGTATTTCTGTTTGGGGCACAAGTTCTAATGTCATCTTGGATGCTGTAGAAAATCTACATAGCAGGGCTGCAAGACTCATACACAAGATCAAAGATAGAACCCTTACAAATGAAGGGATAATGGACAAAGTAAATTGGCAGCCAATAAGTTATATATATAAGAAAAGGCTGCTAACCTACATGCACAAAATTTTTTATGGAAACTGCCCTGCTCTACTCTCAAGGCCTTTTGGAAATAGAGAGAGTAGAACTCGGAATAAGTTGCAATTGGACATAAAGAGATTTAAAAGAGAGATTGGCAGAAATAGTCTTAGATATAGAGGATCTCTTCTGTGGAATGCAATTGACAACAGTTAAAAGAGAAAGAGGACACACAAGAATTCAAGAACAACATCAAATTACATATTGATTTTAAAAATAAATTTTCCTTTAAATCTGAAACGTGCATTTTAAAAACTAGGCTTAAGGATTATCATTATTGAACAGTTTAACATTTTTGTACATTTTCAGGTAAACTTTTTTGTATTAGTATGCAGGTCCACATCAGCATAAGCTGACCTTAGCTTAACCTGCAATAACAAATAAAAAAAATGACTGAGATTTCGAGCCATCTAGCGTTATATTCGAACTTGAGCTACAGAAATGAGATTGTTTAATTGTTTAATTAGTCTAATTGTTTGAGATGATCAGTATCTCTAGCCATCTAATTTCAAATGTATTTCTGTGTTATGAAAAAGGGCGATAGGAAACATATATCCACAAGAGACGATTACACTGAAAATGGCGGCGAGGAACTTTTTTACTAAGATTTGCTAAGATGAATTTTTAACGATTACATAGGAATTCAATGAAATAACCCAGTACCCTTCAATTCTCCCTGCCATTCAGTGGCCTTCCCCTTTTAGTAGCCTAAAGTTTTCCTCTGCATAATATTTTCTCTCACAGCATTCTTAAACCACCACTAAAAATTTTCTTCGCGGTTCCCTCCGTATGCCCCTGTTGACTTTTGACAAAACTGCTTTCCAGATAAATTTCTTTGCAGATTTTAAAACAATTGGCAGGTACTGTGTTAGAAGAAGGATCATCAAAAGCCTGTGGAACACCATTTGTTAGATACAGTAGAAACCCACATAAAAGGTTATTCTTGGGCAGCCTGAATAGATGCTTAATTAAGGCTATTTCTCTAAATTTGAGCCTGCAAGCTTCTCAATTAAGGCTCTCCTATGCAGTAAATGCCTCGCACACATTAATAATAATAATAATAATAATAATAATAATAATAATAATAATAATAATAATAATAATAATAATAATAATAATAATAATAATAATAATAATAATAATAATAATAATAATAATAATAATAATAATAATAATAATAATAATAATAATAATAATAATAATATGATATGATGAGGGATAAGGAGGCCATTGGCCTATTAAACCCTTAAGTGTTCGTTTTAAAGCGCATTCATAGTTGTACTTCTCGTTGCCGCAAAAATTGTCATATAATTTCTCGAATTCGATAACTGACTTCGCATTGACTATGGTTGCTGGCAAATTGTTCCATTCGTTTATTACTCTGTTTGAGAAATAGTTCTTCCTCAGGCTCGACGATGAAGCAAACTTGAAAAGCTTCAGATTGTGTCCTCTCGTAACTGAAGTACTTCGTTTAAAAAAAAATACTTTACTATCAGTATCGATCATGCCGTGTAACATTTTGAAAGTTGTAATCATATCTCCACGTCTTCTTCTATAGCTTAGCGTTGGGAGATCGAGGAAAAGTAAGCGTTCCGTGTACGATTTGTTTTTGAGTTAATTCTTTCTTAACGATTTGTTATTGAGTTAATTAATTCTGTTTTGCAGCACAAGAATCCCGACGAGCTTTTGAGAATTCTGAAGAATTCTTGAAAACATATTTAGGTTAGAATTCTGGCTTAAAAAGCTGATCTTTGTGTCAATAAAGACTTCTGATCAGATTGCCTAGAATTCTTGAAAATTCGGAGGAATTCTAAGGACATGAAGCCTATTATATAAGAACTTCTCCCAGTTTCAGCCTCTGGAGGGTCCTTCTTCAGGGAGTCTAAAAGAACGAACTTCAGCCTCAATGTAGATTCTTTTATGCGGGTTTCTACTTCACTTCCTACCAATGGAAGGAAAAAGAAAAGTACAAAATGAGACAAGTTTGTGCAATATATACTTACCTTATGTAACATAATTGCAAAGAAAACAATCATTTCTACATCTGACTTTGATGTTGTTGCTGCTGCACCTAGTGCAATGCCATCAGCTGTGAATAGAAAGAAATCTTAACTTTGTACATATTGTTTCAGGCCAGTGGCCATCGTTTTCTGTAGTTTGTTTGGTTAGCTCACCCAAGCCAACAGAAAGAAACGATCAAAAATCTACTTATGTCAAATAATTGTAAGGGATATGAAAGTTTGGTTTGTTCCCCTGTGAAGTATGTATACAGGTTTATCTTCAAAATAATGCCTCATTTTTATATTTTTATGATTAGGTGAAAAGTTTGCAACATTGCCATTCAAGAAACTGCTAAATCATTGTTTTGACAACACTTTGGAAACTTGAGGGTTAAAAATGAAACTATTCATCAAGACACTTGCAAGTAAATCTATATTCTGGGTGCGATTTCCTAAACACAGTCCACTTTGGAGACAGAGTCCATTAGATGGAGATGCATATTGAGAAGAGTTTGCAAACCATACTTTCAGATTCAAAACAGTAAACCCAAACCTACTTTATAGAAGATGGATCCTAGCAATCTCAATGCATTTGCAGCCACCATATAGCAATTCACACTCTGATCATAATAAAACAAAATGTCACATCATTCTGGCTGGCTTTCGAGATGTATGCTCTTCCTGAAAGGCATGGCAAATTTACTTTTTTCCGCTATGGAGAAACAAATGTCTTAATCTTCTCATGTGAAAGAAGGACAATTGTGAGCACAATACCTGCTGCATGAACAACAAGTCCTATTGTGGCAGTTGCTTTATTTGTTCTTCTCTCATTATTTGAATCTCCTAAAAAGAGGAAAAGGTGTCATACTGTATGAAGGAGAGAATTGTACCCTGTGTTCTTGCTTACAGGCGTGAGATGCAAAAGCAAAGGGACTAACAGTAAACTGTCAGCAGTGTGAATGCAAAGTATCAAAATAATCCCTGAAAAGAGCATCCCTGAAAACTTTTCCATTCTGTGATTCTGAATTAGTTGTTATTTAAATTTTTTTATTCATTTGACAATGCAGGTAATCTAAATGGCAGCTTTTGCTGATGTGGACCTGCTAATTAAGTAAAGGTTAAAAGTTTTAAATAGCTCAGATAAATAAATATTTCTAACTTTACATGAACGGTTTCTTAAGTTTAAGTTTAAGCTTAAATTGATATTACTCAATTGCTCTGAAGGATTATGGGTCAGTGGGGACTTCATAAACTACTTTGTGAGACCATTCTAACAAAACCAATCTTGTGGACAGACTTCTCAAGACAAGAAATGGTTAAGATTACACTTACTGTACATTGGTAAGAAATTTCAAAATGGTAGGAAATTTGATGGACACAACATGTCATTGCAATATCCAGTGAAAATATTATGTCAAAGAAATAAAGTATACCTCAAGAATCAATCAGCCTTCACACGATGCCAATTTCAAAATGTGCCAGTTAAAGTGGCAATTTTAAAATGTAACATTTTCAAACTCTGCTGGCAAAAATGTGCCACTCTTGTTTTAGT
Organism: Aurelia sp. 4 Dawson et al 2005; assembly: GCA_964019985.1. Lineage (NCBI taxonomy): Eukaryota > Metazoa > Cnidaria > Scyphozoa > Semaeostomeae > Ulmaridae > Aurelia > Aurelia sp. 4 Dawson et al 2005. The sequence continues at coordinate 3,777,664 of OZ026494.1, read as the reverse complement.
GGAAAAGGCCTATCTATCACATCATTCACCTTTCCGATGCTGAAGGTGTGATATGAATGCAGTAATGACAAGCAGCAATGAAATACAGTACATATAATGGCAACTCAAATACCAATCTATTTGCAATCTCTGCAACAAGGAAGCTTAATTTTGAAAATAATGAAATGGATTATGGCCTAAAGAATCAATTGTTTCCAAAGCATTGAAAAATCCGTAGGAGATTTTCCTATTTTGCAATGTGCCAAATATCATGTAAAAAAATTTGTCATTTCCCTTCTCCGCCTTTTGCTGATTGCGCATCAACATGTGATAACTGTTTGCAAATTTTGGTCTCTTTGACAGCAATGTTCAGCCACATCAAGTTTCGTCCAGTCCAATGGCTAATGTTGCCACACCATCGTTTTGTTTGCGTTTCTCTACTTCTTCTTCCTTCCATCATTCCTTCTAGGAAGGTTTTGCTTACATCAAGTCCAATGTTTGGTGTGACCATAGAGCTTCAACACTTGTTGATTGTGGATGTGATGGGAGTGAATTTTGTTGCATGAAGAGGATCTTCAATTTGAGTATGATCAGACAGCCCTTTGTTTGTCATGAAAATCATCAGTTGACACACTCTAATCAATAGCGTACAACCAGTATCATGTAGATGTTGAAGATCTTTCGATTTTAGATCATTGTACATATGATATTCTCGATTATGTAACATACAGTAGTCTATTGCAAATAGCCAAACACACAATATTGACAACAAACCTGCTGATGGCCCATGTGAATGTCCACCACTTATCTGGTCAATCAAAAGCATGAAAACAAAACCAAGGCATAAGGAGACTCCAATGAGAGTATGAGGCTCCAAACCTCCAGCTGTGTGCTCATGCTCATGGACATGTGTCTCCATTGTGGTTGTCCCAGTGTGGATTGGTGCTTGTGCAGTAGAGGCTCTGGCATGCTTATGGCTATGTGTGTGATGCATACCTGATGGATAAAAACATATTAAAGTTTCACCATGAAAAAACATCTGCATGATGTAATTTGGTCACTCAAATTGACTTTAATTGTCCCTCAGGTCATTTTCCATCAGTCCCCCCCCCTACCTTTCCGCTTTGGTGGATACTTGATCTCTAGATACAGTAGCTACTCCTACCGCAACTGTAAGTTTTTGCGAAATGTACAGTAATAATGCATGTTAGATTTGGGTGTTGTTATGAGTAACTTTTAGGGAACAGGGTGATATCCGGCTAAAAGGGGTGAGGGGCATGTCCAGCCCTAAGTTGCGGAAGGAGCAGATCGCAAAAAGGATGCCTAAAGTATAACTGAAAGTACAGTAAGTACGCCAAAGGAGTGTGAAAATTTTTGTACATCCAATTGAAAAATCTCATTGGCCTTTCTACTAAAGAAACTAGGGTCACAATGATGGGTATATTCTCATATAAAAAGGGGGCACCAAGCAGAGTTGCCTTTGTGAAGGGGGAGCACAGTTGCCCCCACTTTTGATCCCATGCAGTGATACCCCTGAAATTGCAATCAGTCATGAAAGGTGAAGGTGAAGTTGCAGTTTTTAGCGCCAAGCGCTGGGATCACAGAAGTAGCTGAGCGCTAATTGAGTCCGCGACCCCTTGTCATGACGCTCAAGTGGTGAGGCCCTACCGCGTCTCGAACCCACTCTGCCTGACTGTTATGGCTGCAAAGTCAGGGGATTACACCACTGCGCCACAACACCTTCTTACACCACTGCGCCACAACACCTTCAATTTTTCATCAAACACAATTGCAGGGAATAGCTTAAGGTTTATGATGGCGGCAAAGTTGGAGATGATCATAAAGATTGTTGCAGAGGCTGACTCAACTTTAGGAGGGGTATTGGAGAGTAGGAATTCAAATATTCAAGCCTTTGTAGAGGATCTGATGCCATAAATCAAGGAACAAACCTCCATGGGCATGATCATTATAAAGTTCATGGACACCCTCTGGAATTATGACAGCTAGTGCAGTTCCAACCAGCATTCCAGCACCAATGATGCTTACGAGCCTCAGGCTTTTCTGAAAAGAAATGCAAATCATACTATATACAAATTTGGTACAGTGTAGAGCCAAAACGTCAGGATAAAGGGCTTTTGGATTGGCGTACTTTTCAATGTACAGCCCAATACAGTAGCTCCAACAAATTGCGACTAATGTTAGAAGTCACTATTTCAATCTTGGTGGCATGTTTTGTATCATTCTTTTAATATGTATGAACTATCTGCATTTGAATGCCCTTTCGCACCAGACTGGAAAGTTTCCATTGTGCTGTGTCACAGTCTCTTGCACACACAGGAACACACGTGGTTTTCAATCTGAGCCCACACAGTTGGCAATAAATGAAAGATCTATTGTTTTAATATATTGTTCACAACTGCACAACTTCTGTGCAGTCTTACTTGCAGGTTGCATGGGCAAAATTAAAACGTTCCAGTCAGGCATTCTCATTTCAATCCGATTGGAAAGTTTGCAGAACGCGCAGGGGATCTCTCCTACACCCAAACTGCTTGCTTGACTAAATTGGTGTCACTAAACAAAAGATCTATTGTTCCTTTTTGTTGTTTCACAAAATTTCATGGCATAAACTGTGGCTAAAGCCTGAAATTAAAGTGTGCGGCAGAAAAATGGTAGCACAGGGCACACTCTCAGGATACCAAGTGATGTTGATGAAGCTTTCCTGTAGGGCAGCATGCGCATGGCCCGATGACTCCATTTTTTCCAGACAATACTTTGCTGGTGTTGAGTGACAAGAAGATGCAAACAATGATGAATGTTTGATGAAGAAAAGGGGCTCTTGGATTTAATTTGCAATGTTTGTTCAGCATGTTTCAGTTCAGTTTACCAGTAAAATAAGGATAGGTTTTTATCTTCGAGTAAAAGTCTGCATTGCTGTATGGAATTCTCTACCAGCAATCTGAATAACACCAAGATCTATAGAAAAATATTTTTGACCGTTGGATACCTCTGAAAGAGAAATAGTCAATGGTACGGCTCCAGCCACGAAACTGCCAAGAAACATCGCAAAGGAAAGAGTCCAAAGCTGCGCTGTATCTTCCATCTTGTTATCTTTGATCTATATTCGTTGTATTATACTCTATTCATGTCTTTTCTTCCTGGAAATATCTTCGGCAAGTCCTAAGGCCAATTTTCCACGTCCTCACTTGTGATACAAGCTGCCTTAGCCTCGCTTGCATTTTGCGACAAATTTTGCGCCGAAAGCTTTCGTCAAACCGAGACTTGTACCATATAACACGCAATGAAACTGCGTCCAGAAACTCAGCTCTCAGACTACCGAAAATTAAGAACTCCAGTCCAGTACTTGGAGAATATAACCTAGAGAACCATTTATTTTGACAAAGAAAATCCTTCACATATTTTCACTCTATTTTCAACTTATCATATCACTCAGTAGGTAAAGTACAGTGAGCTCTATTGAGCCCCTGTGGGGCTTACTTGATTTCAGACACTCCAGTGGGGGAGGGCACTTACACATGAAATCAAGTGACAGGGATACAGGGATATAGATGATAGTTTCTGCATATAAGATGTTATATAAGATGCTATATTTCTGCATATAAAACTATGACACATGCTTGATTAAAAACTGATAGGGCTTAAAGTTAAATGCTGACGCTTCTGAAGTAACTCATCATTGCATTGTCTAACAGCTACATTTTGAGTTCTTTGACCACCAAATTTAATGCTCTTAAACTGCACATTTTTTGGTTCCCTCCTTGGCTTATGGGTGCCAGGTTCAACCAACTTCCATTGGAGAGCAGCTTCAGGACTTCTTTATGAAAGTTTGAGCGCCAAACAGACAAAGGGGCATAACTTAATCATATTTGCTGAAACAGTAAAACTAACTCTTGAAATGATATCATATCATAGGACATTCTGTAAAGATATCACATGAATAGCTAAGCGTAAAATTGTGTTTAAATGCTTGCAAACACTACACACCAATACTGTGAAAACTCTTTTCTGTTTCAAATGATCTGCTCGTATCAAAAACTGATTCACTTTCATAGGTCAGGGTAGGACTATCACTCCTTTCACTCAGTTTACTTCTGGCTGAATTCAAAATGCTTAGGGCAGAAGATGTTAATCTTGAATCTACTTCAAGTAACTGTCTTAATAAATCATTTGATATCCTTGGTGTGTCTGCATCAATCTCTGATGAATCAGATTGTCCAAGACAATTTAATTCTGCCTCAATTTGTTGCAACCTTTCTTTCATTTGCCTGTAATCTTTTCCTTGTTGGAGAGCATCTTCCCCACATTTGGTTTCATTATCCTCATTTGCATTTCCTGCAGCACTTTCTGGAAGATCATAGCTTCTGTGACTTCTCAAACTGCTATTGTCTGTTACAGGGCTGAAACATATGCTTTGAAAGTCAGACTCTGGAACTAACATCTTCAATTTCTCATCAATATCAGTCAATGCTATTTTAGAATGATCATCAAATTCAAAGCCTACTGGCATCTTGGGATGATCAAGTTTTGTGAATGGATTGTCAACCATTAGTAAATCAGTGTCATCTGCAAGAAGCTCATCAAGTCTTTGCTTCTCTGATTCAGTCAATGAAACTATTTCATTTGCATGACCAGCTAATTCTATATTTCTCTTGAGGAAATCTTTCTTTTTGCCTTTGCTTTTCTTTGAGGGTTGTCTGTCACTTTCACTGTCTCCATTAGATTTTCTCCCAGAATTTGATTCTTCATTTTCATGAGCTGAATTCTCCTTAGCAGGATCAAAATCTTTTTCTCTCTTGCTTTCTTGATGAAGATCTGTATCTACTTCAGTAGCAAATAATGGAGTGACATCATCATCATAACCTCTATTGCCATAGTTTCCTCCATCAATACCATTAGTTAATGCAAGAAATTGTTGTATTATTGGCTTAGACTTGCTGTCTCCACACCACTCAACAAAGCTTTTAATTTCAAGCTGCCATTCCCTCTCCATCCTCTTTCTGTCTGCTTTAGCTTCTTTTTCAAGCTTTATCTTTTCTTCCAAGATATTATCTAGTCTCTTGATCTTTTCAAGACCCTTTTTTATTTTAGGATCAACTTCTTTTTCCTCCTCCTTTTCCTCTTCAGTTGATGCTTCTGGTTCTGGGGCTGTCTCACCTGGTGGAGTTCTCCTTCCAGTTGTCTCTGTTGTGGCATCAGCTTCTTCTGTTGCCTTTGCTGTGGGAAGAGAGTCATGTTTTCGCCTAGCAATTCTCTTTGATATTTTCAATATTTCTTTCTCAAATTCCTTAGAATTCAATTCCTCTTCAACATAGCCCTTGGTGCCTTGTCTGTCTTCCTCCTGAATTTCAACTCTTTTCTCATTTTTATCAAATGAATCTTCATCATCTACAGCTTCTTCCAAAAACATATCATATTCTTGAAAAACATGACTGCTTTCATCCTTCATTTCAGCTGGAAGCATTTCAAGTTCAAAGCTCACTCTGCTTTGCATGCTCAACTGGGAGACACCCCTACTTGTTGCTGAGCTTCGAGAGGATGGCCTAGAAATCTCACCAAGTTTTCCATCCGATATGACTTCAAAACTGTTCACCAGCTGGGTGCTGTTTGCTGCTTCTTGAGATTCGGCCTTTTTCACATTTCTTTTCGCACGTTTCTGCATGGTTCGATGGTGCCTTCTCTGCAACTATTATGTTTTCCAACAATGACAAATTGTTCATCTGCGTCCTCACGATTTGTTGCGAAGTTGTTTGTTGTGATTTTGCTGATGAAAGACTGGCTGCACAACAGCAACGACGGGTGATCTCGTTTTCCTATGGAGGCCAACGCTCCCTCGCAATCTATTCTTTCGGTGGAACTTGGAGAAAAACATCGTATTTTGGCAGCAAAGGAAAAAATATGGGAGTTGCATGGTATGAAGCCATAATTTTGTAAGCTGTACTGTATGGATGTATATGCAGCGGTTACAGAATATCGATTGGGTGATCGTAGGATCGGTAGAAAACCAAAGAGTAGATGCAATGGTTGGGATTTTTGTTTAGGCCATGTTCAGCACTGCGCAGGGGTCACAAAGACCGCACCAGTACCCAGGCCCCCATTGTTGTTTTCGCGGGAAAGTTCAATTATGTGGAAGTACACCAACCAACCAATACATCGTCATTCACACTGGCTAGCCAAGCAGCTTTATCAAAGTGGGGGTTAGATTTCCACCAATCAAATGCATTCAATTTGTTGGACTGACAAGTTAAAAAGCTGCATTTGATAAACCTAATTTAGTTTAAGTTGGGTTTGAAAAAATATTGTACAACTGGTTCTGTTAGTGGTTCTGTCTGTACACATATTCTATTTCTGACTTAGATTTGGAAGTTTCTTCAGTTTCTTGTTGTTTTAATAATGAGCAGTAAAGTTGCTTTTTTGCAATTGCTTCCTCGAACCACCTTGTGAAACAATTGTCAAAAAAAAACAACAAAATTCTCTGCTCAAAGGGGAAACTTTACAGGTTTGTAAAGCAATCATTATGAAATGTTGTATTTTTCCTTCTCCAGTCTTGCCCAGGTAGAGATTCCTGAGGGAAAAGGTGCTCAGCAAGTTCTTGAGGCCCTACAAAGAAAGGTTGAATTAGCTGGGGCTGTGAGAAGTGGTAACTGGTCTGTTGATTGTGAAACATATTATTCAACTCAAAATACAGGTTTGTGCATGGGTGATTAAAGTGCTTCTTCTTTTATATGTATATGCAAATGTCTCTTTATCACTGTTTCTGTTTGCTTTTCCTTGCTTTCCCCCTAGTGCCCCCTGTGGTGTAGCCATTGTTCCACATGTGTATTGTTATTGAAATTTGATTGTATTCCTAAAACAGATACAGTGTATATATTCAATATAAATTTCAGTAGCAAGTAAGTCATGATGAACAAGGATGGAACATGGAATTCTCTAGTTTCTTATACAAGCCCATGACCAGCAGTTCTGGTCTACATAATGAATTATTTTAAAGTAAAACTTTGTCATCTGAGTAACAAAGGCAAATTTTGCAACAAAGGATTCAGATCTGTTCAAGACAAAGCAAGCTTGCAGCCTCAACAATGACTTCTTCACAAATGACCATACTGTTTTCCTCTTTCTGTTTATGATCAGTGCAACCAGAATCTTTTGTTTCACAAAATTTGCCCTGCTCATCTTAGTTAAGCTATTTGTGTGATAGACTGACATTTTATCATTTTAGGTTTGAGTATCAGTCACATTGCCTTTTATTCAATTGTATGCAAATGCAAAATATGCTAAAGTTTTTTACCCACACGGCAGGTTAACAAAAGCAAGGTACAGTAGCCTTACTTAAAAACTTTTTCAAGTGGATAAGTTATCTGCAGCAAAGGAAATATTTCCCAATTTTTAAAATCACCATATTTCAGGTATTATAGGGGTAATATTGTGATGCTTTTAATATATCAGTAGGTGATATTTTCCAATCAGTTACTGTATTTTCTTTTTCACTTCAGAGACAACTGCAAAAACCTTTCATTTGCTGCACTGTTCAGATTACCCGAACTTGAGCTTCACAGCCCTTGAAAATGATACCTGTGTGGTTGCAGAGCAAGGCATGGATTCCTTGATCTTGCAAGTCAAAACTTTTTATGCGCCAAGAAAGTCTGGCAAAATAGAGGTATGGTTTAATTTGTCATGTTGGTAGAAATACTGTACAAGGTCCACTAAAAATGTCAAACGTGTTTTCTTGATGAAAATCACTTTCATAGTGAGAACTAAAGTCTGTTTCAGATAAGTTGTCAGTTGACTTTAATTGTCCGTCACTCCAGTACCCAAAGTTTACCTTCAACAAATTTTTTATCAATCAGTAGCTAAGAAAATTCACTACCAAGGCATATGCTTTGAAAGTTGAAAAGCGCTTGCATTCAGATTTTCCACGATTTTTGAAATGTTGTCAACCACTTCCACACTGATGTTATCAATTTGATTACTATGCCATTGCAAGCTACTCAAGCATGGAAATGAAATGTCTTTTAGACATTTCTTGAATTTCATTCAGGGTATTTGAGCATTTTGATATTGCTTACATCCTGTATGATCTTTTTGTTAAATGTAACTTTTTTCAGATCCAACAATTTTCTATCTTTTGTCATTATTAATTGTTCATTTTGAAGGCAAAAGGCATCAAATATGATTTTGGCGACTTCAAAATCAGACTTGGCAATATTGCTCAAGGAAACAACTTTCGTGGAATAATAGTTGAGGTGAGAAAAATTGTTGTAAATGTAAAGCATATGGTATGAAAGTACGGCTTTTAGGGAAAGTGAGTACGAGACAATTGATATGGTCAAAGTAGCAAGAAATGGAGAATAGAGTTATGTAGACTTTTGAGCATAAATTGGCAAGAAAAGGAGAATAAACTTATGTAGAAGTATGACTGTGTACAGCAATTCTACAGATCTCATTTGGAGTTGGTCGAGGTAAAATTTTCTCGCTGCTCGTCTTCCGAAGGACTTTCTTGTGAAACCATTGCAGGTAGTATCAAAATCTTTGAATTATAAAAATTTGAAAAAAGCATCGAATAAGGCAAAGATGAACCATTTGCTCCGTAAGTAAACACTAATTTTTAACACACTTAACATTTTAGGCCATCCATCCTAATTTTCTTTAGTCTTATTCATCTTCGTAAGTTGTGCCAGCGTCTCTTTTACATCGTCCACAATTTTGTTCAAAATTGTTCAAAAAGAGTGCAGTCAAACTTCGTTGAATGAATGGGCACAACACATATCCAGATCCCGGGGGGGGGGGTAACTTAACTTGTCTATGGTACGGGGTTGTGCCATTTTTTAGGGTACCTTTTTCATGATAGTTTCCGGATTTATGGGTATGGTTTTCAACAATTTTTTGCATCTTCCGGATTTATGGGTATAGTTTTCTATCAGAATTCAGTTATTGGTGAGCTTTTTTGGCATTCCCGGATTTATGGTTATGATTTTCAGAAATTCTCCAGATTTATGGGTATACTTTTGAGAAATTTCTCCGGATTTATGGGTATACTTTTGAGAAAGTTTTCCGGATTTATGGGTGGTACTTTTACGATTTGAATGGCACAACCCGGTATTTTGGAAACTCAAGTTACCCCCCCCCGGGATCCAGATTCCAGCCAATGATGTTAATCCGGGGTGGGGGCGGCATGTTACTCCGGGTACTTGATTGTTGGGTGACAGTTTGTTTGTTTTCATTTTGTTTTGAGTGGGCTTGTCAGGATTTCTAGCTACTGAAAGCTAATTTAGGCCCACTGTGCATGCCGCATCCAGGCACGGGACCCCTAGTTTAACGTCCCTTCCGAAGGACGGCGAGGTGAGTTGCGAGGTCAGGCCTCAGTGGTCACCCATCCGAAATCTGACCTCACTCGACCAAGCTTAACTTCAGTCACCTGACGAAGACTGTATAAGCCACTCGGCCACTCACCCCGCTGACGTGACAGTTGACGTGCCACTCATATGGGTGAGTTTTTACATCTGAGATTCCGCCATAGGGATCTGTTTTTAATGCAAAATTCTGGTAGATGGGTAGCTTTTCCAAAATTTTTATTATAACTGAAGCAACTTGAATAGACCTTGCATCCTTGAATCAATGAAATTTAAATACATGGGTTAGAAACCTCCTGATATTCATGCAAATGGTTCAGAATTCTTGAATATTCTTTCATGCAAAATTGCCCTTTTCAAATCCCCATTTCAGGTCAAATCACCGTGACAATGAAGTAGCCCCCCCCCCTGAATCAACTCACTTCACCTCAGCTTACTTCAGCTCAATTGATCATAAATTCGTCATCTCTTTGCTGTTGACACAGTTACCTGTTTCCATCACGCTTTTCATGGTACAAAGTTCTGGAAACAAAGTTAGTTGAATCCTTAAGAATTGTTTTTATCCCAAAACAATTATGGTTTGTGCCCGGACAACTTAAGAGGGAGACTTGTTACCAGTTCTCAAATATCTAACTATGCAACAAGAAATCAAGTAGATCTTGACACTCCAAGGCAGAACCTAGAATTCTCCAAACGCAGTTCTTTCTAATCTGGTGCAAAGACGTGAAGTGAAATTCCATTAGAAATCAGAGTGAGTTACACAATCACCATTTTCAAAAGGAAACTAAAGGAGTTCCTTCATAGGAAGACCAGCAAATTTGAAAATGAAATCAAAAATTAGGTCATTTTGCCACAGCACCCTATCGTAAAGCCACTGGAAATATTCTCCTTGAGCACAACTTTAAAATAATTTAGAATAAATATTGTGAGAATCCTTTACAACCTGCATATTAAAATTATTGGTTTCCCTTTCTTCAAAAATAGTTCGAATACTGTGCATGCTTCGATGTGACACAGAGCTGGGAGCTGATGTTAGAGTTAGTGTATTCGTTCATAGAAGAACAATATTGTCAAGTACTAGCACCACCGAAGACTGTTAGCGATACAAAGACTAAACGTTATAGTGTAGCTGACAAAATGTTGCAGTACGCCGAACTATTTAAATTTGGTAAAAAATCTTCGTGAAATTACCCTGCAGTTCATGGTGGACCACATAATGAATACATGAACTCTGGAGAGCTGTATTCAATGCAGCAGTTGTTGATATGAAGACTGATTATTATAGTGTAGCTGATAAAATGCTGCAGTACGCTGAACTCTTTAAATTTGGTAAAAAATCTTCGTGAAATGGTCCTGCAGTTCACGGTGGACCACATAATGAATACATTGTACCGTGGAGACATGTTCCTAATGCGGCAGTTGTGGATGTTAAAACTAATCATTATAGTGTAGCTCACAGGATGCGCAGTACGCTGAATCAATCAATTTTCGTAAGAAGACTTCGCGAGATGACGGGGCAGTTCCTCCGGCTAGGTGGAATGCATCATGAGTACATGCTATTCTAGACAGCGGCATTTAATGTGGGCAGTTGCCGATATACAGAGTGAGTGTTACAGTATAGCTGACGAAATGCTGCAGTGTGCTTAATTGTTTAAATTTGGTAAAAAATCTTCATGAAATGATCCTGCAGTTCATGGTGGGCCACATAAGGATACATAATACTCTGGAGAGCTGTATTCAACGTGGGGCAGTTGCCGATCTAAAGACTGGCTGTTACAGTGCGGCTGACAAAATGCTGCAGTGCGAGACGATAGTATCGCGTGCATACCACTTCCTTCTTCTACAGCTGACAAGAACCCAGAAATAAGAGACAATGATTCCAAAACCAGCCAGCTTAGTTCTTTGGAAATACTTTTTTCAGAGAAATCACCCTCTATGACAATTTCAACGATATATATTCGTTTTTTAAAAGAAAAAATTACTATTGCAAACTGAATATACATATCCAGTCATTTTTGACAGGCAAGTGTCCATCTTTGATATATTCGCCTGACCTACATCAGCTTTATACATAGGAATATTATTTCCAATAAATTTCGTTTTAAAAGTCTTTCAATAGGCCCTAAAATATCATTATTTCTTAGTAAGCGTTTCCTTTACCTTATCTGGAATTTTGCTAACATACGACTGATGTTCAGCTCTGGTAGCAAGGACACCTGTTAAATTTTTATATTCACTAAGATCATCATAAGCAATATCTGTCCCACAGATATCTGTCAGTGTTCCCCCGAGCGCCCGCAAAACAGACTCTGGCGCGCAAGTGTCCCATTTCTTACAACCAGGGCTTGCAAACACATAAGCATCGGCAACACCTTCTATCACCTGTAACACTTTATAACCTGCTCCTCCCGTGCGGATGATTTCGTCAGGCTCAACCGCCTGCACAGCTTCAAGGACTGCTTTGTTGCTATGGGATTTGGTTGTTGTGACAATCCTCCTACCAGGAACTATTTCAGACTTCTCTACACCAAATGCATTTAGGCCTACGATACTCCAAACTGTACGACCTGATGGCTTTGGATTTTGTTGATACTCGAAGAATGGTTGGTGAATGACTCCAGCAACTGATTTCCCCAAAGCAGAAATGCCAATCAAGACAGTCACGTGATCAAGATGACCTATGGTAAAGTAAATGTGTTACAGAATTTACATATAAAGTAAAGGGAATCTAAGTATGTAAAAGTGGTTCAATCCACTTGCAGGAATGGAAGGAATTCTCGATAAGGGACAGTGAAAGATTTATTATATGACATGGCCAAGGGAGAAGGAAAATTTTTGGAAAAAAATTTGCTTGCCCCGTATGAAATTATTGCTGAAAAACCAACTGCCCCGTCGGCCTCACCTTAAAGTCCTTAAAAATGAATCTGCCCCGTATTCATGAACAAAAGATATTTTACAGTATCATCAATGAAGTAGTTAAGGACTATAATGAAATCAATTCGTGTACTTACGAATGTTTTTCAATGAAAAACTTATTTTTGAAGATTAAGAGATATGACTGATGGAAGTAGCTGACAAGGAAATCATGCGTCATCTAAAATATCTATCCTTTCAAACATTTCTCTGCTTGCATGGTTCACAATTTTGCCCTCAAAATCAGACACTTTACATTGCAAGTTTCATCTTGAGCTCATAAAAAGCTTCTGCCTAGTTGATATTTGCTTCAAAAAGGTGTTCACCCACTTATGATAAGCTCAATAAAAGTAGTTGCCCCGTTACGTTTTGCACCGGCCATGTTATAAAATAAACTTTGTTCTGTCCCTAATTTCCTGAAAATCCGCCATGGAAAATCTTTGATATCTTTATTAGTTACAAAATGATGGCATTTACCGATTTTTATCTGTGGACCTATCAGATTTCTAAATCTTCAAACAGAAGAGGTACATATTTCTGCTTGCAACTATTTTGTAAACCTTAATAAATTACGTGTTTTTTTTTTCAAACTGTATCAATTTTCCTCAAGTTATTTCAGATTTACGATGAATTTAATTTTCTCAAAATTTTCGAAGGATTTTCACAAAAATAATCAAATGCCGCCATTTTATAAATTATCTAGATATCAAAATGTTTCCACGACAGATTTACAGCAAATTACCCAAAATTACTTTCAAGTAATTCAATTCACAGAGAATGTGATACAGTTCTTAAAACACCTTGTTAAAGGCAGTCTGTTCCCTCGATAATTTGCTTCACCCAACAAAGCAAAGTCATTCAGGCGTAATTTTCATGGCCATGAAAATTACGCATGAATGACCCTACCCTCGTTGAATAACGAAGATTAGCGTAAATTTGTGGACTATTCAATAGACATCTTCATCGATCTTTTTTCATCCAACAAGGGTCATCCAACAAGGGGACAGACTGCCTTTAAGCCTGGTTGCCATATGAGCGTAACAGTCGGCGACCTACAGCGAAACATCGGCGACGTGTCCCCGATCGGTCGGCGACATATGGAAACGATCGCTGTTACGATCATATGGTAACAAGGCTTTAAACTCATCTCAACGCTTTCGATGCATCGCCGCGCGCACTGTCCCCGTCTGATTGGAGACGTCGGCGACGTCGTTCAGAAGATGTTTCCATTTAGTGCTACCATCCCCGATGTGTCCCCGAGCCTGTCTCAGCGACGCGTCGCAGACTGTTACGTTCATATGGAAACCAGCCTTTAAGGATTTGAAAGATTTGAGTCCTACGCTTGCAAGTTGCCAATAAAACTATTTATGCTATATCAACTCAGGGCGAAACAGAAAAAATAGTCTTTGTACAAATCCGACAGACAATATCCTATCGCTGGTGGTTAGGTATTCAGCCAGGACTTGGGTCAGGCAAACAGCTTTTAATCTGTCGTAATTATTTCAGCGGCGGTCAAACTTCCTTATAAGCAGTGCTCTCCTTAATATCATCAATTTAAAACCGTTCATATTTTTCTTACAAGTATTAATATCATTAATTAAAAATCCTCTTCTGTTGTAATGAAACAGTTGCCTTTCTCCTTTATAAATTTTTGCCTGCCTTAAATTTCTTGTTGATTTTGATAGATACCGTGGCTTGTGTATGAATAATTTAATCATTGTGGATGAAAAAATAGAACATTAGGTAATACGTTGAAAAACAAAGGATAATCGGCTCCTTTTAAAAGCACCAACAAAAATTGAAATACTTAAACATAGCGATATTTTCGACAGGATAGTAGTTTCATAGAGAACAAATTGTGGCATGTCTTTGCTAAACTTAGGCAAGCCTGGTTTCCATATGATAGCAAGGATCGCTGATGACGCAGAGATTGCACTAATTTGTGATCAGCAAATCTCGGCGATCCATGAGTCATGTAGTTTCCATTTATCACAGCAATCGCGCAGTTTTTAGAACTTCTGTAACAAAATCCAATTCTCACAATGGCGGTAAAAAATAACGAAGAAAAGCCTTTTGAAAGAGCGGCCTCGATCGATGAACTTCATGCTCAGTCGGCTTCCCTTTGACGTAAGGATCGCTGCGATTGCAGAAATATAACATTTGCTATCTCAAACCCTGGCAAACTGAAAAAGACAGTTTCCATTTCGAAGCAACGATCGCTGGTCACAAATTTGTACGATCGTTGCATCATCAGCGATCCTTGCGATCATTTGGAAATCGAGCGCAATCGACCCGAGTTTTAGTTTCCTATAACTCGGAAATTTTCACAGGAAATTTCAATCAACACTTCCCATTTTACCTCTCAGCCTTCCCAATTTACCCCTGCAAACCTTACCGTTTCATTTACCAGCAATAAACGTATGATTGATTGGTGGATTGATTGATGCAATGCACAATCTTTGTCCACACGATGCTGGCACATTTTGAAAACGGTGCAAAATTTGGCGGATAGGCCTCCCGTTCACACGAAGGTGGTACATTTTTTGCCGGCAGATTCTGGAAACGGTAGATTTTGAAAAAGAAACTCTTACGGGTACTTTTTGAAACGGCATCACGTGAGCACTCGAAATAGAGAAAACGGAACATTTCAATTCAGGTGTAGACACATTTCATTGACATCAAATTGTTGGAGAGATTCCAACGAGTCTTTTAACGTCAAAGTTGCTACCGTTTTCAAAATGTGCTAGCATCGTTTTAATGTAATTACCCAAAACCAGCCTCTATGCATTTTGGCAATGCCACAGGTGCATTTAAGTGGAAAAATAAGTTTTCCTAAGCTTTCCCATTGCCTGTTAGTGATACGAAAATAGACGATTACGCTAAAAATGGCTGCGAGGAACTTTTTACCAAGATGCATTGCATTCGAATTAAGAATCCTTAACGAATCTATAGGAATTCGATTAAAGAACGCAGTGCATCTTGGTAAAAAGTTCCCCGCCGCCATCTTTAGCGTAATCGTCTATTGTGATTATGCTCTCTCAAGCATAGGTTTCATACCTTTAAAAAGCTGGGTGTAAAATTCTATGACCTGTTTCTTTTAGCTGAACAGTTCAAGAAACTTGAACTATTTTACAGTAAATCTGCCGTTGGACTTTTCTGAAATCTTCAATATCTTAAGAATGACAGTGTTTTTCTTCTTTTTAAGATTTCAAGAAAATTCAAGAAAACCTCTTGACGAAAGATCAAATAATTTTCAAACAACCATAGTTTATGGATGCCTACAATATGGCATCAAGCAAATCTCTCTCACTCTTCTGGTTTGTGTTTTAGAAATTTGATGACGTCACATCATAAAATGAGCTGAAATATAAAATAGGCTGTAATTTCAACAGATATTCAAGATTTCTCAAAAGTCCAATGGTAGAATCATAGAAAAACAGCTAAAGTTTCTTTAAAGTCATTTAAAGAAATAGGTCATCGAATTTTACACCCACCTTTTTTCGTAGATTTAAAGATTTGGAACCTATGCTGCTCTCTCATCGATGCTGATCATAAAAAACTTTTACTTTGCTTGAAATTGAACAACCCAATTTTGGCTCCTTGATTATAGCCGCTAGAAATTTATTTATTAATGAACAAGAATCAGAAAATTTACGGTGGATTTCTCATTTTGATGACTTTATTGTGTTGGTAATGAATCAAAAGTCAGCTCATTGCAGAGGCAGATCATTAGCTATTTAGTGAATTCACTCTTGAGGCCATTTTTTAGCACAGGGATAAGTGAAAAACGTGACGGGTGACCAAAAAATAAGCAGTTTGCAAAAACAACAAGTTTGCTGTTTGTTTAAAAACTGAATTATATTTCAGCTCCACAATTGACCATACTCCTCCCAAATGGCCTCAACAGAAATATACTCGAGTTCATTCTGCATTACATTCACAGCTACAACTATGGTTGATTCTATAAGATTACTGTAAATCTTGATAAATGTCACTCAACCACAAAGTCCATTTTCCTGAAGTTTCACGTTGCAAAGTCCCGGTTCCTCTATTCTTTTGTACACCTGTTCCACATTTGATGTTAGCCCTACATTGTGCAAACAATGCGGCAATGTAAATTGTCCTTGCACCGGTGATGACCGGCAATGGTTGCGGCACCAGATTCAGACGTAATCTAAATCAGTGGACTGCGGTACCGGGCGGATGGCAGATGGAAGATGACAGAAGACTGCCGCCAGCAACCGAGGGCCATTTCACTCCCAAAAATCTCGTACACCTTTGGCAAAAATCCTTTTGTTTTCAAGAAAAATCCATCAAATATCCGTAGCAATCCTTTTGTTCTGAAAAAAATCTCGTACGCTATTTCCATTGAGTGAAATGCCCCTTGCCAGCAACCATTCAACTTTTTCATTTTCATTTTATCATATTTAAACACAAAACCCTATCAGCTAAAAAGAACAAAAACTATATAAATATCTATTCTACATCTATATCTATACCCCCAAAATCTTAGAAACTTGCTGGTCTTACTACGGATCGTGCTACGGGAAGGATGCTAATTTTGCAGGAATTCCTTCAGTTTCTTTTTGAACATGGTACTTGTGAAACTCATTCTGATTTCTAATGGCATTTTAAAAAACTGCAGCCTTACGGCACCTTACAGCTTTATGTTTAGAAGGCTTAATAACTGGCACGAAACATTGTTATCGTCTTTATTCCTATTCTCCGATAGTTACGAATTCCAACTATTTATTCCATCAAAAGTTTTTACAACAACACATTACGGATTACATTCCGTACAAACTACGTTACAATACTACTGCGATACCATGGGGCAAAGAAGAATATGACTACCAATGGCCAAAACATACAACTACATAAAACAAATACATACGATTGAAACAAATATACTGTAGGAGAGTTTAATAGTCTGTCTAAGGGCCTGTTCATATGGAGGCGAGCCAGCCCGCTTACCGGGCTGGCCCGGTAGGCGAGACAGTTTTCATCTTGTGTTCATATGGAGAAATTCCAGCCCGCTTGCCGAGACAGAAATTTGACATGTGTCAAAAATGAGACACGTGCCCATTGTTTAGAGACGCAGCGCATGAGCAATAGCGACATTTTCGTCTCGGTAGCCGGGATGGAGTGTTCATATGGGGAAATTTTCATCCCGCCTACCGAGATCTCGCCAGTACACCAGTGACATCTCGCTTAGCGGGCCAGCCCGCCTAGTCATATGAACAGAAATCAAGTTTTGTATTGGAATTAGGGATGATTTGAGATCTCGGCAAAGAGCTCCAGCCCGGTAAACGGGCTGGCTCGCCTCCATATGAACAGGCCCTAACATTGGATTTTAAGTCAACGTCGCGACTACCACCTGACACGCTGTTCAGAATTAGTTCTGGGTTGGCATAGGTCGGTTGAAACTTACACTTAAGCCAAGCAGCGAATTGCTTGATGCCTCACAGGGAAAGAGATGTCAAAATTATAATTCTTTGTAAATATCACTGCAGTGAGTCTATTGACGCAACAGCTGCGACAAAAATCATAAATTCACACAAACAAATCAAACAAGTCTCATTCAAGAACTTGTCAAGGCTTACTTTACATCTCCCATGGGATAAGACAACGACAATCAATATTCTATTGTGCAAATAAATTGACTTATTTCTAGTTAAAGAAGGTAACACTAAGACACGACCTGACGCACGAAGTATTTTCGCAGTATTTTATCGCAAATTTCATGCACTTGGTGACAGGCAAAGAAACTTATTGGCAATCAAGATTTGAATCAATTGATGTACCTGGCGTGTAAAGAATTGCTTTGTGCGCACCTTAAAAAGAAGTAGGCTCCACTGAAAGATCAGCATTTATGAAAACAAAGCATTGTTGGTGCTAAGAGCACCTCGCGAGAATTTCATGTGTTAGAATGATCGATTGAACTGAAAAGAAAGAGAAATTAATCAACGAAATAGCATCAAAGTATTGGTTTACCAGCAACTTCGAAATAAGCCAGTTCAACTGATAATCAGTAGAGACGAAAACAAGGCATTGTTGCTATTACAATGTAGCAAGAATTATGAGACATGTATTGTAATAATCAATATGATGAACGCAACAAAAACAGCAAAGAAAAAGCATAGCTTGCAGAGAAATGATTGGAGATATTGCAAAAACATGTTCAGTAAAAACGTCAGGTAAGGTAAAAACATGGCATTTCTTACATTAGAAATAATCACGAGTTATAAGATGTGTTTTGCAATAAAAGAAATAGCAATACTTGCAAAGAATTAATTTATAACGACTTTTGAAAGGAATGAGTTCAGCATAGGTTCCAAATCTTTAAATCGGTGTACAAAGGCGGTTATAAAATTCAATGACCTATTTCTAAAGAAACTTTGAAGCGTTTCTATGATTTTACAGTTGGACTTTTCAAAAATCTTGAATATTTGTCGAGATTACAGCCTATTTCATATTTCAACTCGTTTTATGCTGTGACGGCATCAGATTTCTAAATCACCAACCAGAAGAGTGAAAGAATTTTGCTTGATACTATACTGTAGACATTGACCAAACAGACATTGACATAGAATTTTGCTTGATAGTATATTGTAGGTTTTCTTGAAAACTATTTGATCTTTCGTCGAAAGGTTTAGAAATTATGACAACTTTAACTTTTTTTCGAAAATTTTTTGAATTCTGAAAACGAAGAAAAATACTGTAAATCTGAAAATATTGAAGATTTCAGAAAGGTCTAACGGGCAGATTTACTGCAGAATAGTTAAAGTTTCTTTGAAGCCGTTCAGGTCAAAGAAATAGGTCATAGAATTTTACACCCAGCTTTTTAAAGATTTGAAACCTATGAAAGATGAGTTGAAAGATGAATATAGATATAAATAAGGCATGGTTTGTGTTAAATCTAGCAAAAATTACCAGACATTCATTGCAAAGAAATAGTTTAGCTTGCAAAGAAGTGACTGTAACCACTTCAGAAAGGAGAAAGGTTTGAAAGTGGCGTTGAAAGATATCAACGTCAAGATAAAGTATCGTTTAAATACGGAATCAGCAAGAATTAAGAACATGTCTTGCAACAATCAATTTGACTGCAAAGAAATAGCATGTAGCTTTCTAACATCGAACCCAATAATTTCAAAAGGAGAATGGATTTGATTTCTATTGAAGGAGGTAAAAACAATGCGATGTTAGTATAGAAAATTGGCAAGAATCACCAAACCTGTCCTGAAAAAATCAATTTAGCTGGAAAACAACAGATTCTTACATAGATTAAAAGGAGAAAGGAGTTGCAAGTTAGTTGAATGATCAATAGAAGTGAAACAAGGTCAATGTTAGATTTAGAAATTGGCTAGAATCATGAAAACCATAGGCGCAGGAGACTGGGGCTAGAGGGGGGGGCTATTGTCCTTCCGGCGTTGGAAAAATTTGCAAAAATTTGCCATAATTGGGCAGCAACTGGTCTTTCGGGCAAAGTCAAGCAAAATTGTCGTAAACAATGGATTTTTCTAGGGCACCCTCCCAAACCCAAAATTTAATCCACCCGTATGCTCAGGATGAAAACAGCATTCAAAACGGCTGGGAAAGAATAGAACTGAAAGCAATTCAGAGGGAGAAAGGACTTGCAAGTTATAGTTGAAAACTCAGGTCGATGTTGGTATTGAAAACTGGCTATGAATCCTGAAACCTGTCTTGAAATAATAAATTTAGCTGGAAAAGAATAGATTGTAGGGATTACAGAAAGGATTTAAAGCAATATCTAAAATTATGTAAAGTCAAGGCAAAAACACAACAAGAAAACAATGTTGGTATTAGAAATTTGCAAGGCGATACCTGCGCTGAAATAATCAATTTTGTGTGAAAATAATAGATTGTAGGCATCTCAGACAGGAAAGCAAAGACAGAACAAAAAGAATGTTTGTATTAGAAATTTGCAAGGATCTACCTGTCTTGAAACAATAATCTCTAAATTCAAAGAAACGCAAGAAACTGCCCCGTCTGGTATCAAAATTTGATCAAATTCTATACACCTGCCAACAAGGGATCAACTTGTTACCTGCACATTCATAATTATCAAACTAGTTTTGATGATCAAATGCCCAGCATGATATTAAGCAAAACGAGGAATGGTACGATATTTGAATAGCCAGTACACTTGCCAGGTCACTACTCGACCTGTGGAATACTTAGACGCAGAAAGACCACACTGGATTTCAAATACCAACAAACTGTACGAAGTTGTGTATAGAAGGCGCTGGAACTACAAACCAGAGCCAGAACTGAGCTGAATAGCGGTCAGTATCTTGTACTGGATGAACCAAAAACAACTTCAATTATTTGAAAATTCATCACACCGAGAATACTGAAGGTATTGGAAACAATCGCAGCTTCGTTGATAGATGAAAAGTTTGAAGTTTTTTTTGGGTAGCTTTTGGTCTATTTTCTGACCTTCGTAAATATAGAAATAATATATTTATGATAATTCCTTTACTTCAATATGCGTGAAAAAGGGCAGATAATCTCCTCATTTAGGGCAACATGCAATACAATAAATTCTCCTCAAGGCTTAGAAAATAACTTTACAGATGTATCGGATCATTTTCGTCATTACTTACACAAAGATTTGATCCTTAGCTTTTGAGGGGAATGAGATAAGCGCGAGTCAGGAGATTGTTTATAATTTTGAGTGAGGGTTTTAAGGCCTCTTTTCACGCATGTAGAAGTTATGAAATGTTTGCAAATCAGATCATGGGCCATAAGAAAACGCAGAAGTTGGAAGAAGATTTATGAATGGTACATAGAGTTATTCATATCCTATTTCACTTTTTTCATTCAATATAAAATTTGCAAAACGAGGTACTCAAGACCACTGAACTTCCAACTACTGAACTACAGAACAAGAAAGATAGCCTGGGAAGCAAGAACCCATGACTATCTCAAGGGTTGTTAACATATGATATTTTTTCTATCCAATATAAAATTTACAATAACGAAATTACCTAGAACAGCACTTACAAACTAAGAACGATGCCATGAGGAGCAGAAGACAATGACTACCCCATGGCCATAACATAGAGACAGATAACTAAAGTTAAATCTAAATATACAATCAAATATTAACACAAAATGCTACGCACAAACAATTTCTACTGACAAAATACTAAAGTCGCGTTCACATCGGATGTCGGGCAATTGCTGTGTTTTGGATGTATCCCATTAGCGACCTGGGATGGGACACTAAATTTTACTGCAAAATGAAATAAAAGTGAGCTAGGCTATATAACATATGATATTAAACTAAAACTACAACTAAATAAACAATGTAAAAAGCTACAGGTATCAATCGTTTTTCCAAATTCTACATTTCCTACAGTCCGTGGTCTGATTTTACATATTTCTGCAATGCTCTGAAAACAGGAAAAAGATCGCAAAAAATGCTGCGGCATTTCGGATATCAACCAAATTTTCATCGATTTAAACATGTCAAGTATTCTCCAAATGACGATTTTTCAAACATGTCAAGTTATTTTAGTCCATCTGGTACTATCTCATCAAATATCAAAACAAGACTAAAGCTATTCCCAGTTTGTACTAGATTTTTGACATAGTCCAAGCTATCGCAACAAAACAACGACAACAGCAACAACGATGAAAATAACACTGTATTGTAGGCTCGTGAATCACCAAACGATTCGATGAATCCCAAGTCATTGCACAGGGCGAGTGAAAAAATGCACGGCGTTTGAAAAATCACTTCACTGCATGACTAGGCATTATTTCCATTACTTCATGGAAAACTATCCAAGCTAGTTGAGAGAAAGTTGCCAAAACAATGAAATTCATCCTACCACACGGAGATGATGCGATTGCATGAGTCAACATAATTCGGCAAAGCGGGATCCTGTTTGAAAAAGGGCGATATTTCCCCTGTGAAAACGTCATGCTTGGCAAGGGCGGGCTACACGCGATTATAGGAATATGAACCGAACAGTGCAATCACGGAAAAATCTTCTCCCACCAAGCGGGGTGTTTACCCCCATATGATGAGACCTAAAGAAGCTTGCGATTTGAAGCAAAGGTTTCTATTGAAAGCTAAACGGAGATATGAATATCATGTTGAGAAATGACGTTGGTATGCCTCAGTACCGCAAAATGTGATTGACAAAATTAAGAAAAAGAGCAAGTAGCTAAGAAGATAACATATTGATGAAATGTCAAAAACAGACGAACAGGAAATAGATAGCTAGATATATAATGTGGTATGTACCATGTAAGAGTATAGTGGAGTGAACTACAGCAGAGTAACATGACTGAAGTATGGAAAATTGGTAAAAACTAGAGAGATGATTTTTAACTTTTCTATATAATAATTTCATCACTGTATTAGCTAGCGTACTGGGTGTCCAAAAAACGAAACGGATTTGAAAAGTTCTAAGGCAAATTGATTCAAAATGATTATTTAACGAGAATATACATTTAAATCTGCAAAGATTTGAATTAATTTTTACACATCTTCTAATATTGTTGGTGACTTGGTTGCTGAGTCAAAATGAGCAAACTTTAAATATGAAGGTTTTGAATGTCGGGAAACATATCTACAGCAGTGTTAGAGACCACACTGATGATTCATGTACTTACAAAATAAGAGACAAATTGATAAAAAACTCTTAGTACTGAAATGTGGACATTTTAATGTCAGAGGTAAGAAATTTTTACAACTATTGCCTGATCCAAACTTCCTATAAAAAACGTGCACATATGAATCAGAATGAAATTGCTGATTAAGGCTACTAACTCTGGGATTGCAGTGGTCTTGCTTTAAGTCTCGCAGAGCGAGACTTGGGGCAAGTCCAGGATTGCCGAAATCATTGTATTCACATGGTGGCTGAATGCTACGACACGAGTTTTCAGTAATCAAAGGTGTGCCTTGAGAAGAAAAGGCTTGAATGAAAGCTTTGAAAGTTGACACGAAGGAAAACTGCATGAAACGTCACAAAGACTACAAGGCGCGCGAAATCTTTTGAGATAGAACACAAGACACCATAGAAAATTGATATGATAGCATGAAGAGGAGGTCTTGAAATGAAATGAAATGAAAGACATATATTAGAAAATACTTGGTGTTTGAAAACAGCAACTAATTGAACTACTGAGCGTGAAAAAAAACAGGTGTCAACGGAAATCGACAAACTTAATAATTCAAGGTAAATACTTGTGCTGATGAGAAGGAAATGAATTTCAAAGATAAGATCGCTGTTTTGAAAATTATTGATTAAAACCTAACGATACGATTTGATCTAAATTTCGCCAAGTTTACATATTTTATGAAAGCAAAGAAAAGAACGAATTATGTAGAACAAAGAATACAAGTTCGATCGAGACAAAAGCTTTTTGTGCTGCTAAACCCCTTGGCGAAAGATCAAATAATTTTGAAGAAAACCATAGTTTTTGGATGCCTACAATATGGTATCAAGCAAGACTTTTTCACCCTTCTGGTTTGCGATTCAGAAATTTGATGACGTCACATGATAAAATGACCTGAAATATAAAATAGGCTGTAATTTCGACAAATAATGAAGATTTCAGAAAAGTCCAACGGTAGAATCAAAGAAAAGTGGTTAAAGTTTCCTCCAAGTCATTCAGATCAAAGAAATAGGTCACTGAATTTTACATCCGCCTTTTTTCGTAGATTTAAAGATTTGGAACCAATGCTAGCCTTGGGTAAAGATTCCACACCTTCTCTGAAGCCAATCATAATGGCTGCGGTCACACCAGAATCTAATCCCGTTATTTTGCGAATTGTTTCACTTTCTTGAACTTTATATTTGATGTCAGAAAGTACGGCATTGCAACGATACAAAAACACCCGGTCACATTGTGCCCGTTCTGGGCTGCCTTGCTGTGGCTAATTTTGTTGCGAAAGCATCGTCACATCATTACCTTGGTGAATCATGATTGGTCAATTTTGCTTAAATAACGCTTGAAGACTCTTGTCAAAGCAATGAAACGTTGTAACAGCGTTCTATGAGAACACAGGAATAACAGCCACATACAACAGCGTTGTACGCAACGGGATAAAGCACCTTGTGTGAATGCGGTCAATGTCTTAGGCCCCGTTCATGCTGCTCCTATTTCATACGAAAACGGAGTAAAACTTCTACGCACTTTGGCTTTGGCTAATCTCTTCGAATTGCGGTGCAGTAAAAAGCAGCTGATGCCATTCAGTTACAAAATCTATCCTTCTCTTCGCAGAATCCAAAATGGGTTAATCGTATCCAAAAAAAACTTACGTCAATTCATTCGTTCTAAGAACTATAAAATCATTAGTCAAAGTTTCTGGACTTTTTGGGGCCACTCGGAATGATCTTGGAAATTACTTTAAAACGTTTCGTAATCTTTGATGAATAAATTTGTACAAGCGATGAAAACATTCACCTCATTAAGAAATATACAAACGAGACTGAGAAAGTTGTGAAATCTAATTCAATATATTTTCTTCCACAGATGCTTAAATGTCGGAAGAGACGAGAAAAACGTCATTGAACACCAGTGCGTAGAAGAAAGCATTGTTGATTCTACGTTCTATCCAAGAAAGGGATGATTTGATGATCGGATAAGCAACAAAGAATAACATTGAGAAATGAGTTGGATGTTAGAATTGGACGCTACGAAAACGTAATGACTTCGTGACACACTGACACGTCACCATTGGGATGCATTACCGCAGCAGTTGAAAGTTCTTGCAGGATGTCCCTCAAATTTGCCAAAAGTACGTTGGAATAATGGAAAGGTTTGAATAATCTTAGAATATTAAAAGATTCTAAGATAAACACCAACAAAGCTTTTATAGGAGATAGATAATGTATGCTGTATGCTGTATTCAGAGCCTGTCATCTAAAGCTAGCCACTGCAGAAAGCGTCATATAAAAACTGCAGAATACTTTCATACATGAAATTACCATACAATACAGCTCAAAAAGAAATAAGTACCACAAAGTGCTTAGCCGCAGCTCTTGGCAATTTAAAAAATATCTCTGCAGACAATTCCACATAAATAGATAAAGTGGCGAACTTACTACGAAGCCTCATGAGAGGTCTATTATGTATGAAGGAATTATCATCCGGGTCCTGAAGAAAAATTCAAAATGCTTGCGAAGACCGCTTGAGGTATACATTGACAATATTGTTTTTCAAGAAAACTGGAGCAGTATATAGATAACGTGTATATGAATACTGAATGGTACGTTACTTTTATCCAGTAAGTCAATTATCTTAGCTACTGCTTTCCAGGAAAGAATTATGCAACAACGTTAATGTTACGCAGATGATGATAAGATATATATCTGCTGACGTAAAGCTCACAGATTTCTATCCACATTGTCAAAAGATTTATCTTGATGACCGGCGCTATTCAGACATAACTTTGAAACAATACAGCTGACTTATGTCATCAGTCTGTTGCTTGATTTTCTTGCATAGAGGATTCTCCTCCAACAGTCTGAGAGGTGGAGTTTGGAATATGATACACGAGGCTCTTCCACGACCACCCAAGCATTGTCAATATTTGGCATCATTTGGCCACCAGATCAGGACACACCATTTACAATGAGAAGATTCTATTTGGAATGTTAGCAGTTTTCTTCAAAAAAGTTAACCTGCTGAACAGCAAAAGATTTATAATTTTTCAATATTTACTTGAATTTTTATTCCTCTATAGTCAGTCTGCGTGATGCAGTTCGGATTACAAGAAAGGCAGCTGCTGAACCATCGAATCATTATCAAATTTGACATCGCTCCACTCAATATATCAGGATGAACCATTCACAATAAGAAGATTCCATGTCGAATGCTAAACAGTATACTGCCAAAGACCTATCCTGCAAGACAGCAACGTGCATACAGCAATCGAATACGTCAACAATCTACAACTGTAAGACTACTGAAGGGTGTAACCGTATATCTATAAACAGTTGAGCGATGTAGTTTGAATCAAGTGAAACAAATCATCGAGTCCCTATCAGTTTAGCTATCACTGACTCAAGATGAATCTGCTCAACAACTTGATAGCCCTAATAACAATTGCAATTCATTCAATCAAACTACACACAGCTAAAGTCCAAGAGCCTTGCAAAAAGCCACGTAAATTAATAAAGCAAGGGAATTACACAATAGCTGGCTTATTTCCACTTCATCTATACAGAACTGGTCGACAAATATACGAATTCAACCTTCAGGCAGCAGTATGGGCTGAAGCCATGATATACGCCATTGACGAAATCAACGCTAACAAGAATATATTACCTGATATAGAATTAGGATATGCAATTTATGACACATGTAACATGATTGACGTTGCACATAAAAGTGTATTGGAGTTGATCATGGATAAAAGTATAGCGAACGAGCTTGATCAATACATATCTATGACACATTCACACACTGACAAAAACCCCAATACGACAGTACATTTAAATTTGACAAGTAATAAAAACGACGGGATGATTGAAATGAAATGTTCGTGTAACAAGCATCCCCCACCATTCATCTCACTGATTGGTGGCGCATCATCTAAAATATCAATCAGCATATCAACAATACTCGGTATCGACCTCGTACCACAACTAAGTTACTCATCTACCAGCATCGATCTATCCAATAAGCTAAACCACCCGAGCTTCTTAAGAACCATACCGCCAGACGACTTTCAGTCGCAGTTCATAGTAGATATTCTTCAATATTACAACTGGAAATATATTAATGTCTATGCAACGGATGATTTTTACGGCAGAGTCGGCGTTGATTTTCTTTTGCCGTTACTAGAATTGAAAGGAATTTGTGTGGCTGTTTTACAGATATTTAAGACGACTTTAATTCCGAACGATGTTGACTTGTCAGTCAGGAAACTGATGAGCACCCAAGCAGCTAATGTCACTATTCTATGGAGTGGGAAATCAGCGGCAAGAGCGATACTGCGATCGGCAGAGAAACTTACCTTATATACCCAAACATGGATTGCGACAGAGGGTTGGGGAGGTGATGAGGAGATATTAAAAATAAATCCAAAAGTAGTGCAAGGAATATTAGGAGTGATACCGTTAATGAAGTTTTATGAGCCATTAGAAAAGCATCTTATTGGTAAAACAGAACAAGATCTGCACGCGTACAAGTTGTTTTACAACGCCGGTAATTGCAACGGAAGCCAATTGAACAAATCAACAGATAATTGCGTACAGCACCATCAATTTGAAAGGAACTCGCAGATACTTCGAATTAAGCTACCAAATGTGATAGACGCTGTGCACGCAGTTGCGTATGGGCTGCACGCAACACACATCAACAACACGAAAGATCCCTCTCGTGAGGATTTACAACACGCAAAATTACTTGCAGCAATAAAAAGTCTGAACTTCAGGGGTGCTTCCGGAATTAACGTGTCGTTCAATGACAATGGTGACCCAAACACAGCCGCTTATTCGTTGGTGAATACGAGGCTTGCAGGAAATGCCCAGCTCGAATTTATTATCGTTGCACGATGGGACAGCAAGAATCGGAAAATAATTTTCTCGAAAAATGCCAGCGTCAGTTTTGCTGGAAGCAGAACCGATGCTCCAGCATCAAAATGCTCAGATGAATGCAAGCCCGGGTATTATGCGTTTACAGGAACAAGCAAGCAGTGCTGTTGGGTATGTCTTCAATGCCCAAGAGACACATACAAAGGCACCAAAGGTAACGAGAAATGCACAACCTGTCCAGCTGCAAGCATTTCAAGCCATAATAATACAAAGTGCTTGGCACTTGAAGAGAAATACATGACTTTTACCTCAACGCGAGGTATCATAATAGTAATATGTTGTGCTATTGGGGTAGCTTTGAGCCTGACTGGGATTATCACATTTGTAATATACAGAGAAACACCGCTTGTCCGTTCCTCCAACAGAGAATTATCATACTTCCAACTTGTCATAACAACTTTGACTTTCATCCAACCTATACTCTACATCGGCAAACCCGTCCTAATAACTTGTTACTTGAGGCCATTAATGTTTGGAGTCCTTTTCGCAATTTCACATTCTATTATCTTCACAAAAGCCGATCGACTACTTCGCATTTTCAAAAAGAACTATCGAATTACAAAAACCAGCGATGCTATAATGTTATCGAATACATTCCAAGTCATGATTGTGGCGCTTCTAGCTGGCCTAGCCATTCTTATTTGTGCCTTAAGTTTTCTTCTAGATCCTCCAAGCGTTCACAGAGAAATAAACAGACATCAGATCGAGGTTTACATCAAATGTGCGCATTTATCAACTCCAGTTATCCTACTTATTGCCTATTTGGGTGTTATTTCTGTCACGTGCATCATTTACACATTCAGAGCAAGAAATCTCCCTAAACAATTCCGAGAAGGGCGTTACATTGGCCTCGGAATGTTCATTGCCTCGCTTGCATGGATCTTCTACTTGCCAATATCTTTCAGCGTGACGTCACAAGAACTAAAGGATTTTGCTTTATGCATGGCAATGATAATATCCAATGCAACATTATTGCTTGTGATTTATGGGCCTAGAACTTGGAAGATATGGGTACATCCAGAAGAAAACAGTCCTAAAGCATTTCGACATAATTTTACGACGGCTGATATACAATCTACGCATCCAGCATTGATAATACCATGGAGGAGCACGAGCTGTGTTACTGAAAGCAGACCTAATAGTAATCGTAGTGATAGACCTAACAGTAGTCTAAGTGATAAGGACAATGTGTCGACAAAAAGTAAAATCAGAAACACTACTATGTAATCAAGGGTATGCCCACACAATGCACGCCCGATTTGAAAACACTGAAAAGGTGACTGTAGCGAGATTTCAGATGCCGGCACAATTTGAGAACAGCAAAAAAGCAACGGTAACGAACTCGTTGCAGTCCCCAGAACAACTAAGCTACACTTTGATACCGCAGAAATGTATCGGATGTCTAAAGAGTCGACCAGCATCATTCCGAAGTGTCAAAATATGTTCCACTTGCGTCATTTTCAGGTGTTAGCACGATGCCGTTTTCAAATTGTGCTAGTATTTTCAGGTGACCTCTAACCATCTAACTCAAGACAGAAATGTATGGTAGACGCACATGTCACGTGATAAAAATTCTAATCCATTTTGCCGTACTTTCTTGCTTCCCTTAGTAATGGGCCTAGCCAACAACACGATACGCCATTTTTGATGGACATTTAAGTACAAAGAGATTAGCGATTGCAGATAAAGGAAATTCCATGCCCAATCGGCCAAGTCATAAACAACAAAAACATCGCAAGCTGCAAAAGTTGCTCTATAAACAAGCCAGCTACTTCGTATTCTGTGTATTCTAGAAACGGTTTGGAAGAGCAAGCATTACTAAACGTCTGCCTTGGGCATTTTATTTGTTTGGTTGAGAAGCTGATTGGTTTGGAAGGGGATTCAATTCTCAT
This sequence comes from Aurelia sp. 4 Dawson et al 2005, assembly GCA_964019985.1. NCBI lineage: Eukaryota > Metazoa > Cnidaria > Scyphozoa > Semaeostomeae > Ulmaridae > Aurelia > Aurelia sp. 4 Dawson et al 2005. The sequence continues at coordinate 3,747,931 of OZ026494.1, read as the reverse complement.
TTTTCATCCCAACCAAACAAACTTAAAGTTTAGACCAACACTCTTACCACCACCCTGCAAATAAACGAGGCTGGTTGTGGAATACCAAGTTTGACCACAGTTTTGCCTGTCTGCAAAACTTACGATGCTTGTAATAAGTAAACTTGACTCAAATCAAACAAAATCAATCAGTCAATGCCAAAAAGACTTGCCACCACCCTACAACTGATTAAGGCTGGTTGCGAAATACCGACTTTAATGATAGTTTTCCCTGTCTGCCATTCTGACGATATCTGCCTTACTCAATTCAAGCACTGTCGAATAATGTAGCTTAACTGAAATGTATAATTAGAAGTGTCATTTTGAAAATTCAGCATGAATGATGGAATCTGAAGTTACCAAAAATGGTCTTACCTTCAGTAAATTCTGCAGTTCCATCCAGTGGATCAACCCAAACTATAAGCTGAAAGATAAAATGAAGCACCATACATTAAAATCGAAAACTTTTGGATGATCAAACTTTCAGTCTAACTTTGACATAGATAGCACGTTTTGGCTAATCATAAAAATTTAACGAAAAAAATATATTCAGAATTGCTTTTATGGTGCATCAGTGTGCATTTAATGTTTAAGGTGATTTACCTTCAGCAATGTATGAAATAGTTAGTATGTGTAATGGCTTCAAAATAGGAATGGTGGCGATTTCTTGCTGTGCTAGGACTTGCAGCATTTGTCTAGAATTAATATCAGTTGCAAATAATGTGTATGAGTCATTGAGTTTTTATGATGACAAAAGAATTATTCTGTATATGTCTCTCGGCACAGCTCAAACAAAAAGATGAAAAGTGTTACTTACATCTTCCACCTTCAATTTTTCAAGATCAGCAGGACATTTCTGCTTCATCACTTCTTCATCTAATGTTAGCACCAATGATGCATCATCTGCAGTGTTACAATCTTCCTAAAAATCACAACATCCATAATCATACTAGCCAAGGGGCTGGGGGTGAAAGCCCCTCCTACTGTATGTCAGAAAAACTGACAAAATTTTAACAGATTTGGGTTTCAGAAAATCCACCTTCAGAATGAGCATTATGACACCCAGTGTAGTTAAGGTGGCTCTGCACTTAAGGTGGCTCACTAACAACAAATTTCAGAACTACAAAAAATTGAAAGGTGGTTGTATACCAAGTAAAAATAAGTTCAAGACACAAAAGTACAATAAGGTGGCTCCCTTCTGATAAAATGTCAAACTGCTATGCACTGGGTGTTCTAATGCTCGTGCCTTAAGTTGGGCAAAATTTTCAGAAACAATGGACTATCTATCAGGCAACCTCCCAGATCACATGCAAATGACAGCATGTCATGTAATACAACTTCAGTTAAGTGGCCTCATTTGGAAATTCATTGAAATCTCTTCCTGTTCATCATATGACATTTTCAAAACCAAACTCGGATTTTTCACCCAAACTCTAATCTTGCTACACATTTTTAAACTGTTGGCGCCTGTGATATTGATTTTAATGACAATGTAAAAGATTAAGATTTTATAAGGGATATGGCCATGAAAAATTTTAGGGGTGAAACTTTAAACTCTGAGTAATTTTTCACTGCCAATAATGGGTTTTCAGACTTGATGGTGTCATAGAAGTGACATTACAACCACTAAGTGCAAGAAAAATTGTATGCAGGTGAAAACTTAGGCTCTGGCCTCAATGTCAATCCATGATGATGAACAATAGCCCACTCTACACCCATTTTGGCATGGCACGTGGATACCTGTACCAACATTGAAACAAAGAGATGATGAAGAGGTTAACTTAGTTTTGTCCATAATTTGAAATTCATTAAATTCGGGAAAATGCCAAGGGACATTTCACTCAGAAAAATTTTTGCAGACCTGCAGAAACGGACTCTTTTTATCCAGAAAAACCCATCAAAAATCTGCAAAAATCTGTTTGTTCACGTAAATATTGTTTGCTTTATGAAAAAGTGAAATGCCCCTTAGAATACGCAGACTAATACAAGCAAGCATCGATACAAAGCTTTGTGCGATATCAATTTTCCACAGAATTCATTTTGGCTATACAGCTAAAGTGAATTCCGTGGAGCCATTGTTTAGAAGAGAACAATAATCTCCATGTTTTCCGCAACTTCCACGGAATTCACCTGGCCCAAAAAAATTTGCGTTGTAACATAGCCCAGTGGAATAAGCAGAATTTTGAAACCTGGAGAACACTGACTTGATTTCATTCAGGTCCTAAAAATATCTGAATTGCTTGAACAAAACGTAGGGACAATTAAGGCACTACAATAACTTACTAGTCTTTTTGCAACATATAAAAATTTTCAAGCCTGCAATTTGAAAACCAATGTTTTAAGAAGTCCAGAGTTTCAAGGAGCCCATATTAACCCTTTCAGTTTCAGTTTCATTTCATTATCCATCAATCCTAAATACAATTTAACAAAAAGATACACTACTACTAAGATACATACATGATTACTACATTCAACACCAAGAACTAACAACTAACAATATTGAAAATAATAATTAATGCTATTTACATGATTGTATTTAAGATTGATAGATTAAGGAGGAGCTCTCTAAGTAGATAAACTAATCGAGAGAGAGCCCCCCCCCCCCCCCGTAAAAAGACAAAAGAAACTAAGAAGAAAAAAGAAAAATTATTTAAAAAAAAATTAAGCCAGCAAGTAATAACCAGATGAACCTCAGTGGGATAGATCATGAGTGGGTGAGTTTGTTTGAATCAGTTTTGTGAATATGAATCCAGGAAATAACTTTTCAATTTTGAACGAAAAACGACAACAGAGCTAGCAACGCATATGAACAGTGGGAGAGTGTTCCAAAGTTTTGAACCAAAAAATTGAATTGATTGAAGACCAAACTTGTAAACTTGGTCAGTATTGGGACTTCGTAATTTTGTTTTAAAAAGGTTAATGAAAATGAAATCATGCAAGAAATGCACCTCTTCACCAATAACTTTCAGACCAGGGAACTGCTTTGTCAATGAACCAACAATGATTCTCTGTGCAGCACGATCTGCTTCTGTTTGTGGGTCAAATTTGCCAGGCCCATGTTCATTCTGCAATGAAAAATAAAATTACTGCAGAATCACACTTTTGATGCAAAATAGACCAAACACAAGAAAAGATCCACCCATGCAGTTTGCATACATTATCAATATCTAATCTAAAAACTAGTTGTTGTTGCTTTGCTTTTGCAGGGACCCTGCCTCCAACTATTTACAATACATGCTATGATTCTGCTGTAGCATCTTCAAGCAAAATCTTGCACATAGCTTCATCATGGTTTTTTTCTTGATACGATTCAAAACACCATTTGTTTCATCATCTTAAACTACCAACGCATTACTTGTTCTATCGACAAGACTTTAAAACATTCTGAAATTTTTGGCCACAAAATAGGCTCAGTTTTTCATGATACGATTTCAGCTTTCTTTTTTGGCTTTTTCCTTCTTGACTCGAGTTACCTATCTGCCTCTGCCTGAAGTCTTTCTGATAACCTTGGCCACGATATTTGGACTCTTTACGTCTGGCTAGATGACATCTTCTACCTTAGCATGGGGGTGGTTGTCTCACGAAATAAGCAAGACCCTCGAAAAGAAGGCTTACAAAAAAGGGCCTAAATTTAAAAAGCTAGACTCTTACAAACCTTGTCGATAATTCCAAGATCTCCACCTCTCAAGATGCCTCTAATAACTGCTCCTGATTTTCTTGCAATGGCTACTGAAGAAGCAACGACTTTTAGAAGGAGAGAAGCGTTTGAACTTACGATTGCCATGATTCTAACCTCGCCACTTCTACCTCTTGCAGCTGCAGTGTTGGAATGAAGATTCTTGCTTTGCCAGTATTGTTGTTGTTGCTGCTGCTGCTTCTGCTGAACAGTTGGCACGCTGCACGCTTCGTTGGATCTGGGAGCCGGAAAAGGAACCCGAACGTCCAACCAGGTCCAACGAAGATAAAATTGGTAGTTCAAATGCATCCATTTTCTTTTATAAGAAATATCTTAAAAGAAACGGTGGGCTCAGAAATATCTTAAAAGAAACGGTGGGCCAGCCCCGGACCCTAATTTTGAAAACAATGAGTGCACAGTAGAATTTCCACTGCTATGTACTTTTACAGAGAGAGGAAAGAATCCTTGCCTGAAAATTTTCTGGGTTAGTATACTCAGACAGTGAGGTCAGTGGCGGAGCCATGGTGGGACCCCCCACTTTTCCAACAGATAGATCCTGAGATTCGAACAAAATTGCAATAAAATTGGTCCCTCGGGAGGGGTAGGTCAGGTCAAGAGTTTTTGTCATGGAACTAAGAGATCTATCAATATTCATGTCAAATGTATGCTCTAAATTTTGCAAAAAGGGAGTTGTCTGCTTTTTCCAAGAGTCTGAATGGCGTGGCCACGCAACATATTTCTGGGGCTACTCCGGACCCCTTCACTTCTTGAGTACTGACTCGGCGGCTGAATGAAGTTAGTATTCTATTGTTGTGTTCATTGCAAAGAGCGAAACATGGAGACGACAAGAAAAAAGTTCTCTTCAGCGAATCATACAATGAATCACATACGAAAGAGTTTTTCGCTCTTTCTGGAGTTCTTCCTTTTCTACTTTCCTTGCTCTGTTATAAAGGATCTCCTAATAACAGACAAAACCTTCACTCTCTCAAAACTACAGTATTTATAAAATAAAACGCATTGACACACACACACACACACACACACACACACACACACACACACACAGGGACGCAGAGATATATAAGCGAGTTTTGGACTAACTTTGAATGTTCATGTACAATTTCAAGCACAATAAAGTTTCAATAACAATGTTTCTCATTCCATAAATTTATTTATATACATATAGGTGTATTATACTGTGATTGAAAACAAGGACAATTTTCTTCCTTTCTTGTTGATAAAAGGCAAAGTAGAAACGTTGACCTCGTGAAGATGTGAAAGTGGGTTGCTTGCTTGCCCGGGGGGGGGGTACATCACATGTTGAGGGAACGGGTATGTGCCGCCCATATGGGTGGGTTTTTGGACCAAAATTCTCTAAACAAGGGTCCCATTTTCGGCAGATTTTCCATAAACATGGGTGGGTTGTCCAGAAATTGGCGAATAATAGCCAAAAATGGGTCGTTTTCCGCAAAAATTCCTCATAAAAGTGGGTATGACAGCAAGTTTTGGTAATTAGAAGAAGGGACCTTTCTGAAAACCGGGCGGCAGACCCCCGTCCATCCGCAAGTCATGTACCCCCCCCCCCGGGCTTGCTTGAAACGAAACAAGAAAGGACAGGATGGAACAAAGGACAGCATGATCGTTAAAAGGGTTACGTGAGTAACAAAAACGTTAGACAAGTTGCGTTTACTGTTCCAGAGGAAGCTTATCTCTTGATTCCCTGACATTAGTTTCTTGAATAACGAGTTTCATAAAAGGAAAAGCCACAAATAAATTTGAGCTCAAAACTTTACTCTCTGCGAGACTCGAGACGACCAGGCTGTGCGGTGATCGAGTACATTTGCTAATACCTAAGAAGAACATTTACCAAAGAACAAAATTGTGGTAATCTGATAATCTTGGGTAATGTGGTAATCGTCCTTTGATTGAAGGAGTAAAGGAGCAAATTGGAATGTGTGAATACGATCATTCAAGGCATCAAGGTGGCATCAACTCGAAGATGATGTTTTGCTGGAAAATATCTTAAATCAAAGACACAATAGATAGGTGTACACGTGAACTTCAATAAGATTGGGACTAAGAGTCGGACCCAGTGCTGAAAGTTGCTTAAAATTCTCCTTATTTCACAACTCGAAAGTTTTATAAATGCTTTATTGAGATCTTAATACTATTCTTTGAATAAAAATCCAGTACCCTGGTGGTGTACTTTCCAACTAGATTAACAATCTTCTACGGATTTCCAGGACTATAGACAAGTTTTTAAATCACTTTTTCCCAAAACTAAAATATTTCTCAGCCTAGCTGTTTTATATGATCTCAAAAGGGAGTTTCTTATAAAGCGTTTCTTATCAAAACTACGTGTACAGGACATCTATTTTCGATGAATTCCAAATTCGATATCTCTTGGACTCGCTACAAGTCTACCCTGGATACCAGAGCAGAGCCTAATAATTCTTATTAGGCTCTGGTACCCAGGGTCCTACAAGTCTCTCTCGCGGAAAAAACAAGGAAAGAAAAGAGCGAGAAAGACTTGTAATAATTGGCATGTTCATCAATATTCATGAGCTATCAAGCCTTGCTTCCATTGTCAAAATGACAGGGTTGTTGTCAACTGTTTCATCTAAGCTTGAATCGGCCATCGTCAAAGAACATCGCAGAGCCTCGCTCTGCTGTATCATGGTCCTTTCTAAGCATATGACTGGATATTGGTTCTTTGTAAAAGGATGCCAACTGGACAGAATCCTGTCCAGCCAACGACCCACGCTACCAAGTATTACAAGTCCCTCTCGCTTTTATTCCTTATCCCGTTTTTGCCGCGAGAGAGACTTGTAGCAAGTCCAATATTTCTCAACGAATTGGCGATCTACAATTTTGCACTAACTGCACTATGAGTACCTTCATCGCAATACTTTTGATAAAGAGTAACAACAGCAGCTCCTCCAATACCGAAATTGTGCTGCATGCCAATTTTTGCACCATCAACTTGCCGCTTACCAGCTTCATTTCGTAGCTAAGGATGAAATTCAAAACTTTGTATGAAAATGTGAAGAATAACAAAAATAGAAATATTCAGAAGCTCAGAAGCATGATTGCGACCATGAATTCCAAGATAAGAATCAGCCACTCTTCGGTTGGTAAATAATCGCTCCTTTGACCAGTTCCAAATGCCACATATACACTGCAGCCCTATTTGATAGCCAAACTATTGGTCTATATCGCAAATACGCCTCCTACTGATCAAATTGATCACCTACTTTTGATAGCTTTGGACAGGTTCTAGATATGTCGGATTTCGTGAAATCGTAATCATCACCAATTTGCAATGTTGATAAGAAAAGAAAAAACTGATTTTTGGCCAGTCATTTACCAAGCAAAAACGTCTCTATTTTTCCCCTTTGTTCGATTAACGTCAAGTATAGCTTAAAGACGATGAGTCCCTTGTATCCATGCGGTAAACCTGCTAAACAGGTTCTAGAGCCTCGTCCACTCGTATCCGGATCTTTTTGAAAACCCATCTTTCTTATTCGTTTTGTGTTAGCGTCCACACGGAGACGGCGTTTTCGGTCACCGAAAACGAAGCTTTTCGAAAACGCTTTAGTGGATCTTTTTGAAAACGCCGTTTTCATGTTGTCATGTGGATGGGTGAAAACAGAGCTTTTCGAAAACGCTGACGTCACAGCATCAATTTACGACGTATCAGAGCATGCGCACGGATCTTTGGGGATCACGCAAGGACATTTTGATTGTTTGTTTTCTTTTGTCAAAGTTCGAACAGCGTAGTTTGAATGCAGCAGCGTCTTCGTGTGGACGGGGATACTTTTGAAAACGCTCCTCGTGTGGACGCAGATATCTTTTATACGGATAAAAAAGATGCCTTTTCAAAAATATCCGGATACGTGTGGACGAGTCTTAATAATGAAACAATGAACAAGCTAATCCTATTTTGCATTAATCAGTCGAACTATGATGGGATCGCGCCCTCGAATCTCGACCAAATAGAATCGGTTGCTTGGTAGTCGAAATGAGAGTTCCATCATATTTGCAATCCTCGTTGTATCACAAATCTAGCAATCTAACTAGTACTCTAGGAAGCTTATAGTGTGAGGGTTACCTTGTATGCCATGCCAAATGATAATTAGTTACTAAGCACATTTTAAACAATCTCCATTTTCAATCAATCAATCTATCAACTGAACCAATTAAATTTGAAGTTATGTACACTACACAATATGTACCTGCCAATTAAGTTCCGCGCACTGCGCTAATCCTGTTGCTCCAATTGGATGGCCTGAAGTTTAAAATAACGATTTTAAAGTACGGTCTTTAGGACCCGGGTGGGGGGTATGTGCAATTTTCGGGGGTACCTTTTTCGAACAGAAAATAAATTTTGGGGTTTCATTTCTGGTAAAATGACAAGTAGTCATAAATTCTAGGACGTCATTTTAGAAAAATAACTCCTTAGGGTATTGATTTTGATCAAATCTCACTTACTTGGTTAACATTCTGGATCGTCCTCACAATTTTAGGGTATACATTTTCAATGGCCTGTAAATTTGGGGTACCGTCTTCTATTGTTATTATTGGGGTACTGGGCCAACAATAAAATTTATAAATTCTAGGGTGTGATCTCAGACGCGAAATGGCACACCCCTGTCACCCGCCTATTGAAGTTATCCCCCAGTGGGGCCTTTGGAATAACTTGATCGACTAGCGGTATATCGGTTTAGGAAAGGGACGAAACTACGATTGTAATGGGTCAAAGACTGGTCTGGGGAGGGCAACATTTCTAAAAATACAGGGTGTCCCAGAAAATTTGCGCCCCGTTTGCCTGAAGACCACGACAAAGCAGCACAAGGTCGTCACCATATTTTGGCATGATGATGCTCGCAAGACGTTAAATTAAAGTTTGCTTCCATCCCCGTAAAAATCCGTTAAGAAATGATGGAGCTTTGACGTTCAGAAGACCAAATTTCTCTGATGACTGAAACCAGCGGTCGGCCATTTTGTATTACTATTTTTGCAACGATAATCAGCTTCATGGATGAGCTGAAATAGTAGCCTCCAATCTCATAGCTCTCGCGAAAGTTTCAATAATCATCAGAGACTTCAGCCATTCCTTACCCCACGATCCTTTATTGAATGTCAAAACGAAGACGAGGATCCCATGATAAAATAAACAATCGAAAGGCAATGACAAAAATATAGTCACATTTTTTTTGCAGGTGTGGTGAGTGCAGCAATTATTTAGTTTATCAGTTCAAAATGAGACAATACAGCTCCAAAAATCTTTTGCCCTTCTAGTTTCTTTTAGTTCAGTGTCTTCGGTAGTAAATCAACAATTGCTTGTAACGAATGAAGGGAGAAATCTGAGTAGAGATACGCTAGGGATGGCGGCGAATTAAATGTGAAATATATTTTTGTCGAAGCTTTGATTTTTATTACTTTGTACTTTGGGAATTCTGATCTTCACTTTTGCATTCTATCAAAGATCGTGGGGTAAAAAATAGTCTAACTCTCTGATGATTATTGGAACTTTGATGAGAGCTATGACATTAAAGGCTGCTATTTCAGTTCATCCATGAAGCTGTTTACCTTTGCAACATAGTAAGATAAAATGGCCGACTACTGGTTTCAGTCAACAGGCAGATTTGGTCTTCTGAAAGTCATAGCTCCATCATTTTTCGACGGATTTTCACGGGAACGGTGGCAACCTTTAATTGAACATCTTAAGAGCAACGTCATGGAAAAGGTTAGTGATAATCTTCTGCTGTTTTCTCGCAATCTTCAGGCAAACGGGGCACAATTTTTCTAGGACACCCTGTACACTAAATCAAATGCAGTCAAAACACATACAAATATAGCGAGATTTCTAGCAAGAAAGGAAAAAGGAGCTATTACCTGCACATCAACCGTTCCTGTTCATGGTGGGGGGGGGGGTTGCCTTCAGATGAAACGTCATAAACATACCTTTAGATTCAAGTCCTCCTGATGGATTGACAACCCAACGATTTCCCAACATGCAGAGGTCACCACCTAGAGCCACATGAGCAAAAATTTAGTTCCAAAAGGAAAACCCTTGATTTCATCTACATCGAGGAAATGAGATTGGTAACACTCACCTTGTTCCCAATGTGAGTAACCCTTTCAATGAGTAGAGCTCAGTATATCAAGGATCACCATTCCCCCCAACCAAAACAAGCGTCATTATCTGAAGATAACACGGGTGCTTTACTATCATTGTCAGCATTGCTTGATGACACAGATCTTTACTAGGCTAGAATAACAGAACATGTGTCCTTTCAGGAAGATCGTGCAACTTTGGCTACAGTAAATCCCCGCATATAAGAACCTACCAAAATAAGAACCTAGATGCTGTTTTTCCTAAATTATGTACCTTGCAATTAAGAACCTGTTTCAGTCTGATGAAACATAGGTTCTTATTGCAGAGGTTGCAAAGTTGATATTTGATTGCTGTTATCAAGGTCATTGTGGTCCCAGTTGGGTTTGAAAGATTTGTTCTCCTCCCCAATTACTTATTATGTCCATAAGAACGCTTCTAAAACAAATAATAGGGCTGAACATCTTTATGAGACTCTCAAGGGGACAACATGAGGTACCTTTCAAATAAGAACCTTTATACCTTGAAATTAATCTAAGTACCTTTGAAATAAGAACCAATTTCAGCCTGGCTCTCAAAAAAGTAGGTTCTTATATGCGGGGATTTACTGTAATGAGAGCTGAACAAAATGTTGCAAACATTTCAAATATCAGCAAGCAGAACACATATATAGTGTGCGATTAAAGAAGATGCAGCAACACAAGAAAGCAGGTGTAAAATTGATCTTCTGCCTATTTATTCTTACTCCAATGCTGATAAGTTTCGCTCACCAAGGAACCGTCAGAGCAACTGATAAATTTTTAAAGATCAACATCCATTTATTGTAAAAACTATGCTTGTTGTGGAGACGAGATAGACTTTGTCGAAGGAAACAACAAGGGCAGATTTCGTTTTGAGCCAATCAGCGTGTTTGTTTACATCTGTGAGATTGTCCCTCAGTGCAGTGGATTAAAGCCCACGCGCAGTAGCGCTCACTGTTTGTAGAGCTCAGAGCTCTACAAAGCCTATCTGGTCTCTCATGCAAATGCAGTTAAACTGTATTGTCGTTATCGAGCAAGAACAAGCATAATACTGTTTTCTACAGGTACCTTGGGAATTTCGTATCCAGCTTCCATTATCAATTAATTCGCCTCCTTTTCCTTCTTCGCACAGGCCAAGTGCTTCATACATAAGTAGCTGAAAGAAACCATACGAGGCAAAATTGATTTGAATAATTACAAAAAAAATATCAGGATGAATCAATGAAAACCCATTTACCCAGAAAAGCTTTATTTGGAACGACAAGAATACATTCTGGAACACATACCAAAACTTTGTGTATCATTAGCCTTTACGCTACGTGTATTATTCGAGCTGAGTGGTCGTGGATTTTTGTAAGCGTAGCTACCACTCTGATCAATATCAGTTCTACCTCGACATTGCTCCGGCCACAAAGGAATCTTATCACATTTACCAGTATTAGTTGTACCCTGTCACAAAATTCTATAGTTTAATAGACAAAAATCAAATAAGGTTTATTTACAACCATTTCAAGTCATGTGATCACTGCTTTGATAAAACATCTTTTGATTTCTCAAACATATTTTGTGCCATGTGCCATGCAGAGTTGAAGCGCAAAACGTAGCATAATACTAAAACGTCCCAAGAGTTTGGTCACGTGACGTGCAATGGGTAAAATAAACCTCAGCTGACAAGGTCTATTGGGCAATAACCTTTATCAAAATTCAACAAGATCAAAATCTCTTGTGCGAGAAAGCAGTAAACACTGTCGATGATTGTTTTTCTGCCGATTGAATATTGGCGAAATATGAGAACAATAGAGAAAAGATGATCTCACATACAAATACAATAACGATACAGAACACTGTTTATCATCTCAAGGAGTACTGATCGGAAGGCTCCTGTTCACTTTCACGGTCTAAATAGCAGCTGAAATCTTCAATGATTTGTCAAAATTTCAAAATTAAAACTAATAACTAATGAGAGTAATTGGACCCACGATTTTGTCAAAGATGAGCAGCAGAAAAACACTACATACGATGTGGATGCCTATTGAGTGAGTACATATGAAGAGAGTCCTTATAAAGTAAGCGCTCACTTATTTTTTTCAGCTGGGTCCCATCTGATTATCTTTCCGTACCGTATGCCTCTGAAAACAAACTGTTGTCAAAATTCAACGTTGCATGCGAGTTTGAAGCTGTTTTCGGAATCTAGACATGTCGAGCATAGGTTTCAAATCTTTAAATCGGTGCAAAAAGGCGGGTGTAAAATTCGATGGCCTATTTCTTTAAACTGAATGACTTAAAAGAAACTTTAGCCAGTTTTCTTTGATTCCAACGCTGGACTTTCAGAAATCTTGAACATTTGTCGAAATTACGGCCTATTTTATATTTTAGCTCATTGTGTGATGTGACGTCATCAAAGTTCTAAATCACAAACCAGAAGAGTGAAAGAGTTTTGCTGGATTCCATATTGTAGACATCCATAAACTATGGTTTTCTTGAAAATTATTTGATCTTTCCTCAACAGGTTCAGAAATTACGATAGTTTTAACTTTTCTTCGAAAATTGTCTTGAATTCTTCTTAAAAATGAAGGAAAACACTGTAATTCTGAAAATATTGAAGATTTAAGAAAAGGCCAATGGCAGATTTACTGTAAAATAGTTCAATTTTCTTTGAAGCCGTTCAGTTCAAGGAAATAGTTCATAGAATTTTACACCCAGCTTTTCAAGGATTTGAAACCTATGCTGACATGTTACCTTAAAGTTAGTAGACGGAGATAAATAGCCACCCAAGCTTGCCCAGTCCCTTTACACATGTAGAAGTTAAAAATAGATCTTGTGTCTTAGCCAATGAAAATCACGAACTCTTGCGGTTTATGGGGTGATCTCCATGGACAGCTTTTGTCCGTTCGTCTTTCAAGGATTTCCCCTTTTCGTTAACTCAGTGGCGTGATTGGAAGGGATGCGGTGATTGGTAAATTCAATTGGTCAATTCAATTCATTAAGTTTTCAGCCTCATTCCCAGGGCGTTCTGAGTTTCAATTTGAGTTTGAGTTTCAATTTGAATCTGAGTTTGAGTTCTGAGTTGAATTGATTCTATTTTTAAAAAACCGTTGCCTTATCTCCGTCTACTAATTTTAAATTCTAAGCAAAATATTACCTCATTACAAGAAAAGCAATCATGAACTTCCAAAACATCAACATTTTCAGCTTGCATTCCGCTTTTCGCATAACATTGATTTGCTGCTTTTTTGGCCATAGAATATCCAGATAAATCAATAAAACTCATTCCAAAAGACGACGGCAAATCAGTAACCATTTCTTGAGCAATTATTTCAACAGCGTTGTGCTATAAAAACCAAGAAAGGATCGAGTCAAAAGAACATACATATCACAGGGAAACCAGATTAAATATTAACAGTTGCATTTATTGTTTGATAATCTATATTATTTTTCATTAACTTTGTTATTTGGTAATTTCTTCTATTTTCTATGTAGCTCCATTTCTTATTCATTTAGCTGCGTGGCACATTAGAGGTCACGGAAAATGAATAAGAGATGGAGCTACATAGAAAATAGAAGAAATGACTAAATAACAAAGTTAATGAAAAATAATATAGATTATCAAACAATAAATGCAACGGTTAATATTTAATCTGGTTTCCCTGTGTACATATCAACAGATCTCCCAACAGATGGCTTTCGAAGAGCATACTTGGGAATACATCCGCAAATAATCTGACCAACCCTTTCCAGGTTACAAACAATCTCGTTTCCAGGGTGTTCTTACGTCATACGCAGATCACGAAGCCGAATGAACACCTTGGTACACGTCGATCAGATGCGCCGAGAAGATGGATGCATTAGCAGCAATCATGGATTTCACGGTTTGCTAGGCAACGATAATCGACGGAAAATGGCCGTTGCTCTAACGACAATTCTGCAGAAGATAAATTGAGAAACTACAACCAAACACTTTGAGGACCTTATTTCGATCTTTTTGAAGGTATTTGAACAAAAATCTGGGGTTGGTAAGTGTGCTTAATTTGAAAATAAGCTTCGGTTGGTTTGGAGTGAAAATGGGCCTAAGTTGCAAATTCGAGAAACTTTCACAGCAGCTTTGAAAACGAAATAGCTCGCTATTCTCCGAATTTCGGAGATAAGTAGCAAATTATGGTTGAAATAGTTTAAGAATGTGGTTTCCGTCAAATATGACATGCTGCAGCCATTTACCCCCACGCAAAACGGAGTTACAGCCAATCAATCGCCGAACGGCCTCCTGTATCCCAGAGTAGGGTAGAGCAACAAACTCACTCTGGGGACGAGATTGGGTTACAAGAATCTGTTCAGTTAAAAACAATCTTTTCATCTCACGAGACGATCGTGGCTTGTGTTTGCAGAAAGTATGTCTGTAAGTACTGGATATCAACATCATAAGCAACAAGTTCCAACAGAAATTAGATTGCAGACAAAGGGGCTATGGACATTGAAAATACCGTAGGGAATATATTTTCATAGTGTTTGGCATAAATGCAAGCCTTAATTTTCGTCCATTCTCAAGAAATGCAGCGGCTGCTTCCCTTGAAGGGATACAACTCTCTGGAAAGATCAAACTTTACTTTTGAAAGATTTCAGATCACAATTCACCTGCAATCCTCTTGAGATCATAAATTCTTCACTGCAAACAATAGCAGCTGCACTTCCATCGGCAGTTGGTGCACACATCGGCATCGTCAATGGCTCACATACCATTGGACTTTTCATTATTGTTTTGAGAGAAAATTTCTTCTGTAAACATGCATAAGGGTTATTTATGCTGTGGCAATGATTCTTGTAACAGATCTTTGCAAGTTGCTGTGGCGTAGATTTGTATTTCTCTGAGTGCTCTTTTGCAGCATAAACAAATAGCTAAAATATAAACAAGCTACTGTTAAATTGCATATCATAGAGCACAGATACTGTCAGAAAAAACTTTCTCCTATCTCTATGTTCCATACAAACTACTCCCTAAGCGAGAAGAAAATGAAACAACAAAAGCACAACGGATTTGCAAAGACCATAGTTTGTCGAGATCTTAACTCTGGAGTAGTAATTTATCGATAAGGGTATTATGATTACTTTCTTTCAGGACCCATTCATTTTGCTTATGATGGCTTCATTCACTCTACGCCTTAGCCAAGTGAATAACATGAACCCCACGGACTTCACTATTTTGATTCAAGATATCACAGGGCCAGCGTTATTCAATTCCACCAAGAGAAACTGAATGATGCAGACCCTGCGGACAGACATCTTGGAAAAGAAGGCTGCTCTAACCTAAAGACAATTTCATATAATACTAATAAAGAGCCCTATGATCTAAAACAAATATTAACAAGAAAAAGAAATCCTGTGTTTTGTGTTTAACTTTATTTCGAAATATTTCAACTGTCTTCCTTTCTGTTTTATTTTACTTCTCGTTAGAATTTCGACATACTCAATGCAAATACTTTTTCCCGCAAACAACCAGAGAATGATTCGGAAATGGATCACATTTTCTTCAACGATCAGACAATTTACATATTTCTTATGGTGTAGCAAAGAATCATCATCTGTTTGGGAGGACGAACATTCTAAAATGCTTTAAACGGGGTCGGCGACATCGATGGGTCCACCTTTGTAGCAGCGATACGGCCTACATAAAGCATTAATGGACCTTCTTAGCTATTCTGAAAAGAATCGGAATCGAATGCTTTTTTGGTACATTTTGTAGAATTTTGGAACGTGCACAATAGTGACAGAAGCTCTAGCGCCACTCAGTCAAACGTCACGTATAAAGATGTATAATAGTAGCACTTGATCGAGGCTCTTTTGTAGAATAGCTAAAAGGACTATTGCAGAAAAGAGACAGAAAAGAGAGATCGTAACAGCGCCACTGACTGATTTAGGGAGATGCACTTTAACATAACGCACCTTGATCACATCTGATGTCATTTTATTAAGTCTTGGATTAATCAGACCAGGTTTAGCACCAAGCTTTTCCATGTGGCTAAAATGGTCATCGACGGGATGAACTTTATCTGTATATTTTGATGATAATCCGCGGTCCATCTTCTCAAAGCCTTGAAAACAACAAATGTTATGCTTTGAATAAAGTTTGTAAATCCATGTTGAAATTTGATTGCAACTTCAATGTATTTCTGCAAATGATGATCTACATGGCTACATGAAACATGCAAGATTTAGAAGATTGGCTACGATTTACATGGTGCAGTTGAATCCCAAAAAAATGAAATCCCATTTTAATGAATTTTCTCGAGGAATATTTCCTACTTTGCAAACAGAGCGTACGAAAGCTTTCAGAACAAGAGGATTTTGGATGGGTTTGTGTTCAACACAAGTGCTTTGCAAAAGTTTCGAGATGTTGTTGGCACTGAAAAGCCCTTCGAATTTTCTCACATTACTAATTAATGTCCTTATAAATTCGTTCAGTTTAGCATTCTCTGACATTAGGAACTTTTGGTGGCTCCTTTCAGAGTTTAATAACCAATCAGCTGTATTTTGAGAGTAAAGTTAGTTATAAATGGGAATTTCTCAAAGGAGACAGACAGGTCCTTAGCATTTTTGCAAGTTTTGAGATTGACCAATTTTTAGTGAATTAACATTCGCTGAGTTTTAGACTGGAAAGTCTTATTTGGAAACAATAAACTCTTGAATCAAACTAGGAAGAAACAGCACTTCAAATGAAGAGCATTGCACACCAAGGGCAATTCACTTGACCCATACCACCCAAACATCAAAACATGCCTGTTGCTTATACCATTTCTTCAAAAATGTATATCCAAATCTAAAACCATGTTTTCATATCCAAACCTAAATCACAAAAATAAATCCTGCCCTTTATACCAAAGTCAGGATACTTGGCATTTTTCCTGATACTAAAAAATTGCTGAGACATGTCCCCAGTTCTCAAAATATACATTGCACACTCCTCCCCCACACTAGGACAGAAAAGCATGATAAAGGCTGTGCCTCTGATCTTGGTAGATGCTTGCAGCAGAGCAGGCATAACATTATTCAAAGAACACAAAAAATGACATGAAAGAAAAGGCAGATTTAAAGAAATATGTCAGCAACAAAAGTTTCACTTACCCAAAACCAAGGCACAGTTATACTGTTTACTTTGGATGAATGTTTTTGCCATCATCAAAGCAGTTGAAGCCGATGAACAGTTATTATTTGTGTTGAAAACAGGAACACCAGACAAACCAAGTTCTAAAAAGAAATCGATTTCCAAGTAGCTGATGAAGAAGGGATATTCTCAGTTTACACAGTCACATTACATAATTCTCTCTTTTTTTTTAAACGTTTCTAATTACTATACGACACTACAGGTACGATGCCATGGGGAGCGAAAGATAATGACTACCCCATGGCCAATATAAAAGGACATGCAACATTGAACTATGACTACATTACAAACGACTTAAAACTATTGGATAATGTACCAGATTCTGTTCCACATCAGATGTCAGGTCAGTGTTGAAATGACTGAAATGATGTTGCGAACATAACTTGTTCGATTTAGTGGATAAAGTGCTTAATAATTCTCTTTGCGAGCACATGATGCTCCTATGGGAGGAACTTAATAAAAAAACACCAGGAGGTGATACTGGAAAATTGAAGGAAAAACACCCCTGTTAGGAAGTCAAACTTTGAAAAATTATCATTAAAATAAAAAATAAATGATCAGTAAAGCTGTCAAAGATAATACTGCATTTGCCTTTGAGCTTTCTTAAAGAATTATTTACAATTGCCATTAAGTTTGTTAGAAATCTATTGGAGAAATGGAGAGTACAGCCCCATCACGGAGTCAGCCATGGTGTCCTATCCTGGAGCAAGAATCCTGAAAATGTATCCTAGTGGCATATCTCACTCCTGTGGAGAATGTCAGAAATACTCTTGTATAGATGAAGATATGCAGTTATATAAGTATCAATAACATACCATATGCAGCTCTCTGACCTGTGATGAATATTGAGAAGGTTGTTAAATTTGCATTACTGTGGATCTTCAATTAATTTTCTTGAAATATTACAACACTAAATATCATAAATTGTTGTCATTATCAATATATTTAAATAGCTCTAAAATGAATGCTACTTCAGGCTTACTACAAAATAAAATTTGCTAAAAATAAAAAACCTATTTATACATGTGTACAGAATGTAACAGTGTTTTTATAATATTTGCAGAATTTACAGTTTCCTTTTTTCTTGCTATTTATCTGCACAAAAATCCAACCAAAGCCATGAAAGGCCCACACAGTCTACAGTTGCATTCTTCCCCTTTCCAGGTTTTATTCTCCTTTTAAAGCTGAAGAGGGTATCAGATTGTTTCATGTCATAGGGAAGTATAAGCCACAATCTGCTCTCCAGATTAGCCATGGCACATATTGTAGTATCATACACTTGTGTTAGTAGCAGATTATGGCAGCTTCTTAACCTATAAGGACCTGTGTTTTCAGGCAAAGATCTCTTTCATGAAACAGGGATGCTCCAATGTTGTCTTATGAACTTCCATCATCAACATCTGTCAATTCCTGATGTGGATTGGGACTGCATTGTCTCAAAGTAAAATTGTGTCAAAATCTGATCTCATATCTTTCTGCAATGCCCATTTGTGATTTCATTGTTCTGTGTTGTATCACAGAACATTTCAAGAACAGGACAATTGAGCTTGGACATTGATACAACTTTCTGAATCACCCAGTGTAAAGTATCAAAAATAATCATGTAATGATGATGATGATTTTGTTCCCCCTTACCTGATGTTGGTTCTCCATAACAATAGCTTGCAACAACAACATCAATGTCCTCAAGATATTTGAGTCCACAATCGTTTAGAGCATTTGATCCTGCTTCTCTTGCCATATCTGAAATCAAAACAACATACTGTACATGAAGAAAAATCATTGAATCTAAGTTCTAATGGCAAGTTGATAATGAATCAGAATGAACATGGAATTCTTGTTCCCATGCAAATCCCTTGCCAGCGTGTTCCTACACTGTAATTTCTGGGTCTGATAGATGAGCGATTTTACCAAAACCATTTTCACATTGAAGTTTGCTTGACTGAGGTCTGAGTTACATGACATCAGATTGATTTTTGCTTCAGATGCCCATCCCAATCCGAAGCAGTTGCACTTTGCTTTTCAATATGATCACATGATTTCGGATAGACTTTTGCTCCACTTTGCATCACTGTTACACGATGTCAGATTGCTGTGTACTACAGAGACAACAACCACTCTTTTGTGTTCTTGTGGAGGAGAATGCGAGGAACAAGGTTTCACAGTGAAATTCACTTGGATTCAGTGATTAAACAAGATGGAATGCAAAGCGAAGTACGTCGGATTGCTTTTCACTTCACCTCCAGAGTGGAGTGACTTTCACTCTGGTTACGCACATCAAAGTACTTCTGATTGCCTCAGCACCATGTATCTGAAACCCCTCTGAAGTGAAAAGTAACCTGAAGTGAACCCAATCCAGCGTCGCATGACTCAGGCCTGATAGATTAAAGTAAATGGATGGAGATATAGCAACATATAACCAGCACAAAAGAACCAAAGACGCTAATTATCTTCCTATCAATCTCATCAATCAAAAGAATACCAAATACTGTTTATGTATAATAGATTATACTTAGGTGGATGCAGTCTCATTTGCAAAGTCTCTCTTACCTCAACTCACTTACTTTAACCTTTCAGTTTTGAATATCAGGCACATAAAAGAGCAAGTGGATTAATAAATGTTAGGCCATTTTCATTGACTTGATTATCAGAAAGACTGATCAATTGATTGATTAACTGACTGCAATGTTGCCAACAATGTAATGGTATATAAAGTGAATTATAATTCATACCAGGATAGTCCCATTTCTTTGAGTGAGGCTTTTCAAATCTTTGGGAAGAGAATAAATCATAATCAGCAATACGGAAATTACCATGTAACAAATAAAGAGACTGAACAGTTCTCTTTTTGGCTGGTGAACATGTTCCATATTCACCAGTATGGAGAGTACGGCACTTTCAAAGAGCTCTCAGATGTAGATGAAAAAAGTTTGAAGTACAATGTGCAACCGTTAGCAAATGTGCACTTCAAGTGCACACATCTGGAGACTTTCCAAATAGAAAGTCTTTCAGGTACTTGATAAATTTCTCATTCCATATCAGAATTCATAATTGCTCGATTCTTATTCTTCTGTTTTTGCTCAAATCTTTGTTCAATATCTATGTATCTATCCTATTCTTGTGTAGGTATCCCATGATCATCATGATCAGTTGGGCCATGGACGCTCAAAGTTGCGCAGATGGCAACCAGCAACTCAAGCAAAACTCTTGGGTGTGCTTCTGCCATACTTTCCACACTGGCACATTCATTCATTGTAAGCAAAGATCGACATCCTATTGTAAGAAAACAAACCATCTGCATTGCGAGGACACAAAGTATTCTGAAATTTTTCATTGATTCTGTCTGAATTAACCATGTGCAGTGAAAAAGAATAGAGTGTGGAAAAATAGGAAGCAACGTTTTTTGGTGGTTTCTTCCATTTGTCATGTCGTCAGAAAATTGTGGATCTACTGAATCTGTCAACTCATCTTGTATGTTGGTCCTAGGTCTAGGACATCGAACAATTTTTTGTTTTGATTTGTGATGACTCTCTCACGCCTGTATTATACAAACCTTGTCATTCCTACTCCAACAACAAAGCATCTTGGAGTGCTGCTTGTTTCCATCTTCACTTTGGGCAGAGCAAAAGCTGGGGCAGAACACAAGCACAAGTCTCAGAGCACTGCATAGGCCACTGCACTGGAAGTGCAAGTCTTCTTCTTTGATTATGACACGATGTTCTTGTTTCCCTGTGTTCCTGCCACAATGACAACAACATTTTTCTGATTTGGTCCAGAAGGGCTGTTTGGTCAGTGGCGGCCAGCGTCCTCAAACTCTGGTTCCCCGTAAGTGAGGTGGTTCCTCAGGACGAGGAACCTCATTTCTCTTCTGGGAATCATTAGATTCCACACGCAGGCTAGTCAGTGCAGGATGAGAAGCATATTTTCCCTAGCCTTGTTCCGTTGAGTCTCTTAATAATCGCTACCACCCACCCACTGTCCCAACCAGTGTGCAGTGGATATCTCTCACCCTTGAACAATTGCATTTTCTTCATGCGAAGAGTCCTTCATGATTTGATCAACGCTTTTTTGGCCCTTTTCCAGTCATTTTGCAACCATGAAACTTTTGTAATTCGGCTTACATATATTTACAGTGCTCTTGAGACAGCGAGAACACAAAAATACTGAGATCTATTGGCTTGTAACCAGAATTCGAATCATTAAAATCTGCGAAGTACTCTGGATGTTATGAATTTTCAAAAGTGGAAACTTTATTTTGGCTCACCCGGTATACAAATATCTATTTAATATCTTAGAAATTTGCTGGTCTTCCTACGGATCGTGCTTCGGGAAGGATGCTAATTTAGCAGGAATTCCTTCAGTTCCCTTTTGAGCATGGTGATCATGGAACTCATTCCGATTTCTAATGGAATTTCACTCCACGTCTTTGCACCAGAATAGAAAGGACTGCGTTTGGAGAATTCAAGGAGGGGGCTTTGGGGTTTCACGGGTTGCGGGTTTGGCCAAGTTTAGCCCTCAGGTTTCGGGATTTACGTCTAAATCGTACGGGTTTCCGGGTTTTGAGATATGTCGCGGGTTGCAGGTTTGGCTATTTTTTGTGCTCAGGTTTCGGGTATTTCACTCAAAATTCCTATTTCGTCGGGTTTTTAGAGTCATACAGTCCATTTAGTTAACTGAGATTGAAAGTCAGAGATTGAAAGTGTGAGAGTCACACAGTCCATTTAGTTAACCGACCGTTGAGCAACTAACAAAGTTTGATCGATCAGTTATGACATACAAAATAATCAGCGGGCAATGTCCCGAAAGCCTTTGGGATAAATATCATCATAGGACCCAGCAATCCAACTACAGAACAAGGAATTGCAGGGACCTACAAATCCCAAGAAACAACCTTGAATATGTCAAGAAAGGCTTTCACTATTTAGCTCTGAAAGCTTGGAACGATATTCCCATCAATATCAAAGAGCTCCCTACACTTAATACATTCAAAAAGCAATTAAAAAGTTATTACACGAGCTGAACAAAACAAAAAACACGACTCCCTGGAAGAGCAGCTGCTACTAAATAGATTTCTGTAAATAATTTAGCTTTAACTGTATATAGATTGTATCAATGTAATTAGGGTATTTATTTGATTTTCTTATTTTGCTGAAGGTACTTTCGTGTATAAAGAATTTAAAATTAAAAAAATGAAAGTGAAAGACCAGCTTTCGAATGCTTAAACAAGGCACAGTGAGTCGGTGAAAACGAAAATGCTGGAAATAATCGATGCGGATTACCGACCAAAATTAACGATTTTTATTCAGAAGTGCAATCTCGGGTTTTGGCTTTTTGCTTGCAGGATTTCGGGTTTTTGCTCATTTTGGTCCGGGTTTGCGGGCTCTGGTACCCCCCAGAGCCCCCTCTTCAAGGTTCTGCTATGGAGTGTCAAGAACATGAGTAGTTAGACACCGCAGTCATGTTTTAATGTATGTGCTGCAGCGGAGGAAAATTTGCATGTTTCTGCGGAGGAGGTATCGGAGTTGGAAAATAGAATATAGATTCTCTTCGTTCTTCCTCCGTCTCCTACGCTAACTCCTCCGTAGTAGCAAATAATTTCATCGTCCGCAATGGTCAGATGGGCGGAAGAAACAGACGTCGGGAAAATCTATAGAGCAGCCAGGAAACAAGCAGCCTTCGCTGAAGTTCGAAGTTTAGATCTCCAGGCTTCGATCAAAGACAGAAATGTATCGACATGTTGGCAAGTGAATGCATATCATACTTCACAATCACAATTAATTTACAATGAAATATTGCGTTGCACTTTTCAGAACTCTACCAGAAAATTAACAAAATATATGGTTTCAATACAAATTTAACATTTTATCTAAATAATGAATTATAATTCTTGCAAACAAGACCTCGTTTACACAGTACAGATACAACATTGCATCCGTAACAAAATTGTAACAGACAAGCCTTACGTTTAAACAGTTCCTGGCTTTATTCTAATCATTTCTTACCTCTTATTCTTTGGTCATGTTTGTTTACTTCTACCAACTTGTTTATTTATAATACAGATTACTTTCTTTTACCCTATTGTGTGTCTCCCATTTGCATTTGTAACATTTGTAACATGTAACATGTAACATTTGCATTCGATTCTTTATTGTTTTTCTTTGCTCATGATGACTCTAGCAAGAGCCGAAACGTTCTTGTGTAAGTCGTTACCGCTTTGAGTCATGACACTATCGTTTAAGTCGCTCATTGTTTACTTTGCCATTACTGTTTAAAGGGAGTGCAAAGACCAACAGCCTTGCCAATCGTTTGTTTTTGTTTCTGTGAAATTTGTACAGTCAGATATTCAGAAGCTGTGGAGAGCAAGTCTTTGGCTTCGCGCAAAGCATGCTGGTCTTTGTAATCCCTTTAAGTCGTCACTTGACAATAATAATAGACCTTTTAGCTATTCTAAAAAAGAACCTGGATCCAGCGTTATTTTGACATAACTTTATACGCGAGATTCGATTGAGTGGCGTTACAGATTCTACCACTATTGTCCACATTCGAAAATTCTACAGAATGTTGCACGTGTCTTTTGAGACACCCTGAATAGAATAATTGTGCTCTGGCGCAGTGTTGAAATGATGAAAACAAAAAACTGTATGGGTACAGTGCCAACGGGGTCTAAGTTATCGATTGACTTTGCTGCGTTCCATTAAATAATAATAACAAAAATCCGGCTTACAGGATCATTTCTACAATAGCAGCTAACATGATGTCAATGGCACATACATTAAAAGCCCTATTAAGCCCCCCTCTCTGAAGAGCCCCTCCACTCTGAGTTAAAATTTGAAATAAGCATCCCGAACCCCCTCTCTATTAAGCCCCCCACTTACATCAAATTTCAGAATCTACAAAATATTTTCCATTTATTTAGCTATACAAGCTTGGATGTTAATTGTGATATGGTGTGGGAGAAAAACTCTGTCGAATTTCACGTATCTGACCCGTAAAATTGTAAGTTGATTCCGCAAATTATGGGTTGAAACAACCGAAAAGCTGCCAAATACACCCTCGTTACTTGATTTTGTGAATAAGCCCCTCTATGATAAGCCCCTCCCCATTAAGCCCCCCTCTGGAGCGTTCAAAAATCAAATAAGCCTCCCCGGGGGCTTAATAGAGCTTATTACGGCAATAACAGCATGGGCTCTAAAACAAGCATTCAAATCGGGATTCATAAAATTTCTCATTGTTAAAAATGAAAATATAAATATGAAAATATCTTTGTGTGGTCAAAAATGATGAGAATTTCGAGAATCACGAAGTAAAATTCTTGGTTTCTGATACAAAAAAAAACTTGCTTCTTCCACAAGGAAATCCAGGACAAGAGAGTGCTTAAAGGGGTAGCTCAGAACATAAAGATCTCTTTCAGGTGTTTCCTATCACTATGAGTATTCTAAGCAAAGAAAAACATAGTTTAACTTGTATATGGACGGCTTCTTTCTGGATGATTTTGTGCTGGCGATTGTTGTGAGGTGTGTGGGTTGTAGATGACCTGATTTCACGTCACATACATGAATCCTGGGAACAGAGTTTGCATGTGTATCTTGCTGCGTGGCAAACGATTTGGACTACAAGGCACACTTTACAGGTATCACTCGCACCTTGAATTATTCTGACTTTGGTGACGTCACTTCATTGCATGTTTGATTATTTCCTCCTGCGAAACAAAGATACGATGATAGGATGACAAGCATTGAAGGAAAGACTCTATGATGAGGTTTTCGAGGGACCATTATGGAAACAAGGTCCTTTTTAATGCTATATCTGCCATTTTTAACCTGGGGTGTTTTTAAAATACATTTGAACCTTTTGCCAGTAAATATCTTATTCCTGTAATTAGACCAGTTTCCTTTTATCAATTTATATTGTAATTTCATTTAATAGCAAAATTATACATACATACATTTCTAAACTCACTGCGTCGCTTATAACCCTACAATTGATCAAATTTGCCAAAATAACGCAACAATTTCCTTCACTCCTCACCAAGATAACTAAACATTCCTCAAATATGACAGTAAAACGCACAACCTTCCTCCGGCTCACAGCCATGCAGCCGTGAGATTCTCTGGACTCTATGAATGGTCATTCTCAGAATAGGGCTCAAATCTTTCAAATCTTTAAAAAGGTGGGTGTAAAATTGTATCACATTTTTCTACGACTTGAACGACTTGAAAAGGAACTTTGGATGTAAATTTGCTGTAAATTTGTTGTGGCAGTTTTGTGACATCTGGCTTATTTTCAAAATGGCAGCAGTTTGGTAATTTTTGTAAAAATGCATCAAAATTTTGAAAAAAATTTAAATCGTCGTATTTCTTAGATTACTTGAGGAGATTGATACAATCTTCAAGAAAATATTAGTTCTACAATATGCTGGAAAACAGATATCTGCATGAGTGTCAGGACACTTTTTAGGTGAATCAGAAGGTAGCATTAATTTCTTTGCTTACCTTGAAATGCCATAAAATTCTCTTCCTTGCCATTAGCAGCCTTTCTCAGCCAAACTTGCTTGCCTTGAAGTGAAGAGCTCCATCACATGTGCTTTCAAACTGATTGGGCCTAAACGACCTTTGTCATCTCCTGCGAATTGCTGTACCGACGCAACGGTCTTGAAATCGATTGCACAGGAGATGACAAAGGTCGTTTAGGCCCAATCAGTTTGAAAGCACATGTGATGTAGCTCTTCAGGTCAAGGCAAGCAAGTTTGGCTGAGAAAGGCTGCTAATGGCAAGGAAGAGAATTTAATGGCATTCAAGGTAAGCAAAGAAAATAATGCTACCTTCTGATTCATCTAAAAAGTGTCCTGACACTCATGATATCTGTTGCTGTTCTGGTTAAGGATTTAGAAATTTGATGACGTCACAGCCTCTAAATTCATAAATGCCGCCAGCGAATGAAGATATCATGAAATTGCCACGGAAGATTTATCGCAAAGTACCCAAAGTTCCTTTCAAGCACTTTAATGCCCCATTCACACTGCAAGTTAAACCAGCTTAAATTAAACCTGGTATTTGAACAGGACCTTCTGATTGGTCAATCAAACAAATCCAGCCATTTGATTGGTTGAAATTTAAACTGGTTTAGATAAAGCTGGTTTAACTGTGTCAGTGTGAATACAGTATAATTCAAAGTAAAATACAATAGAATTTTATACCGACCCTCTTAAAGACTTCAGCGCTATGTTGTTACTCCAACAATCATGACTAAATCGAATGCGTTTGGCTGAATTTAACCCTCGTTTGGATAAAGCTGGTTTGACAATGTCAGTGTCAATGCAGTACAACAGAAAAGAGCTGACTCCATTTCAAAGTTAGAGTACAGACCTAGACTGATGACGATGAGTCTCTTGTTGCCCTTTGCTCTTTGACTTGATAATGGTGCTTCGGGCAATAGAGACTCATAGTATCACTCTGAAAAAGTTGGCCCTATTTAGGCCCAAACTTCGCAATTCCTCCAGTACCAATCAGATTGCGAGATTTGTGAATTACTATTGTTGAGGTGAAAATGTGATAGAATTTTCGATTCGATTGAAAATTGAAAACACTCCCACGGGATGGAGATTCGAAGCCGTAATTCTTTCATCATTCCATTGATGATTGAAGAAAATAGGGCCAAGTTTTTCACTGTTTCATTATGAGTCCCTCTTGAGCAAGGTTTACCGTTGGGATACAAGGGACTTATCATCATCAGTCTAGTACAGACCCAAACAGCTCTCCTTACCTTTAGTGGAGTGAGTGCATTTGTCGCTTGCAAACCAACGGTTCTTGCGAAAACAAATGGGAAAAATGAAGTTGAAAATAATCGTTTAAGGGTGTCAATTGCAGTCATCATTGGTATAACCTCTCTTTGACGGCAAGTCTCATAATGGAGAAGATGGTCCAAGTCGCCTGTAAAAAAGTGACAAATTTCTTGCTCTATGGTGACAAACAAATCTATCTTAATAAAGCTACTTTGACAAAGGATTCTTACAAAGCTCGCCATTTTCTGCATCTCAAAAGTAAGACAAATGATAAAAACATCAGTGCAAATTCAGGCCAAGACTATTCTAAATAAAATCAAGGCTCTTTTCAAACTTTTCATCATTGAAAAAAGCTATCATGATGGAATCTTGTTTGTCTCTTGTATACAGTAACAACCCGCATAGAAGAACGTGAGATTGCCGTGGCAAAAATGGATCTTATTTAACGGCCTCAATGAATTCTTAAGTCATTTCTTAGTTTATCATGGATGTACGGTTTGGATAGAATTTTGACACTGTTGAAATTGCTCAAGCTAGATTGACTTTTTGTACTCTACCACTTGTGCATGTGTTTGATTATCTAGCAACTATGCCTTGGTTTGCACCTGTGTTTCAATTTCATTTATTTTTGTGTGTGAACCTCCTAAAATCTGGCATGATGAAGCGCATCTTATAAATATGGTGCTTATTGGCCAAACCAATGAAAGAGTCAAAAGAACACTCTTCTGAAAAGATGCTTACTTACCTATGTCCTCTCCATGCTCAACAGCATCCACAAGAATTTCTGTTAAACACGTTACATCACTTGCACCGAGGTTAACACCTTGTCCTGCTAAGGGATGAACTCGGTGTGCTGCATCTCTGAAAGGGTATGCACAAATCAAATAGTGGAAAATATCAAATTAAAGTTTGCACGCACAGTACCACCAATTTTTTTCCCATGAACCTAGTACAGGTCGTCTGTTGTTGAACTATTGTAACACAAATCTTCCAAACGATACTTTAAAACCCAATAGACCTTTTAGCTATTCTGGGAAAGAATCTGAATCAAACGACGTCTTGATGCAATTTGAAGAACTTTCGAATGTGCATAATAGTGATAGAACCTTTACCGTCACTCGATCGAACCTCGCGTATAAAATTGTATAAAAACAACGCTCGATCCAGGCTCTATTGTAGAATAGCTAAAAGGTCTATTGTAGTATGATCCAGACCTTCCAAATGACCTATCCAGAAATGTAAACGAATCGCCTTTATGCTGCATCACCAGAACTGTTCGATTTTGTCAAGTGAGGACAAGTCCCTTGTCGTAAATTTCTTGTCAATTTCCAAAGGTATATCTTTCAATGTGTACATGAGCTTGGCATGGGGTAATATAGTCGTTTGCTCCCTATGGTATTGTCCTTGTAGCATTAAAATGTAGTTATTAAAGGACAAGTCCGGGGATGGTATAATTATCGATTATCTAAAAGACTGTTGTGAATGGTGTGTTTCAATCCGCGAAAAGCGCGAAATGACGTCATTTTCTATGACATCACTTCGCGTTGACCTGAACGAGGCTGCCAAGTGTGTTGATATTTCACTCATATTGCCAGCATCCCCATCGAGCATTCGCGCACTTGCACAAAATACAAAATGGCGACGACGTTTGGCCTAACTTATAAAAAGTGGAGTTGGAGAGAGATGAAAGTAAGAGACGTCACAACTTGGAACTCACGATCGGTGATCAGCAGCTGCAAAGGTTCCTTTTTGACAATAATGTTATCAACCCAGGACTTGTCCTTCAACGCTGAGTAATTTGTACTTTGATTGTTAAACTCTTTTATGGCTTTGTTGGTTGTTGTTATTCTTAGATCTTCATTTCAAATCGACTGTTCTCAACTGCTGGAACATCATAAGCCATAAAGCTTAATGTTACAAAGAGACAGTATTTCTTGAGAAAAAACCATAAAAACCTAATGAATTGAAATTGACAGAGCGGAAAACGTCTTAAAATTTTCTGCCTTACCCGATTCGATATTCACTGCTTATTTCAAAATGTTTGTTATTAGATACTATCCTTTATTCTTTTCGAAGAAAAACACTTTAACTGAAAAATGAGGTACGCTAAACACATAAATCTTTTGTTTGCTTTATCAACAAAGAAGATTCATTAAGTATGCACACTCCACTCGAATAATTAATTCTTACCCGATAAGTGCAACTCTGTTGTTTACATAATGTGATGCATGTCCAAGTCCCAATGGATATGTAGCCCTGCTGGCTGAGTCGATTCCGCATACGGATGGTGGCTGCTCAAGCTGCGATCCTGCGAATGAACCTGCACCAAAAAGACACTTATGTCAAGCTGTGAGGGCTCTTGCCATCCCCTGTTTTACCCTAGGCAATTTTTGACAAAAAGGGACACTAAAGAGGTTAGACCCATTCGTACTAGCGACAGAGAGGAGAAGATTTTGCACAACGGAGTTGGAAGAGAAGAGGAGACAGGCTAAAGGCTTTTAGGCAAGTGAGAAACTGTTTGTTTTTATAAGTGATTATAACGCGACCAGAGCAGCGATAAAGATGTCAAATCAGGCCTGTTGTTTCTCGCGTTATTTTCCTGATGAATATCGCTGCATACATGTCACAAGCTATACAGGCTAGTGGCACTGCTTCGTTTTGAAAGAGGCTGATGAGCCTGGTGATGCGTCAGCCTACTGGCGTCTCAATGGGTAGGAGGCTCCCGTTCAACTGTTTTAAAGGTGCTGTCGAGTAACGTGGGTGTTAGCCATCAGTGATCAGTCAATGTCACAACAATTTTAGAATTCTAAAACAGACTGGCTCATACTATGTAAGAAAGCCACTACTATGCTGATAAGCCTAAGAAGTGGGGTAAAACAAAATATTGGCTCTAATCAATTATGACCATTACCTAAGCCTAGTCATGAAGGGAAAAAGCGTAGGCATACAAAGATCAGACATATGCAGAGAAATTGTCGGATCAGATTAGATTTGACAACGCTGATCATGTTCAAGGAGCCTCGTAGCATTTTTATAGCTCTGAAAATAACTACTTGCAGCTCGACCAGCAGAAATGAAACCAAACGTGGGCCAACTGTAATCAATATAAAAGCGGTCATTGCGTACCTGGTTGGACGGCACTGATTATGCTCTGCACTATGCTTCCTGACTGGTCAATAAGTGGATGCCTGTCACAGTCTGCCATCTAGAAAGAGAGTCACCATCCTTAAATTGAATTTCATCACATTTCAACCCAGTTTCATGGAATTATCAAGCAAAGACCTTGACTTGCAACAATCAATACAACTGTGGTAAAACATTTTGAATACCAGCATTCAAATTCCTAAAGTTAATTGCGGTAAGAAAGTAGGCTTATGAAGATAAGTCCTTCGTACCCCTGCGGTCAACCTTGCTCAACAGGGACTCATAATGAAACAGTGAAAACTTGGCTGATTTTCTGCAGCATCAATGGAATTATGATGGAACCGCGACTTCGAAACTCAATCCCATGGGAGTGTTTTCAATTCTTCAATCGAATACGAATAGAAAATTCTATTACATTTACACCTTAACAATAGAAATTCACAAATCTCGTAATCTGATTGGTACTCAAGGAATCGCTTAACCTGCAATCGAGCCAGGGAGCGCGGGATCGAACCCTGTTCGCCACACCGTTCTAGCTGCAAAGACAGAGGACTACACCACTGCGCCAGAACAGGCAAAGACCCTTATCTAATCCAATCTGACCTGTGCCCTCGCATTAATGCTCGCAAGAAAATTTTGTTGCCATGAAATAATAAAATGAATAAACTCTGTCGAGAGCAAAGAAGATTTACAAATACTCACGAAAGCATTATTGACACTATCAATGAATTCTTCTTCTGGAACTTCAACCAAAGATTTGGCATCCGCAGGGGTTGTCGACCAAACTAAAGAACTTCTGTTCCGTGATAACTGTGGACGAACAGAAGTATAATACTAGGAAGCCACCATTATTAATGACAGGGGAGGACATGGAAGAAGCCAAGTAAAATTCTAGACCTCATCTGATTCTAGCTAAAAATTTCAAACGCCCAACTGCAAAAGATTTCTGAATGGGTAACGATCCTAGCATTGAAGAAAATTAGAACAGGTTTAATAGGCAGAAGAAATTAATGCTTAACTTTTCTACGTATATCTGAGCAATATATTGAGACGGAATAGACCATTTTACTTCTTAAAAGAGAGGTTTGGATCAAGCCTCCAAATCTGGTAAAATTGTGAAGGAAAACAAACGCACCACCCCCGTTCTTGGCATAAACACTGCAAGAAGTAGCTTCAGACTTCAGAACACTTCTCATAGAATTTATTGTCAACGAATTTGCACAAAGTAAGTTAGCAAAGGTTCAGCATTCACAGAAGCAAATGTTATTGGTAATGTTGCTTTGTTTCTCGTTATTTTCATTCACTTCAGATGACATTTCTTTCAACTGAATAACAACGGTTGAACACAGCAAACTTCGTTTGTTTGTTTGTTTGTAATCTTGTTTCAATTCGATTTTTTATCTAGCTATACATATACATATATATAATATATACATATACAAACTAATCTAAATCGAAAACTCGCAACTTCAATTTGCAACTCGCAAAATGAAACCCTTGCCTGCTCGCACTTTTCAGCTGTAACTGTCACCCCACAAAATCAACTAACAATGAGCGAAAACAACGAGAAACGAGGCAAAAAGGCAGATTAAACTTCCTGTTTATGAACAAAATCATCCCTACTCACTTTGATTAACTCTCTGAAAAGAGTTCTGAAATCTGGAGTGACTCCTCGCCATTGCGAGTATCGTTATGCCGAAAACGGGCGTCATGGTTTTGTTTTCGTTCACATATTCACAAGATTTGGACGCTCGCTCCAAACCTCTTTTTTAAGAAGTACAAAGGTCTATATACAAAACTGAAATATTCTCGAAAACATTGAAGTACTTGCATTCTATTTTCAGGCCTCAGCATCATGTATTCCTGCTAAATTTCAGACCCTGGGGAATTACCCTAAAATTTGTCAAAGCCTTCCTCATTTGCTTCCACCAGTAAACCTGTAATAATTCATGACCACTCAATGCAGCATTTGAAATCATTAAAACAACTACTATGTGAGTCAATAAAAAAACGACTGGCGTTTGCATAGCTGCTCCGCCTTGCAAATGCTGCTCCCTTAATATCAAGGCAATGATACTGAAAGCTGACATGTATTATTCCCTAAACATCCAATTAGGTTCAGAAATTCACCAGGCTTTGATCGGTGGTTCCTTCCCGTCAATATGGGAATTTCTTCTGCAGAGAGCCCCTTTCGAAAGCCTGCAAAAACGAGTGAACATAACGAACAAAATTCCCTTTGCTGTCCTTCCTAGCAACAATAACATTTACATGCATTCAGGTATTTTTGTTCTTTAGGGAGAACGGAATCCCCCCGAATAAGCTGTTCATCTCAGGGCACTGTGATCCAGAGCACAGAATTTCATCAAAATTTTAAGTTTTAGAATCCTGATTCATTTTGCGCTTGAGACATGCACTTTAACCTAGGGGTTCATGCTGTAAAAATTTTAAAATCAGTCAACCGAACCCAGAATAACTCTTGATCTGTACGTTCAACAACGCAAAAGATCTACACCATAACATCCCAGTCCAACCAGCGTCGACAGACGTCGTTCAAGAGTCCTTATTAACGACTCAACTGCTTTCTACATGACTACCTCTTCGGCAGCGAACCCCCTCCCCCTGCTCAAAGGAAGATCTCTGTGATATCAACACTTACGGGTAGCATGGCAATGGGACCACTTGGCAAGAATCTCTGCCACGCAATATGATTTGGAATATCCTAAGAAAAAATGAAAGTCTTCGTCAGTTTCATAGTTACAAGAAAAACATCTCCTATTGAAATCAACAATATGCAAGTAATGTGCTTTGTAACAATACACTACAAACTTTCAAGCTGCTAAACATTTTTACATTTCTTTCATTCACACGGTATAAGATATTCAATTTTGCCTGAACTCGATGTCTGATTTAAGAAGTATATATGTAATTTTCTTAGATTATGTCCAAAACAATCTTCCAATGCTCAAACCTTTTCAAGATGGAGTGTTGCAACAACAGCAGTCTGCTGGTAATCATGTTTGAGGTACCTCATTTTTGCCTTGTTTCTCACAACCGAATTGATACCATCAGCTCCAATCTAAAAGACGAATGATTGATTTCACATTAGCTAATATATTATCCCAGTATCAACACAAGGACAAATCTGACGTGGGTATGATTGATGATGAAATACAAGGTAATATGAGCGAAAGGACACAGACTGGATGATCAGGCCTAAGCTACTCTTTGTTTAAGGTAACTCTGCTTTCCGGTCCAGTGAGCAGCGAGTTGCCGTTTTGCAAAGCCATCCTCCTCAACAAGGGCAAATTTTGTAATACGATAAGCATCAGTTCCTTTGGTTCACACCTCAATTCAAAGCGATTAGCAAATACAGACAAAAGACAATCTCTCAACCAGAAAACAAACGTAGCCGTATAGTTGCCCTGAAACCAGTACAGCAAACTCTCACTTGGTGCGAGCAAAGGAAAGCTTTTAAGAGAAGTTATGTGCTTATGACGAAAGAAGAAGGGTAAACCTAAAGTTTTGTCTCGTGGATTTTGTTTATGTGATTCAGAAGCAGAGGGCACTACGATTCTGGCATATTCATTGCTCAAATGTAGACAGCTACACCTCAGTTCCTGAGTCAAACAGACCAAATCTGCAGGACAGAACTATGGATTTACCCTTCTTTCGTTACAAGCACATAACTTCTCCTAAAACCGTTCCTTTGCCCGCACCAAGTGAGAGTTTGCGGTACTGGTTTCAGGGCAACCTTGCAGCTACGTTTGTTTTGAACTTCTGCTTGAGAGAATTTCTTTTTTCTGAACCCGCTAATCGCTTTGAATTGAGGTGTGAACCCAAGCGATTGATGCTATCGTACCACAAAATCTGACCTTGTTACCCTCCTCTGGAAACAGTTAATTTCTCCAATACTATTCCGTCTATTGACACTGTTCTACATAGCTTGGACAATCGAAAGATATACATATCGCAATGTTTCCGTTAAGGGTGGCTTTGCAAATTATTCTTCAAAACTTTTGGTTGATTTCAGAAAAGTGGATTTATCTCCAGAACTACTCGAAAAATTTTTGGTTTTCTTTCGTTATATCTTTATCTAGGTTGTTGATCTGCACCATTACCAAGTCTGACTGAAAAAGCTAGGCTAGATTTGTGGCAATGAAATTTTACATCTCTGTTTACTTTTCGACAGCGAAGGGTAGAAGCCTTTGTCAACAGATTACCATGTTACAAATCATGCTTTTAAACAATCAGTCTTGGAATAATTTTCTTAGCTTCCAATGCCAAAAGAATGAGCGTTATCTGTTGGGAATTCTATATCCAAGTCTCAATAGACATCCTCGGAGCACTTCTGAAAGTATCATTTCTTGAATGTTACCAGCAATTTCACAGCGTTCCGTTTCGTGTCCTTTGAGGCTTTCATGAGCATTCAAAAAATGTTAATTCTTCCTAGAGTCTATAACCAGCAGAGATCTGAAACTAATTATTTTACAAACGGTTCCACCTCTTTCTTATGTGCTAATGAGTTGACCAAGGATTTCAACTCGATTGCGATAAATCTAGCCTAGCTTTTTCAATCAGACTTGGTAAAATAATAGATCAACAACCAAGCTAAAGACATAACGAAAGAAAACCAAAACTTTTGAAAAAAATTTGCAAAGCCAGCCTTAAAGGAAACATTGCGATTTGCATATCTGTCAATGTAGAACAAAGTCCTTTTTACCGATTTTCGATAGACCGAATAGTATTGGAGAAATTAACTGTTTCTGAAGAGAGTTCTTTTGAAAACGGCAACGCTGCTCACTGGAGCGGAAAGCAGAGTTACCTTAAACAGCGGAAATCCTCGAAACTTCCTTCTTTGCTTTGAAAAACAAAAGAAATGTTGAAGTCTTTGTTTTTGACAGTTATTCATGATTCAACGAAGCCCTTGGAACTTTTGGAACTGACCCGTGTAAACGTGTACAGTGAGAGCAGTTCCCATCAGTTTCATACGAAAGTTCCAATCAGTTCCATACAGACTGGTTCCAACAGGTCCCATGTAAACGCTGCCTTAACATAGGAAGTCATGCCTTGAAAATTCATGCTTCACAATCAGGAAGTTTCGGCAGTCTGGTTCGCTGGGTGGGTGTTTTGACTAGACCGTTCGCTTGGTTCTATCAAATTTATGATGCTAAAAACAGACCTGCGGATAGGACTCGTCTCTGATTAGGACACCATTGTCTCCTGCTTAATTTGGTTTAATTTGACAAACTTAATCAAGGAAACGTAATCAGGCCACGTTGTAATGCCTGATACTGAAATGGAAGTCAGTCGAGAATGATAAATACCAATGTCTCACTCTGTTACTATCTTCACATTGCGTCTCATTCTGCCTTCAGTTTCAACTCTCTATTGTTATTGTCTCAAGGTAACTCTGCTTTCCGCTCCAGTGAGCAGCGAGTTGCCGTAATGTAAAACCACTCTCCCCAGCATTAGTTAATACAAATTACTAGTTTCTTCATGTTGCGGTACAGGAACCTCGAAATTTAAGGCTTTTTATGATCGGTGTTTAGCTGAAACAGCAAAGGTCTGGCTAAGTGTCTAGATCATGAGGCGAGGTTGTAGCGATATACTGCATCAGTTCTGGTAATCATCATCATCATCATCATCATCATCATCATCATCATCATCATCATCATCATCATCATCATCATCATCATCATCATCATCATCATCATCATCATCGTCATCATCATCATCATCATCATCATCATCATCATCACATTCATAACCGTAACCGAACCATAACTTTTTTACGCAGGTTATAGTACAGAAAAATGGTTACATTACAGCAAATCTAGGCCTAAATCTAAAATGCAACGATGTTTAAGTCTGAAATGTAGCGTGTACGACATTTATCGCACCTTAGTGCTATGCGACCACCAAGTCCCTCAAAGCAAATGCTCTTTTTCCTTGTAAATTCTTTTTCACATCAGATGTCAGGCATTGAACGAGTTGCGCTTGTGACATCATTCAAGTCATCACAACCCTGACCTGACAGTTAGTGTAGAATAGAATCTAGTATATTGTCCATTAGTCTTTAATGGTTTGTAGTGTAGTCGTAGTTAGTTGAACGGTTGCATGCCTTTTTGTATTGGCCATGGGGTAGTCATTATCTTTCGCTCCCCGTGGCATCGTACCTGTAGTATTTTATAGCAATTAGAAAGGTACAATTAAATGTAAAATACATTGTAAATTTTCATATTTGAATAGCAAAAAAATTATCGCACCAAGGGCATGCAGCTTTAGTGTGAGTAAGAATAAATTAGAGAAGTTCCAACATTGGGAGGAAAGCGCAGCTTTATTATAAATCGTAACATTAGGACCATGACACTCAAAATGATGTTCGTCGTGGTCCTAAATTAGAGAAGGTCATTGCAAATTAGAGAAGGTCATTGCAAGGCTAACAATAAATGCTGGAGCTTATCTTCAAGTTATCTTCGAAGTAAAAGTTCGTTATGATAATTATGCTTAATACTTCCGATATGATTACACAGGTTTGAATTTGAATAAAGCTTTGGCGGCAAGGATGAAACGAGTTTAACGTGGCCATTGGGAATCCCCCTTTTCTTTTCGTTCTTTACACTGCTTTCGACAGACTCCCAGACTTTGTGATACAGCGGTTGCCCACTGAAAGAGACTTAATCACATTTCTACCCTTTCCTGATGCACAGGGTGCCAAACCGATTTCCCCAACTCAATGTGGGGCAATGTCTATCCACCAACAACTGAGGACCACACCGGTGCAGGAACGACACAAAAACTACCGGGTGAGCCAGAAAAAGTTCCCACTTCTGAAAATTCACAGCACTAAGACTACTTTACGGATTTGAATCATTCAAATCCTAATTAAAAGTCGAAAGATAAATGTATTTTTGTGATTTTTCTTGCTGTCCTACCAGCACTAGAAGTATTGGTAAATTCAACTTTATAAAAATTTCATGGTTGCAAAATGACGGGAAAAGGGCCTAAAACATTGATCAAATCGTAAGGACTCTATTCAAATTGAACAGTAGGCCATGGGCGCTTCACCTCCCTCAAGAGTTATAAGACATCGATTTTCAAAAAAATACGAAAGATTTTCAATCCCAAGGCAATTAATGCCTAGAGGATATCTCTCACCAATGAGAAGTTGCATTTCCTTCATTATTCTGTGCGAGAAGTCATTTATGCATTGACCAATGTTTTAGGCCATTTTTCAGTCTTTTTGCAACCATGAAATTTTTGTAAAGTTGAATTAACCTATATTTGTAGTGCTGGTAGGACAGCTTTCGGCTTTTAACTAAAACTTCAATAATTCAAATCCGTGAAGTAGTCTTGATGTTATGAATTTTCAAAACTGGGAACTTTTTTCTGGCTCCCCCGGTAGGCTTTCTTTAATGAGAGGACTGTATCATTTTGACTCTTTGACCAACCCAATCTCAAACAAAACACCGCCGCTCATGGGTATTCACAGTCAAGTTAGCTCGAAAAGAGATACACCAACTGCACGACGCCCCTGTATTCACAGGCGTGCAACAAAATACAAATGCAAAAGGTAACATGCATCTTAGGGTGTGTTTGATGGGTAATTCAAACTGAAAAAAGGCACACTTCTTAGAGACGGAAACACATTTCCCAGACAAACACAAAATTCTTCAAAACAGTAGGTTTCCGATTCATCCTTGCGAAATGAGGTTTCCAGTTGAACAGGACGAAGACGAATCTGGTGCTTGGCACAGAGTATATCTTAGCAACGCGAGTAAAGTCGCCTCGTTTTCAAAGTTTCGCAAATGGAACCAAGAATCTCTCCAAAGTCTGCCAAACCTTCTGCCTTTAGAGCAGAAGGTTGGGAAGGCCTTCAAAACCTGCCAAACCTGCTGTTTCCGAATTTTAGGAGTCAATCAAACAAAAATTTAGAGTCAACCAAGTCTACCGCTTTCAGAATTGAAACCAACCAAACACATCCTTAGAATGAACCAACCAGCATCTTTGTAACGATCAAAAACAAGTTTGCACCAATTTACCATCATTAATTCGACATATATCCAAGTACATTTTTACAACTACAACATGCCTCCAGACCCCAGACAACTGAATAAACCCCCCCCCCCCATAATAAAGAAGCCTTGGCTCCGTAGCCTCCTTTTTAAATTACACTGAAAATGGCAATCGTTCCCTATAGTTTGGGAACATTGGTGACATTTACAAGACGGGGCGAGTGGCCGAGCGGCTCATACAGTTTTCGTCGGGTGGCTGAAGTTGCGCTCAGTCGAGTGAGTTCAAACTCCGGATGGGTGAACTCGGAGGCCTGACCTCGCAACTCACCTCACCATCCTTCGAAATGGACGTTATACTAGGGGTCCTATGCCTCACCGCGGCATGCATAGTGGGCCTAAATTACCTTTTTAAGTGGCAAGAAATCCTGATAAGCGTACACAAGACAAACTGCTGCTGCTGCTACTACCACTACTACTACTATTGCTACTATTGGACTCACTTTTTCGGAAAGTGTATTTCATGAATCTCAAGCGGCAACTTCTAAATCTTGCTACAAAATCAAAAGCGCTTATCAACAAATGAATTTTTCATCTGAAAGTTGTCCACAAGGCAGTTAGGGCATGTTCATATGGAGGTGAGCAAGTCCGCTTATCGAGCTGGAGCTCTTTCCTGCCGAGATCTAATCTCATCCCTTATTCAAATTCAAAATTTGATTTCTGTTCATATGAGCAGGCGGGCTGGCCCGCTTAGCAAGATCTCACTGGTGTAATGGCGAGAATTTTCCAATATGAACACTCCATCTCGGCTACCGAAGCGAAAATTTAGCTACTGCTCATGAGCTGAGTATCGAAACAATTGGCGCGTGTCCCATTTTGACAAATTCTGCGCAATCAAGTTCGCACTTGGAGATTCAGACTTCCATGAGAAATTTTGTCGAATTCAGCAGGTACCGTCGAATTCCAATTTCGAATTTTTTGCCTAGAGGAAGTTACACAGCCTACTGAAAAAGATAAGTAAAGCCGACTACATGAGCTTTAGCGGCAAAACTAGTTGAGTTCTGACAA
Source organism: Aurelia sp. 4 Dawson et al 2005 (assembly GCA_964019985.1). Taxonomy (NCBI): domain Eukaryota; kingdom Metazoa; phylum Cnidaria; class Scyphozoa; order Semaeostomeae; family Ulmaridae; genus Aurelia; species Aurelia sp. 4 Dawson et al 2005. Next base: position 3,708,941 of record OZ026494.1, on the reverse strand, counting down.
AACATTCAAACAGAAAGTTATCTAAGTACGTTGCCTGAAAAAATTAGCAAATTTTGATGTGTTATTTTGCATGTTTGGACAAATATTGATGCAACTCCGGTGAAAAGAAAACAGTTACAGTTGATCTGTTTGTGAACAACTTGCGTTCCTTGTCTTACGTAGATATACATAGATACAACAGTGCAGCATTAACAAAAATCATAACGAACGGCATTTCCATGATCGTTACTCCTTGATAGCTCTCTTCCCTTCTTCGACGCACTGTATTGAATTGATCGAGGGCAAGGACGCAAAAAAAGCAATGACTGTCACATGAGATTCAGGCAAGAAAACCAGATTTGAAAGCTTTTTCAAAGAGATGTTCTATCTGAAGAAGGAAAAGATCTTGGAAAGTCATGCGTTGGACTGATGACATGTTCGTAGTGATCGCTATTGATAGACTGATGGACCCTCCAACTACGCCTCATGGACTTTGACACTGAAATTTGGGATGAAATTTTCCCCTATCGATTTCATAACTTGATAAGGAAACCATAGCAACACTGCACGAACTCCAGGCAATGGTGGATGGGCCTATGTTGCCGGCTCGAAACTCTAATGTTAAAACAGCTCAGAGTTCAACTTTTCAGTGATATTAGCCATGAACAAAAGCCACAAGTATCCATACTAATGTTTCCTCAATCCAAGAATCAACAAACCTTTCACTGTGAATCAGGGGTTCCTCATTTTTAAGGCCAATTAGCTTCCATGAACTTCACCACAGCATTGAGAATTTCAACTGTTGAGGGTCGCTTGCCTCGCTTCTGAGACTACACAGCAGCCTCGTTACACAGGGCACACGTAAACGTGTTCATCTCCGTCTCATGTTGTTGTAGTTATTGTTGTTGCTGTTGCGATATCTGGGACTATGTCGTGAGGCTAGTCATGCATTAGAATATTCGAGGACCCCCTCAAAATAATAGACCTTTTCAACCATACGGAGAAGGGATTGGGGAGAGCGGCCAATTCTGGTAGTACGTCTGGGGGATGTTTTTTAAGGTTACCAATATAGGTTACCAATAAGGTCACCGTTGGGCCTCCAGTGTTTCCGCGAGTCTAAAATTGCAGCGTACTTATAAAGAGAGCCTGGGGTCACGTAGCTCCTTAAAAGCTTCAATAAAGAAATGATATGAAATACTCACCAAAAGCTTTGCTTTGTAGTCTTCACCATTTTCAAGTGATACATTTACAAGATCTTTGAATCCATCTCCATTCTGTGGAAGAAAGATTTTAGATCAGCTGCCAGCTAGCTTCTAATTTGATTTTATCCATAGGGGAATACGACCATTTCACTTTTTTCCAATTCTCATGATTTAAGTACGGCAACCCTGTAAGGTTCGATGAGTTCCTTGTATCCCTGCGGTAAACCTGTTCATCGCCTTAAAAATGCCTTAAGAAATCAGTTTTATAGAACTGCTGTACCTTCCAGTTAGGTATCAGTACTTTGGTAAAGAATCATTCTTGCCACAAAAGCAAAAACCGCCTTCCTCTAAACCACATGCTGATCGGTAGACGACGGGGCAACAGAATCTCGTCACCGATTGAAACCTTTTTGCAGCTTTAACAGCTCTATTTAAATAAGGCCTTCAGTGGAGCGATAACAACAACAACTCCCGGGAGATTTCCACTCTTTCCTCCTCCTCTCCGTCCTTCTCCGCAGAGACAGAAAAGGCTGCAGGCAGACTATTCTTCCATGCGATAAATTTTAAAGAACTAATTTGAGAGTAAACTGCATCAATGAAACTTGGCAGACACTCCACGTCTTTTCTGCCTGACCTGATACTATTTAAAACAATTTCAACAGCTTCAACAATTCAGAATAAACATACCAGAAAGGAGAAAATTGTTTTACAGGCATTACCTTTTCATTTGGGAATTGGATATCTTTTATTCTACTGCTGTATCGAACATGAACATTTGATCTCAATTCTTGCATCCGTTGTGCCATCGCTGATAATATGACAGAATTTTCTATTATAAAAGCCATGTTTACTTCCGTCTCGTTTTCATCTGGTTTGACTACCTCGTTTGCATTAAATGTGATGTATCCAGCACCACACGCATCCCACACCTACATAAAGATATATTAGTAAGAAAACAGCATTGGAATCAAATCTTCGAACACACTGCAGCATTCGTTGATTCATCTTTCATTTAAATTAGGCCCCAATTCACATGGCAATACAATCGTTACATTCTATGCTGGTTCCACTTCCTGGAACACATAAATAGACTGTTCACACGGAAATGGAATGATTGCGTATCGCAGGCTGTTTCTGTTCTTACGGGGATGCAACCGTCCGTCCCACAGTTACGTCTTTAGTTCATTCTATTCTTTCAAGAAACAAAAACGGCCATGAGTATGCTTGAGGCAAAAATGTTATGAGCGGTTCACATGGGAATGGAAAGGAACGATTGCACATCGTTCTACTTTGCGTATCATTATTTCCATTGTTTCGCCTTTTAGAGTGAAGCGATGTTATTTGAAGCGTTCCTGCGTGAATGCAACCCCTGAGTGTTCCACTTTTCGGAAGAGAACAATATGGAACAGAATCATACAATATCCTGGGGTGCCTATGCTACAAACTTCTGCTTACCACCAAATCACAGAGCTTCATAAACTATGGCTCTCTTGAAGACTGTACTTTCTTTCTTCAAATAACAGTTTTAAGATATCTAACACTGGCAATGTTGTGAATGCAATCATCCTGCAGTGCTTGGAACAGCTGATAATGATGGTGCTTTGACATTTTTTGCCTACAAACTTTGCTTGAACTCTATCCAACATGAGCATCATTTAAAACACAGGGCAGCAAAATGAAGATGAACTCACATGCATCTTTGAGTAGCCTTTGTATCGGAGCTTTCTTATACCATCCCATGCACCAATTTCTGCAAAGTTACAAAGCAGGTGAAATAAAAGATTCATAGTGATATAAATTAGTGGTTATAGAATTAAGATGACTAGCTATGCTGCAATGCAGTCATTTGGAAGAATCCCCCACTACAAAAGACAAAAGCCACAAAACGTGTAAGCAAAACTCTTCAAATAAACATTAAGAGATGACATTCTGTGCACCCACTTCTGTCCTTTTTGAGTCTATTCTGAAAGCCTGCTCTACTGATCTTCATTGACATTATGAAGGGGGAGATAGAGAAAAATTGTAAATATACGTGATTTGGAACAGATGAAATTTGAACAAGTGCACAGCAAAAATAAAGCATCACGTATGCTGCAGAAGTCCTTGAAAAGATGGGAAATCTAGCGATAGCGATATGTTCAATTCCTTCCATGTTTTACATCACAGGTGTGAAGGGATACAACCGTTGTCAATTTCTTAAATAGGTATTCAAAGTCGGCAATACGCTTAAGTGTGGACCACAGGGCCTTGTCTCGTTCACTATACTTTTTTTCGAACATAAAGCATAATCGTGCTTTTTACGGACAAAACAGACAACCATGAGTTTTTGTGGGTCCCTTTATGGAGCTATTATCTTGCAACAAAAATGTCACACATCTATAGCTTGTCCTTCATCGTAGGGGCTTTTGGATTTGTACAAATTATTATTTTAGAGGATAATGCAGAAAATATATCTTGATTGATTAACACTCTTACAACATTCCTTTTAAATGCAAAATGTTTTGTTAGCAAGAAATTTATGGTTTCAAATAGCAGAAATATTTTGCTGTGACTTTTCCAGCCTGTAAAAGACTTCATAGGCAGTAAATATCTTGGACTAAACAATCTTGGACATTAAACTTTTCAGATGTAATATGTGATAATAACATCTGAAATTTTTGGCCCTTCACGTAAAATGAATAATATGTGATCATAAAGTTCTAAATCCACCTGCACAGAGTCATTCTACCTGAGAAAAAGTTTCAACTTATATATAGAACACATGTCTTTATGTTTCACTTCATCAGAAAACTGCCCAGCAGAGCCGTATTTGTCCTGGTTGTATTTTCTTTCTTTAAACTACAAATCATCTACAGACATTTTCTTTAAAGATTCCTGTATATTCTTTAACACTTTTCCCAGGGCTGCCACTTTGATGTGTAGAGTAATGGGTACATGCCTCCCATAAAGATGGGTTTTGAGCCTCAAAATCCCCAAATATCAAAATATGACTGTTCAACTAGAAATGGGTAGCTTTATCAACTGAATAAAAAAAGTTTCAACATTTATATTTCTATCACTAGATTTTCTTCATCTTAGCTCTGAAAATTGGTTTGTGGTGAATTGATCTTCCATCAATACGCCTTTAAAGTGAAATGAAACTTGTTCTCAGGGAAGTTCAACAGCCCTTACTCACCTAAAATCCTCAAAATGGGTGTGCAAATTGACCGAAATCCTTCCACATGCATCTCCCCCTAAGATATTTGGTGGCACATCCAGTTTCAGTTTCATTTGATTATCAATCTATCCTACATACAATTCTATACATTTACAATACAATTAAATACAAATACAAAACTAAAAATTAAATGACGATTAGAATGAAATTCTAATCGGAGTTAAAGCAACGAACATGCTGTGTATTGTTCTTTTTACAGATTTACAAATCTGGCAATTTAGACTACCATTGTCTTAACTCTCTAGAGATGTAACGTTTTTCATCATCTGCGTGTTCATTAATAGACGTGCATGCGGCATGGTTTCTTCCATGCAGTATAAGATTTGTGAGTTTAGTAAATTTTGCACACTCGTGCTGAGTGGTTGCAAATCAAAATCTCCCACCCACCCGCCTCTTTCACATTTTCATGTTGGATCTTTTTCTTTTGCAGATGCATCTGGAAAGTTTTGTCCAACATGGACGAGGGGATTAGTTTTGTGGGAAAAATGCAGGTTTTCCTTCCAACCCCACCTTCGGGAGGGTTATTTGCTTTTTCGGGAGATGGGCTACAATCGCGGACAAAACTCATGACACACTTTGTATTTTGGAGGAAATTTCGAGTTGAGATCCCAACCACCCCCCATTGCAATGTTGAAAGCTGATGAAAATGTCATAAATGAGTTGACAAGTATGTCTTCTTCCAGCAACCAACATTGCAATGGGGGGAGGGGGCATTAGCAGTGAAAGGTAGCAGTTTACGTACAGGAAAGGCCTCTTTTAACGCAAAACTCATGTGTCCCAACGAGTTTTGTCCGCGATTGTAGTTCCCTCAAAGCCCAAATTGCCCTAATGATGAGGAAATGCAACCTTATGTTTGTCTGATGCTTATGAGGAAAGATTTACGAAAGGTTGAACAATATCTGAAGGGCAGCCAAGCCCCAGCAGCATTGGGCCGATTTATGGGAGTGTAGCTTTAACTACATTTAAGGGTACATGACTACACAAATTAAAACAAAGGGAATGACTTTGCATGATTGTATATAGGATTTATTAAGAAGGAGCTCTTTAAATAGATAAACTAATTGAGAGAGAGCCCCCCCCCCACCCATAAACGCAAAGAAACTAAAACTTTATAAATAAGACATAAAAAACAAACCAGATAAACAAATGTCCAAACTAGAGATATGAATCAATGAAATGGATCTTTCATTTATATCTCGCATACATCCCTGTCATCCCAAGACTTAAATTACCCTTCCCCTGGAATTTTTCAAAACATATTTCTTTACCTATGTTGGTTTCCTGTAAAGAAATACTGTATATAACCATAGAAAACACCATGACATTAGCTTGATAAGAGTTATGTGCCATAATAATCAAAACTTCACCTTCAAGTAGTTGTTTTGTTCCTGGAGTTATAGATGAGACCCTGTTGCTGTACTTCTCTGGTGCTAGATTCATCGGGTCCATTTTAGGGGCAGCTTCTAGGACAAGGATCTTGTGTTGCTGTAATACTGCTTCTTTGCCTGCAAAAATGAAGAGATTTCCTGAAAAGTGATATGTCTTGGAGAGCAATATAGCACTGTAAAACTTCCCACTTCAAGGCTACTAACATTATTCTAATGATTTTCATGTGCACTACAAGGTGTCCCAAAAAATTGTGCAGTTTGTGTGGCTACTGTGGACGAGTTGTAGATCCAATCATCTCAATTTTTACACATTTGTATAGGCCAAGCTTCAACTTAGAATTTGAGAACTCATTTGACTCAATATGACATGTGGTTGCTGATTTGTGCCAGGGCAAAATTAGTGCTGCTTCAAAAACGGCACTTCAATTGTTCTCCAGCAATGTCAAAGTTTAGACTCACAATATAGTCCCAGGTTTTGCAGCAATAGCAGCAACAACAACAATGGCAAACACGACAAAATATTCAATCTTGCTACTTTCTGTCAATTTCAATGTTGAAGTCCATGAGTTGTTGTTTGAACGTCCATCAGTCTATCTTTAGCGATAACAACGAATATGCAATCAGTCTAGTCAACGCTAAGTAAATTTTCACGGAAAGGGTTCTGGCATTGTTTTAGATATTTTCAATACATTATTAAACGGAAGAAAAAGCTTTCTTGTGACAAAAATTCTAACAGACAATACTGCTAAGACAACACTGATAGACAACACTGTAAACCCATTAAAAAATTTAGCAAAAATTCTAATATGATGCTAGAGAACTTTCTTTGAAAACTTAATTTATTTTGACATTGATGTAGAACAGTTCAAGTGCTGTTTTTGAAACAACCACAAATTTTGCCTTTCCTTTGCCATATATCAGCGACCATGTGTTAGCTTGACTCAAACAAGGTCTCCACAAAAATCAAATCCACAGCTCCTCCACAGTAGCCACACAAATGGAGCCCAATTTTCTTGGGAAACCCTGTAGTTCTGACAAGGTTTGCTTCATATTTTTGTATGCAATGAAGTAGTTAGCAAATACTCAAACAATTAATTGCTTAATGAGTTTACAAAGCTCACCCATGCATGCATTTCTCAAATGGAAAAGGACGTCTCTGCATACCCCTTTTGGTCTTGGAATAGTAAAGGTAATGTGTCCATACAACCGCGTATACACTCTGTCAAAATATGCTGACAAGATGCTGATGAAGAGCTTCAATCAGCCCACAGTGATTGGTAGAATTTAATTGATCGCATGCAAACTAAGTTAAATTTCAAAATGAGAGTGTGTGGCCGAGTGGTTAAGGTGACTGACTTGTAAACCAAAGGTCTCAAAACAGCCAAGGTTCAAATCCCATGCTGGACAGTTTGGTTGCTGTCTGTAACTCTAGCCCGGATCGACCAGAGCCATGTGACAGAACTCTGGTAGCTGTGGTGGGTTGATGGTAAAACATCCATGCCCCCTGCTGGAAACAAGTCTCTCTCAGACTTTCGCAGGCTAGCCACGTTAAATATGATTACCTAATCACAGCAAGCATTGTAGGTAGGTAGGTAGTACCTACCTTCCTACAATGCTTGCTGTGATTCAGCTCTAGAGCACAACTGCAAGTCATTAGCTTGCTTACATAAAATTTGGTTAACTCATACTAAGTTCATCTTTCAAAGTGATTACATGAAATTTCACATCAAAGTGGCAAAGGCGCAATATTTATATGGACACACTATCTTTAACAATTTGTTTCAGGTGTCTGCTGTACTTGATTAAAGACAATCAATGCTTTCCAGCATCCCTGCCATTGGCTTTTTGAGGCATTTTTTTATAGCTCGGCAGTTCCACTTCCTTGCATCTACTCTTCTTATCTCATGATCAAGATCAGTTGAACAATGGGGCTCTGACAAAGAAAAAATTTTCATACATATGCACGCAGTTCTTGCTCTGTTGTTTGTCATTCATAGACCACTCAGGTGTTCAACTGGCAACTCAAACAAAAATCTTGGGCGTCCAACTGCCACTGTCATACTCTCAGTACCAGGGTCAAGACAAGACTCTGGCTTGTACCCAGCGAGTCAAAAAAACCCCAGTGCTTGAGAAAATCCTGCTCCCTGAATATCAAAGCAATGATATCGAAAACTGTCTTATTTTATCCCCGATATATCAAATTAGGTTCAATAATTTACCCACCTTTAATTGGTCATTTCTTACCATTGAAATAGGAGATTTTCTACAGAAAGCCCCTTCCGAAAATGTGCAAAAATGAGTGAAAACACCAAGCAAGATGTTCCTTTGTTCTCCTTCCTGGCAATAATGACTTTTGGCAGCTTTTGGCTGTGTTCGTGCATTTTGCCCTCATGGGAGCATGGAATCCCATGAATAAGTTATTCACACTGGAAAACTTTTCAACCCGTCAAAAGGAAAGAACGTGCTAAAGCGTGCTGAAAGTCATCGCTGTGAGGTTAACACATTAGGTATTCTTGCTTGTGATTTTAGCATGTGTTTTAAGGTCTCTCAAAGGGATTCATTTTAGAAAATGGCTTATACAGAGTCTGAACAACGGAGTGACCGATTTTAGTCACAAAAATTTCTAAAAATAATTGAACATGTTAGCTATTCAATCAGGTATTGCAAAATATCACTGCTTACATACTCAGGGAGCAGTAGCCTCTCAGACATCGTGCGCTTTAGTCACCCGCCGAGACTACGTAGAACTACGTAGTTCTTTCTTGTTCTTTGTCTTTTACTCCTTTCGCACTTACCAAGTGAACATGCTAGGGCTGTACCAACTAGCCCTCCACCAGCAATAATAATGTCGTATTCCTCAGATGCACTATTTGCACTTGACTCATTTGAAGCATTTTGTCCACTACTAATCCACCTTGTCTCACGAGGGCAAATTAGGCCCTCCACTCTTGCACTTGATTTGAGCTGCTGTTTGTTGCGCCCAAGCAGGAACAGTATTCCTCTCTCGCCATGTTGGATGGCCTGAAACGTTGCTTTTCTCATTGCAGATGTGCCAATCATTCGTAGGGCTGTTTTTATCCTTCAAAAACTTACTGAAATTTGGAATCCAAAAGTGTTCCTCTGTGTGTCGTTATGCAACCATCTTTATGGCTAGCAAGCTTCCCATAAATACGAACGAGGCTATGAGGAGACTGTTGTTGTGTTGTTGCTTTGATTATGACAGCATGTAATTACGTCATCCTGTGTATTGTCACTCCGCCGTCACTGTCGGCTGCCGCTGTCGTGACAGGGCAGGGCCAAGACGCTGCTGAAACCCCTCCGTCGTACGCACCTTGTCTTCCTGTTGGAAGAAATATTAGGTTATTTTCGGAGCGAATCCAGAAGGACGTGCGAAAACTGCATTTGTAGTCATTGTAGCCACTTATCGGAAGTTCCGGCAACTCATTTCTGCAAGATATCTTGATTTCTTGTACTACGCTTGCAACTCAGACCAAAAACGAATCAGAAAACATTGTTAAATGCTCACCCCTTTCTGTTTGTTTGTTTGTTTGTTTGTCATGCTGTTTTATGATAATCTGGTTTCTAAGGAAACTCATCCAAATCGAACAGACCCGAAGCCTAGAGGAGCCCCGAAGTCCCCTTTCAGGAGTGAAGTTCTTCAAACTTCTGAATGAAACCCTCTAAAATTTTCTTAGGGTTGCTGCAAATACTCAAAAAGAAAAATGACCAGAAAAAGTCGAGTGGCAAGTTGCTGCGCTGGTCACAGCATTGATCTATGGTCACATTGTTTAAATGCTTAAAGAGAACATCTATAGAAGTTATGAACACATGTCTTGAGCCCTTGAATCATAATCAGAACACTCGTAACAATAAATATGCAGCCCGAATCCCGAGAGTTAGAACAGAAGCAGGAAAAAAGGCTTTTTGGTTCCAAGGTCCCAAACTATACAATGAACTTCCGAGCAGCCTTCGCCAGCTGAACTCATTTATTGTTTTTAAACATAAGCTTAAACAATTTTATATGGACAACTAGAAATAAATTTATGCTTCTAAATTTGACCAGCTATACCTAATTATTGTATTTCTTTATAATAAAATTTTATTGTAATGTATCATAGTTTTTAGATACAGGGCCCTTGTTGATAACAGAACTTCATGTTTTGAAGAGGTTACCCTGTCTAAATATTGTCATTATTATTATTATTACTATTATTATTATTATCATTTTAAATTCCCGTTTGGGCTTTTATTTCTATGGAAGTTGGGCGTTCTTGTCAGGCTTGGTGTAGATTTAATTGTTTGGCTCTTCTTTATTGTATCTTAATTTAGGTTGTTTATCTTAGGTTATAAATGCTCGGTTGCTTGTTTGCAAAGTTAGGCTGATGAAGATTTTTAATCGAAACGTACAATTTTAACAGTTTGTTTTTATCTTTTATTTTCTGTTAATTTGGATTGAGGTTTTAGTTTATATATTATTATCATTATTATTATTATTATTATTATTATTATTATTATTATTATTATTATTATTATTATTATTATTATTATTATTATTATTATTATTATTATTATTATTATTATTCATTTGTTAATGTCAAATTCTCACTTTTGTAATACGGCTAACATTTGGAGTATTTTATGCAGTGAAGTTTTGGCAATTAAGGCCTGAATACTGACTTTCGTATGATATTTTAGGATGCTAGCCTCAAGGAAATAATCTGTAGAAATGCTTTGAAATGCATTTTAAGCCAATCTAAACGGGGCGATCGAAAAATGTTCTGCTCGCTTCGCTCGCAGGGGGCCTCAATTTACAGTTTTGCCCCTGGGCCTCGAAAAGCTCTCGGCGGCCCTGTCTAGAACACAGAAATATCACCTTCCCTTTTAATGGAAAAATAGATTTCTTTAAGCATTTTACAACTTGCATTGGTGTCATGTACAAAAATGCAAAGAGAACATCATTTGCACCGGTTAGAATATTATTGATAGCATTTTAAGCGAATCTAAAGGGTGTGGCCACAAAGATTTCTCTGCGGGACGACCCCAGATCCACCCAATTTTCGGTTCGCTTCCCTCGTCATCGGTCTAGAGTGCTCTTGCGTTCCCCTTCGACCCCCGTGACCTTACCATCGCTCCGGCGTTCCTGCAAACACCTGCCTGGAGGTATGCCAGCCCTATGCCATTAGTTGTATAACTCAAAGAGCGTTCTGGAAGCATTTCAGAAAGCTTATATAACTGCTAGGGTTCCCCATAGCCCACTTGTGTAACAACTGGAATTCCCCATTTCCTTTGTAAACTAACTTCTGCTCATTTAACGCAGAGTTGACTGTTGACAGAGTTGAGAGTTGGAGAGAAAATCGTCTCACTGCAACGTAAATCACCTATCTGGTGCCTGCAGAAGGCCGTCGTAAAACTTGTTCAAGACTCCAGATATAAGTTAGAAAAAGTTGTATCATTTTTGTGTGTTCATCGTGATGTGAACTGGGAAGCGTTCACAACTGAGCTACCGTCTATGTTAACTCCTAAATTGCGCAAACTTTAATGAATAAAATGCTAGCAAAAATTTACCGTATTACAGCCAGGTGGAAAACTCGGAGATGTTTGAGATGTTGGAGATCTCGGAGAATTATCTCCGAGATTTTCAAACTCGAAGTTTTCGTGTTGGCCCTATAGGTCGAAACTCGGAGACGTTGGAAATATTTTCAAAACACCTCCAAATTGTCTGTTTCATACTGCTAAAGCATCTATTTCACTAACAGTACGTAAAGGGCTGGCCTGGTGTTCTAAAAACGATATCTCCAAGTTTTTCGTCTCCGTGTTTTCGTATTGGCCCCATACGCATAAGTCGAAAACTCGGGGAAATCGGTTTTAGAACAATAAGCCAGCCCTTTGACACACTTTTAGTGAAATAAATGCTTTAGCATTGGAAAACAGACAATTTAGAGATGTTTCAAAAAATATTTCCAACATCTCCGAGTTTTCGACTTGCGCATATAGGGCCAACACGAAAACTCGGAGTTTGAAAATTCTCGGAGATAATTCTCCGAGATCTCCGAGTTTGCGACCTGGCCGACTGATGAAGCGCATAGTGAGAGGACGGAGCATTGCTCAATTTTTCACTTGACACTACTGGTCACTGGCAATGTTAACAACATATACACAATAAAATCGGCGATGGTATTCAGTTTTGGACAATACAAAGCAATCTGCATAGTGTGGCCAATTTGGCCAGTGTGGCTAACTACCGTCCAATTTCGGTCCTACCAACGGTTTCGCGTTTATTTGAGAAAGTTTTGTATGGCCAACTTTACCAATACCTGGATGAAAATAAGTTGCTTTACTTGCACCAATCTGGGTTCCGATCATTACACTCTTGTGTCACATGTCTACTCAAGAGCACGAATGATTGGTACACAGACATCGACAGAGGCAATGTCAATGCGGTCGTTTTCATCGACCTTAAAAAGGCTTTCGACACAGTAGACCATAGTATCCTATTAGAAAAGTTGTCACTTTATGGCATAAGGGGTATTGAGCTTGAGTGGTTCAGATCCTATCTTAGTGGGAGACAACAGTACTGTAAAGTGAATGGGCACATATCGAACATTGAAAGTATTCGATATGGAGTTCCCCAAGGGTCTTGCTTGGGACCACTCCTTCGGAATCGTCGTTTAGAGAATTTTGGACCCAAAAACCCACCCATAAGGGCGGCACATACCGGCACCTTCAACGTTATTATTATTATTATTATTATCATTTTGTTTAATGTTGGCAACTTACATAGCAAAATTTAAAAATGCTAATTCAAGCCAACAAATTAATTTACAATAATACAACAAAATAACTAAAACAAGTCAATAAAATTACAAAGTTCATAAAATCTATATATACAATCTAAAAGAAGTGTAAAACTATAAAAAACCGAGCTGAGGTATGTATTGTTTGCAAAGTCTACAGTCACAGTCTACATATTTCCAAAATTTTATTCTATTCTTGAATTGTTGCACAGAATTTTCATCTTTTATTTCCTGTGGAAGAGTGTGCCAAATGCGCTGTCCTCTATAACGGACTGTTTCAGTACCATATTTAATAGTATGTACGATAGGAACGTTGAATGTATTTGAATTTCTCAAACTATAAGCAGCATTTCTTTGAGGAAAAATTTCATTCATGAATGTGGGAGATTGATTATTTATTGTTTTGAACATTTCAGTCATAAGCAATTGCAGATTTTTCTCATGTATCGTTACGGATCTATCTTTTTCCAACAATGCTGCAAAACTGGAACAAAAGTCTTTATATGCTATTCTGAGGGCTCTCTCGTGCAGCCTATTGATTTTGTTGTTCATTTTTCTGCTATGAAACATCCAAACCAATGGACAATATTGGAACTGACTAGTAACAAATGCTCTCATCAAAAGTCTCAATTTATCAGTACCTAGATATGCAGACATTCGTGACAAAGCAAATAGTTTATTGCCAGCCTTTTGACAAATATTGCTGATGTGCTTTTCAAAGCTAAGATTTGCGTCAATTAAAATGCCTAGCAGCTTCTCCTCCTTTGAATTATTGACGGCACAGCTGCCAATATTTATGCTCACCTCTTGATTTGTTCTTTCACCAAATATCATAAAACGGCACTTGTCTTCGTTCAGTTTCATATAATTGTTTCTGAACCAATCGATTATAATTTTAGAATCATTTTCTAGCCTAGAGATTACATTTTCGAGACGAATATCGCATGTATAGATGGTTGTATCATCCGCATAGTTACATATATCTGTTTCTTGAATCGATAACAGAAGGTCATTGACATAGATATTGAAAAATAGAGGTCCAAGTACGGATCCTTGAGGAACGCCAAACCTTAGATGTTTATAGCTGCTGAAAGAACCATTGATTTTCACTCGTTGTTGCCGATTTTCCAGATAGCTGTAAACAAGCAATAAAGCTTCACGGCTGAATCCGTATGCGTGCAACTTTGCAATCAGTAAGTCATGTCGAATACAGTCAAAGGCCTTCGAAAGGTCCATGAAGATAGCCCCTATTTTCCCACCGTTGTCCAGGCAAGCTTTCCATCTTTCATTTGCGCGCATCAATGCATGTTGGGCATTGTAGCCCTTGCGAAAACCACAAAGCAGCCATGATAAATACGGAGCCATGTGTGAAGAAATCTGAGTATCCATGAGCCTTTCAAATACCTTTGATACTGTAGGGAGAACACTAATTGGTCTGTAATTACCCTTGAAAGTTTTGACTTCTTTTTTAAAAAGTGAGGACACATCTGCTAACTTCAATTCATCCGGAAAGGAAGATCGTTCTATTGAGTTATTAAAAATGATTTGCAAAGGTGTAGAGACTAGATCGGACTCATTTTTCAACAGTTTTGGAGGTATACCCCTGAAAGTGGTTGACTTGGAGGGGTTTAGTCCATCAACTTCATTTTTCATATTTTGAAGTGACACCTTTTCAAATGAGAAGGAACCAATGTTCACATTCAAGGAACGAATTTTTTGGATACTTGGGTGCCTTGAGAACCTACATAATATTTGATCAATAGGATCGCTAATATCTTCAGAAGGAAGAACAATATCTTCGTTTTCAACAATTCCCAGAGAATCGGTAATAGTGACAAAAAGTTATTAAAAGTTTCAGCTACTTCTGACTCGTTCGACATAATTTTTCCATCTTCGATCAATGTTATGCGAGATTTTGAAGAGCTCTTACCCGATATAAAAGGTTTGACAGTCTTCCAAAATTTTTTGTTGTCTGTAACTTCAGCAATATCAAGTTGATTATAAAAATCTCTCTTCACCTTAAGGGATAATTTAACGCAAAAATTACGCTGTCTACGGAAAGCGTCCCAGTTATCAGCCGTTCTATTCTTATCATATCTATTTTTCAGCGTTGTGCGTAGCATGAACACCTTGCGGAGAGTACGGTTCATAAATGGACTATCATTAGCACGAATGTACCTCTTTTTCATTGGCGCATGTTTATCTAGAACGCGTAGAAAGGTATCCTGAAAAGACGCGTAAGTCAAACATTGTACATCAAGGTCAGCAAGTTCAGTTTGAAGCTCCTGTCGAAATGTTTCTGCCCGAAAGTTTTTATAGTCCCTGTAATAAACAACGTTTGGCCTTTGCTTGTCAAAGGAAGCTTTCAAAACTGTAACGACCATTTTGTGAAAATCAGATAGCCCAGTTTCAATCGCCGTTGTTTGTTGGAAGTTCCTTCCTCTATTCGTCAATATCAAATCAATGCACCTAGGGTTACCGGACTTAAAACACGTAGGTTCTTTTACCAAGTTCTTAAAAGCGAAAAGATCCATGAAGTCACCTATCTCCTCTTCTGTTTCCAAGGCATTAAAATCTCCAACAATAACGAAATTTTCATATTTATCACTAAAATGATCTATTGCTGTACTAAGTTGATCGAAAAAGTAAGAAAGTAAGAAAGTAACGTGTTATGTTATGTTACCTCCCCCCCGAGGGGTCGACATGATACGTGGTTGCTGATTTATAGTATAGAAAATGCAAAATAAGTGGTTGCTGCAGTACAGCACTGCTACTGTTCTCCAGTAATGCCAAAATCAAGTGAGTTTTCAAAGAAATAATTCCAGCTGTTCTGGATCTTCAATAATCGTGGAAAACCAGCGATTCGAAGCAGTCTCTGCGGGCGATCCTAACAATCAAATACAATGAGCTGATGGCGTATGATAAAAAAGCGTCATTCCGCAGCGATAAATATAAAACTATATACAATTATTTACAAATTCAGCAACCCTCCAACACTCAATAGTCTTTCGCATAATCTTCATTTCTTGAATCGCGTTATTCGACTCGCAAAAACGTTATTACTAGTTCAGTTCTCGTTAATACTCCAGCTCTCAATTGATTCCCGTTCTCATTTTTTAAAACTCACCCCAAGATCATCTCTTTCGACTCTCTTGTCCTCAATTGATTACGCTAATTCATATTTCTAAATAATTATGCAATTCATAACACTAGCGTCGTATCAAAATTTTTGCTAATTTTTAAGGGGCTAAAAGTGCTTTGATTTTCACATTTCTGGACCATGACTAACCCAGAACTCAACTTGACGCTGGAGATAATGAAGTTTAAAGTGAATAACCTGAGTTAAAAGATGAGATTTCATAGGTTTTAGAAAAGCGCTATACATCTCAGGTCATTCATACACTAACTTATATAACTACTTCAGTCCCAATTTTCGCTTTGTTTATTGAATTGGATGATGGATGATTGATTGGATGAAGTAACCAAGAAACATTCAATAATCACCCAAGCCAAGCAAGAATGTTTGTATTCCGTTACGACATCGTGTTTTGGTTAGGCCCGAGCTTCAAATTCTGAATCCAAACTGAACTGCAACAACGTTTCGCCTCCCTAGCTTACCCTACACGAGCGCATTTCGTTAAGGTAAGCTAGGGGGGGGGGCGAAATGTTGTTGCAGTTCAGTTTGGATTCAGAATTTGAAGCTCGGGCCTAACCAAAACACGCTGTTGTAACGGAATACAAACATTCTTGCTTGGCTTGGGTGAGTATTGAATCATTATTGTTTCATGGTTAGTTCAGACAGCACAACAATAGTGTCCAAGCCGCCCATGGCGAAACCAGCCGCGTGTGGACGCATCCTAACTATGAAACCATCAACTACATGCATATGCATGGTTGTTACGTTTGTTCCCACTGCTGTCGTTGTTGTTATTGATGTTGACAATTCTGCCTTCGGAAATTTGATTTTTCCCATTTCTTAGTCTCTTTGCAGTCACCTTACCCATTTGCAGTCATGGCTAGTATTGGCTATCACGCCCGACAAAGAATGAATGAATTTAAAATGAACAGGTGAATGTAAAGGTGAAGTTGAGTTGGTCTTTAATGCCAAATGCTGGAGTCGCAGTGGTAGAGAATTCGAGGAGAATGAATCGAATGCATGACGCCTTCCATGATGCTCAAATGGTGAGGAACTACCTGGGACCGAGCCCTGTGCGCTTGATGGTTCTGGCTGCAAAGTCAAGGGATCACACCAATGAGCCATAACACCTTCTAAATCATTGAATGAATGAATGAATGAATGAATGAATGAATGAATGAATGAATGAATGAATGAGTGGGTGGATGAATGAATGAATGAATGAATGTGCAAGTAAGTGGCTGCTGAGTGGGTAAGTTAATCAGTAAATGAAAGGATTTCTTTGCCCTGCTCGATAAGATCATTCCAATCAAAGAAGGCGGGATTGAACTTTTTTCGCACGCCACATCGGCATATCATCAAAGAAAAAGTCCGAGACAGTTAGAAAATCTGTCTTATGAAGATTTTGCAGATTCTAAAATGCCCTTTATTTACCTTGTTGCACTTTGTGCTTGATTTCTAATCCGCCAAAGTTATTAGTGCTATCAAAATAGCCGATTTTCATGTAGGCTATTCGAGCAATGCTAAAGCAGATACGTGCGGCAAACTTTCCATTCAAAACGCCACTGTAATGTTTTTCAAAGCAAATTTGAATTTCGGAAGGACGATTTCTTAAAAGCTACTAATCAGGGTAAAGCTTGATAATAAGATAACTTTCAGCTGTTAAAAATCTGGATGTCGATATGATCATCTTTGGCCAATGTTTCATCAAAAGTATACAATTTAGGTCTTTTTAGGTTTGTTTTCCTTCGCACAATAATCCGACTTTCCTACTATTTTGAACGGAAGCTCAAACTGATTAGTAATGAACATAGAAACCTTTCGGCGCCTGATGAATGAAAAGGGAGAGATGAGCCACGCAAGTGTTTGGGATAGAAAATAGGTTAGAAGCATTCCTCATGTCCATGCAATATGTTACAAAGTCATGATGGCACAAAGACCTTACCGTGTTTTTTTATGTATTTCTTAGATAACATTTGAAATGTTAGCATGGGTCGTTGGACACTGCAGTCCATTTTAGTTCACCTACAGTGTTTAACTACCCATGGATATTCATATTCACATAGAAGTGGCCCAGACAGGAGCCATGAATCTGAACAAAATCAAGGGTGTGTTTGATCATGACCCATAGGACACGAACTGAGTAGATTGGGCCTAAGCTGGGGTGGTACTCTCGTAGTGATTTGCCCGACGTAGTTAATTCAGTTTGCAATTAATATGTAATGATGTAATGAATACTCACTTTAGTTCTTCTCTGTCGTATCCTAACCTTGCTATTCCTGCGAAATACAGCCAGTAACGGAGCTCGATTCCCCTTCCACGACAAACGTGGCGCCTTTCCTGTCGACGGTTTGCAACACATTTTGTTTTGCAACACAGTTTAGGCTCAATCTACTCAGTTCGTATCCTATGGCTCATGGTTTGATTGGTAATTCCAAACCTACCAAATTCTGAAAACGGTCGACTTCTTCTTCTTATTTCTTATGTAATCACAGCATCCATTCAGTATAAAAAAGTATAACAAAAAATAGTCTGTTTAATAATAGATACAAAGCCAGTACTGTTCTTCCATGGATTCGTGCGAAAACAGATTTTTCCTCAGCTTAGAAAATGACTTGTTAGGTCATTCTTAAACCGGGTGAGTGTGCCAGACTCTCTTATTTGTGTTGGAATAGAATTCCAAGTTTTTAGACCAGTATAATTGAAACTTTTTCTACTGAAGTCTAGATTTAGCCTTGGGATTTGGAGATCAGTTTTGTTTCTTGTATCATACTTGCATATCGAGGATCTTTCAGCAAATTTATCGTGCATACTCTCAGTCAGGACATATCTTGTTAATTATCTTATACATCAGAACCGACTGGTCAAAGTGAAACATCTGATCGATGCTAAATGTGGATCGAAACAAAGAGTCCTTTATTTTCGATCCTTGAATAATTTCAAATGTACGATTTTGCAGTCTCTGAAGGGCTGTAATTTTAGTTTTCGATAAGCTCCCCCATACTACGTCAGCATAGCGAAGATGACTCTCAACAAGCGCTTTGTACACTTGAAAAAGCATTGATTATGGGAGGATGCCTTTAAGTTTCTTCATTGCTGCGAGACCTCCAGCAACCTTTTTCTTAACTGATTCATACTGTTCTTCCCAACCTAAAGTATCGTCAACTATTACATCAAGATATTTTCCATCTATACTTCACAGAGATGGAAACACAGTTCCCGATCAAACACAAATTCTTCAAAACAGCAGGTTTCAGATTTATCCTGGCGAGGACGAGGTTCCTAGTAGGAAAAACACGGAAACGAGTCTGGTGCTTGGCAGCAAAGAGTAAACCGTAGCTGCGCGAGCAAAGTCACCTCGTCTTCAGAGTTTGGCAAATGAAATCAAGAATCTCTCCAAAGTCTGCGAAACCTTCTGCTTTTTGGAGCAGAAGGCTCAGTAGGCCTGCAAAGCCTGCCAAACCTGCCGTTTTCCGAATTGGGGAGTCAATCAAACACAAAGTCCGAGTCTTCAAAGTTCAAAATTCAGAATGAAGCAACTTTTTTTATCGATTGAAATGAACAGCACTGTTGAATGATAAATCTTTTGCTTAAAACATCTTTATACCGTGTTTCAATGTCGAGTTCTACTGTTTTGTATCACTGACTGATGTTGTCATTTTGTTTGCAAAAAGTAAAGAAAGTTTACAAGGTTGTCTACCCTATGCTTGTAGGGAGAAATGTTGTCAAAAACCGTTTTTCTTAGTTGCGATGCTTTAATAAATATCATATCAATTCATGAGTCACAAGATGGGCTCTGCGCCACTTATGTTGCTCACAGCACATTGGCTGCACAGTTCCCTTAAACTATAACCTTTCAAAGTGACGTCATCAGGTGATACTTGAAATCAGTATGAGAGTGTGGGATAGCAGCAATAACTTACTCACAACAACAATAACAGTAGCAGCAACAACAAGAGTTTGCAAATTCTGGCGGCAAAACAAGGGAACTGGAAACTATTCGAATGCAGGAAACGAGGCTTCCCCAGAGCTAAACTAACGTATTCACAAATGTACAATAATCACAGGGGCATCAGTTTAAGTATTCTTAGTTATTATTTAGTATTTCTCGATATTGTTACTTTGAATATTTTCACTATTTCTCGATACTGTTGTCTTTCTTGTTTCTGAAGAGCCGCGAATACTAGGGCCACTTCCTTCGAATTTTCTACTCTCCTTCGCATTGGTCAAAGTATTCGCGGCTCTTCAGAAACAAAAAAGACAACAGTATCGAGAAATAGTAAAAATATTCAAAATAACAATATCGAGGAATACTAAATAATAACTAAGAATACTTAAACTGATGCCCCTATGCAATAATTTGAATAAAGGTAAACTGTCACATATGATTGGCTAAGGTGTGCTACATCGCAGGGGTAAATGAAGGTGCATGTGGGTGAGAAGTATGTGTTGCGCAAACATTATAATGATGAGGAGGAAAGTAACACGATGAAGATGATACAGAGAATAATAGTGATGTGATAGAATACAAAATAATAGGATAAGTAGAGAATATATATATATATATTTATATATGTTGTGATTGTTTGAAGTATTGTGTTAGCGGCCAGTGGTCCTGTTCCTATCGTGAGAGCATTAGACAAGCCAATGATGTATTGTTCTTTGGCTCGCTTAACGCTCTCGCGCTCGTTTTGTATTTGTAGCAGTGGCAGTATTTGTAGGTCGTTAACAGACTGTCCGGGTATACAGAAGTGTTCTGCACCCCGGATCTGTCAGTTTTTCTGTTAATGATGTCTCTGCGGTGTTCGTCAAGTCTGTCTAGTAGTCGTCTTCCTGTTTGTCCGATGTACTGGCAGTTGTCATTTCTGTTTTGTGTGCATGTTTTATATTGTATGGTGTAGATGATGGTAGTCGAGTTGTAGTCTAGTCACTGTTTTATGGTAAACGTCTTGTTGGTGTTCGTAAAAGTGACTGTGTCGTCCCCGCCCATTATGTGTGAGCGTGTGTTGCAGTGGCATCGTGAGTTGCATTTGTATGACTCCCGTGGAGCACTGGTTGTCTCACTTTACAATTTGGTGCGAAACAAATGATCCCAGAGGTTTTTGGGTCTCTGAGTATGGGTGGCTGGCAGAAAGCCTCCTTGCAACTGTCAGTGTCTTGTAAGATGTGGTAGTGTTGTTTAAGTATGGCTGTAATTTACGGTAGACAGGGGTTGTAGGCTACCACAAACGTTGTTGTTGTCGTATCGTTTCTGTTTCTTTTTGTGGCTGTCTTGCCTGGTAGTAGTGGAGGCTTTCCGTACTTCGTTGCGTACGTGTTTCCGTTTGTATCCTCTGTTGGTAAGGTAGGTTAGTAGTTCGTTGGTGCGTTCCTTGAAAGTCGTGTCGTTGGAGCAGATTCGTCGAAGTCGTGATGTTAGACTATAGGGTAGGGATTGTTTTGTATGTCTGGGGTGTGCGTAGGAGCTGTGGAGGTACTGGTGCGTGTCTTTAGGTTTGACGTAAAGGTCGGTGGAGATGCTGTTGTCGTTGTTAAGCGTAATAGTAACGTCAAGGATGTGGAGGAGGTTTCGTTGGTAAATTTGATGGTAGGATGTATGTGGTTAAGTGTGGTGATGAAATCTGTAAGTTTGTCTTGCCTTTGTGTCCAAATTAAAGACATATCGTCAATAAAACGCTACCATGAAAGAGGCTTATGGTGCGTTGTCTAGGGTAGTAGCTTCAAGGGACCCCATAAACAAGTTTGTATATGGGGGTGTTGGAGAAATTTTGACCTCCAAGTGACCGTGATGTTTTACGCTTTCTTTGGGTAGATGACATGTATTCTAACAACCCTTCCATTGTTGAATGCAGGTACAAGGAAGTTGTCTTTGGCGTCCGCTCGAGCCCGTTCTTACTCAACGCAGTTTTACGACATCACATAAATAGTTTTAAAGATGTCGATTCGGTCTTTGTCTCAAAGTTGTGTCAGAATTTCTATGTTGAGGATTTAGTTTCAGGAGCAGGCGATAAGGACCAAGTACTACAACTGTATCAAGACGCAAAAGCTAGACTTTTGGAATGTAGATTCAAACTCCGCAAATGGAAGACAAATGATCCAGAAGTGCAAAACCAGATTAACAAATTAGAAACAAGCGAAGATGTGTCCTTCTTTGAGGAGCAAAGTTTTGCCAAGGAAACACTAGGTTCAGAGGAGAAGAAAGAAACAGCCAAAGTTTTAGGCGTTGATTGGAATTGTAAGTTAGATAATCTTGCAATTTTCCCTTGACAGGATTTTTATGTTTTATCTTCATAGCTTTGGTGATGCAAGTCAAACCATGGGAAATGTGGACACAATTTGGGTGTTGATCGTGTCCTCAATACCTGGCCTAAATTATGTTTAATGATTAAATATATTTCGTTACCTTGCTTGTCTTCAATTCACTGTTTACCTTCTCGTTCTTGTCTGGGAGCACAGCAGGGTGCTATCAACGGTTCCGCATGCTGAAAACTAGTTCCCAGATCAACGTGAGTCGTTCGAGGGCCGCGAGTCATATTTTGCACTTTTTACTTGCTGTTTGACTACGGCCGTACACCTAGAACTTGTTGAAGATTTGTCCGCACCTACTTTTATCAGATGTTTACGCAGATTTACAGCAAGAAGAGGTGCACCAACATTGTTCATTTCAGACAATGCCAAGACCTTTAAGGCCACTGATAAGTTTCTTTACAGGATGTCACAAGATAGATCGGTTAAGGACTTCACGGATACATACATGATCGAATGGTGTTTCAATTTGGACCGTAGTCCATGGCAAGGAGGCATGTTTGAGCGGCTAATAGGTTGTAGCAAGAGATGTTTGAGAAAGGTAATTGGTAATGCAAGGTTATCTTATGATGAATTGTCAACTGTTTTGGTAGAAGTGGAAGGTATTCTCAATGCTTGGCCACTAACTTACATCTATGATGAGATAGGAGAAGAGCGTTTGACCCCAGGTCATTTATTACATGGTAGATTACTAACATCAATTTCACACAGGATTTCTTGTGATGAAGATGAGGATGATGACAAATTGACTAAAAGATTCATTTATTTGCAGAAAAAGTTGACACATTTCTGGAAGCGATGGCGAAAGGAGTATTTCACTGAGCTGAGAGAGACGCACAAAATCACAGGGAAAGATGCAAACGTAATCCAAGTTGGTGACATTGTTTTGGTGAAAGCAGAAAATACGAAGCGTGGATTTTGGAAATTGGCTAAAGTTGAACAATTACTTCAGGGTAAAGATGGACAGGTGAGAGGTGCCAAAATTCGCAAGAACACCAAAGGTAAGCCAGTATTTATTAATCGTCCTATTCAACTTTTTTATCCTTTAGAACTGAGAAGTGCGGATGAGAATGAAAAAGAAATTCCAAAAGTGAATTGAAAGAACAACCGCAACGGGCTGCGGCTCGCAACTCTATGCTGCGCACCCGTCCTTTGCTTGACTCAATCTGAGTCAAGGAGGGGGGAATGTTGGAGAAGTTTTGACCTCGGAAAAACAACTTAATTGGACGCCCTCTCAGGGGTGGATCCAGGCTTGGAGTTTGGGGAGGGCCACTAAGAAGAAAAGATGGGGGTCTGGGGGCGTAGCCCCCAGAAAAATTTTTCGGGGCCACGCCCTTCAGACTCTCGGAAAAAGTGGGAAACGCCCCTTTTACTTCATTTTAGATCATGAAGCTTATCACTTAATCTTCATTCTTCCTGACATACAAACTGGAATTTTTGTGCAAAACGTAATGGGCGATCAGTTAGGAAAGTAAGAGACCATAAAAGAATGTTTATCATAAGCACCGGTTCGGGAATGTGTATCGCGGAAATAAGCTCCACTACCATGGGAATGAAAATTTGGCATAAAAAATGAAGTTGTTGTCAAATCCACGATTCAAAAAAAATTTCAAAGTTACGTGAAAATCCCGTGAAATTTCCCACGGTAAGTTCCCTCATCGGAGTAGGCAATCAAAATTCTCTTCGCTTAGACACCTTCCAGAAGCTTCACTTGTATTCGAAAGTGTGTTCTCCTTCCAGTGATATCAAAGTGACTTATCAACATTTTATAACTATCACAACAGAAGACACAAATGTTTATCAAAAGTCTTTATCAGAACGAAATTTATCATAAAATAAACTTGAACAGCAAAGTTCACTGGAAGATCCTGAATCACCGATATTTTGACACAGTGAATGAAACAAATGATTTTCAGTTTCTACCTCGAGCAATGAAATTTCGTTTAGAATTCAGATTCATATATTTTCAAACCTCTGGATCAACAATAGATAGTCAGTTAGACGGGCTTGTCGTTAGCCGAATTACCGTGCAGCTGTTCTGTGGTTATTTGTGGGTTGCTTTAGGAAGTAAAGTTTTAAACTTACTCTTTTATCTATAAAAGACAATGGTTTTTGCGAGAATTCATGCACTTTGGGGGGGCCATGGCCCCCCCGGCCCCCCACTAAATCCGCGCCTGCGCCCTCTGCTAGGAGAAAAACTTTTGTGTAAAAGAATGTAAAAGGACCTTGGTAGAAACTTTCCCACGAAATGGTATAAAGAATTCATCAAGGTCATTTTTCCTGAATTGAGACTAAAAATGGAAGGTCTCTTATTAACGAATTTAAGTTATGCTAGAAGCATCATTCTCCAAAAATATTGAGCTAATGAAGGAATTCCGAGGAACTCTAAGAAAATTATGGAAACTAGCTAAACGTTTCTAGGTGCGTCAGAACCCATGCCATCTGAGAAATTAAATGTATTTTAGCTTTTTATTTGCTGTTTTTTATTGCTTATTCTATTGTATTTAATCCAAGTATGAAATAAGGAGCATGTAGTTTTGCCTTCAGATTAGATTTGATTGGATTGCATTCGGTTGAGATAGAGGAAAGAATTGATTCGTGATAGATGGATTGATTGATTGATGGGGGACTACATGCACCAAGAAGAAGTGTTTTCTGCGCCTTGCCTTAAACCAGCCCACGCAGGGATTGCCCTGTAACAGGGGGAGCCATTCTAGTGCCCACGGCAGTACAATCTTTCTGTAGGAAAAATTGCCCGTCAAACTCAGAATTGTTGTTCTGTAAGATGATGTTGATTAGGTCACATACGGTTTCTGTAGGTGGTTCCTGTGTGTTATAGCAATAACATTAGTTAGTGAGTGCGGAGTTTTGGGAAATGGGAGCAAACTGCACCAACATATGGAATGGAGTAAACGTAATAGGCCTTTCTCATTCTGCTGTCGTTACAAGATGCCTTTGCCCCCCCCCCTGTCTCGCAGCCCCTCATTCTTGCTGTCAGTTCAGTTCTTTTGGCATTGCATCACAAAATCATTGCCTATCTCTCCGTCCGCTGTCTCAAGACCATAACGAAGTCAGACCAACACTCCTTCATTCCATGGATTAAGAGACATTTAAAGGGCAGCTTGGATGCCTTCAGAGTGAGGGATATTAGTATAGAGCGGAGCGAGCAGACGTCCAGAGAGACAAAGAGAAAATTGTCAGGGAGATTACGAAGAGAAGAAAGCTTACTGAGGAAGTGTGTAGTGTCCTTGATGAAGGAAAGTAATTTAAGCCGAGAGGATGGAGAATAAACCTAACATATTCAGAAATGCATTCAGTAGGATGACCGTTAGCTGAAACAATAGGCCTGCCAGGTGGTGTCTGTCTGTTTTTCAGGATTTCGGGGAGGATGCAGAATCTGGAGCATCTAGGATCTCTAAGAAGGAAGTTACTGTACGTGTCTTTGTCTATGTCTTCGTTTTGCTTCATTTGTTTTAAGTATCTTGTGACAGTCTTAGTAACTTTTTTGGTGATGTCTTTGTCATGTTTTTCGTAGAATTTGGTGCCAGTACGTTGTCAGTTGCATGCATTCGTCGATGCAAAACTATTCGTGGCTTGATTACGATGTCCGTGCGTTTTGCAAGTTTATGTAGAGCGTCCCGTCATTTTGTGGCCAAGTTGTCGGAGATTTTGGTGAGTTGCATGTTCGTAATGTCGCTTTCTATGTTGTTGATGTACGAGTCAAGCGCAAGGACATTGTTTTTAGGTGGTGTCCAGGTGCTAGTCTTTTTGTACCCGTGTGTTACCTCGTCTGTATCTTTATTCTAGTTGTCGCCATCTGTTTCTGTGTAGTCTTCTTCGTTTTGCCGTGGAAGAAGTTAGCCTGCGTGCAGACTTTACTTTCCACTGCGAGAGAGAGCCAAGGCGGAACTTTTACTTTCCACGGTTCCGCCTTGGCTCTCCCTCTCAGTGGAAAGTAAAGTCTGCACGCAGGCTAGGAAGAAGTGTTTGATTCTAAGTCTGCGTTTAAAGTCTGTTAAGTCTCTGTTGAGTTCGTTCCAGTCGATGTTGTAAGGTGTGGAGCAGAAGTTAAGTCAGGGTGAGAGTAGTGATTTTTCATATTAGTGAGGTCAGCTCGTCAGCTGTAGCAAGGTTGATAACTGTTTCTGTTTCGAGATGTTGTTGTTGTTATTGTTGTTGTTGTCTGTTGTAGTTTGCTGTTGTTGTTGTTGTCTTCATCGTCTAGGTAGTTGTTATCGTTGTTGTTTTGATCCTGTCGTGCTAGTGGGTGTGGTTATGTTGGTGCAAGGTATATTAGTTTCGTTGATGTTACCAGAGTCAATTATGTTACGGTTACAGCGAAGATCAATGGAGATTACAGTTTGGTTAGTATTAGCTTGTATGTGCTTGTAGCTGTTGTTGCGGCTGCTACTGTTAGTGTAAGTGTTGCTGTGATTGTTGTGGGTCGTTTCTGTGGTCTGGTCAGGGTTGTGGGTAGGAGAGGAGTAGTAGGGTGGTATTGCATCTAGTGTTACCGTTAGCGGTTATGTTGTGGCTAATATTTCCGCTAGAAATTTGAATATTGTTAGACTGGGTGACTAGCAGAGAAATGGAAGTCTTACTATTTCGGTTATTAGTAGCTAGCAATTGTGGATAAAAAGTGTTACTGTTCGTGGAGAAATATACTCTGTTGGTGCAGTGGTGTGGTGATATATATGGCTGGTACATCTTTCTATCATGACTGAGATTAACAAAATGGCTATCAACAGGAATAGGAGCACTACTAAAATGGATTATATTTACGCGGGATTGAGGTAGGTCTCTTTTTAGGGCGTATTCTTTTGGGCATCGGAAGTCTATGAAGTATGAAGTCTTTTGAAAACGGCTGGCTTCCCAGAGAAAAATGTCAGTTACCAAAACAACGAGAATTCTGAAAACTGTAAAGTTGGCAGGCTTCGCAGAGAAAAATGCTGAAAGAATACACATTCTGAAAACGGTAGGGTTGGCAGATTTCGCAGAGAAAAATGCCAAAGGAATGGGACTTTATCTTCTACTAACTCTACCGTTTTCAGAAGATGCCCAAAAGAAGACGCCCTTAATTTCCCTGATTCTTTTCATTGAAGCTTGTTCTTGAGGTTGATACAGGAATGCGATATATTTTGTTAAATTTGTTGGAATAGGTGATAGTTGCATAGAAAGCTTAAGTTGTACCAGGGCTTGCTCAGTTCACTGTGAAGATTGGTAATCGACTGTTCATAATGTTTGATTAATAAGTGCATCTGTGATTGAGCGAATATGAATAAAATGAGTATGTTTTGATACCAAAGGCTATATAAATTTGCTTGGAGTTGGCATTTGGAACGAAATTTGGAATGAGTCCTTTTGGTACTGTGTGTTTGGCGATTTAAGCTAGTAGGAAGTCCAGGTGGTGTTGATGACTGATGTTTGATTGACTGAAGTCGTGTGCATCGGATTTTGTTGGAGAGTGTTCTATTAGATGTTTCCAAGGGTGTTATGACACGGATATCTTGATTGATTATTTATTTACCGTGTTTTGATCCTTGTGTCTTGCTTTGTCGCCTTGTTTTCTGTCCTGTTTTGTCTTCAACTGAGCGTGGTGAGGCCCAACCACTCTCAAGTTGTTTGAATAGAGCTCCTTTGTATTTCTGTGTCTTGGTGCGCCCTTGCACAAGAATGGTTTTTAAAACGGTTTTAAAAACCATTCTGGAGTGTCTGGGTTTACAGAATTGTTCTGCAACCCCGGATTTGTCGCTTTTCTGTTAATGATGTCTCTGCCCTGTTTGTTAAGTCTGTCTCGTTGTCATCGTCTTGCTAGTCCAATGTATTGGCAGTTGTAGTTTCCGTTTCCGTTTTGTGTACATGTTTTACATTGTATGGCGTAGATGATGTTAGTCAAGTTGCAGTCTAGTTGATGTTTTATTGTAAATGTCTTGTTGGTGTTCGTAAAAGGGAATGTGTCATTCCCATCCAATGTGTGTGAGTATGTGTCACAATGGTGCCGTGATTTGCATTTGTATGACCCCCATGGAGCACTGGTTGCATCACTTTTAATTTGGGGGTGCAAATCAAATGATCCCGGAGGTTCTTGTGTCTACGGTAGCTGGGTATGGGTGGTTGGGGGAAGGCTCCTTGTAACTGTCAGTTAGAACCTTTAGCAACTAGGACGGCAACTGCAACTGCAAAACAAATGTGCCTGTTGTTTCTGAACCAAGGCTTGAAAAGACTCCTTGTTTTCCATGCACATCTGCTTCCCTTGAGAATCTATGAAGCTGTCCTTTTCAATTGCACAACTTGGAAATCCTATTTCTAATGCGCTGTTCTTTAGATCTTGATCTTTGGCATGAAACTCACTCATTTTAAATGTCTTAATGATCAAAGAAAAAGAAGGTTCCAGTGTATTTAGATGAAGAAGGAGATTTTGTCTTGGCTTGTTTAAGAACATGCAAAGGGAACTTGTGGGAAACTATACTCGGTTGTACCATACAAGATGACATTCTGGCTGGTGTTGCCGTCCTGGCTGCTTTAAGTCCCTTGTATCTTGCTTGGTGGGTCAACTTTTGGGGTCTAAGTGCAACCTTGCCTGTCTGACAATTTTTAAGATGACCCTTTTCTCTGTTGGCAAAAAAGTCCACCCCTTGTTACAGGCTTTTCTCAGACAAATATGGAAAATATTGCCCCTTTTTACAGGATTTCTGTGACAACATACTCTGTAAGACATGATGAAGCAAGCCAGATAACATTTCAAGGTGTAGATAATGCTACTAACCCTGAAATGTGTAATGCTCCAATTGATCTAATTTAGCTGTTAGTAGAAAAGCAATCTGAAAACTATTTGCACGAGTAACTGATGCCTATTGCTGATGTTCTTAGGAGATATCACACCACATCTGCAATTACAACCATTTTTTGAAAAATAACACAACACAACTAGAATTAATTCATTTTTACTAATAGCTAATGTATCAAAGATTTACAGTACTGTTATCATTTAGAAGTCCGGAGCTTTTGCGAGGTGAGTGCTAATAATTGAGCACAACTGTGTGTGAACAAACATCTAAGACTGTGTGCCAAATTCTTAGCAAATCTAACAAAAAATACCAATGTTGGCAAACCTGACTTTAAAATTTATTTATTTAGGCCTCACATACACAACAACACAAAATAGCTGATGTTTGTAGTAGTGTACATGCGATCAACTACCCAAGGCATGGATAGCTCCACAAGCAAATTTGTAAACAACGAATAAGTCTTACCTGCGACCAGAAGTAAAGTCTAGGGCATTATCTGCAAGAAAATTTTCTATCCGTGCAAAATCCAGCGCCATCTTTTCGCGGAAAGCGATAACAACAACAACAACCATCATTTTTGGCGCGAAAAACCTGAAAGCTCTGCATTCTGGAAATAGTTCTTTTCAACTGGCTGCTGTTGTGAACAAGCTTGAAACTTTGGGTAGAATGACTACTTTCCTTGGTTGATCTTCTATGTTTCAATCATTCATGTTCTACCCGTGAAGAAGCTAGTCTGGCCAAAGGCAAGGTAGGAAGCTGAAGCTTTTTGGCTGTTATCTGTTATTTGTAAACGGATTTAAAATGGATTAGGGATTTCGATTTTTAGGCCCGTTTGGTAAGAGTTGAGTTGAGGAAGATGTGTGCGTGGATTGTGGAAAGAGAATGAGCCAGGAACAAAGCAGTTTATCTGACCTGTATCATTATCAAGTTGATTTGTATGTACAGCAAACATACTGTCCATTCTAACACATGGCGCCTCTCGTATATGAATAATCTTGGTTTTAAGAAGAAATCGTTGAACTCAAGTTTGGCAAATATTAAGGTTTGGCAGTGACATAATTTGTCTGATTGAAGTTGAGTTTCCCTTTTAATCCAATGAGATGAAGTTTTTATCTACATTTTGTTTTATGAAAAGATGGTTCTGTTTGTTCTGTTACCAGTTGAGCTGAGGATTGATTTGATGCTGGATACTTAAGAAAGCGGATTGGAGTTTTTTTTTGGAGACTGACAACACAGACTTATTATTCCTGTGGTGAATAACTGGTTACTAACATTTCCCAGACTGTAAAGTTTGGTCTGAGTGGGGAACGCGTTCCCTGGGCAAAAATTTCTGGCTTGTATCCGTCTGCGTTAAATTCTATTACAGACCAATTTCTCCGCAGGTTTCCAACCAGTTTGCTGCAATACCCGTGCAATTTTCAAAAAAAGGCTTGCAAATTTTGCTTCTGCCTTGGTTTCAATACAATCCTCGTAGCTTTGCTCTTCATCTGGATAACTTGATAAAGCAAGGTCAAGAATGATGCAAGAGGCTGCAGTGGAGATCGAGGTGCAAATGCCGTATTTAGCGTTAGAATCCGTGCTCAAAGAGTTTAGGATAGAATCTTTTCTGGGCAATTTTTGAGAGTTAAAACCAAAGCTCTTTGCACATTGAAAAACTTTACAGTCTGGAACCTTTCCTGATTTTGGTGTCAAATTGTTTGTGTTTCATTTTCAATTTGAAATTGTTTCAAATGCAATCTTCAGATGGGGCTCCAAAGGCTTTCCTTTCAATCATTGGGAAGGAAAAATGGAGGTTTAGATACATGCAGGGCCTGTACTGTAAATAATGAAATTATCACTTGACTGAAATTGACTCTGCAGGTAGTTATTGGTTTCATGAAAGTTTTTCATCCTAGATATGAAACATGTTTCTACCCCTTATTTTCAAAATCAAGGAAATCTCTTCCCAAAAACTACCCTTCGTTCTAGTTTCTCAGTCCTAGATTTACTAAAAATTTCACCCCCTTTCTCAGAGAAATAGTAGACGAGCATGGTTACATTTGGACCCCTAAAGTTGACCTGCTGGGGTGTCTTGTAGGATGTGGTAGTGTTGTTTATGTATGGCTGTAATTTGTGGTAGACCAAGGGCAGCACCACGGGGTGGACTGGGGTCCACCCCACTTTCCTCAGGTCAGCATTTATTCCAAAGCAAAAACGATGTAAAAAACATTAGGTATGCCTTCTGGCAATGCATTTTACCTCTTGTCCACCCCACTTTCGCAAAGCTCGCGCCACCCCTGTGGTAGACAGGGGTTGTAGTTACCACAAACGGTGTCCTATTGTTGTGTCGTTGTTGTCATTGTTGGAAACTAGATTGAGGTGGAGGAAATTTTGTGAAGAAGTCACCCGCAAACAAACAAAGCAAGCAAGGCAACAAGTGGAAGAGAAAGGATGATTTTCTTTTTGACTTTGAGAAGCCCTGAAAGCCCCAAGGCCAAGCAAGACAAAAGAATTAAGCAGATGGTAAGTAGGGTAGAGAGCAGAACGGGTAGTTTGCACTTTGGCAGACATACTTTCAACATTTCCTCTTGTCTGAATGTTACACCGAATGTGGATGTTAACTGCATCAGTACTGAGATTAAAGTATACTAACTGTATTAGCGGGGCTTTTGGGCCAGCATCCCCCAAAACTTTTTAACCAAACAAATACATAGATTGTCGGTCCTTGCTGCAGGTTTAGGCCACATTTTGGTCATGTTGAAACTCTTCAGTCAGTGCGAGTCAGTCAAATCACAGTCGGATTTAGCATTTTTCAATCAGATGATGGGATTTTAATCACCATTCTTTAGAAAGCCAATCAGCATATAATGGTAACCATAAAATTCAGTTCAACCTCTGTTTGCCTTGAAAGTTGTGTCCACTAAAGTGCATTTGTCCCTTATATTGTGCATGGAGAAGATCTTCCATTCGCAATTTCAAGTATAACAAAGGAAAAACAATAGGTTCGTTGCTTTAAAAAGGGGCCAGACACACATCTTCCGTGCTCACTTTGCAAACTTATTAGTCTTGCAACATTTGAGTGACATTACAAGGGGTCATACACTCATTTGAGTCTGCTCTATTTCTCCATATTCCCAGAATGCTTTTTGTGCTAAAAATTCCTCTTAACTTTCTTCCCATGTGACTGGGCACATTTCTGGGGGAATGCAATCTCCAATGTTTTGCCATGAGTGCCAATAGAATGAAAGCTTTTGAAACAAAGTATTAATATCATACAATAAAAACTTCCCAGCAGACTTAAAATATTTTGCATAGGAGCTTTGCCACATAAGTTTATGAACATGCAAGCCTTTAGACTAGTCTGCAGAGTGTGGCGACTGCATGCACAAATGCTTTGCAAATGTTTTTGCACGCCAATATTGAATGGGATCTTTTTTCCACTACTTTGAAAACAACGGAACCAAAGACATTGCAGACGTTGCAAGTTGGATCTGATGTTGAGGGCATGGTTCTGCTCGGTGATAGTAGTTAACTGATTGATGTGGATGCAGCTCTAACAGAGATGATGTTGGCAGTGAGAGGTGCTTGCCTGTCTTGAAGTTGTTAGGTCAGTTCTGTCTACAAAAGCCTTTAAATTCTTGTCACTGTGAACAGCCATCAAGCTGAGATTGAGGTGTATTGAGGATGTTCCTTGTTTCTGTGCCATGTTTAAGTGCTATGAATTAATATGCTCTTTATGTTATTGCTAATAGGTTAATAGGATAGGTCATTATGAAAGGAATGTGGTTTGCTGCTTGCATTGTTGGATGGGAGAAGGGTTCATTTTGAGAAACTTCTTTAACTTTGTCAAATTCTGCTTTGAGTAGTATGTTCAAGTTCAATATAGCTGTTTTGTTTAAAAAAACAAGACATTTCCTCCTGCTTTTGAAACAAAATCATCATCATTTGAACAGATATGACAGAGACGGTGGAACTGAGTAGGGGATCGAGTCTTTGGATTTCTTTGGATGTGTAATGATTCATTTTAGGCATTGGGTATTTGTAGGTTTGCAAGATCGATTGGGTTTGTGGAGATTCTAAGAAGGATGTCCAGAGATGATAAGCTTTCTTCAGTGAAAGAATGAGTGAACTGCAAGGCTAATTGGAAATTTTTGGTTAAGTTAATGAATTTCTGGAGATTGGCCAAAGGAGGAGGAGGATCCCGAGGAAGTTACTTCAGCGATGTTGTTGATGTACCTTTTGATGGGACAAGGCAAAGGACCTTCATGAGATTCATTGATTAGCTGTTCTTGCTGGCCAATGGAGAGTCAGGCATAACTTGGGCCAAGTTTACTACCCATGGCCGACAAAAGATTTCTGAAGATAATATTAACTGTTAAGGCATCAGTCGCAAGGACCAATTCTGCAAGTTGATGAAGTGGTAAGGTTTTGATGACATTGTCAGGGGTGGATCCAGCCTGAGGTTGAAGGGGGGACAATTTGGAGAGGGGGCGCCAAAAAGAAAATGAAAAGTGAGCGCGCCTTTGGCGCGCGAAAATTTTTGGGCTTCGTTCAATAAAGTTCTCTGGTTTTTCTTCTGAATAGCGCCTCAGTTTACATGTTTCCCCGCATTCAAAACGAAACACTGCAAAAAGAGTGCATTTGGGTCAGGATAAGGGGCGCTTTTCTTGCCAAAAAGGGGGTGCCAAAGCTTAGTTTTCATTGTGAAGGGGGGCAGTTGCCCCCATTTGCCCCCTAAATCCACCACTGGACATTGTTTGTCAAGGAAGAACTTTACTGCTTATATACCAGTGTTGTGGGAAAGGCATTGTGTATTGTGAGTTAACATTGAAAGTCAAGAGTTTGTTTGGTCCTGTGAATCTGACTTCTTTAAAGATGTGAAGGGTGTGGTAAGAATCATTAACATGAAAAGGAAGATCTTGGACTATTGTGAAGATTGACCCAAGGTAGGCTGCTATTTGTGAAGTAGGATGGGAAACGGCTGACACACACGATGGGGCAACCAGAATTATTGGGTTTATTTATCTTGGACAGCATATAGAAAACAGAAGGCCTAGCATGTTGAAAAAATAGTGCACAGGCATTTGGTGGTAGATTTCTGTCACTAGTTGTAATAGAATGCACAGCAAGCAGGGGCAAGACAGTTTCCTACAGAAATATATCATATAGATATTTTTAGAGTCTCTGGTTCTTTTGCTCTCCACCCTTCAAGCACTCATTGGAAGTTTCGTGTGAAAGAATCAAGTGATTATATATCCAACTAGAGCTTATTCACCTCTGTGCATAAGGTCATTTGCATTAAATCTTCTGCAATAAGTCTGCAATGTGCTCAAGGAAGTAGCCTGTTTTCATATGGTCTGTCATGGAGGGCAGCATGGAAGATATTTATTGTTTTATGTTTATTGTCTGTTGTTTTAAAAACGATGAATCAATTTCCCTTCCTTTGTTATGCTTGAAACTGTGCATGATAATCTCTCCCTCTTTCTATCTCTCTCGATTAAAAATTAAAATATGCAACTGAATTGGACTTTGCGACTAACTTTGTGAAACATGATACAAACAAGATGAAGGTTTTGCATGGCTGAATTTTATGTTGGAATGCTATCACTTTTTCAAAATGAAAAATCACTTGATTGGGTTTTTTCCTGGTGTTTCCATATTTCTTGACATTAGTTACTTTCTATCATCTTGAGTTTCTGTTGCCCTGTCGTCTGCTCTGATCAGAATGTGGCTTAGAGGAAGGCGGTTTTGCGATTATGGCATGAATGGTCCTTTACGGAAGTACTGATATGTATCAGTATAAACTTTCACAATAAATTTCACTTATAAATTTCACAAATTCAGGCATAATTTTAAGGACACTGTAAACCCAATGTGCCCTACGAACGATGGTGTTGAGGATACGGAGCACTTTTTGTTGCTTTGCCCATCTTTTGCAGTTCAACGACAAAACCTTCTTGCTGAAATTCTTCCACTGTTACGACCATTTGGATATGCTAATCTTTCAAATGAGGTTCTAACGCAGCTCTTATTGTATGGTGATGAAAACCTCCCTAATGATGTTAACAGGAATATACTCGAGCTTACATTACAATTCATCAAGGAAACCGGTCGTTCAGATTAAGCTCTTTCCAAACTCTGCTACAAACCACGCAACCACCAAACACTCTTTCTTTGCAACACCTTTTTGTTTTGTTTATTTTTTGTTATCTATATCTTGCTTAATAATTATGTCTGGTTTTCGTTTAAA
Organism: Aurelia sp. 4 Dawson et al 2005; assembly: GCA_964019985.1. Lineage (NCBI taxonomy): Eukaryota > Metazoa > Cnidaria > Scyphozoa > Semaeostomeae > Ulmaridae > Aurelia > Aurelia sp. 4 Dawson et al 2005. The sequence continues at coordinate 3,673,902 of OZ026494.1, read as the reverse complement.
TGTTTTTCTTTTTAATGTTCCTCTTTTTTAAGGCCTCGGGGTTGTCATTGTATTTTGCTCCTCTTGGTATCGTCTTCGTAGTATTGTAAAGTAGTTTAAGTAGTGTATTTAGTAATTTGTCATGTAAATTTTTAGATTGAATTTATATATATATAAAAATATAAACTAACAATAATGATAGGAGCTCCTACGCCACTAACAGTCAAACGACCTCAAGCGTTGGATGAGTTTCCAAACATCCGAAGTGTAACTTTGTAATTCAAATTGGCGCCAAATTTTAAATCTCGAGTATTGCGTTGCGGCTTTCTATTTCGGTTACGCAAGCCAATCGTGATTCTGGAAGGTAAATACAATGTCGCAATAAGACTCTAGAGATCATATTTGATTTTCACTCTTAACTTTGAATATCACTTTGGAGATTAGGGATTGTTGTTGCGAATTGTTGTATTTGCAAATTTGTCAATGCTGCAGAGACATTTAAAATGATGGAAATTTCGTGTTGGAACCAAGCTGAAAAGCCATGGCTTTCCTCTTACTAGCTGCATGAAGGCTATCAAGAAAGGCTTTTATACGACGTAAAGGAAATGTCTAAGCTAAGAATTGAAAGAGCGGCTACCGAACATTATTCATTTCTTCGCAAGGATGTTCCCGTTGGCAGTTTTTGGAAGCAAAGAGTTAAACTAGCAACGATAAGAGTTGAATCTGCAAATCACGAGTAAAAATTCACACCCAAGAAACTATGAGAAACCATTGATAATTTGCCATCAGCCCTCTCATGTTATAAGACAAGGATGTGCCTGGAAAATGAACCCCATCAGCTTTATCTACAACAGTCACGTCCATTTTAGTTTCTTGTTAAATCCGAAAGTGAAATCTGAATATCCAAATTGATTTTTGTGTTGGCTTCCATAGTGCTTCCATATCTTTAGCCTGCGTGCAATCTTTCTGTTGTTTTGAACATAAGCGTACGGGAAGAAAAAATCTAGGGGGGCGGCCCGACACAAAACCCATTGTTTGCCAACATTTTTGCCCGACTAGGGGCAAAAAGTTGCCCGAAAGAGGCTGATTTTTGAAAATTTCTCCAAAGTTGGGGGGCTACCGCCCCCCGGCCCCCCCGCCTCGTACGCTTATGGTTTTGAAAAATGAATTTTCCTTTCGTTCATTTTTCAAAACAACAGAAAGACTGCACGCAGGCTACCATATCTTCAAACAAGATCTTACCACACTCTCACCACAATGAATGTTGGTCTAATCTATGTACTCAAAACTCAGAAAGAATTGCCAATTTCAATTCCATAGTTGCGCTTGCGATGTTTGAAAACTCATCCAACGCTTGAGGTCATTTGATTGTAAAGGGTTTGTCCAAGGCTAAAAGCTAAAAGCCTGCATTTGCACAGAACCCAGGGGGACTTCGTGGTTCAAGGTGACGTACCCGTTGCAAAATTTAGGGTCTCAAATTCTGCAATTTACTACCACTTAGGGTCAAAAAATTTTCAAATTAACTACCGCACAGGGTTGTGAAAATTGATATGATTAGCTCGCAGAGATTTAAGAAAGTTCATGAACTGAATTGTTGTTAGCAATGTTCTTTGACCATAGAAATCAACCAGTTATTCAGTCTCCTGTCAAAAAAATTGCAATATTAATGTCTGATCAATGATCTCTATTGACCATAGACGTTGTTTTATTAGAAACTTGGATCAGGCCATAGTGCTAAAAGTTTCTTAATTTCACATGAAATTTTTTCCAGTTTAGTACTAATAGTCTAAAAGTTTCTTGATTGGTTTCTTATTTTTTGAATACATTAATTACCAATGTCGTTGCTAACACTGCGGCAGATATGTTTCTTGACATTTAAAACATCATGAAGGAATAAACAGCGTTCTGCTATGTTAAAAACACAAATGGTGATAATATTGCTCAAGAATAAAGGTTCGACGATCTATTTGCTATGATATCCATGCTTTTTAACTTTGAAAAGTTTCTTAGTACTTCTAAGACATAGTACTAAGAGTTTCTTAAAATTTTCGCCATCTTAGTACTAGTTTCTTATAAACCAGTTTCCTATAAAAAAACGTTTACTGTCATATACTCACACTAGGAGAGGGTTCTCCCATCCCAATCCTAATGTTACTTTTACACCTGTGATATTTCAAAGTAAATAGAATTGCAGTATTTTCTTGCTCATGCCTGCTATACAATAGCACTATTGTCACTGGAACAATCAACCTATTGTTATTGCTGCTTACTTACGGGGAAAGTTACTACCGCATAGGCTATAAGCTACTACCGCTAACGGTTTAGGGTTTTGCAACATTTTGCAACAGATACATCATCTTGAACTACGGAGTCCCCCTCCTGGGGCACAGAGCAGAAAAATCTAAAAATAGCCCATTGAAATCGATGGCCCACACGTGTTGTTGATAATCAATAGTTAAAGAAACAATACTGTCTTTGCGCATTTTCTTTGTTCTATTAATAGAACTTAGCGTAATCAGTTGAGGAAAAAGCGAAACTGCCGCGTCTAATCGAGTCAAACACAAATATAAAAGGCACATGGCCACCCTTGAAAATTTAAGAGGAAATGAGGTATTGTTCCTTAATCCAAAACAGCTTCATTCTCGTCTTATCCCCCTGGTTATCTTCAATCTGCTGACGCCATTGTCGTCTGTTGTCGCCATGACTACGTGTCTAAGGAGCTCTATAAAAGGCCCTCCGAGGGCAGCTTCTAAACAAAGTTCCACAGACGAAATTGCGAACGGTTGGCAAAGGATTTCGCAGATTGGCAAGAGAATTCTTTGCGTAATTCGTCACAAGACGACCTTTGCGTTGTCATCTTAGTTGATTTAGGTAAAAACGCGTAGGTTAGAAAATGTTTCCTTGCTTATTAGTTTTCCTTCTTTCCTTTGCTGTAGCTATTACAGCTGTACCTACACCATCTGCAGCTCCAGATGTCTTCGTATTAAAAGACGGTATCTTGCAGCAGAAGCAATTCTCAGCAGCTCTCAATGAAACTTGGTATTCTGCGACCTCGGAATATGTGCTCAAAGTGTTGGCTAATGATGTAATCAAGAACGACCCTCTGGAAAGCTGTGTGTTGGAAGACTTAAGCGATGTTCAAAGAAACAAATCTGCTTCTGTTGTATTCAGAGATATCGCAAAGGTACGGTTCGTTTTTTGCTTCTTGATGGTCAGAGATACATTTCTGAATCAAGTTGTTAAAATCTATCCAATACAAAACGACTTCCCTGTGATGATTTGCTCTGCTAACCGGTATGGAAAGTATGGCAGATACAAACCCGAGATTTTTGGTTGAGTCGTTGGTTGCGCACCTGAGTGATTCACAAAGGAAACAATGTTGTATTTGTATCCGTATAGAGTTTTTGAACGAGTGAAAAAATTTAACAAGTAAATAGCATAAAATGTAAGGACTTTGATGCGAATTGAAATAAGCGACGTTTCGAGCATAGCCCGAGCATAATAACGAGTTTGATAACGGCCTATGCTCGAAACGTCGCTTCTTTCATTTCACATCAAAGTGCCTATACAGTTTATGTTGTTTACTTGTGAAAATAGTTTTGTTTGATCACTCCAGCGAGTAATGGGAGGAGCTTCAAGTGACGTATCCAGATAAGATTGCACTTGCAGAAAATCAAGTAAGTTTCCAAAGAGATGGATCTGCCGTCGTATTAAAATTTTCCTCACATTTTTAAAGGTACGAAGTGCTCTCTTATGAAAGACAACACTGTTAACCCTGTAAAAGATGTAGCAAACATTTTGATGTGACGCTGGAACCCTTTCTTTGAAAACTTACTCGTTATTTTCAAATATTCAACCAAACGTCGAACATGTTTTGGAACACCCTATAGTCAGATTCAAGGACCACGGAGCGATCCACAAAGTGAATGGGCTAGGAAGCGAGCGCGCAGCGAGGATAATTTGGGGTCCGGAAAAACTTTTTAGGTTCAAGCTCATCGGATTGCTAAAAAACGCCCTTTCATAATAACATGAAGAAACTGTCACCATCATAGTGAGTAGTTTCAAGTTTTAATTTCATCTGCAAAATCTTTGCATGCCAATGCCGCCAATGCCTGGAGTAGTGGCAATTCGAGCTGTTCGTATGCTGTAGAATTTGCCCGATTGAATCATAGCTCTATAAAGTATCTGCCAAATCAAGAGCTTCAATATATATTGTTGCTTCAATACATACCGGGTGTCCCAAGAAAAAGTTCCGGCGTTTGATAGAACGCAGAGAAAAAGCTTTGGAATCTTGCGATTTCTAATCATTCTAGTGACATACTAGACATTTCAACTTACAATTTGACATGTCGTATGAAGAAATTAGTGATCTGGAAATGGTGCTATGAACCCTAACATTTCATATTCATGTTCAAGTCAAAACCAGAGAGAGTGTACGCCTTCCTTCATCATCCCAGTGAAGGGGAATCTCGAGATGAGCAACATAAACTGGGTTCACACTTCCTATTTTATATTTCAGCTCAATTTATGATGTGACGTCATCAAATTTCTAAATCACAAACCAGAAGAGTGAAAGATTTTTGCTTGATACCATATTGTAGGCATCCATAAACCCTGATTTTCTTGAATATTGTTTGATCTTTCGTCACGAGGTTTAGAAATTACGGTAGTTTTAATTTTTTTTGAAAATTCTTTTCAATTCTTAAAAAGACAACACTGACAAGACAAGACAAAAACAAACACTGTAATTCTGAAAATATTGAAGATTTCGGGGAAGTCCAATGGCAGATTTACTGTAAAATAGTTCAATTTTCTTTGAAGCCGTTCAGTTCAAAGAAAGACATCATAGAATTTTACACTATGCTTTTAAACACTTGAAACCTTTTTATTGTCGGACTGCAGGCATAACTTAACTGATCAAGGAACATCCCTACAGACAACTGATCCGTTCAATTACATGCTTGTACCTTGTTAGTGTTCACATCATTTGCTTTCGGGAATCACACCTTTTCAGCTAACGGCCTCGTTTTGGAAATGTTTGAAAATTTCTTTATACGAACTTTCTGACCACAGATAATTTAGATGCAGCACACCAAGTTTAGTCTAACTGCAAATTTTCATATTCCTAGAGTCTGCAATTGCGATTTTATAGCGATGATAAGTTTACGAATTTTTATGGGATTTGACCATGAAAATCGTTCAGGGTGTAACTTTACACCCTCAGTCACTATTCACGGTCAAATCCGTCATAAATTTTCAAATTTGTTATCTTCGCAAAATTGAAATGGCTATCACTGAGATGGTGAAAAATTGCAATTCGACTAAGATTGGGGTGCTAAATGTGAATTTGGGATCGGAAATTTCATGAAACAAGCTAAAGTAATTTTGAAAACTTCCAAAACGAGGCCGCTTCATCATAGTCGCAATTGAAAAGGTGTATTGCTCGTGAAGTTTTTTGGATCCCCCCGGAAGGCCACTTGAACGCTGCATTATTGTCCTTGTTTCAGGGTTACATCTTTGGCCCACCGAGAGTTGATTTTAGGGTGTGTGCTACCATAGCTTATCATGACCGGATTATAGTACACTGATTGCAGATGTCACGACTTTCTCAAATGTCAAAGGACTCTGCGGGTCGTCGGTTCATAGGCCAAACTAACAAAATTTTGTTTCATTCATTATCATTGTTTCAGTTTAATCTTGTATGATTTAACTTTCATTGGTTTCAGAAATGCGTCAGACCTTCTTGAACTTTAAATCCTAGCGGAGGCATAGCACGACTGAAGCATAGTGTGAAATGAATAGTTTATGACTGATCCTAACGTTAACTTCAATTGAAAGTATTAATGTTCTTATCTTAGCACCACCTTTGCCCTTTGTGGAGCGGCAGTTGATATGGTTAACAGAACCAAGTTTTCTTCTTCGACCTTCCTGCTCTTAACTAGCACGCAACTTGAACTGGCGACTAGGGGATTTAAAAGAGGTAGATTTTCGAGGTTCTTGGTTTTTCAGCCCCTAAATGAGGAGAGAAAAGAGTAACTCTATAAAGACCAGTCTCTATTTAGCTTGATTTCTTACAAGCCCCTCCCTTTCGAACCAGAATTATACATAAGCCTCCTGTCTTTGCAAGCCCACTTGCCTGTGTGCAGCCTCAACATAAAATGGCAGCCATACATTGGGAGAAAGATGAAAACTCCGTCGAAAACAAGCAACTTCAACAATTTGTTCTCCTGTTAGCTTATTTGTTTAGATATTAGCTACGAAGAGAGCGTTTTACCAAGATGATTGGTTTTCATTGACAGGGTTGACCACGTTCCCCAGCTAGTTTCCTTACGGGTGGTGAGACGCAGCTGTTGAGTTTGATTGGCGTAGCTTTATGCTTTTGCGGAGGAAATGTTTATATGTTGCTACGGAGGAGCTAATGAAGGAGATCGACGGAAGATTCCCCCGTGTGGCGTCGTAAATTTTCCTCCGTAGAAGCATAAAGGCTGAAATGCAGTTTCGTTTTATTTTTCATTTTACGATTTTTATACAGTGTAAATCTCAACGTATATAATTGATATAAAAACTGCCCTATTTACAAAACAAGAATTTAAGAATTTTCAGTATTTTTGAAAGAATCAATAGTACGAGGAGAAGTCTTGCAAAGTTCACGTGCAAGTGGAACTTCCATTTGACGGACACTTGTGAGACCAATGTTCTTGTCTGTCGTAAGGAGGTATCCTCTGTATGGAGGTATCATCTTTTGTGATGCTGTATTTTTGGACGAAAATATTTCTCCGTTGTTCATCACCAGCATCGTCATCATCATCATCATCACCATCATCAGCATCATCATCATCACCATCATCATCATCATCATCATCATCATCATCTTCATTATCAGCGTCATCATCATCACATTATCATAATCATCATCATCATCATCATCATCGCCACCATCATCATCATCACCATCATCATCATCATCATCATCATCATCGCCACCATCATCATCACCATCATCATCATCATCAGCATCATCATCATCATCATCATCATCACCATCATCACCATCATCATCATCATCATCATCATCATCATCACCATCATCACCATCATCATCATCACCATCATCACCATCATCATCATCATCATCATCGTCATCATCATCATCATCATCATCATCATCATCATCATCATCATCATCATCATCATCATCATCATCATCATCATCATCATCATCATCATCATCATCATCATCATCATCATCATCATCATCATCATCATTAATTTGTTTCAAGTAGGCTAATAGAATAGAACAATAGCTAAGTTACATTTAAGTAAGGCCTATAAATACATTTGTTTCATATTGCTCTATATCAGGGAGGTGTGCCCGTTGTATAGAGGTATCGTTAATGGAGGTCCGCTGCTTCTTTTCTTATTCAGAAGGGAAAAGGGGCTGCGATGCAACTGCTATTTTCCGGTGCAGTAATCCTCTGACTTTGCAGCCAGAACAGTCAGGGGACAGGATTCAATGCCAGGTAAAGCACTGCCTCCTTGAGCGTCATGGACCACAAAGGGTAGCGGACTCGATTATAGGTCTTCTGCAGTTCTGCGATTCCAGCGCTTGGCGCGAAAAAACAGCAACTTTACTTGCACTATAGATGGAGAAAAATTCAAAAATAAAGTTTTGAGTCCCAGCTTATTAATTTGTGTGATGTGATAAGGATCTACTTTATAAGATGAAGTCGCTGACATGCTCAGTGTATCTAATTATGCCAAAGTTTAGATAAGAAAACACGCGATGCACCAAATAAGTATGATAATGAGAGCACGTATGGTATCCATGGAAACATCCCTGTGATAGGAGTACTTTGTGGCTTGATTTTGCGCTTGAGACATACACCATAACCTAGGGGTTCGCGTGCTGCTAGAATTTTAAAGATCAGTCAACCAAAAGCGAAGATGTTAGTTTTTTAAGTTGGGTCTAAATCAGACCTTTGTTTACATGACCGGAAGAGGCATGGCACTGTTTTGACAGCAAATAACAATTCCCTGTAACTAGGCTCCGAATTCACCGATCTTCCGGATCTTCACCGATCTTCGGTTAATTGATCTTGAAAATTTTTGCTGCGCATGAACTCCTAGGTGCAGTTCATATCACAAGTCAAAAATTTTATGCGGAATAGGAGCTTTATTTTTCTGTATCAATTGACGAAAAGGGCCTAATGGATCACGGTTGAGCCAGAGCAAACTTCCCGCTTTCGAAATTCATGGCACCGATAGTACCTAGCAGCTTCCCAGTCTGGTTCCCTGACGTCATTTTCGACTGGGCAACTGAGCTCCACGTAAGCGGTCCAAAATCGCGTTTGGACAAAACCGTAGTCACGCACCGTAACTATGGCCCGGGCTTCTGTTGTCATTGTGGCATGCTTTAAATAAATCTTGCCCGCCAACAGAACGATACACGAAAGAAAGGCTGCACGTAGGCTACTCTTAACCTGTTTTTCAAATAAGGATTGAGAAGTTTGAGAAGTTTCGCTGGTTTTTGTCCAGGCGTCAACAAATCGCTTTCCTGGCGCCCAGTACCCTCAAACGAACGCGGTCGAGTTGACGCAGGGAACCAGCCTGGTAGCTCCTTTTATCCAGATTCTGGTTGAAGGCTTATTTCCACTCAGTTGAATTTTTTGCTAGCGGACTGGAAATCGATTGTCCACGAGAGAAAATGTCGCTTTGAATTTCTCGAAAGAACGAAAGAAGAGAAAGGTTACACCAGATTCTATTAAGCGTGAGATCCATAGGCTAAAATCAGCAAAATCAGCAGGCCATGATAAAATACCTGTACGGCTAGTAAAGGATGCTGCAGATGTTTTATGCACTCCATTAGCATCTATCTTCAATGTTTCCTTTGAAAAGGGAATCTTTCCAAACATATGGAAAATTGCTAAAGTGAGCCCAATCTTTAAATCTGGCCAAAAGACTGATTTATGCAATTATAGGCCTATATCAGTACTATCTGTTTTCTCCAAGTTGCTAGAGAGAATTGTACATGATCAGGTGATAAGCTTTATGAAGGTGAATGCTCATTTTACAAAAAGCCAGCATGCGTTTCAAAAGTTGCATAGTACATTAACATCACTCATTAATGTAACTGACTCCTGGTTTTCTAATGTAAATAGGCATGAAGTAAACGCAAGCGTATTTTTAGATCTCAAAAAAGCTTTCGACACAGTAGATCACGACATACTATTAGCAAAGCTATCAGCATATGGGGTAGATGGAGTACCTTATCACTGGTTCCGTTCGTATTTGACCGATAGGCAGCAGTACTGTCACATTAATGGTCATAGATCTAGCCAAAAACATGTTCAGTGTGGCATTCCTCAGGGCTCGTGCCTTGGTCCCCTTCTTTTCATCCTGTATGTGAATGACTTTGAGCGGTGTCTTGAAAACTGTACTCCTAACATGTATGCGGACGACACAAGTGTAACTTGTTTTGCAGAAGATATGGAAGAACTCTGCAACGACTTGCAAAATGAATTAATAAATATTTCAGACTGGATGCGGCAAAATAAGATGAGCCTAAATACCAAAAAATCTGAATTCATGATTATAGGCCACAAACGGCAGCTAACCCGTATCCAAAATCCTATTCGTCTAGATATAAGCGGAGAAGAACTTAAGAGGGTCCATGAAGTAAAATACCTTGGGGTCTCTGTGGATGAAAGTCTTTCTTGGACTGCACAGTACAAGAAACTCAAAAGCAAACTCAAAAGTGGACTTTCTTCTATCCGTAAACTAAAGAATATCCTCCCGCAGACAAAGTTGGATCAAGTTTACAGGGCGCTGCTCGAGAGTCATTTGCGATACTGTAATGAAATATGGGGCAGTTTGTCAAATACCAAACTTGACCACCTTCAGCGTCTGCAGAATAGGGCTCGCACGCTCATAGAGAGTTCCAGATTGAAAGATGGCTGGAGATGCACATGGCTGTCTGTTTCAAGCTTGATTCAATATGACAGGGCTATCATGATTTACAAAATAACTAATGACTTGTGCCCTGACAGCTTGAAGGGACGATTTTCAACAAGATCACAGCTATCTAACTATCGGTTAAGGAACTCATTAGATATCGACGTGCCAAGGCAAAATTTGGAATTTTCGAAACGAAGTTTCTATTATTCCGCAGCCAAAGTTTGGAATGAAATTCCACCGAACATTAGACAAAGTCCTACGATTTACACTTTCAAAAAGAAGTTGAAGGATTTTTTACTCAATCGGCAACGATTCCCAAAGCACGATCCCTAGGTAGAACAGCATTCTGCAGATTAGGCCATGATTAGGACTTGTGTTTTTAATTCTTTACACTATTGTATTAGATATTTTAATTTTGTTGTTATTAGGATTTATAAGTTTTTTTTTTATAGCTGATAGGGATTTTGTGCATAAAGATATTAAAATGAAAAAAAATGAAAATTTGAATAGGATGTTATGCCTTACAAGCATTTCATTGTTCGAAATTCAGTCCGCTCGGAAAATTTTTCTGAGTGGAAATCAGCCTTATGCGCTCACATTAAAGGCTTGTTTTTGCGTGCATCCGTCTGCTTGCGTTAGCGCGCTTTTGTTTGGGTTTTGCCGTTCAGATTGATATGTCCCTTGGATCTCATAAAGCAGGTTGTTTTTCTACTTCCGAAAAGAAAAGCTCAATATGAGGTACTATTCTCTGGCTCATCCGGTAGAATTTTGCTATATAAAGGATATCTTTTCCTTACAGTCAGCTGGAATCATTCATAAACACAGAGATCACATTGCCACTCGCCCCCATTGTGTGTTTGACTTTGTTGTTCCATTCTACAACTCGTCAAAGAAAGCAAGACTGCCTGGCGAATTTTGTGTCTTGGAACATATAACTGGAGGAGCAGCTGTAGGAGATTATGATTGTGATGGACTGCAAGACGTATACTTCAGTGTTTTCCTGGAAAGAAGTGTCCTGTATAAGAATCTTGGTATGTAAACAGATTCATTACATAAGTCTCAGCATCGCTTATTGAATTGGATCGTAGTCGCTAAGGAAATTAAATATGAGAGAAATGTCATATTGAAATTAATGAACGCATGCAAGGGAATCACGTCTTAAGTCCAGTATGTCCACCATGTGGATCAAATGGAGCTTCACATACTGGTTGACCCCCAAAAAATACATCTTGAGGTAGATCGCACAATGTTTTATGAAAACAATTGTTATGAACAGAAACCAGCTATCATCATGTAGCTGAAGGGCTAAGCTATCTCTTGAGATGTTACTTGGTCATTTTAAAGGGAATACAAGCATATGAAAGTGGCACAAGCCAACTGCGGTCTGGACTTGCCCAAGTCGTATCGCAGTCAAATTCCTGCCCATATTAGCAAACAGCAAAGTTTGTAATTCTGCCGTTTTCAAATTCTGCCGGCATCGTGTCAACGCACCTTGCCGGTATAATTTTATGCCGCTTTCGTAACGAGGCTAATGTTTTTAATGCTCTCTGTTGTCCTTATTGTTGTTGTTGTTTAGGTATTTTGATTGGTTAATGACGTCAGTTGTTATTGCATATGGAACTAGTATAAAATTCTACTGGCATCGTGTGGAAGGAAGGTCAAAACGGCACCTTTTCAGGCCGTTTTCAATTCTGTAATGTTATACAATTATGCAGTAGAAGAAAGAGCTACATAGTTTCATTAAAGGGCGCTCTTGCCCCCCTTGCCCCTCTTACAAAAGGGCAAGAGGGGCGCTTGCTCCCCTGCACCCCCCTCTCCGGCGTTTCTGAGTTTAAGTTTCCACGGCTGTCAAATTTGTTGGCACTGAAATAGCCTACTTCTCACTCTAGGGAACGGCAAATTCCGGAATGTCACAGCCGAAACAGGTGTTGGACCAGATAAATATGCAAATGGTGCAGTATGGGTCGACATAGACCAGGATGGTGACCTTGACTTGTATGTGACAACAACGGGAGCATCTCGTCATTACCTATATGTCAATTATGGAGGTGTTTTTAAGGAGGAAGCAATGAAAAGAGGAGTATCTTTAGAGTTTGAAAACAAACGAAAATTGGCAGGAATGACTCCAAATGTTGGTGATTATGATAACGATGGATATCCTGATATATACGCATCTGAATGGATCTTGCATAGTCTTAATGGGATGGTGAGTTTGTTCGATATCAATTCTAAATGGCGGGTTCAGTAAATTCTATAACTTTCCAATATGTGGGTAGAGGGTAAGACTTATGACGATGAGTCCCTTGTATCCTTGCGGTGAACCTTGCCCAAGAGGGACTCATAATAAAACAGTGAAAATATTGGAACTGTTTAGCCTTGGATTGAAAATAAATTTTTATTGTTGGACCCAACCAAGTTGGTATACTACCAGATGAATAATAAAAAGTTTACTTGTTTGGCAGGCTATGGAACTAAAAAGTATGTGGCCGATATTGAAAACTGAAATGTTTATCTATCAGTCAAAGGCTAACTTAGATGAGAAAATTTGTTCGGAAAAGTCACACATCTTTGAGACCCAACAATTAGAAAAATGCCTGCAAGGGGTTTTTATGGGAATCGAAAATTCCACGTTCCATTCTGGTCCATGATTTATGTAGCTTTGAATTTACATCGTTGATTTCAGAAATAGACTTTCCAATTTCAACAGCAAGTAAATTATAGATCAGAATGGAATGTGGAACCCTTGTTCCCGAACTTGGCTCTCAACAGAATTTTTCCTCATTACTAGGTCTAAATGACGGATAACTCCCCCATAAAAATTTCCCCTTTTAAGTTAGCCGTTGACTGATTGATCAACGTTTCGTTTTGATCATCCACCTCTTATTTTTCATTTCAAACCCCGCCAAATGCGGAAACTTGTTTTGAGCCACCCCACAGGGGTCCCAGGAAATTGTATAACCTACCCCCCTCCTCCCCAATGATATAAAGAGGCCTTCCTCTTCTGTAGCCTCATTTGTGATTGCGAAGCTATTATGTAATACTGTCAAATCAAAAGTAGAAAAAATAGTATTTATAATCAGCGACATAGTTTACAGGTGCATCTATCTGCTGTCCAGTCTTTGATCCTCTTTTTAAAACGCGACAGTGTTGGTACTTGTTTGATACTGTCATCAAGAGTGTTCCACGGGAAACTACCTCGAAAAGACAGTGAATCGAGTCCAAAGCCAAGTGTCTTAATTGTTGGCAGCTTACACAAGTTTTATATTCTTAAGTTGTACGTTATTGGTTTCTTTTCATGAAATTCCCATATAATTGAAGGGTTCAAGTGATTCATGGACTTGTGAATTTATAAAAATATACTTTAAGTGAGAGATCGAAAGCGAGGCGCACGATCTCTAGCCTGCGTGCATCCCTTGCTGTTTCCGCTGAGTACAAATTTCCCGTTGAATTGAATTCATTTCGACGGGAGGTTTCAACTCTACGAGAATAGTAGGGGATGCACGCAGGCTAGCGATCTCTTTCGTAAAGCATTACGACATAGCTTCGCAATCACAAAGGGGGCTCAGAGGAAGGCCTCTTTATCATTGGGGGGTTATACAACTTCCTGCGGTCCCTGTGGCCACCCGATATTTTCTAGGTTACCCAGTAGACGTTATGGGAGATATGATTGGGTTCATTGTGGAATTTATGTTGTTCACGTTTTTAGCCGTCTGCTTCAAGACTTCTGCGGAATCTTGGCAAAAGTAAGCCTGGGTAAGTCTCAGCCATAAAATGTTGTCAATAGAATGATTCAAAGAATAGTGAAAAGCTGTCCCAAAATGGTGTATAGCCGTTTGCCTGACCGTATATGCTGAGACTGCGTTCTCGCAATACTGGTACATTTGGTAAACGGTAAAAGTGTGACGGATAGGCCTCCCGTTCTCACGAAAACGACACATTTTGTAAAGGGTAAAAATGTGACGGATTTAGTGCCTCCCATTCGCACTAAAACGACACATTTTGTAAACGGTAAAAGTGTGACGGATAGGCCTTCCATTCACAGGAAAACGGCACATTTTTTTGCCGGCAGATTTTGAAAATGGAACTTAAACCTGCACATTTTGAAAACGGTATTGTGTGAACACTCCAAAATGATGAAAACGGACCATATTTTCAACGCTTTCAAATAAGGCTAAACGGTTCGTAAGGTGAAGGTAGATTTCTTTGCCATCAAATTCTTGAAGAGATTGCAACGAGAGGTAGTTGCCGTTGAATTTTCTATCGTTTTCATAATGTGCCGGTATCGTGTAAAGGCTAGCTTAAATTTAGCTACCGTCACATTTTTCACCGTTTTCAAAATGTGCCGGCATCATGTGAACGAGTCTTAAGTCAATAAAGGCAGTCCCCGTTTTGAAAGGCTACGGCTCCCTCGGTATTAGGCTGTTTTAGCAAGAAGACGCGAGTCAAGAAGACGTCGCAGCATAATTCTTATGGTAACCAGTAAGGCAAATTCTCAGTTGGTGCGGGTGAAGGGACGTTTTTTATGAGAAGCTATGTGCTTATAACGAAAGAAGAAGGGTGAATCCATAGTTCTGTCTGTTCTATTTGATTGAGGAGCTGAGGAGTTACTGCTCACATTTGAGCAATAAATATGCAAGAATTGTAATGCCTTCTGCTCGGCGTCTGAATCGCGTAAACAAAATCTGTGAGACAGAACTTTCGATTTACCCTTCTTCTTTCGTATCGCGTTTCGCGTTATTTCAGCGCGTTAAATTGCGTTTATTTTTTAACGCTAATGGAAACGCACTTTATAATTTAACGCGAAGAATTTGACGCAGTTTATCGCGATTTAACGTTCGGTCTTGGAAAGAAAACTTTTTGATTTCAAAATCCAGTTTGGCGCCGCGTTAATTTTACATCAAAGAATGCCAACAGAAACCTCGTTTGCAAGATCTTGTAGGCGTGTTAGAGATAGCGGTATCCTTGCAGCAAGAGGAGCTGCTTGCCAATGCTGTCAGCGAGTACTCTTGTCAGTTTGGCAAGACGGCACAGGGACATAAAGAAAGTCTTTGTCATCATTCCGCAATTCTTGTACCAGGCGACTGTACTCCCCAAGCTCTTGTCGTCCTTTTGACACTGATCTTACTCAGAACCGGTGTTTTGACCTCTTCTTTACCTTCTCCAATCTTACCCTTCTTCTACGCATAAGAAGAAGAAAAAGAATTTCTTCCTCAAAAGTTTCCTCCATAATTCTCGAAATTTGTCGGGTCTCACCATCAGGTCGCGCTAATTTACAGCTTAACTAGAAACTGATATGCGATAAAATTTAGCGCAGCATCAGAATTTAACGCACTGAAATAACATGATATAACGCCTAGTGGAAACCAAGCTTAAGCATATGCCTTCTCTTGAAAACCTCCCTTCACCCGCATCAAGTGAGAGTTTGCCGTGCTGGTTTCAGGGCAACTTTTGCAGCTGTGTTTATTTTGAATTGCTGGTTGAGAGAATTTCCTTTGTCTGCATTCGCTAATCGCTTTGAATGGAGGTGTGAACCGAAGCAACTGATACTATTGTATTATAAAATCTGCCATTGTTTTCTTCGCAGCTATTTTGAAGACGTGACAGACAAGGCTGGCGTTAATATGGACCACTATTGGATTGAAAGAACAAAGTATAATGCTGGAACACATACATTTGGTTCGTCTTTCACTGTAAGTGCATTTATCAATTGTGCACTCTCCAGTCCGGAAGAGATGTTGTCTAGACTTATTACCTGATTCAAGGTTTTCGCGCCAGACATTATTAATCAAGTCTAGCTATTTGCTCAAACTACTCGTCTCGAAATAGCCTGAAATTACATTACAACTTAGAACTGAATTCGTCAATTTTTGACTAGTTGCACGCTTTATTCATCAATTCAGTTTGTTTATGGCTCATTATATCATGGGCATTAAAGCACAGTGTTTGTAGCTAAGAAATTAAAGTTTATTATCCCGATATTACTGGTTTACTTTGTTGCTTTCTCGTCGTTTGAAGCCTAACCAGTGCTAGGCTAGGAATCAAATTCAATTGGCTCATGCGTGCCTGAACAGTTCGTCCATGAGGCCCCCATGAGGATGAACGCTGTGTAGGAGCGAGCAATTCTGACGCGCAGGAGCCATTTGAATTTTATTTCTAGCACTGGTTAGGCTTGGGCCAAAGGGAAAACAGCAAAGAAAACTATGGTGATATCGATGTAACAACTTTAATTTCCAAGCTACAAACACGGTGCATTATTACCTTTGATTATATCGTTTACTTATGAAGGTAATAGATTAGCCATATTTAGATGAAGTAAATGCAAACAAAACGCTAGAACCTTTTATTTCAAAATTTGAGTAAGTTTTACATTGTTCTAGAACAAAGAAAGTGCCATTTTTAAGACAATAATGTTTTAAACTCTCTTGTGCTATGAATTAGCAATCACCTGACGTGATTGGCTAAATCAGGGTCTCAGTTACATACAGCTCAAACGTACAGCTCAAATGCACCAGCCAAAGAATTGGGACACAATTGTTTTTTGTTTGTTTGTTTTCAATTTATTTTAATTGGGCTTGTCAGGATTTCTAGCTACTGAAAGCTAATTTAGGCCCACTTTGCGTGCCGCATCCAGGCATGGGACTCCTATTTCAACGTCCCTTCCGAAGGACGACGAGGTGAGTTGTGAGGTCAGGTCTCCGAGGTCACCCATCCGGAGTCTGACCTCACTCGACCAAACTTAACTTCAGTCACCTGACGAAGACTGTATAAGCCACTCGGCCACTCACCCCGCAACTTTTAGGACTTTAGGACAACTTTTAGGACTCTTTGTATTCGCTCATTTATCCAAGCTTTAGTGACATAACAGTTTTAGCCTAGACGCTGCGCAACTCCTCTGCAGCAGCCACATAGATGGGGGACAATTTTTGGCACACGCTGTTCGTATAATTAATAATGTTTTATCGACGCTTCTCAACAGGATTTCGATAATGATGGCCTGGTAGAGCTGTTAGTCACTGGTGACTATGGTGAAAGTAAAATGTTCTGGAATAATGGGAATATGACATTTACTGAGCGGACACTTGAAAGTGGACTCACTGGATATCAGGTTAGTCGTTTTTTGTGAGTGCTGTCGTGTGTAATCCTCCCGTACTTTGGAACGAAATGTATTACAATGGCAAACAGTTAGATGGGCCAGGGGATGCTGTCTCCCTTCCTGTCTTGCTGAAATAATGATATTTTGTTGAAAACGTAAGGAATGAACAAAGCAATTTATGAGAGACAATTGCCTCCCCCAATATTTGCCAAAGTATCCTCTATTGAAATATAGTATGGTGCTCCTCAAGTTTCAGTACTGCAACCATGTTTTTTAACACACTCATGCATGAATTGATATGTACTTTTATATGAAGTGAATATCTAACGTGAATAGATTTGTTTGTTTGCTTGTTTTCAATTTATTTTGAGTGGGCTTGTCAGGATTTATAGCTACTGAAAGCTAATTTAGGCCAACTGTGCATGCCGCATCCAGGCATGGGACCCCTAGTTTAACGTCCCTTCGGAAGGACGACATAATTCGTCCCTTCCGAAGGACGGCGGAGATGATTTTATATGAATATGAAATGAAAATTATTGTCAACAGGATGCCATGGGACACGCGATTGGTGACTGGAATAATGATGGCAACTTGGAATGGTTCTCTTCAGCTATATTTGATAACCTGACAAACTGTGAAATATCTGGTTGTATGTTTGGGAACAAAGGAAATAAGCTTTATCAAAACTTTGGAGATCGATCGTTTGTTGACGTTGCTGCCTATGTGAGTACTGTATTTTTAAGTTTCGTAACGGCGATACATTCATTCTGATCATGCAGTCGTGGTTTGAAGATAAGAACACTGACTACAGCGAAATGAATGAAGAAAATGAACGAAAAGAAATGAATTAGATAATTGAAATTCTCCTCTTTCATAGACGAATGTGCTTGAAGATACTATTCTTCCGTAAAGGTAACTATAGCGATAACCTTCACTTACCGATGTGAAAGTTGTGAAGATGTGAAGATACTATTCTTCCGTAAGTGTAACTATAGCGATAAACTTCACTTACCGATGTGAAATTTGTGAAGATGTGAAGATACTATTCTTCCGTAAAGGTAACTATAGCGATAAACTCAACTTACCGATGTGAAATTTGTCGCGATGCAATTATCTCGCTGTGAATAAGTCGAATGCGATACGATTTTTTTTGCGAATGCCAGACCTAATAGCTCATAATCTAACAAATGTTAACAAGGGTTGACACGCAGCTGAGTGATTTCTAAAATAGTAGGATCCATCCCATTGTTGTACTCTCAGTCGCCATGTTCTTCTGAGGCACATAAGGTGCCGTTTTGTACAACGATGTAATTTTTGTTTTTAGGACCCAGTCAGCTGCCTTTAGTTGCTTCTTCATTCTACTATTCTTCCACGTAACTTGTTGCATGAGTCCTTTGGTGCCCTTGCTTTTATTTACTGAAAAGCAAGATAATAGGCCTTGATAAGCAGTTGTAGTCCTTAATCTGTTTTATTCTAGATGTTAGATATTCAGCCTTCTTTGAATGGATAAACGAATGAATGAATGAATGAATGGATGGATGGATGGATGGATGGATGGATGGATGATGATGATGATGATGATGATGATGATGATGATGATGATGATGATGATGATGATAATGATGATGATGATAATGATAATGATGATGCTGCTGATGCTGATGATGATGATGATGATGATGAAAGATAACTGCCAGGAAATAGGGAGCTCGTGAAATGAGTCAAGAGTACCCTTGCGAAATGATTTAAGTCTGATACTTTGTTGCCATTTATGACTTTCTTTCGACGTTTTACTTTACTTTGTGTATGTAGATACTGACGAAAGATTGAATCTAAAGTATTTGAAAATGGGCCAGTATGTGATGGCCTCTTCGAAGTGGGAGCTGTTTTCTGAATCACACAGTTCTTATTTAGAATCTTGTGAAGACTTTGCTTAATCTAATTACTTTGTAACCTGTATGGGCAAATACCAGAAAGCTTTCTTTACTGCTACAGAGCGGTTATTTGAAAGTCTCTCAATAATTCTAACCAATAACCTAGCAGTTTGATAATCTCTCATTAATTTTTTGACACTCTTCTTTTTATTCTAATTACTTATCGTACAGTTTTTGTTCCTTCTAGGCTGGTGTGAAAGATGGTGGATGGGGATGGGGTGCAGCTTTCTTTGATTTCAACAATGACGGATATCTTGACATTGTCCTCACGAATGGTAAACTGAATTCTTTGTATTCTGTAAAGTTTAACAAGACAAAGTACTTCTAGTATACACTACAAGCTATTTTACCAACATTAAAAGAACGACACCACGGAGATCAATAGAATACCAGGCGAGTAAATAGAAAGACGTCAGGCGTTTGAACAAAGCCACCGAGAGGAGGTAGAGGGCAATGTCCCCGAGAGCGTCAGGCTCTAGGAGGCCGCATGATTGAATATTTCAACATTTTGGCTGCAGGATGTGTCCTTAAATGCATTTTAAGGTAATCATCAGGGTGTGATGAAAAGATTTTCCACTCTATTTGCTTACATGGCCTCATTTTGTTGTTCCAAAAATTCTTGGTGGCCCTGAATTTTTAAATAACATCTCCTTGAATATCAAGGGAATGATGTTGAAAACCGTCTTGTTTCATTAAAGGACAAGTCCAGGGTTGGTACAGTTATAGATTATTCAATAGATTACACTGTTGTGAATGTTGTGTAGTAATTTTTTCAATTTTTTTTCTCTTTTAATCTGCGAAACTACATATTTCAATCTGCTAAGAAGTGCGAAATGATGTCATTTTATATGACGACACTTCAGGGTGACCTGAACGAGGCTGCCAAATATGTAGATATTATACCACTCACATTGCCAGCCTCCTTATCGCGCCTTCGCACACTCGTACAAAATACAAGACGGCGACGATATTTTGCCTAACCAATTTATGAAAGTAGGAGGCATCAAAAGTTGGAAAGAGCTCACGACTGGTGCTCAGCAGTCGGTAAGGTTGCTTTTTAACGATAACTTTATCAACCCCGGACTTGTCCTTTCAGTCAGTAATTTACCTGGCTTTATTCGGTCATTCCTTCCGGTTGATAATCAGATATGTGAGGTTTTCTGCAGAAAGCCCTGTCAATATCCTTCTTATCATTAATGACACTTAAAGGGTCTGTTTCATCCAGCATTCCTTCCACGTGTCATTATTTGACTGGCCTTTCTTTGTCGCCATTTCTTTGTCGCCAGGCTTTCCTGTCAAGCTTAATTTTAGCCGGGCGTGAAAGGGTTAAAGAAACTCCAAGATAAGTCTTTCTCCCCAGCTACGTTTCCTCGCCATCGATTTGCTCTTACGTCTAATAAGCAGCAGACTTGGGTATCACATTGTTCTTATTATCATTATGTGTTGCTTTAGTAGTGTTGCTTTAGTTTCAGTAGTTTTTCTTTCTTTATACCTATGTTAATTCCCTTGGGGTAGTCACAGGCTTTTGCTCCCCGGGAGTATTTGTGCCAGTAGCATTGTAAAATAATTTCTTGTAAGTACTGTAGATCTTATTATGTATTTGTAACATTTTATTGAATTAAAAAAATATTACGGGATTGCTCGTGATTTTAGCACAGGTTTCTCAATGAGATTTGTGAAGAAAATCCCTTGACAAATCTAAAAGGAATGATTGTTGATTTTTAACAGCAAACATTGGTTTATATTGAACGAAGAAGGATATAACTAAACATACGTTTTGAGCATTTTAATTTTTGTTTGGTTCATCATTGACAACTAGAAATTTTTTCCAGGAATGGACACTACCTCGACAACAGTAGATGATCCTTTCATGAAGGAACAAATGAGGTTGTTTTTGAATTATGGCAAGAGTGCTGCACCTTCCATGGCTGGAAAAATGAGAGAGGTAACAGTCTGTTTTGAGGTCTAATAAGAATTTTTAATGTAATGAAAGACAACACTGATCATGTGCTGGGTTACACACAGAAATGTCCCCTTTCTTTGAAAAATCATTCCAACAAAGGCAGTTTTGCGATGACAATAAGGATTGCCTTTCCTAACATCCGAAAGATTGAAGTATTTTTGTATTTTTTGATAATAGGCCATTTCGACAATTGAACAAGGAGACTAGGGAGAGCGGTTTGTTCTGGGAAATGGCCGCCGCGGAGCACCTGTGAATAATAGATTTCCATCCACAAAACTTTAAGTTTTATAGTCATGGTTGAAACGATGAATCTTTGAGAGACAAGTCCCTAAACAGTATCCACAAGGATGTCCCATTACTCATATGCCTCGTATCGAAAGGGAGACATCACATCAAACAGCTTTGGCGGGAAAGCGCGGAGGTATTTGTCATTCTCCTTCGAGGTTGTGCGATTAGACTAGAATTTCAAAGCAATGTAACGTATGTCGATTTGATCAGTGCGAAACGCTAATCTTAGGAATAAGCATGTTACATGGTAACTCCAAGTGCACGCCAAACAATTCTCAGTAGTGCAAGGGGAGCACAAAGAGAATATTTGGATCCTTATAATTTGACTTGCATATTCCCAAGATGGTATGCTCATTGTGTTGCTGCACTGCAGCTGATGAAAATCGATCCCCTGTTTCTGATGAATTTCTTGCGAATTTCGACGTGCTTTAGAGCCGCCTGTTATTCACTAAATTCTTATTTTCGCAAGTTTTCAATCTCGATAAAAATGGCAAACAACAGTAACGACATTGCCTAATCATTTGTCTAAGCAAGGTTGAGTCGCTGATTCTGGTAGATAAACGGTTTCCTTGGTTCACTTTTTTGGGTCGTCCTGATTCTATTACAGCATCTTTGTGCTTTCAGGTTTCATCTAACTACGGAATGAAGTATCGAGGAATGGGAAGAGGACTGCTTAAGTTTGACTTTGACAGTAAGTTTAATTTTCAGGTATTTCTTTCTGATAACAAACAGAAATTTTTTAATTAAGGATTTAGAACCACTTCTAAAAATAGATTTGTGACATAATGACGTCATAAATGCCAAATTGGCTTTTGCATTTAAACAGCAGAATAGTTATCTGTAACGAAGTTAATGTTTGATACTGCATTGCATCCACATTGACGAGAAATATCTCAACAAATTATAGCAAGTGGTCTGCATAAGTCTGCGAAATTTCATGCTGAGAACACAAACTGAACAATGTCAGCACATATCCACTGGACTATTTGACTTATATCGGGTGTCTCAAAAAAGTATCCCCTTTTGACTGGAAACAGGAACGAAACGATTAGATATTATTGTTCTCCGAGTAGACAGCTGAATTTATCAATCTTCAACTTAGATTCACTTACCTTGCATTTAAAAATCGTCCACCAAACACCGGAGATACAAGCTTGCAAAATCAGAATTTACAGTGCACCCAAAACCAGAGGTTTTGAAAAAGGCCCTAATAATGATTTGTATCATGGATATTTCCCAAAACACCTGCTGCAAGCTTCAACTTTCAGTTTTTCCCTTTTGAAAAGAATAAAGACACTTGTGGACATCGCCTTGATTAAACAAATATGATAGAAATTTTGTAAGAATGATAAAGTCGTGCCACATCTCCAAAGTGAGTATGCATGTGCTCCGTTTCTTCTTCTTTGACACTTGGGATGGAATGCAATGCATGGATTTATTCCTCAAAGGAATGATTATCCGTAGAACAATCGAAGCATTTCAAGGTATAACTCTTTCGAAAGAAAGAGCTAAAGATCAAAGTTGAAATTCTTTTCCAATATGCCAGTGATGTCAAATCATGCCTAGGCCCTTTTTCCAAAACCTCTGGTTTCGGGTGCACTGTAAATTTTGACTTGGCGAGCTTGTATCTCCGGTGTTCGATGGACGATTTTTAAATGCAAGGTATGTCAATCTATGTTGAAGACTGATAAATTTGGCTGTTTACTCGGAGAGTAGTAATATGTTATCGTTTCGCTCCTATTTCCTGTCAAGAGAGGGTACTTTTTTGAGACACCTGGTAGAGCAACTTTTTAGTCTTGAATCTCTCTCTCTTACTTGTTATTCCACAGCCGACCAAGAAAGCTTCATGAGCAAGATCATGAATAAATAGCTCTGTGAAATCGAAAGTTGCTGCCAAGTGCTTTGTATCACAGTTTAGTTGAAAGGCTTGGCTATCTTTTGAGATGCTGCATTGTCACTTTAAACAATGATTACTACCCGAAAAACAGATTGAAAGAAGTGTGCGGATTCCTCATTTTTAGTGAAATAATCTCCATCGTTTGCCTAGTCAACATCTTGTGAAAACTCAACGTAGTGATGGATTTTAAGTCAACTTTGTTTGT
The DNA here is from genome assembly GCA_964019985.1 of Aurelia sp. 4 Dawson et al 2005. Taxonomy (NCBI): domain Eukaryota; kingdom Metazoa; phylum Cnidaria; class Scyphozoa; order Semaeostomeae; family Ulmaridae; genus Aurelia; species Aurelia sp. 4 Dawson et al 2005. The sequence continues at coordinate 3,650,589 of OZ026494.1, read as the reverse complement.
TTGCAAAATGACTGACCTTGGTTCCTCATTCATATTTCGTCGTCAAACGCAGATTTGGAATTTAGCTTTTTTCACATCTTCCAAAACATGGACTGGAAAAGGAGAGAATAATCCGAGAAATAAATGAATGACCAGATATTTCAAACTGCTTTTTTCGGACAGTCGGCATACTTTAAACTGACCAAGCAACATCTGTAAAGATTACTGAGCCTTTTGGCTATATGCTGATACCTTGCTTATGTTCATAACATTTGCTTTCAGGAAACTATATCCGATCTAGCTTAAGAATTTTTTTGGGTAACCCGGTATTTAAAGCGAAGATAAAAACTAGGTTGAAAGTGAATCATGTGACCTTCCCATGCGCGCCATTGATACAACGAATGCCTTATTTTCAGATGATGGGGATGAAGATGTTGTTGTGGCTGCAAATGTTGGTCCTGCTGTTTTCTACGAAAATGTCGGTGGAAACAAGAAAAATTGGTTGAGAATTCAAGTTGTTCATAGGTTAATCTTTCATGTATTTCATATGGGTTGGAAATTGGTGCTGAGATCTCTACTTATGTCATTATTAAGCGACTTGAAACTAAATTCACCACTACAGACCAAGAAAAAGTACTATCAATGCCACTGCTGTCTGATTCGCATGAAAAGCCTTCTAATAAAGGTTAAGATGCCATTGTTGAAACGAGGAACGCTAATGACATAATACTGTGAATCTTCGAATAGTAGCAAGTCACGCAAAGGCTTATCATCTGGATGTTTAAACCATGAATTTCAGGGAACTGTTTTATAGAGATCTTACTGCAGCGAGTCGAGATCTTACTGCAGCGAGTCGAGATCTTACTGCAGCGAGTCGAGATCTTACTGCAGCGAGTCGAGATCTTACTGCAGCGAGTCGAGATCTTACTGCAGCGAGTCGAGATCTTACTGCAGCGAGTCGAGAAAGTACTTTTTGTCTTCCTTGTCAGAATTACAAGCACAAAATTGAGTAGATCCATCATCCAATCAAAGTTGTTTCTAAATTTATGACTTATGTATTATGTTTACATAATTCCAGATGTGGCATAAATAATACCAAGCTATGTGATAGTTATGGTGCTCGTGTGATCGTCACAGACCCTACTGGAAGAAAACAGGTATGATAGTCAGAATTACAAGATGCCTAGACGTATTAGTGTGGCCTTCTTTCACGCGTCAGATTATATACTCTATTTCTGACTCTATACAGGGTGTCCCAAAAAAAATGTGTGCCCCTTTTGTGTGGCTACTGTGGAGGAGCTGTAGATTCATTTATCTCGGTTTTTGCACATTTTCATAGGTCAAGCTTCAACTTAGAGTTTGAGACTTTGTTTGAGTCAGCCCGACACGTGGTTGCTAATTTATGGCAGAGCAGTGGCAAAAAAATGGTTGCTTCAAAAATAGCTTTGTTCCTTTCACGCCCGGCTAAAATTAAGCTTAACAGGAAAACCTAATGTAAATTGTCGTTTTCCAGGGGGTATCATGATCAGTGATTCAGTAAGCAATAGATAAATGCAATGTGCATAACCTTTCAAATCAATCAAAATTCCAAATGCTTTACCCCCTGAAAAATTTAAAGTTCCCAATGAATACTATTGGGCCATATGGCCCTTCCGGGGGTGAAAGGGTTATTATTCTGTAGTGGCTACAATCCCCACGTCCTTTCAAATCGGATGTTGCATAATGTAACAAGATTCTGCTACCAGTTTGTCTATAGGGGAAGAAAAACCCGATCTTGTTCTGCAAACATTTAGCGTAACCTTAAAAACCAACTACCCTGCGGACCTCGCCAGAACTGCTTTGATTTGTTCTTTCTCATCCAAGGAGCAGTCAATTTGCACACCAAGATACCTTGTCGTTTGCAAGCTTCATTATCGCGTATTTCCAGTTCCAAGTCTTTATTTTGACTTTTGAGAATGTTATGTTTTAGAATATGTGCAATAATTTTACTTTGAGATGCGCTAAGTGTAATCTGCTAAGCTATATATATTTTTTTTGTTCCTAGACTCAAGAAATCGGATCCAGCACACATTTTTTGGGCCAAAGTGAAATAATGGCTCATTATGGATTGATGGATTATAAAGACAACATTACCGTCAAAGTTCATTGGCCAGCAACAAATCAAATTGTACTTATCAACAGTGTGAAAACAAACAGAGTTATTCGAATTGTACGACCGTCTCTTGCAGAAAGCAGGTGAACCACTGATTCATCTTGACTTTTTCTCGAAACAGTTCATTTTACGAAGTTCTGATTGCTTTCAGCTGAATTTTTGCAGCCTAGTTGCCAAGGGTATCCGTTGCTGTCAACAGGAGCCTAGATCTCAGCAGATACCCTTGGGACCATAACGCTGGGACCTGTTGCCAAATGTTGGCAGACTTTGACCAGCATAATAAGCATAATGTGGCAGACAGCAGGTCCTTTCAAATCCTATATTCGGCATTTCGAAGTATGTTCTCCATGGCTCGAACACCATTGACTGTAGCCTAAGCCATTTGAATGTTCTTCGTTTCAACTGAACGCCACTTTTGAAGGTGAGAAACTTCTTTTGTTTTGCAAAATTCAATCAAATTGCAATAGACCTTTTAGCTATTTTGAAGAAGAATCTTAATGGAACGATACTTTGCTCCTTTTTGTAGAATTTTCGAGTGTGCACAATAGTGATTTCTACCGCCACTCGATCGAACCTCGCATATAAAAATCTGTAAAAATAACGCTCGATCCAAGCTCTTTTGCTGAATAGCTAATAGGTCTATAGCCTAACAGGCACCAGGGTCAGTATAGGCTTTTCAGTTTACGGGGAGTCTTCATTGTCTTTAGGTATGAGGTTGGAATCTTTGCTGAAAAAGATTACTTTGAAAACCAGCATAGGTTCCAAATCTTTAAAATGATGTGTGTAAAATTTAATGACCTATTGCTTTGTACTGAATGACTTAAAGAAACTTTAGCTAGTTTGTTATAAAGCCTGAATTCCATATAACTACACATTCTTCTAAGGTTGCTTGCGGTTGCTTTTTGCTAGTAGCCATCTTCCATCCCCCCTCCCCTGGCATTGTAGACAACTAATTTCTAATGGAAATGTTTTCTTACTGTGCCGCAGGCAGATGTCTGAAGTATCGTTAAAGAACCGGGAGACTGCTGTAAGAACCGGGAAAAGTTAAGCACGTTCAACTTTCTCCCAGCTGTTGCGGCAGTCTAACGGCTCTTCAAACACGTGCCTACTGGACCGTAAGAAAACGTTTCCATTAAAAAGTAATTGCCTGCAATGCCGGAGGGAATGGAAGACGGAAAATGACAGAAAGTAACTGTAGCCACGGCACTTTATTACGGCACCTTCCCGATATATGGAAAAGAGGCTTAATCCTTCCTTTTGATTTTTCTGAAGTTTTCAATATTTAAGTTAAAGGCTGTTTCTTCTTTTTTAAGAATTCAACAAAATTTTTGAAGAACACTTTAAAATCACCTCAATTTCTAAACTTTTTGAGAAAACATAGAATGATATGAATTTCAAACTGCTACACACCAGGTGTCCTATCGCTCATGATTTCACGTTGTTTTAGAATACCTGAAAGCAGTGAAAGGCCAATCACAGATTCTATCTACTAATTACTAATCACACTTGTGATTGCATTTGTATTTCAAAATAGCTATTGACGGTTCTTCTTATTTGTTCCCCCATAAAGGTATATCATAAAGACTTTCTCAGAGATAAAGAAATGTCCAAAACTCAAGATCAAAGATGTTTTATTCGATGTAAGTTGATTCTTTCAGTACAAAGAAATTATGTTGTGTAGTATCGCTCAAATACATCATTATCCTTGTACAATCTCGCCAGTCCATGGGCAACGTTTTTCAGCTTTGTTCAATTCGATAAGGTGACAGTCATCATGATAGCATTGCGGTATGCGTTCAAGAAAGACAGGTACACATGCGCAATATCGAGAGTATGATCATGATATCTTATTTTTCTACAACAAAGACATTATTTGCATGTTCAACTGACTTAGCAATGAGGCAATACAACCAATTTGTCGCGCAACTGTTACTATCTTTTAGTTCATGATTGCGAGACTTCAGAGGATACTTGCTGGAAGGCCTTGCCTGCACACGCTGCTGTTGACCTCAGTCATAAGTAACGAGTTCTTTGAGTAAGACCAGCTTGCGGCACTCCCTGACTATTGTCATTTCTAGTCTACTTTATAGAAATCCTCCTGTGAGGAACAAGAGCAGACTTTTTAAAGCAATAACATTAATTGTCTTTGATTGCTAATGGAATTCAAAGCAATTAGCACTTGCAGACAGTCATCTTTCTCATCCTTTCATTTCCTTCAATTTCGTGGAACTATTTTATTTTACTGTACATTTACTTTGATTTTGACAATTAAAGAGAATAATGAGGGCATTCATCTTGTCCCAGTTCAACTACTGTCCCCTTGTTTGGATGTTCTGCAATAGAACACTTGATAAGAAAGTCAATCGTATTCACGAACGGGCATTGCGGATAACTTACAAAGATATGAGATCAGATTTTTACTCAGAGACAATGCGGTCACAATCCACACAAGAAATTTACAGTTGCTGATGAATGAAATTTATAAAATAAAATGGGAACTCAATCCTACTTTCATGAAGGAGATCTTTGTTGAAAAGCACAGTACCTACGGGTTGAGAAGCTGCCATAATCTACGGCTGCCACAAGCGCGCACTACTTGCTATGGCTTACAGACGATCTCGTTTCTAGGGAGTAGATTATGGCAGGTACTTCCCAATGAAATGAAACAATCAGATAGCCTCTCCATCTTTAAAAGGAGAATAAAAACCTGGAAAGGAGAGGGATGTAACTGTAGACTGTGTAGACCTTTCGTGGCTCAGGTTGGGTTCTTAAAAGGATAAATGCGTTGCATTGTAAATACTAAAAATTTCTGTAAAAACATTGTAAAAATCTGTATTATGTATTATATTGAAGAAATCCTTATGTTAGATATATTTGTATTTTTCCTTTATTTTTAAACAATTTTACTTTGTAGTAGGCTTGAATTAGCTTTTATTTTATAGCTAGCCATTATACGCCTAATTTAAATAAATAGATAATAAATAATAATAATAATTTTAACCTCAAATATTGCTATTTGCTTGGTGGGTTACAGGTCCTTGAATCAAAGCAGATAATTTTTACTTCTTTCCAAGTCAACCCGTCAAAATATTTGTCATTGTTATTATTATTGTTTGCATTTTGATATCTGAGAAAGGAGATTCTCTCAACAATAAATTCAAAACAAACACAGGCATAAGAGTAGCCCAGAAACCAGTAGGGCAAACTCTCACCTTGTGCATACGAAAGGTTGTCTTTAAGAGAGGTCATGAATTTACGATTACAGGGAGGGAAAGATTAATATAAAGATCTGCCAAGCGGTTTTTGTTTGTTTGGAGAACTGAACTAAACTGAAAATAGACAGTTTTTAGCCATCTGAATTTCTTTAAGAGCGTCTGAAATTTCATGAAAAAAACTTACGAGAACTGTTGGTCCGAAAACATTTTGTTCGAACTCTATTCTTCCGGAATGTTTGCCTTTTGCTATACATCTCTCATTCTCATTTTCAGCCTGGATCCATGTTCGGTGTTCGCATAAGTAGAGATGGGCAGTCACTTATATTCAAACTGCACCCTCCAACGCCATTACATGGACTTGGGTTACAAACGTTCCACTACATTGTACAAGTTGGAAGTGAGACAAGATTCACCGCAGTGGCAACAGTGACAATTGATGCCCGTCTCTTTATTCGAAACAAGCCATTGACTTCAATGTGCCCTCATGGTAGGATGTGGTTGCCTGGAATGCCTGTAGTAACTAAGACAGAGAAAAGGTTTGTTTCCCCCTGCGTGTTATGCTGGTTTACGCCAGATAATATCTTAACGTCATCTGTCTTCCAATGTTTCCAAGAAAGTAGCAGTTTGTTGATGGAATGATTGGTTACTTTTTAGTTCTTTGATGGCAGGAAAAATGTTCAAAAAACTTCAGCCATCGTAATTCGTGAATTATTTTAGCGAAACATCAGATAATTTCAAAGGAAATCATAGCTTTTGCATTTCTACATTATGGTATCAAGCAAGTGTTTGTCAGTCATCTGGTTTACGATATAAAAATTTGATGTCGTCACATTTTCAAATTATCTGAAATATGAAACACGTTATAATTCGAAAAGGATTTAAGATTTCTGAAAGCTTTGTAGGTAGAAACAGTGATAAGTACCTGAAGTTTCTTTCAAGGTCTTTAGTTAAAAGAAATAAGTCATAAAATTCCACAACCACCTTTTTACTTTGAATCAAGAACCGGTGCCAATAGAAGGATTACCCTAAAGATGGCGGTCAGGAACTTTTTACCAAGATGCATTGCGTTCAAAGCAGAAATCTTTAACGAATCTATAAAGGTTCGATAACAGGAGGCAATGCATCTTGGTAAAAAGTCCCTCGCTGCCATCTTTAGCGTAATCGTCTGCTCCCTGGTGCCATCCAGCCCAATCATCTGCATTTTTGTAAGTACGTAATATCTTAAGGAAGCTTGCAACCAAATAATTGAATTTGAAAATTACCATTTGGTTGCAAGTTACCTTCACTGGTACCTTTGTTTTCCATTTTGATTTGAAAATTTCTTGTTTGTTGTAATAGTAATTACGTGCAATTCTATGTAGCTTTTGATGATCTAAAAAATTGCCATTGAGTAGACATAGGGTGTGTTTCATTGGTAATTCCAAACCTAACAAATTATGAAAACGGCAGACTTCGCAGAGACGGGATCACATTACCCAATCAAACGCAAAATTCTCCAAAAAGACAGGTTCAGAATTATCCTGGCGAAAACAAGGTTTCCAGTTGAAAAACACGAAGACGAGTCTGGTCCTTGGCAACAAAGATTGAACTGACTCCATTACTATAGCAGCACGAGCAAATTTGCCTCGTGTTCAGAGTTTCGCAAATGAAAGCGAGAATCTAGAATAATGACATGTTCGTAGTGATCGCCATGGATAGACTGATGGACGCTCCAACTACGCCTCATGGACTTTGGCACTGAAATTTGAGATGAAGGCTTCCCCTGTCGATTTCATAACTTGATTTGGAAACCATGGCAACACTGTACGAACTCCAGGCAATGGTGGATCGGCCTAAATTGCCGGCTCGAACCTCCAATGTTAAAACAGCTCAGAGTTCAAGTTTTCAGTGATATTAGCCATGAACAAAAGCCACAAGTTTCCATACAAATATTTCCTCAATCCAAGAATCAACAAACCTTTCACTGTGAACCAGGGGTTCCTCGTTTTTAAGGCCAATTAGCTTCCATGAGCTTCACCGCTGCATTGAGAATTTCCAACTGTCGAGGGTCACTTGCCTCGCTTCTGAGACTACACTGCAGCCTTGCTCCAGAGGGCACACGTAAACGTGTTCACGTGTTCATCTCCGTCTCAAAATTTTATGTCAAAGTCCATAAGGCCCAGATTGAGCAAAAATAAAAAATGTCGTTGTTGTTGCTATTATTTTTGTTGCTGTTGCGATATCTGGGACTATGTCGTGAGGCTAGCGGGAATCTCTCCTATGTCTGCAAGACCTTCTGTCTTTTAAAGCAGAAGGTCAGCAGGCCTTTCAAACCTGCCAAACCTGCCATTTTCGAAAGTCGGCAGTCATCAAACACAATTCTGAGTTTTCCAAGTTTACAGTTGTCAGAATCGGTACTCATCAAACACACCCATACTAGTTTGCACCCTTTAGCGCCGTATCTTTTGTAAATAGCGTAGTTTTTATGTAATGTAGTAATTAATAACATATTTGTCAATTTTTGATGGAATGAGAATTTATCACCTTTCGCTTTTCTCGCTAGACCAGAGTTTCATATCTTTCTCATAGGACTTATAATGGTGCCTCAAACAACTTGGAGATTTTATACATGGGTAGGGCGTTGGAAAACCTTCGCAGACTGGTGCCAAGTGCATACCAAGATGATATCTCAATGCCAGCTGGAGCATGTTCAAAACAACAGCGTGAAAGCAAGACTTGTCCGTATCCAGATGAGCTCAGTGGCTTTGGTTCAAATCGCCCATCTCCAAGACTTATCAGTAACGAATTATTTGCACAGGTATGTAAGCAAGCAAGCAACATTTATCTTTTAACGTAGGCTGCGTACGTGGCAGCTATACAGCTGATGTGGGCCTGTGGCACTTCGGCTTGTGCCCTCAGAGATGCCTCCCAGAACTCATTTACCAACCTCGGAAAGGATGGAGAGCTGAGTTGGCTGTTGGCTTGTTGTTTGTAGTGTCAGCGACAGGATTTGAGCCCACGCGGGTAGACTCCACAAGCTTCGAAACACTGTGCCTTCACCACTCGGCCATACACTACCAGTTGTGCAATTTCTCACAGAAAACGTGGCATATTTTTATGTGGCATATTGTACAGGAAATGTCCTCCAAGACTTGGTTATTCAACGTTGCTCTTTATTGCAGCTACTAGCTCATTTCTTTTCTTTCAGGGGGTCAGATTAATTCGTTTGTCTTCTGGATGATTCAACATTTTTCCCCCTATTAACATGTTAAAAGTTACAGTTACAACTTTTGCTGGATATTTTAATCGATTCAGGGATGAAAAACTTTATGAAATAGACTTTGCATTGGCATCTCTGACAGCCATATTTTCTTTCGATTGTAGACAGAATCGGTGATTAGTGAAAGAGGCCTCAGTGATCTGCATGTGCATTATGGCCAGGTATGAAAGGCTTCGAGATTTTCATTGCTTTTGTCTTTATCTTGTGAATTGTAGCAACATGCTAAAGGGCAGTCGCTATAAAATGCAGTAGAGGAGCCTTGGAAGTGAAAGAAGTTTTAGAAATAACGAAAATCAATAGGCTCCACGAGAAAGCCCTGACCTATGGAATTGCATAATAACCAAGATGACTGAATCAAAAGCACCTCTGCAGCAGCCACAAAAATGGGGCAAGATTTTTCGGGACACCCTGTATATTTTAAGATGCTTTGAAAAAAGAAAAATCCATCAACAAGAATACTTCAGACTTCTGGCTGTCAATCAAATTTTTATTCATTCCAATAAAATATCTCAAGTATTCTACGCTTTTCAAGTTTTCAAACATGTGAAGTTCTGTTTGATCCAGCTTGTAGACTTGAACAGTTTGCTAAAGTAGTTGAAACCAGCTACATGATAGCAGCTTGGAAATAAATACAAAGATGATGTTTCCTCATCATGATAGTATCTGCTAATTCTCTTATTCAGTTCTTTGTCCATGATACGGATTTCTCAAGCCCTCTGCCCAGATTCGAATTTCAAGGCAATTTAAATGAAGTATGGATGCAGATTACTGTGCCAAAGGTAATAGTAATTATTCTGTTGTATTCTTTTCCATGACACAATATTTAAACAAAAACATGCCTTTATTATCATGCCCCATCTGCAATGGAACTGGACTCAGGTTCATCTTGCTCCCATTGCTTATGGTACTTATATCTCAGCAATTTTATCGCTGGACAATTTCGAAAGACAACGAAAGACAATAGTAATGCAAAGTGCCGCAAAATATAATTCAACTTCAAGAACAACGAACAGCGGCGAGGTGAGTGGCCGAGTGGCTTATACAGTCTTCGTCAGGTGACTGAAGTTAAGCTTGGTCGAGTGAGGTCAGACTCCAGATGTGTGACCTTGGAGGCCTGACCTCACAACTCACCTCGTCGTTCTTCGGAAGGGACGTCAAACTAGGGGTCCCATGCCTGGATGCGGCATGCAAAGTGGGCCTAAATTAGCTTTCAGTAGCTAGAGATCCTGACAAGCCCACTCAAAATAGATTGAAAACAAACAAACAGAACAACAAAAGACAAATTACACTTTTTTTATAAGAAACTGGTTTATAAGAAACTGGTACTAAGATGGCCAAACTTTTAAGAAACTCTGGTACTATGTCTGAGAAGTACTAAGAAACTCTTCAAAGTTAAAAGCATGGATATTATAGCTAATAGATCGTTGTGTAATGATACTTGTTTAAAGGAACGTTGGTAGTCGCCATGCGTTGTTAATACATCATTTTGTAGTGCATTTTTGATTTTGAAGATCTTAGTTTTTGTAATTCTTAAATAGAGAAGCCGAAGATGGTGACAAGAGCGAATTCTGAACTCGCTACGCTCTGCTATCTACTCAGATGCTCGAGACAGCTCAGTCGGTACAACACCTGCTTAGATAACGGAAGGTCGTGAGTTAAAAACTCGCTCTCGTCGCACTGTTTCCATTTTTCATTTGTCGAAATTTACCAAAATTAATGCTATAGATTCCGCCGAATATTGAAGATCTCATTTGTTTTCCACTTCATGCCTTTAGGGTGTTTTTGATTGGTAATTCCAAACCTACCGAATTTTTAAAACAGTAGACTTCGCAGAGATAGAAACACATATCCCAATCAAACGTAAAATTCTTCAAAGCGGCAGGTTCCAGATTCACCCTAACGAAAGCGAGGTTTACACTTGAAAAAACACGATTACGAGTCTGGTGCTTGGCAAAGAAGAGTAAAGTTATCAATCACCGTGGCAACAGTGAGCAAATTCACCTCGCTTTCAAAAATTAGTAAATGAAAGCGAGAATCTCTCCAAAGTCTGCCAAACCTTATGCCCTCTGGAGCAGAAAGCTCAGCAACCTGCCAAAACTGCAGTTTTCGGGATTTGGTAGTCAATCAAACACAAATTGCGAGTCTATCAAGTCTACCGTTTTCAGAATTGGTACCCATCAAACACACTCTTTGTCACCCGGGGGAGTAACTTGAGTTTCCAAGATACGGGGTTGTGCCATTCAAGTTGTAAAAGTACCACCCATAAGTCCGGAGAAATTTCCGAAAGGTATACCCATAAATCCGGAGAAATTTCTCAAAAGTACACCCATAAATCTGGAGAATTGCTGAAAATCATACCCATAAATCCGGGAATGCCAAAACAGCTCACCAATAAATGAATTCAGACAGAAAACTATACCCATAAATCTGGAAGATGCAAAAAATTGTTGAAAACCATACCCATAAATCCGGAAACTCTCATGAAAAAGGTACCCTAAAAAATGGCACAACCCCGTACCATAGACAAATTAAGTTACCCCCCCCGGGCTTTGTCATCAATTATTTCCTTTTAGGATGATCCCCATTTTGACCAAGATGGAACTGGTAATAAATACTTGCCGTTTACGCGATCTACTTATAACAGGTTTGTGCTTTCTAAACATTTTTTATTAGCCCCCAAATTTCCTTTACTGTATTTCAGTCATTCATTCATTCAATCGTTAATTCATTCGTCCAACAATAGACCTTTTAGCTATTCTACAAAAGAGCCTGGATCGAGCGCTATTTTTATACATTTTTATACACGAGGTTCGATCGAGTGGCGTTAGAGCTTCTGTCACTATTGTGCACATTCGAAAATTCTACATAATGTAGCAAAGTATCGTTCGATTGAGATTCTTTTTCAGAATTGCTAAAAGGTCTATTTATCAATTAATTTTGAACTTTAATTCTTTCATATATATGTTAGCCCCTCAGCAGCAAAGATCGGTGATATAGGCGCCTAAGTTATAAACTTTAGATAAAGGAAAGATAATTCAATGATTTAAAAGATCGAGTTCAGCCCAGATCCACACATCTTTTAAGGAGGGTTGCCCTTCAGCAGAATTCAGTTCAATTCAATTTTATTCGCAGAATACAACAAGTTAATACAATGTAAGATAAGAATATATTTATACCACACGACCCAAGGGAAGCAGAGCTTATCTGGCTTGGGCCGTAAATTAAAATCTAAAAGGCTACACGAAAAAAGGTGAAAAATAGAATTACAAAGCTAGGAATTCAACGACAAGATATATATTTGTTTGTAAGGAGTGTTGCTTGTTTTTAAGTCTTAATCACAATTTTTTTGTAATTAATTTTGGTATGGTGATATGATGTTTTCTTTATGTTTTGTACTAAAGATTTTCTGTTTGAGATTGACTTTAAGGCAGGAGGAAGGTTTTGTACAGTGTAGTTTAGCCACTTTTTGTTTGATTTTATTACTTTATAATCTCATTTTTGTCTTGTCTCGTATTTATGAGAGTTCTCTTTGGTTTTAAAATAATTTTGAAATACTTCTGGTAATGTCTCTTTGTTAAAAGGACTTGGTGCATGATTTTTAAGCCGTTTCAGAAGCTGTTTTCTAGGGGCCCTCCAATAAAAGCTTAATTTCAATATACAACTAAAAATAACATATCATTAGAAATTTAAAAACCGATTTACAATGATACATTATACGTGATAGAAAGAAAAGTTAAACCCTCATTGGTTCTTAAAACCATTCAGAAAGGATACCGTCTTAGACTCGGAAGGAAGGCTATTCCATAGTCTAGTTCCTCGGAAAGGAAAGCATTTTTGCTCATTTCATGACTTTTCTTTGGCAACCTTAAATCAGTCTCAGTTTTGCGGAGGCTATCTTCAGTTTTCAGTTTTCTTGATAAGTAGTTCCATATTCTTGATCCCTGGTACGCAAACTGTTCGTTGTACATTACAGCGGAGCCTGTTCAAGAGGTGGCTTCATAAATTTACACGAGCGCTGATTGCAAATACGAAATTTCATAAATTTCCTCACATTGCTGGCTCTTTTATAGTTGTCAGGGTTTCAATCATTCATTCATTCATTCATTCATCCATTCATTCATTCATTCATTCATTCATTCATTCATTCATTCATTCATTCATTCATTCATTCATTCATTCATTCATATGTTTATTTAAAATTGGTATCTACTTAGTTTTACAAAAATGAAGCTAATTTACACCAACTATTTACAATAAACCTAAAGAAATTCACATTAAAATCAAAGAAATTCAGCGTCTATTTACAAATTGTACAAAGAAAGGGTGCTTTTATTGCAGGGACATTTTTCCAAGCAAGTTGCTCGCAGGCACTCAGGCACATAATGTTTTTAATGAGGCTTAGCAGTAAGTACCATCAGTATTACGTTGCGGAGGATAGACAGTGCTGTGGAGGGATAAAATCAACATACACAAAGCATACACTCGACTGGGGCTGGGCTTGGGGATTTTCTGTGGGATGTCACATTCTGGTGTTGGCCTTTGGCCCGGTGGGGGGGGGAGAGACCAGAGGCATTTCAATATGGAGATTTTTCATGTTGTCGGTCTTCCTGATCCTTGGTGTGCCCGCTGGTCGGTGCTGGGTTGGTATATTTATGGGCGGATGGGCGGTCTCTCCTGCAGCAGCTGCGGTTTGGTGTATGTGTCTAGGGGTTCCCTCGCGTGACTTGTCTGTCATCTTTCTTTCTGGGGAATGTGCGTCACTCGGGCCTTTTAGGAAAGGTCTGATTGGTTTTATCTTGTAAAGGCACCATGTACATTTTTTATGGATTTGTTTTCAGAAATTGTAAATATTGTAAAGTAGGCCTAAATTAATGGTAATTTAACTATCTTTCTTTAATGTAGCGGCTGTTCAATGAATTAATGATGATAATGATGATGATGATGATGATGATGATGATGATGATGATGATGATGATGATGATGATGATGATGATGATGATGATAATGATGATGATGATGATGATGATGATGATGATGATGATGATGATGATGATGATGATGATTCACGTTCGCCTAGCAACATTCTCTATTGTACTGAAATCTCATTTTACCCTAAATTATAATTGGCTATTTTTCTACTGAATGTAGTGGTGGCTTGGTAAATTGCTTGTCATGATTCTTGACATAAACAAGTGATTTCTGCTCACATTCCATTTTATCACACTGCAGGTGCACTGGGCAGTACCCAAATGGTTACTCCCGTGAACAAGTGAACAAGATTTCAGCTTACATTGATGCAACTGATGTTTACGGTTCTTCGCGGTCAAGATGTGATGCATTGCGTACAATGAAAGATGGCAAAATGAAGCTGGAAGATGATGGTCTTATACCGGTAAGGCTTGCTTGACTTACTCGGTCAACATTCGATCATGTTAAGACCAAAAAGCGGACACGAAGTAGAGGGTACGAAACAGAGCAACAACACACAGAATGCATGGCCCCCTGTAAATCAGTTTTCTCTAACTGAGGGGCTACCATGCCTAAAAAATTGAAAATGAATGAATTGAAAATGAAATGTTTCAGAAAAGAAGCATCCCTGCTTTAGTCGAGATTCGTGTTGTATGAATTTGATGCATAACATCTCAAAGCACAATCTATCTTCTTTCCAATGATATCCAGTTTGATCATATTAATCAAATTGTTTATCACTCGATTGACGTTTTTTTATAATCAATTAAAAGAATAAAATTCACAAAATACCACAACTGTGCTGATCATAGCGGCAATAGACACTAGGTTATCGAAGTTCCCACCATGAAAGGCACATACAACTCAATAGTTACAATTCATCGAGGTTTTCGTAAGTATGGCCTATTTTAGATGCCAGAAAGTGACAGGAAATTTGGAAAAGCTCGACGGTAAATTATAGGAAAGAACCTAAAGTTTGACCGAGCAGTTATGACTTATAGAATTGTCAATCAGCTCTGGCCTGAAGGCTCACAAATAAGTTCCTCGAACGGTCTGCTATATCAAAATACAACACAAGGAATGGGAAGGGTCTCCAAGTGCTAAAACTGACATTAGGGCGTACCAAAAGAAGGTTTCTGACGCCGTCCAGTTGCTTGGAGTGATATCCTACAAGCCATTAGAAATAACGATTCCATTGTACGATTTAAAAAGGAACTAAAATCTCATCTTTCGAGCTAACAGAAGTCAGTTGTACACGATTCCATGGAAGATCACGCAATATATATTTCAAATCCTTGAGAGTAACCAAAGCAAATGTTTATTTAGTGTACTTTTCTGTTTGTATTTCATATCGGAATGAGTATCTTGTATAGGTACGATTAAATGGAATGAAATTGAAGCGATAGGTCGCAGAGCTACCTCAGCAGTTTTACGAATTCATAACTTTTTTGCTTGCTAACCCACTGAGGTTCTCATCATCTGAAATCTCATTCTTAGAAAAACAAGATGGCACTAGCCAACGATAATCCTATTGGCAGGAATCCATCAATTCTTCGAGTAGCTGGTGACACAAGAGCAAACGTTGCTCCAGGACTTCTCACCTTTCACACTTTATTCGTGAAAGAACACAACAGACTTTGTGATGAATACAGGAAGAAGCATCCTCAGGTGAGTTTTGATGTAGAATTTTTCGCGTTTGTTGCCAAAATTTGGTGAAAGTTTATTCCACCTTTATATTGTTTAAAGCAGCTCTTTCGAACTATGCTACTTACAACCATACGAATAGAAGTTCCGTAAGAGTCTTTGAAGAGTCAAGGAATGTTGAGAATTTTCAAAATTCTATAAGGAACCTGAATCGCGAAAGTTGGTCCCAAAAATTTCACGTTTTCCTCAATTCGCAAAAGTTTCTTTTGGTGAAAGGCTCTTCCCTTAAAGTACATGTTTTTGTTGGTGAAGTTGCAGGTACGGTAGTGGATTTCAACGCCGAGTGCTGATATGTAGAAGTAGAAAAGGCCTAGTCGAGCCTACCCCTTGTCATGTTGCTTCAATGGCAGGGCTCTTGCTTACTCTCCTAGAAGCGTCTAAAAAGTCTTTGTAAAGGGTCGGCTAATAAAAGTAACCTTCAAGATGAACAAATTTCTGGCATTGTTCCTGAGTCAAGATTTTTGTGCAATGTACATGTTAAGGAATACAGCATGAAATGCACTTACTGGGTAACAGTGAGTTTGTTATCTGCTGTATTTACAGATAAAAGATGCTTTTGAAAGAGATGTTCGCGAAGACCATGGGACTTGCTACAAGTCCTTCTCGCGGCAAAGTCCAGGAAGACCACTGCAACAGAATCACTAATCTTCAGAATCATAATTTGACCTAACAAAGGTGTCCAATAACAGACATTTCTTTTCTCGAACCTTTCACGACAATGCTTTCACTTCTAATTGCAGTTCTCCTGTAAAATTAACTACTAAATCACGAGATTCTGTTGCAGAAGAAAGGGCATTGGAAACAATGGTTGAAAATTTCGAAATTAGGCAAGGTTGCATTTTTACCATAATATGGTGTTACATACGGATCATTTTATGGTACCCTACTGACAAAAGCTTCCGCTTAGATGACTACAAACAAAGTTTCCGCTTCAGTTTTTTCCTCAAAACTTGTCTTGATATTTTCAAGTTATTAGGGACTGAATTTAGTTGGGATATGCAACTCTTAATTCCTATGAAGTTGTTATTCTTGTTCAATTTATTTTTGATTCTTGTAGAACAGCTAGCTAGTTTGCACTTTAGCGGACATTCTTTTAGCATTTCCTCTTGATGTATTTTTCTACCGAATTTTGAAAACGAGATATCTCACTGAACCAGAAGAGGAGATTGAGATCTCACTGAACCAGTGAGGGGTTTGAGGACGGCAGCTCCCAAAAGGAGGCAGCCAAAACAATCTATCGATTACCGCTTCTTGCTACAGATTTAGGCCATGGTTAAACTATTTCGACGTTCCTCTCGCAAGTGCTGATTGGCCGAATCACGATATCCAATCAGATGACAGGAGTATTATTGCTATTGTTCAACAAGCCAATCAACAAATTACTTTAATTCGACCTCTGTTTTCCATGAAAGCTGTGTCTGCCAAAGGGTATTTGTTCCGATCAACATAAACAATTCTCAAGTTTTTGCTTGCAGGCAAGCGACGAAGAAATCTTCCAATACGCAAGAAGGATAGTGATCGCCGAACATCAAGCAATAGCATTCCGTGAATACATACCAGCAACCCTTGGGGCTTCAAGTATACCGCCATACAAAGGATACAATGCTAGCATCAATGTTGAAATCTCTAATGTATTTGCTACTGCAGCATTTAGGTATTATTTATTTCCACAGCACATTAGACTTGCGACCTTGAGTCTTGTGTTCCCATGTGCTCTTTGACTTGATGATGGCCCTTCGGTCAACAGAGACTCAAATAATTACGCCGAAAAACCTAACTATTGTCAGGACCAAGCCAAACTCTCTGCTTCCCAGACTACCACTCAGATTGTGAGATTTGTGAATTACTATTGTGACGGCAAATCTTGATTGAACTTTTGATTCGATTGAACAATTGATAACATTTGGACAAGATGCGAGATAAGAGGTCGTGGCGCGAGATTCGATGCCGTGATTCGATATTTGGGACCGTGATACCATCATAATTCGACTGATTAATGCAGAAAATAGGGTCACCTTTTTCACCATTTCATTACGAGTCTCTGTTAAGCAAGGTTTACTGCAGGGATACAAGAGACTCGTTTTCAAAGTCAACATTACATATAGGGATGAAGATTTGAATGCATGAAGATTTACATGGTCACAGTAGCACACATGAAAGGAAAATACAATTTCAAATGTGATGAAAAAAGAAAGCAATGGCATTTAAGAATTGCCATTAGTGTAAATATTGAAGAGTTTCTTCCTGAAGAACTCTAGAATTTTGAAAATCTACAGGCCCTATCTCAAGCTATTTTCATACGCCCTCCCCGAAATACGTATTATTCATAGTCGCCCTCTCTTTAAGAAGATGAAATTTGGGTACCCCAAGAGTCTTCCACCCTCTCCCCGGCAACAAACAATGACTGGTACCTAAATCGGTTGTATTGTTCCCAAGTTGTGAGCGATTTTACAAAACCATCGAAACTCGGAGCCTTTCAAGGAAGGCCTAAAATCCTTGATAGGAATTTGTTGACAGTTCAGTATGATGATTCTGAAAACTACTTGAAAACGGTTAAAGGAAACCCCCAAATGGAAAGTAAAGTGGGGCTGGCTTAGGCAGTAAAGTACAGGGTGTCTCAAAAAACTGTTCGACGTTTGATTAAATACTAAAAAATAACGATACGCCGAATGCACCCTTGGTTGAGTCACCCTTTTCCTGAGATTTTAGATTAATTTTTGACACAAAAATCTGCAAATCCGCTAAAAATTCACGGAGTTACAAGTATTTGAAGTTCAAATTTGTGCGAATGCTGAAACCAGAGGCCTCGGAATGGCATTTTTGGTAAAAGCTCCATAGGCCGTCGTTTCTGTTATTTCTCAATTGTTTCAGGGCGAACCAAGTTGGATTCAAATAGGTTTTCGATAACCTAGCTGTCAAGTATATAGATGCTTTGAGGAAACAGATTCAGTCTCTCGCCGATTATGTTTTGAACCACTGTTTTTGGACTTATGCAATGTAAGGAAATTTTGAGAATGATCGCAAGAAATAATTTACCTTAGAAGTCCTATTTGGTTTGCTCTGATATCAACGAGAGGTATGACATTGGATAAGCCTCTCTAACCTCCGTCTTCGAGCTTTTTGCAATACCAGTTTTATGGGGGGTCTCTGGTTTCAGCTATCGCATATTTTTGATCTTCGAGAGCTCGTAACTCAGTGAATTTTCAACCGATTTGCACGATTTTAGTCTCTAAAATTATTTCATAATCTTAGGAACATGGTTGTCTTTCCATGAGATTGTTCACGTTGTCCTTAGCTTTCAATATTTTATCAAACGTCGAACAACTTTTTTGAGACACCCTGTAGTCCGATTAATTAAATTTTCATCGCTGTAGGTTTAATATTGAAAAAATTTATCCAGAAGTTTAGGCCTGTTTTGAAAGATTCTGAGCTGAAACACTTTCGCCAAATCACAGAACGTTAAGAATTACGATGAGTTAAAGTTTTCTCAAAAAATTTTCTGAGATTCTTAAAAGAAGGAAACAGTGAAATTCTGAAATATTGAAGATTTCAGAAGTTCCAGTGGTAGAATTATAACGAAAATAACTAAAATTTCTTGCACGCCGTTCAGATCAAATAGGTATAAGGATATTTTACACCAACCTGGTGATGATTTAGAACCTATGCTACGTTCCAATATTTTTGTTTCGTAGATTTGGCCACAGCCAGGTTAATTCACATTTCTTCAGATATGATAACAACTGGAATATCTCAAAGTATGGTCATTTGTTGTTGCGAGAGAGTTATTTCCATCCCGAGAGAATTGCAGTCGAAGGTGGCATTGATCCGCTGATACGAGGTATGGTTAGAGAGCCAGCACAACAAATCGACACACTCATGGTTGATGAGTTGAGAAATGTTCTGTTTCCTGCTGGTCGACATAATGGATTGGATTTAGCCTCGATGAATATACAGAGAGGGAGGGATCATGGATTACCCGATTTTAATAGTATTCGAAAGTTGCTTGGTTTGAAAGGTAAGATTTCTACCGGGTGAGTTAACAACTTTCGCCTTTGAGATATCACCAAAATTTGAATATATTAATGATCTCTGCGTGGTTTTCCCCGTATTTGCTATCGTTATGTCAACAGTGTCTGTATCATTAGGCACTAATGCCTGAGCTAAGAAATACGCTACTTTTGCATCGATCAAGCAGAGCCAATCATTTATAATTTTTGGAAAACCGATAGAAGCTACAATCCTGGCAAAAAGTAATCGGACGATTGATCAAAACCTAGAATTTTTGAAGATAAAATCCCTCCCCCCAAGTTGCTTATGGAAATTTGCTGATGGAAAAGCACAAATCTCTTCCGGGGGGAGGGGGGTTGGTCGAGACTAACAGAGGACTACAACAATAAAGAGGTAGTATTTGAGCCATCTTTGACGGCTGCAGAGTAACCCTTTGGCCATGATTGTAGTTCTTGAGAATTCTTTATTGAGCTTAAGATAATTCGTTTTACATTTAGAGATAGTTGTAATTTGGTAATTTTGTCTCAGAGGGTGCACGATAGGGTTTGGCGGGTTGCGGGATCGGCCCTTGTTGGACTCTTGGGATACTGGATGTACGATTCCTGCTAGTGGGATACAAGATGGGACAAGGGCAGCGGGGATCGTGATGTTTTAGTGACCATTGTTTTTAAGACACACGCTATTATGTAACTTTCAATCTAAACATTGCTACGTAAGCAAAACATTGTTGTTTTTAGGAGGTAACAATATCTAGTTTAAAGTTAGATGATTGCGCGTCAATGGTCTGAGAAACAAAATTACCAAATTAAAACTTGTAGTACAAACACGGGATCAACTGAAGGATTTAGAAACAAAGTTTCACAACGTGATTATAAATGGATTCTCAAAGCTAGCTTAAACCCTCAGCTAGGGAGCACAGATTTAGTGTTTCAAATCGGTGTTATACGTTAGCTTTTATGGAACTTGCTTCAAACAGTGTGTACATTTTGCTGACTCACCCCGTAATTGACATCGTATTTAAAAGAATCATTTATTCAACAGCGTATACCACCTTCTCCGAGATAACCAAGAACAAGAAAGTTGCTGCAAAGTTGGAATCCCTCTACAAACAAATTGACAACATTGACCTTTGGGTGGGAGGCCTAGCTGAAGATCATAAAGAAGGCTCAGAACTTGGTGAAACTTTCCATGTCATTTTCAGGGAGGGTGTCTTGCGTGTCAGAGATGGTGATCGCCTTTGGTATGAAAACATCATGACTAAAGAGGTATTATCGATTTTCAAGTTTCGTATTCGCCATACAGGGCCTTCCAAAGCGGAGCTGTTACATTCTATTTTCTATTTCTATTTCTAATTCTAATCCTATAGACCCAAAGATTAGGAAAATGATGGTAAAGCGCATGTTTGGGAACAAATTCCACATTCCATTCTGGTCCATGATTGAACTTCTATTTAAAATCGAATGCTGTATCTCAGACTGGCAGTGTAAACTTCAATGCTACATTCAAAAATCATGGACCAGAATGGAACTTGGAATTCTCGATTCCAATACAAACTCTTTACAAGCATTTTTCTAATTTTTGGGTCTTCAAGTTGTGCGATCTTACCAAATAAAATTTTCTAATCCAAGTTAGCCCATGACTGACTGATGTAGTTTTGAATATTGGTCACAAAATTTTTATTCCGTAACCCGCCAACGCGTTAACTTTTTTTGACTCACCCGGTAGAAGCAAGAACAGATTTTGTAAGACAACAGCATCAGTTGCTTTTGTTGACACCTAAATTGAACGAGATTTGCGATTGCAGACAAAGGAAATTCTCTCAAGCAGAAGTTCAAAACAAACAAAGCCGCAAAGTTTCTCTGAAACCCAGGTAGCCATCTCGCTTGTTGTGCATTCCACAAATGGCTTTTAAGAGCAAACAACAGCGTATATTTAAAGTAGGAGGATATATCTAAACATCTACCGCGGGCATTTAATTTTTGTTGTTCAGAAGCTGCGAAGTAAGTGCTTTGATCACATCCTAAAAGATACGAGAATTGAATCCCCTCCAAATCGGTTCCTATACCAAGCGACAGAGAAGAAACTGTGTAAAATGACGTCATCGAAATTCTAATTCTAAAAATGGAATAAGTGCATGCGCAAAAAACTCGTAACTTTGAGTTCCCCTAGCTCCCTGCAACCGATCCCAAAATTCTGCAACACTTCATATTTTGTTCCTCGCGTCTTAAACTCTTGATTTATCATTTCAAAAAGCTGATCTATCCAAACACTTCCTTATCTCAGATTGCTCGATGACGTCATTTTACACAGTTTCTTCTCTGTCGCTTGGTATAGGAACCGATTTGGAGGGGATTCAATTCTCGTATCTTTTAGGATGTGATCAAAGCACTTACTTCGCAGCTTCTGAACAACAAAAATTAAATGGCCGCGGTAGATGTTTAGATATATCCTCCTACTTTAAATATACGCTCATGTTTGCTCTTAAAAGCCATTTGTGGAATGCACAACAAGCGAGATGGGTACCTGGGTTTCAGAGAAACTTTGCGGCTTTGTTTGTTTTGAGTTTCTGCTCGAGAGAATGTCCTTTGTTTGCAATCGCAAATTTCTTTGAATTTAGGTGTCAACAAAAGCAACTGCTGCTCTTTCAAAATCTGTCCTTGTTCCCGGTAGAATAATTTTGTTTCAAATTGCAGGAGATCGAGATGGTCAACAACCTGACGCTAAGCAAGATCATTCAACTCAATTCTGGAGTCAAAGATGTTCCCTACAACGTGTTCTTCTCTACAAAACAATGCAAAGATGTTATTAATCACAAATGCATTCCCCATGAGCCAGTATTTTCACCTGATGTTGAAGCCAAGCTCAAAACATTGAAAAACAAGGGTGAAACTTTGGAGAAAGAGCTTTCAGATGCGAAGCAAAGGCACAAAACAAGAACGAAGAAACTCAAAACGAAGAATGCTAAATTGTCAGCTCTTAGTGGATTACTGGGAGCAGTGCTTTTCGTGATTGCCGTTGTGATTGTTGTGATGTTTTGCAGACGTGATGGGAAGTTTTCCCGTGATCAGTCATCTCTCACAAAGAGTAAGTATGGTATGGTTCGTAGTGCAAGTGATATGATGTCATTAGCTGTACGGCGTGATTCTAATGCGAGTGATTCTAGTAGATACACTGTTAATCAGATTGTCTCATTAAGGCGTGATTCGAGTGATAGTGATCATTCTTTGAGGTATATGGTCAATCATCAGGCATCAAGGGATCTCGGTTCCACTGGATGATCATCTGGTATAGGAGTGATTTGATTGATAGTGATAATTCTTTGAGGTATATGGTCAATCATCAGGCATCAAGGGATCTCGGTTCCACTGGATGATCATCTGTGATAGGAATGATTCGAGAGATAGTGATAATTTTTAAAAGTATATGATCAATCAACTTCAATCAAGGACTTTTGACTCTGCGGGATGATTTGTGCGATGGGAGTGATTTGCATTCCCAGCAGAAGCAATGTTAGCCGATTTCGTTGATAAGATTGATTCGAATGATTCGAATGAGCGCATGATTCGAATGGTAGCAATCAGTAGCAATCAGAGGTATGTGATTGATCATCATATATCGAGGACTTTTTTGAGTCACTTGGATCATAGATACCAGGTGAGCCAGAAAAAGGTTCCGACTTTTGAAAATTCAGAGCACCAAGAGTGCTGAACAGATTTGAAAGATTTGATTTCTAGTTTAAAGCCGAAAGATCAAAGTTTTTGTTATGATTTTACTCGTTTTCTCATAAGCACTAAAAATATAGGTAAAATTCAACTTCACAAACATTTCATGGTTGCAAGGTGACTGAAAAATTGGTTTAAAACATTAATCAAATTTTAAAGGACTCCTTGCACAGATCAATAGAGAAAATGCTGTTGTTCATGGGTGAGACCTATCCACTGCCCATTTATTGCCATGGGTTTACTGCCATTGAAAGCCTCACTTGTTGGTATTTTAGTTGCCGCACTTGGCTTGTTTTCCTAAAATCATCTGATCTCAAATTTACCGTTTCCAATAGACCTGAAAGTATTTTTTTGGTCAGTTGTTTTGTGCTTTCAATTTGAGTGTGGTATTTATAGCCTTGACAACAGAAAAACTGACTGTCAATGAATAGTTACGTAGATATAGCTATTTGAATGTCGAAACTGTAAATATGATATTTATCAACTAGTGTCCAGTTGGGGATATGTTTAAATGATCCTTTAGGAATAATGGGTGTTGTTGACACTTATCAGTATCTTATTTAATGAAATAATACTTTTGTATTAACTTATATGTACAATTTGGGGAATATATAAATTTCTTATGGTAATCACAGGTTACAGCGTATGATAGTAGTAGAAAAAAAATTGTTGTACACAACCTTTGTTTTCTTTCTTATTGTCGTTCTCTGAGTTATGATTCCCATCCTGTCTTCTTACTCACTCCACCAAACACTCCACCAAAATATTAGGCCCATCAGTCGACCTCAGTCAGACCCAAACCTCCACGAAAAAAGGTCTGACTGAGGTCGACTGATGGGCCTAATATTTTGGTGGAGTGTTTGGTGGAGTGAGTAAGAAGACAGGATGGGAATCATAACTCAGAGAACGACAATAAGAAAGAAAACAAAGGTTGTGTACAACATTTTTTTTCATTTCTACTACTATCATACGCTGTAACCTGTGTGGTAATTTTTACTCATTGTGTGCGGGGTCTATAGTAGAAAAGCTAGTAAATTTAGCGATGAAGTCATTTTGATTACGCACAACACCATACACTCAATCTGCTTTCTCCCTTCAATGCCATCGTATCGTCATCTCAAACTAGAAGTCACGTGAAGATACCAGCGAATAACAACTATTCAAGTATTTTCCATCTGTAATCTCGCGGTATCACAAATCACATTGACATCTAATTTGAGACAGAACTTGAAATTGGTCTCACTCGAAATTGAGATTTCAAAACAAACTTGCAACCTTAAGGTTCATACCCTTATCAATTTCCATACGTTAGAACCGACATTTTAAAGAACAAACCTTTCAGAAGACCTTTAAGACGAACATTCTTGCCCAAAGAAATTCTTCAGACTGCTTCTCTCGATGCAAACAGAAATATTTTAAAGATTAATCAGATTTGTTTTAAAAATTTGTTGCTTGGTTCATCTTTAGCTTGACTTGTTCCAAATACTAAATCTCTACTCGAATCCCAAAATTGAGGCTCTCCATGGGTTTTGGGAATCGGGGATAATCTGAATTTTTAAGCTGGGAACAAGGGAACAAGTTTGTGAAAAGTCATATTTTTTTGTAACAAATTGATAAATAAACAGGGAACAGGGGACAACAGAAAAATAACTTAGGAAGAAGGGAACTTGGACCCCCATAGGAGGGCCTTAACATTGAAATTGTGGTGTAGACGCATACTTTTCCGTCCCTTGTTTCTCTGTGTTCTTTGATATGCTGACATCATTTGGTCAAAAGGGCCCCCTTTTTCAAATGGCCTAAAAAAAGTGGGAGTTCTCCTACACTCAACAAAATCGCTTCAAAATCTGGTCTAAAGAGCTTGAACGTTGAAAGGAAACATTCAATACGAAAACCGATGTTGTCTTGACCTACAAATCACCATCAGATAAGTGTTCACTGCCAAATATATATGATATGATATGATATGAATAAATATTTATACACGAAAATTAAACCCTTCAGCATCTAATAATACTTATATACAATCTTAAAACTAACGAAAAATTTCCAAATGTTAATATTGCTGTTCTTCCAGGGGGTCGTGTTTTGAAGTTAAGGTTTTTGATCAGCCAGTAGGTGTGCTTTCAATTGTTTTTTAAAGCAACCGAGAGTTGGGGCCTCTCGTATATCAACAGGCGTGTCATTCCACATTTTTAGAGCCGAATATTTAAAGCCCTTTTTTGCATGTTCTGTATTTAGCCTTGGGATCTGAAGATCATGGCAGTTTCTTGTTACATAGCTTGAGTGCATTGATCTTTGCTCAAATTTGTCCCAAAGGCTTTCAGGGCTTAGTTTATTCATAATCTTATAGGTCATAACTGACCGATCAAAGGAAATAAGATTATTGACGTTCAGCCAATCACAGGACCAGTTGTCTTTTAATCTGGCATTTTCGATTATCGACTGGGCTCTATTTTGTAATCGTTGGAGAGCTTCGAGTTTTCTCGTTGGAAGACTGCCCCAGATTACATCTGCGTAGCGTAGGTGACTTTCAACAATAGCGTAATATACACTACATAGCTTCGACTGAGGGAGGATATTTTTCAGTTTCTTCAGTGAAGCAAGTCCCCCACAAATCTAGTGAAATCTATTTTGACAGAACGCAAAGATGCGTCAGAATTTCAAGAAATTGTTTTTCAATCCAGTGGTTACTTGAGACAAAAGAGAAGCTCCTTTGAGCTGCAGAGGAATGGTGCTGTTTGTAAGATTTACAAATAATATGTTCCTAGAATTCCCTAAAGGTTGAATTTCTTGATTGAGCCCTGAAATTTGAGCATTTCTTTAAAGTCAACCCCATCCTGGAAAATTTTGTTTTAAACTAACTAGAAGCCAAAAAAGTGATGCAAAAATTTTATGTCCTGCAAGATAACGCTTTTTTTTAATCAGGAGCAAATGTAAGATGTTTTATAAATTTTGGATTTTGCTAATAATCTTTCAAAACTTGTCATGGGTGATTAGACACTGCAGCTGTGCTCCATAGCCGCTGTATTCTTTGATGAGGATTAATTTTATTGCTTCTACTTAGGAGCTGGCATCAAATACCTCGAACTTCCTCTGCAGAAACGTATAAATTTTCCTCCGCAGAAGCAGATATACTGAATCATAACTGTGGTGTCCAAGAACCCATGATCTTTTTGTAACCTTTGCAATGAGGTAGCCTTGAACAAACTGATTGATACTATTAGAGTCAACAACCTTTTTCAAACATTCATAATCTATGAAATCACGGGGTGAGTGGCCGAGTGACCTCGGAGGCCTGACCTCACAACTCACCTCGTCGTCCTTTGGAAGGGACGTTAAACTAGGGGTCCCATGCCTGGATGCGGCATGCACAGTGGGCCTGATTTAGCTTTCAGTAGCTATAAATCCTGACAAGCCCACTCAAAATAAATTGAAAACAAACAAACAAAGTCAAGTTGGTCTTGAAATCGACACGAGAAGAAGCTTTACAAGATAAGAAACAATCTCAGTTTCTTGATTCGGAAAGTTGCAGTTTTTATTGGCGACAAGTATAAAAACATTAAGTGTTTATGGGCCGTGAACAAAAAAGTATGTGGCCGATATTCAAGACAGAAGTTTTCATCTATCAGCGAATGGCTAACCTAGCCTGCGTGCATCCCCTACTGTTCCTTTAGAGTTGAAACTTTCCGTTGAATTGAATTCATTTTCTGACGCCAGTAGGGTCTGCGAACCAGCGAATGAAAGCCTGTTCTGAGTCACGTGCTGGTTCCGCAAAAACACGGAACTATTTTCATTGATTAATAAACAATCCATTGTCTTGCGAAGTACTTCACGTGGGTTTTTCTTCATCCTAATTGCGAAATCGAGGGGCAAATCACTCCTGAAAATGGCGTACGAGATTAATAATCACAAGTGATTATTTTGTGATTAATTTGATTTTATGGTGATTTAAGTGATTAATTTGTGATTATTCTAGAATAAATCATGCATTTCAAAATGTTCTCAAATGAGCTCCTGTACTATAAAAATTGTATGAATAAGGCAAGACAGAGCAAGATTGATAAACCAAATAATGAAATATGACAGTAAACTCTTGACCATAAATCAAGTCAGAGACTATCATGCCAATTTGATTTGGCAGAGTTGTTTGTAACACAAGAACGAGGCTTTCCTTTTTGCTCCATCACAGGGGATTCGGAATCTTGCACTTTTGTGCTGTTCATGCTTTGGCGCTTGTGTTTTGCATATCTAATAGTGTGTTCACATTAATTCGGAAAATGGTGACAGGGACAATCTAATCTTTTCACTTCTTATAAAATCAAACACATAAACTTGGTTAAACATTCAAAATTTGTGATTAATATGACTGGTGATTTTGGCGATTAATGTGATTTTTGTGTGATTAACGTGATTAATTTGTGATTAAAGTGTGATTATTTTTGAGAGCGTACGAGATTTTAAGCAGTGATTTGCCCCTCGTGCGAAATGGCGTTGTCGAAGAGCAAAATGGCCTCGCTAGACAATAGATTGTTTATTAATCAATAAAAATAGTTCCGTGTTTTTGCGGAACCAGCACGTGACTCAGAACAGGCTTTCATTCGCTGGTTCGCAGACCCTACTGGCGTCAGAAAATGAATTCAATTCAATGGGAAATTTCAACTCTACGGAAACAGTAGGGGATGCACGCAGGCTAGGCAAACCTAGCTGTTCAAAAACTTTGTTCCCTTAAACCACTCATTTTTGGCACAGAAATAACAAGGATAGATTTTGTAATACAACAGCATTAGTTGCTTTGGTTTACACCTCAATTCAAAGCGATTAGCGTTTTCAAACAAAATAAATGCCCTCAATCAGTAATTCAAAGCCAACATAGCCGCAAAGTTGCCTTGAAACCAGCACGGCAAACTCTCATTTGTTGCGGGATAAGGGGGGTCTTAAAGAGAAGGTATGTGCTTATAACGAAAGAAGAAGGGTAAATCTAAAGTTCTGTCTCGCGGATTTTATTTATTTGATTCAGTAGCTGAAGAGTAACTGCTTACATTCAAGCAATGAATATGCAAGAATTGTAATCCCCTCTGCTCGGTTTCTGAATCACGCAAACGAAATCCGCCAGACAGGAGTTTAGATTTACCCTTTCTCTTTCGTTATAAGCACATAACTTCTCGTAAAAACCCCTCGTCACCCGCACCAGGAGAAAGTTTGCCGTACTGGTTTCAGGGCAACTTTGCTGCTATGTTTAATTTTGAATTATTGCTTGAAAGACTATCTTTTATCTGCATTCGCTAATCGCTTTGAATTGAGGTGGGAACCACAAGCAACTGATGCTATTGTATTACAAAATCTGCCCTTGCTTACCAAACATGAATGTTTTCAAATTCAAATGTTATATTTTTGTCCTAAAATCTTTTAGGATTCAGCAACGAAATCAAAGATAAGCCTGAAGGAAATGGTTATGTTCTTGAAAACGTGTATGCCGCAAATGGGGACGCTGCAAACGGTAAAAGAAACTCGCATGTTGGAATCATTGCCTGAAGAAAAGCAGATCTGGACAACCTTTGGAGTATGTTTGTTTATTTAAAGTGAAGCTGCTGCGAAGATTATTTTTATGCTGGACTATGAACATGTTGCTGCCAATTGTATCAAAATACCAGTTCTCCCAAAGTGTCCCTATTTTGGATTGATTTCTGGTGCAGTATCAGGAAAAGATATGATGCAGAATTATTGTTCAGTATTTTTCGCTTCTTTAGATATTGATACGTAAAGACAGACTTCCTCTGAGTCAAATACACGTATTTTTTTCCGTAAGAAAATGCTTATAGGAAACTTAAAGTATGGAACAGAGGGGGGGAGGGCAGAAGGGCTTTGACAGGGTCACCATAATTACTGAATGGAAAACGTTGGGCTAGCAAACTGCTTCAAGTGATAAGCATGGGCCATGAAGCTATTTGCTTCAGAATTGGTTTCAATGTTTTACAATAATGTTTTAAATACTAGCGTAATTTATTGCTTTTCTCTTCATCATTGATGTTGTTCTCCATCTCTTTTCTATGACAGTGGTATCTACATGTCCTCCCTGCCTTATTAAAACATTTTACCGGATCCCACAAATATGGCATTGAGAGCATGTTGTATGGGAATCGTAAAGAGCAGAAAATTTGTCTTATAGAAGCGTCTAAGCTACAGAGTTCATGTTGAAGCAATGGGGTCATCAAATTATTTTTGCAGATGCTCAGGGGCAATGTAAACAGTTTCTGCTTCTTGCATTGGGCTCCATTATTTCATAGCAAATTTTGAAATCCCTTCCACCCCCTTTGTTCCATTCTTTATGACAGCTCCCTATGAAACTATTTCTTTGAAAAGGGAATTCCTCAACATATTTTCACCTACTTTTCACTTGTTCCCTGTATCATATTATTCGGCAGGAACTTGAGTAATATTTAAATACTGGAAAAGCTTTACCCTATCCACACTGGGGGCAACCCTTTCTCGTAAATTTTTCCACACAGCTCGTTGAATATCTCTTAGAATAGTCTGGTTTTTGTGACTTTTAGCTTGACTTTTAGTTGAGTTCCTTACAAGCAGTTTCCTATGAAAAAATGCGTGTAGCATCCTGTTTCTCAGGGAGGTGGGAAGCATTTCAAACTTGGAGGAGCAGAACACTTGATGGCACTTTTTTCTTACAAAAGGGCATTTTCTAGAAATAAAAAGAGCACTTTTTTGTTCATTTCAAAATCTTGGGGGCACGTGCCCCCATTGCCTCCCCGGATCCTATGTCTTTGCTGTTGCTAAAAATGGGTTTTTGTAAATTTATTTTCTCATTCTATTATAGACTTGCTATCATGATCTACATTGGTTTCCAAATATGATATAGCTATTTGTTGCAATTTCAATATTTTGTAATGACTTTGATTACAATTTGATAAAGTTTTTATTAATTTAATATTCCAATATGCTACGCTACAACAATAACCTCATCACTGTGTACATTCCTGCAACATTTGGGTGGTATTCTCAAAATTAGCAATACACCTAATTTTGTAATAAGAAACTGAGCTTCTGGGCCAGTACTGAAAGTTTCTTGAAATTATCAGATTTTGAGTACTCGCAGTTTCTTACGAGCTTCTTCAAGGTTCTGTAACAATTTTCATGCTCACTAGCTGCGTAGGCTTGCCCAAAGTCTATCTTGTCATCTAGTAAGTCTACCAAGTAAAATAAAGTTTAAAACACAAAAAACCATAAGTTAAGGTGGCTTGCCTCTGATATAAATTTCAAATTGCTAGACAAAGGCTCTTTTGCTGAATAGCTAAAAGGTCTATTGGGGTCTCCAAAATGTGATGGCATCTGAATCATAGTGGTTTTCGTAGATAAATTGATTTCGAAAGAATCTTTTCGCAAAAGCTTACTTTTTTCGTAGACGAATTCGAATTCGACAAGCTATCTGTTTCGCAAGCGAATTTCGCAAATACGAATGTCGAACGAAATCGCTCGAAATCGCATGAAATCGCTCGAAATCATACGATTTTCGCAAACGTAAGTCACTTATGGCGTGTACTGTAGAAGGGTTGCAGAATTTTCCGTGACATAGTACCATGGACTTAAAAATTATCTAATGTTTTGTCAAACATTTAGAAATTATTTGATAGCTTTAAGTTTTTGAGGAATTTTTTCTTGAATTCTTAAAGGAAGAAGAACAGCACCCTAATTCTGAAGATATTAAGGATTTCTGAAAAGTCCAATGGAAAAATTTATCAAAATAGCCAACTTGGAACCTATGCCACACTGAATGCTTTAAGTCAAAGAAAAGTTTGGGACTAACCTTTATCAAAAATTTCAATCATGAGAAACTTGTCAGTTTTAATGTAATAATCTAGAAGTACACTTCCACCAAATTATCAAGGACATCTTCAAGTCATTTTACTTTGGTGGAGCCTTGTGTCACCTTGCTTGCTTTGTACGATTTAAAGAGTGAAAAGGCAAGATGGAGTCCCCGGGGGGAGGGGGGGGTACGTGACTTGCGGATGGATGGGGTCTGCCACCTGGTTTTCAGAATGCAAACCCTCTTCTAATTACAGGCAGTTGTCGTCATACTCACTTTTATGATGAATTTTGGTGGAAAACAACCCATTTTTGACAATTTTTTGCCAATTTCTGGAAAAACCACCCATTTTTAAGGAAAATTTGTCAAAAAAGGGACCTTTATTTAGAGAATTGGGACACAAAAACCCATCCATATGGGTGGCACCTACCTGTACCCTCAACATGTTATGTTACCCCCCCTGGGATGGAGTCTCCATACGAAAATGAATTCAAGTTTAAATGGTTGACTCTTTAAGTGATTTGTCTGTCTGCACATCTTCTGGTTGGTTAGACTTTCCCTTGAATGGCTATCCAGATGCAATGACTTGCAGATATTTTACAGTGACAAGTTATTTCTGATTTGAATTTTCTTTCCAGATGTGTTGCAATGAAAGAACTCTCAAAAGGATCCTTACATCAAATCCCTGCTGTTCACCTGATAAAAATCACAATAGCTCATTGTATGACACAAGTTTCAGAATTGTCACTTTTTGATGTATCTGAGAGTTTTGCCAAAAAGATTGCTTGAAGCCATTTTTGATGCTCTTCTGTTGAGCTTGTGCTGAAGTAGTATGTCCTTTTGCTTTGCTTTGGTCTGATGTTAAAATGATTTTGTTTCCCGGTCTCTGATTCATCTTGGATTATGGCACCAGCAAGAGTGATTGATTTTGTCTGTGCCTGAGAGATGAAAAAGAGAGGAGGCACAGAGATAAAAATTAATACAATGTAGAGGATGGGTCATTATAAGTGCACACCACATGGGGAAGTAAAACGCAGGGGGATGCCCATTAAAAAGTTCGTTGTTTACCAACATTTTCCTAAGGACACATTTTTGCTTGAAGGTGGCAAATTTTTTTCATATCGTTAAAAGGCTGGGTGTAAGATTCACTGACTTATTTCTTTGAACTGAATAGAATAATTGTTCTAAAATCCACCATGATACATTTGATTGAAAGAGGGAAGTTAGAAAGATTTGTAGTACAGTAGGCCTTATTTCTAATATAATATTAATAGAATTTCTATTAAGAGGCCTAAAAGTATTTTCATAGTTTAGTTAGGCCATCATCTTCATTTAGCAGTTGAAATTAATGATTCGTTGGTGATACATACATTTTCGCTTTCCCCATACATCAGGCAGTTCGATTCAATCTTTGCAAAGACGAGTTTCCATTTCAAAGATCGTCTTCCTCTTTTATATATGAATCCAGAAATGTTGCTATCTTCGTTTCCATCGTCAGCCATTTTGATGTAAACATCTGCTGGCCTCGTGTTCGCTCTTCGAGAATCAAAAAGAGGTTATGATGCAAAAACTGATATTTGACAAAATGGGTGCCTGTAGTTTGTGCTGACATTGGTGATGGTGAAGCTGAAGAGTAGTTTGGACAAAATCAACAAGCTGCTGGAGACTAGAAATACACGTAGGTAGACATCGGATGCTAGAAAAAGATTTGTTTGATCGAATCATTAATAAATGATGTGCAAGGTGACCACACTACTTCACTGCCTGGGATCACAATGATAAGCTTGAGACAAAGCAAGATTGAAAGCCAATGTGCCAGTATGGAAAGGAGTATATGCATGGACACAACAGAGTCCCTGGCTGCTATTGTTTTCTATTGTTTCCTGTTGTTTCTAGGTGCACAAGTGCAGTGCACAGAAATTTAACTTTCGATACAGGCCTATATGTTCTGTGCTTGCAAGCTGGATGTGAACAATGCACGATGTGTGCCTTTCGATACAGGCCTATATGTTCTGTGCTTGCAAGCTGGATATGAACAGTGCACGATGTGTGCCTAGCTTTTGTTTTAGAAACAATGAGTCTAATGTTCTTTGTTACACTTGAAATTGCACACACAGAGAAGGTCTTCAACATACAAAACAGTCTGGCTTGCAAGTGTAATGATTAATGGCCTTGAAGTCAAATCATTTTCTGGTGATATTACCTGGCAATTGAAAACATTAGAAAAATAATACAAGATTTTGCTCCAAGATCAACAAAGGCACAGTTTTTGCATGTGAAAGTAAGGTAGAAGTCTTGTGCTGTACATAACCAGAGGGAGATGCCCTAATGTCTGTTACTTTTATGGATGCCACAGAGTATTATGTTGTGTTGTTTGGAGCCTGATTTGAAAGTTTGCAGAATGTGCAGTGGGATCTCTCTTTAATCCAAATCATTGTTTGGTTGTATTTGCATATCATTATCAGATGAATGTAAATATATATCTAATCATCATCAGATACTAACAATCACTTTTATTACTGATACAGCGTACCACCTTTTAGGATTCTTATGACCCTGAATCCAGATACAATAGGCTCATGTTTTCAACGCTTTTTCAAATTTTTACCCTTCAGCCGATCCCTGGCTTTCAGGCTTCAGATCCCGGAGTTATGTTACAATGAGGCTATACACTATGAAAAAAAATTATATATAAATTGACATAAATTGAACTGTAAAAGGCTTATGGCCTAAACAGAAATTTGATATGATATGATATGATATGATATATTTGTGTCACTAAACCACTGAACCATGATTTGTTGTTTCACAAATATTTCACAGCTGGAATGGTGGCTGGAATTAAAAGTGTGTGACAGAGAAATCAGCTGCACAAGGCAAAGTTTCCAATCAGGGTTTGGAGTCCTACTGATTATTAAATCATGTTCAGATGATGGGCA
This sequence comes from Aurelia sp. 4 Dawson et al 2005, assembly GCA_964019985.1. Classification (NCBI taxonomy): domain Eukaryota; kingdom Metazoa; phylum Cnidaria; class Scyphozoa; order Semaeostomeae; family Ulmaridae; genus Aurelia; species Aurelia sp. 4 Dawson et al 2005. The sequence continues at coordinate 3,616,827 of OZ026494.1, read as the reverse complement.
AAATATATGATAATCAAGAATGGAAGGCAAGATTGGTGACACATGTATGTATGTATGGTAGGAAGATATTGCAAAACTTGGAAAAAAATGTATAAAGCGTGAAGCTCCTGCTCCTTTTATTTTTCAGTGTTTGATACTGTACATTGCTTGAAGTGCAACAAATCTGCTCAAGAACGATTTTAGGACCAGCTGCAGATATTATCAAAAATATGGAATCGCAAAAGGCAAATTGCAAGAGTGAAGCAGAGGTACTTTATGAGCTAGTTGAGGAATTAACAACAAGTGGACAGAGAACATTAGATGAAAAGCCATTAAAATCCTTGAAGAATCTTTGCAAGAAATCAAATGAAAACTTAAAAAATGTATATCCCATGATCATGAGCCAAATCGAGAAGGAGCATGCTGAAATACGACTCTCATGCTTCCAAATCATAGATGAGCTTTTTATGAGGTCTCATCAATTTCGTCAATTTGTCCTTGGTGATTTCCTTGAGCTGATGGAGCTAACTGTTGAGACAAGTGATGACAGGAAACTTCCACCTCCAAAAAATGTTGCAAAGGTTCTCAGATCAACTGCATTGTCAAGGATTGAAGAATGGCGCAACAAATTTGGCAAACATTATAAAAAGTTAGAACTGGGTTATGATTACTTGAAGAGAGTGAAGAAGATTGATTTTGCAGGAATACAATCTCGCACTGAGCTTGAGAGGATTCGGCAAGAAAGACTGGAAAATAGACAACAAGAGATAGAAACAAAGTCAATAGAAAGGGTTGGTAGAGAGATTCAGGAAAATATAAATGACATTGAATCTGCAGTGACACAAGGTCATAATTGCCTGAATTTGATACTCCCAAAACCAGATGAATTATATGCTGATCATTTGGCAGGAGAGCAAGCTGAAACTGTTGAAAAAGAAGAGGCAGCTTTAGAGATGTCAGGAGATGCCAGCAATTGGAATCAAGTCCAAGACTCTTTTGAGAAAGTTACCAAAGAAAACAAAAAAGAAGACGGTATTGTAGGAAGCCATCTTGGTATTTCATCAAAGAATTACAGCCTAACAATCACACTTCCAATTGGAAAGGTTGTAGTTGAAGAAACAGTAGACAATACTGATGTTGTGAAAAATCTTACAGAAATTATGTTTGAAATAAAGAGCAAGTATATTCCGATTGTGAAAAGATGGATCACCATTCTTGCAAAATGCAAAAATGTCCATGAACAGTTAGGAACTGCAATGAAATTGAGAAATGATTTGATTGGACTTAATGAAAAGTACGAAGAAATTGAAATTATTCCCATGACATCTGCAGATGGGAACATATCTGATGAAAATGATGGTGATGAGAAATTTGAAGATGTTCCTGAAAATGAAGTACAACTTTCATTAAGTGAAGGTATAATTTTGATGAAATCTTTTGGATTGTGTTACAATGTGATTGGGCTGGTCTTTTGTACTTCTGAAGAACAAATTCTGTGGTGCTCTCTGCAGGTGACAAATTAAAAATGTATTTAAAACAATGTAATGAAGGAACATGAAAGTTTCTGTGTAATAATTCAACTGATTTTTGTTCAAGAATTAATCAATTTTTTTATAGAATTCATGTCGTTTGATTTGAACGGAAAAATATCAGTTACTGTATTTGGGAAGACAAACAAGAAATCTTAACTTTCCTGTTTCATGTCTCTATGCCACAACTAATGGTATGAGTCGTAAAATGTCATAGATCAAAGTCTTGCAGTAGCTAGATAAATTACTAAATTTTACATGTTGTAAACGGTATTTGCACAAGTTGTCATTCAATGCTGGATGACCTTGGCTGGAGAGGGAGGCTAAAGTGACTAAAACATCCAGTTTTTATGCGTCTCTTCACATAATTCATTTCGAAAAAGCTCAACACTCCTTGTACGGAGGGAATGACTAACGGAGGGGCTGTACCCTGGCGCAGCCCCCTGCTTTGACCAAAGCCATCAAATAAAACTGTATAAGTGACAAGCGCAGCGATGACCTTTGCGGGGTGAGTGGCCGAGTGGCTTATACAGTCTTCGTCAGGTGATTGAAGTTAAGCTTGGTCGAGTGAGGTCAGATTTCGGATGGGTGACCACTGAGGCCTGACCTCGCAACTCACCTCGCCGTCCTTCGGAAGGGACGTTAAACTAGGGGTCCCGTGCCTGGATGCGGCATGCACAGTGGGCCTAAATTAGCTTTCAGTAGCTAGAAATCCTGACAAGCCCACTCAAAACAAATTGAAAACAAACAATAGATTTTCTGAGGTTTTCATGAAAAATGTAATAGCTTTAAACAGTATAGATGAAATTCACGTCTAAGATTACTGTCATATAAACTATGTCATGAATTAATTTTTTTTTGTAGATGAAGAAACACCCGAGGAGCTACTTGAAACGTCGGGCAGGCAGCCCCAGTCTGAGAAAAATCTATCCGAGAGCTCTTCTGGTAGTGTTGCTGGGACATCTAAAGACACAGAAGCTGACCTTCGCAGGAGAAAGCTGCTAAGTGTAGCACCTGTTGTTCCTTTTGATAACGACCTGAGGTACTGGAATGACAAAAGGATGCATATTACACCGATCACAAAGAATGATTCTCTTCACAGATTCTGGAACAATGCGGAATTTGACGAGGAATTTATTCCCGCTGGACTTGAGGAATCTCTGAGAAGTCGTGCTATTAGTTTTGCTGGCAGATTTGAGAAAGTTAAGTGGAAATGCAGAGCTCCAATGTTAAATGGAAAATTATGTGAGAGACAAGACAGGTTAGCCTTTTAATTATATGCTTTATGCCCTATGTATGTTCATTTGAGGCTTCGGATTATGTGATAATATCAATCGAAAAAGTGCAATTCGATGAAGTGAGATTTTTGCCAGATTCAGTAACTGGCTCCGTTATTCAGAGCCTGGAGAAATTAGACGTGGTTGAAATGTTAACGGTGTATTTGAACCACAAAAATTCATGAATCAAACGTGAGAGGATACAGGAATATTGCTTTTATTTAACCAGAATGGTACTTTTTTACCAGGCCTTGTATCGATGTTTAGGGTGATTTACTGTCGTATTTTTTTGATAATTTTTTTTGTATTCATATAAGATAATTTACAAAAATGTTTACGCTCTACTATACTTATCTAAAATTACTAGACAACACCACAGGGACAATGCCGATGGGAGCGAAAAAATAACGACTACCCCAAGGCCAAAAACACAAAGACACACAATATAAAGCTAAAACTACAGCATACACTACTAGATTCTCTCACATTGGATGTCGGATCAGGGTTGGGATGAAAAATATTTATCATCTTCATACGTTCATTGGGAAAATATTTTGAGAAATTCTTTGATTATTTTTGCGGCCTCGGGGAGATACTTTAAGAGGGCTTTAAGAACCAAAATGGCTATAAAGTATCTATAAAGGGGACAGAAAAATGAAGAAGTATCTGAGGCTCATCAGGAAGAAACAGTGTGGTAGTATCTGCCTGGGAAAGTCATCCTTCCAAAAATTTCGATAAAACTTTGCTCATAACAAGGTTTGCTTTCCACATATTGTGTATTGAGTTCTTGAGCATCACTAGAAGTCACCTTGCTGGATAAAACATAAGAATTGCTGACATACTATTGAATTATTTCCAGGTTGAAGTGCCCCTTCCATGGAAGAATCATACCTAGAGATGAACACGGAGCGCCAAGTAATCCGGACGATTATGAAGCTGAGAATGAGAGGAAACGAAAGCAAGAAGAATTAGAAGCTGCGGAGATCAGAAAAGATGTCGAAATTGCAACAGGAAGCAACTTGGGAAGCACCAAAAAGAAGAAGAAGAAATTTGTCAACCAGAAGAAACAAAGGTATTCACGATTAACTAATTTAAAGAAGGTTCCAGATGCTGGCAGAAAGCGGCTAGAAAAAAGAGTTTTAAGTTCGGCAGCGGTAAAAAGAGTGGATGCAGCTTTGAATGCGATTGATACAAGAAGGCATCTAGAGAAGTTTGGAACAAATTTTAATTATCACTACGAACGATAGAGTTTGCTAACGCTGGAATTTAGCAACAACATATATAGCTGGTAGACTTGCCCCAACTTTATTTCGTCATCTGTAATAAGTCTATCTGAAGGTTATAAACGTTCCTTTTCCCAATTTTTTTGATCGACGAAATAGACTTGGGGCAAATAGCTGGTAGTGTTATCATGAAATTCGGCAATGAAAACACTGTGATTTTTCATACAAAGTTTTGAAATAGCCTTAAAGACCCTGTGCTCCCCAAGATCCTTTGTATGCGCACAAACCTGCAAAATATCACAGTTACTGTAAACAACGCACTTCGACTGCAGAACATGGGGAAATGAATAGCTCTCAGGAGAAAAGCTTCCCTAATCCTTCAGTTTCTTTGGGCATGTCTTTTGTTTGAGTTCAAAGCGATGACTTCGTAACGTTCATTTGAAGTTGAAACGACAATGCACAGCCTTGCGATTGCCAGGCCATAATCTTTTTCATGCAGTATGAAATTCATTGTCAGACCAGAAAGGATCATGGGAAGCACAGGGTCTTTAACTAATGGGCTCATCATGCTAAAACCACAGCTGAAACAAAAACACCGTGGTATGAACAAAGAAGACTGTTAACTCCTGTAAAAGAACAAGAACCAACATAAGCGTGTAAAAGGGAAAGCTGTCGATACCTTCAAGAGAAAAACGAATTCATCTTATTATCGGAAAGGAAAGAAATTAGTAACTCACCAGTAACTACGATATTGAACAACATTAGATAACCAAAAACGCGTTTCGCCACACACTTGTCGGTTTGGTTAATGCGACGAGCAAATGAATAATACAAACAGGCCGCTTTATTGCCAGACAAACAAAGAAATTTGAAAATGACATGTCCATTGCACCAACAAAATGTAGATTTATGGGGTGAGTGGCCTATTGGCTTATACAGTCTTCGTCAGGTGACTGAAGTTAAGCGTGGTCGAGTGAGGTCAAACTCCGAATGGGTGACCTAGGAGGCCTGACCTCGCAATTCACCTCGTCGTCCTTCGGAAGGGACGTTAAACTACGGGTCCCATGCCTGGATGCGGCATGCAGAGTGGACCTAAATTAGCTTTCAGTAGCTAGAAATCCTGACAAGCCCAGTCAAAGCAAATTGAAAACAAACGAACAAATTAAAGGCATGGGACTCGAATGAATATTAATTTTACATATGGAAAATGCATTTTGTAGATTGAGTTGAATAATGTATAAACTGGTATTAACATTGTGAATGCCCCGTGATAACTTTTTTCAGAGCCAGGATTGAACCCGATTTTAAGGGTCAAAACTTAAGTACAGTGCATGTGTTGCAGAATTTCTTTATCCTGCAGTTGGCTTTAACTGTGATTAAGGTAAACATATTTGAAACTTTTGACTGCATTGGAAATCCAGCTGTATATTTCTACATCGTTTATGGTATGAAAATCTAGTTGCAGTGAAAATTCAATGGAGTTAAGAAATATTGATAGCATCTTCATTAGCAGCGTATCTTCATTCGTTGTTTGTCTGCAACAGGAATAGAAAGTCATGGTTTTTTGGAGCTTAGCTTGTACATGCCGTGTTTAAGTTGCAATAATTCAAGAGCTCATTCACCTAAGCATATTAAATTTTTGGAGGATAATTCAAAAATATCAATTTGTGAATTATCCCTGTTAAAGTTGGGTACTTTTTTGGAGAGGAGAAGTTTATTCGGTTCTTAGGCTTGTTCAATATATCGCAGGCACCAAGGAAAAAAATTATATCTAAACCTGAAAGACATTGGGCTACAAATGGTGGCTCTTTCGTTCAGGGCAAATCGAGGAAAATGAGATTTCATTTCGTGGAGATAAACCAGGCGAAATAACTAAGAAGAAACTTCAAGAATTGATTTGAAGTCCACGAGACGAAGGATTTGAAATTTTCAACTTGCTTAGGTTTACAACAGGATGGAATCACAAAGACGGGGCCATTGGCACCATTTCAACGACCTTTCATGGACAAAGTGACATCAGAGGGACAGGCGTCCAGTGAGGAAATGAATAATTGCGGAGGAGCAATCGACATTTGGTGAGTGAACTACATGAAGTAACGTTTTCCTACACCCGCCAAAATGCAAAGGAGGGAAGAAGGCTGACGACAAGACGGCAAGAAAAGTTCTACATCCTTTATTTTAGGTGAGGTTCTTCACAACTTTGGTTTCGTTACCTCGTTATTTGTTAGTTAAGGGCTAAAATGGCAGTAGTTAGTTTCGCCTGGATGAAGGCTAGCAAATCAGGGCCTAAAAAGCACTGGATGCACAATAAATGTATCATTGAAAGGTGATCGCCCAGGCTGTACCCCAACAAAAGTGGTTAAACAACATATCAGACATTCAGTTTGGTACTCTTTCCCAAATATGGGAAATGTTGCCCAATCGGGCAACACTATTCAAACTCATTGAAATTGAACTCATTGCCCGATCGGGCAACATTTCCCATTTGGGAAACAAGAATAGAACAAAATTTCCTGTGGTGCGTTTGTGTATTTTTTGATATCTAAAGAGATTTGAAATCTACTGTACCATTTTTTACGTTGATACAGTTTTATATTTTGTTTCTCATTTGGGAAACTGTTTCCCAATCAAGCGACAGACTGCAACAGAAGTGCAACAGATTGTTTCCCAGATGGGCAACATTGCCCGATCCGGCAACATTTCCCATTTATTTGGGAAAGAGTGCCAAACTGACATTGGATTATGAAGATCTTTGCTCTGTTGTCTCTTTCCAGTTCACGGCCATGACCTCCAGCCTCCGGATATGTAATGAATTTGCTATGTGAATTGGCTATGAATTTGCTATGAATTAATGAATTCACTGTGAATTTGCCCTGAGCACATTATTTCAGAATGTTTCCAACAATTTCACCTTTGCTATCACATTACCATGCTTTGCAATTGGCGGAGATTCAAATAAGCTCTGTATTCACATCAAAGTTAGTCCCTCAGCCATCTGGGACCATATTAACAAATCAGGTCACACTGCATCAGTGGAAGATTTTTCAGTTTTGTACAGAGCTAACAATGATTTTGATTTGCTCATACATGAAAGTTTATCAATTTTACGTGATCGTCCATCGCTTAACCCTCAGCAATCTTCTATTCCCTTAGGTCTGTTTTAGGTATTGTCCACTGGGTGTACCTCATTATTTATTTTTCACATAGGATTTGTTAGAAAGACACTCAGCTTAGGTATTGTCTATATTGATATAGAAAACCCTCATGCTTTTGGAAACTTGATATGCTGATGATAATGCAAGCTTGCTTCAAAACATCAATAACTATAAATATGGCCTTGTCATTTAATTTTCTCGTTACATCGTATGGATTTTTGTTACTGATACTTGGATTTGTCACAATTGGAATGAAATGTATGAATATGATTATCACCACAACTCTTGCTCTTCATTTTCTAATTTTAAATAGGGATTAAAATGTAATTTTACATCACAATTAATTCGGGCAAAGAGGTCCTGTCTGTCATTGTTCTCATGAGAGAAGGGCAATTAGTGAATGTACCCCTTGGGGACCTGTTAGATGGCATCTCTGCCTTGCGCTGTAAACTAGAACGTTATTTGTAAAGCTTTGAATGAGTAGGGCCCCTTGTGACCTTTCGAGATGGGGTGTATTATTCTTTAGGGAATTTCTAATGGCTTCTAGGATACTAATTTGCGTGCATTTCAAACTCGTACAAATGCATTTGCAAAGTAGCAATTACTCGCACTTTGATTTGAACATTGAGAGTGAAAACATCTCTGGTAATCATCGATAGTGGCTGGTGGCTGATTTTCGCTTTTCCCACCCACCCGCCTCTATTGAAAAAAAAAGAAGAAAAAATGAAATCTTTTCATGTTGGTGTTCAATTGTCTCTTCTGGAGGCACAGAGCACTGGCATGGACACTTGGTGCATTGGTTTGTGGAAAAAACATGGCTTGTTTCTTATAACCCCCAACTGGCAAAAGTTTAGGGGGTTGAGCTGAGTGCAAATTTGGCCAATGCACTAACAGCCCAAACTTAGGCCCCGATGATGAGAGAACACCACTGTTGGTTATGTTGGGAAAAAGCAAATTGTTTTATATTTGAAAGTGTGCTTAGAAGCTCTGAGGGGCCTTTTATTCTCTGGTCCCAAGAATTAAGATATAATTGAAAATTTACATTCATTTGTAGCCTCAATGTGATGAAATGTGAAGTTGGCTGAAGGAAAGTTTAGTAGCTGGGTCATCCTGATGGAGATTGCAGTGAGGTGATAAAGCTGCCAGAATGGCAGCAAATAGACCTGGATCCTCTCAGAATCAATCAACACTGTTTCAAACCTGGGGATACTCTGGAAATGAAAAGCCAAAGGCTCCTCAGAAGTTACAGAATGATAAAGTTTATAGAAAGCAAAATAAAGTACCCCCTCTAAGCAAAACCCTCAAAGACCAGAAATATACGGGGTGTAATAGGATAAAGGAAAGTGCAAGAGAACATGGGCAAGGGAGCTCAAAACAGAATACTTATGATGATCTGGATGATATTCTAGAATGTCTTGAAAATGACAATGATGAAGACTTTAGTGCTGCAATAATCAACGAAGAACCCACAAGGAACACATACTTATGCAAGAATTTCAACCCCAATGTTTCTCCAGAAAGCCTCCCAGGCTTTGATTCATCTGCTGGCCATAACTACATTTACCCAATTAACTACCCTGTAAGAGATTATCAGTTTAATATTATCATGAAAGCCTTAACAAAGAATACCCTAGTTGTGCTGCCAACTGGTTTAGGTAAAACTTTCATTGCCGCTGTTGTCATGTACAACTTCTACAGATGGTATCCACAAGGGAAAGTTCTTTTCATGGCTCCAACAAAACCACTTGTTGCTCAGCAGATTCAAGCTTGTTACAACATTACTGGAACTCCTGCAGAGGATACTGCTGAAATGACAGGTAGAGATGATTCCATAACTTTTCAACAGTATCCTTCTCTTGCATCTCATTTCCATATTTTAGTTTCTGTTATCAAACAATGCAATCTGTTTCTGTTAGAGAGAATGCATCTAGAATTGCAAGAAAACGCAGCTGAGAAATTGAATATGATAATAATACAGATATAAGCAGCAAATATTCTGCAAGGTCTCTCACCTATTCAGGGCAAAGCAGAGCAATGAATAATGTTTCCTTTCTTTAAAAGCTAATTTGCCAGGAATGTCCCAACCCTTAAGTTCAGCTTGCAACAAGTTTTTGCAAGCTTGACACGAGCATGATTTTGGCTGGAAGGAGCTTGAAAGATAATGTTGATACAAGTTTTGCCTGTTTGCAAGTATGATTGTAGCTTGATCAAGCTTGACAATTATCTCATGCTAAAATTATTCTCAAACATACAATCAAGCTTGATTGATTTAATCTACATTCAGTTCAAAAGATGCATGCTACAAGCTTGCGCAAGTGGTGGAAAACTCTTACTTGAATCACACTTTCAAATTTGCTCAAACCATACTACAAATAAGTTAGTATAAAGCTTGAAGCATGCTGCAAACATTTCAATATTTTGCTAGGGGAAGAGTACAAGGATATTTGATTTTTGCACTTTGATATTTGATACTTTCTTCAGATTTGTTTACATTCTAAATGGCTCAGTGGTAGCAAACTTGAATACCAATCTGAGGATAGATGGTTTGAATCCCTGCCATGTTGTACCCGCTATGTAAAGTGAGGGGAGTTGCCAACTCTCTGTAACTCCAAGGTAAAGGAATCACAATGTCTAATCATATCAAGTTAAAGGTCCAGGACATTCCTTCATAAGCCTAGCTTTTCAGTGTCCTAAAATGGCCTTTAGATGCTAGGTACCAGGTGAGTCAAAAAAGGCCCAGCATTTGATAGGCTACTGCTCCTAAAATTTATATTAACAAATATATTTTGCAGTATCTGATTGAATAGCTAACATCTTCAACTATTTTTATAACTTTTTCTTGCTGAAATCTTTCTCTTCGTTCAGATTCTATAAGGGATTTCCTGAAGAACCTCTTTTTGAGAAACCTTAAATGCATGCTGAAATTTCAAGCAAATTTCCCTGATATGTTTCCATCACAGAGATGACTTCAGTTCGCTTTGTCACCTTCTATTCTCTAAGGGGATTTCATGGAAAAGCATTTTTCAAGCGGTAGGCCTTTGCATTGACTCACCTTGTAGAATGTTGAAGACAAAGACTTCAATTTCTCAAAATTGTTTAAGCCAGAGGCATCAAACCTTGTACTTTTAAAGGGAGAACAAAGACCAGCAGCCTTTGCTATCATTTGTTTTTGTTTTCGTGAATTTCGTTCAGTCACTTATTCCGGAAGCTGTGGAGAGCAAGTCGCTGACTCTGTGCAAAGCATGCTGGTCTTTGTACTCCCTTTAGAAGAACAGAAGAAGTCACACATTTCATCACCTCTGCATCAAAAAATTGTCTTCATAACTTTGTTAAAGTTTGAACCATTACTTTTCAGGCTCCATGACACCAACAAGAAGGAAAGTGCTGTGGGAAACAAAGAGGGTGTTCTTCATCACGCCCCATGTTTTGCAAAACGATCTTGGAAGAGGAACCTGTTTTGCAAAGGATATTGTGTGCCTTGTATTTGATGAAGCTCACAAAGCACTTGGAAATTATGCTTATTGCCAGGTATGCAATTACTTGTAAGGACTCCTTGAGAGTTATTTCTTTACTACGATATAATCCAATTGCAAATGCATGCTGGATGCACCAGAGAAAAATGTCCACTGTTGGCAGACCATGATAGACTTATTACAACTTTTCAAGGTTTTTTACTCATGTTATGAAAACTTTGACAAGCACAAGCATACAGATGTAAGAAGCGAAATCTATGACAAATTGTAGTCAGTCTCGAGACCACAAAAATCCTACATTGACCTGAATTTGAAGATGGACGATTTAACCCTTAGTTGTTTATTTAGTTGCTATTTTTAGCAAGTCTTTATTTTGATGACCATAAGGTTGTCTAGTCATTGTCTTTTGCTTCTTGTGGTTCCATCCCTGCAGTGTTGTATAGTTGCATAGTGATTAGAAAGTACATATGGTACCGGGTGAGTCAATAAAAACGCCCGGCGTTTGAAAAAATCCTGCTCCCTGAATATCATAGCAATGATGTTGAAAACAGCCTTATTTTATCCCCGATATGTCAAATCAGGTTCAGTAATTTACCTGCTTTAATCGGTCATTCCTTCCCGTCGAAATGGGAGATTTTCTGCAGAAAGCCCCTTTCGAAAACCTGCAAATACGATCGAAAACAGCAAGCAAAATTTCTCTTTGTTCTCCTTCCTAGCAATAATGACTCTTGAATGTGCTCGTGTATTTTGTCCTCATGGGAGAATGGCATCCCCCTGAATAAGTTATTCACACGAGGGGGAAGACTTTTCAACCCGTCAAAACGGAAGGACGTGCTAAAGCGTGCTGAAAGTCATCGCTGTGAGGTATACACATTAGGGATTTTTGCTTGTAATTTCAGCACGTTTTTTAAGGTTTCTCGAAGGGATTCATTTTTGAAAATCACTTACAGAATCTGAACGGAGTGACCGATTTTGGCCACGAAAATTTCTTAAAATAATTGAACATGTTAGCTATTTAATCAAATATTGCAAAATATCATTGCTTATATATTCAGGGAACAGTAGCCTATCAAATGCCGGGCGTTTTTTATGACTCACCCGGTAGAATGTAACATAGCTTGTAATGTTTTATAGATAAAAATATCTTTAGACAAAAGCCAAGATTATCCATCGTGACATCAATGAGTAGGAAACAGTTCATATCGATCAAAAAACATCGATAGAATTTCGTATATACAGTAACAATGACAAAGAGACCTGGTGCACGAATTATCGTACTTTTTTAAAAGTACGCACTATATTTTTTGTGTACCCAGTAACAACGATTATCACGTATATTCGTTATATAAATTTGCTAACATACGTTATTCTTTGCAGGTTATTAAAGAAGTTGCTGGATGCAAAAGCAATTTTCGTGTATTAGCCCTCAGTGCAACACCAGGAGAAGGCATTGATGTAAGTAAGCGTTAGTTTTGATATGATTCTCTTCCTGAGTCCACAAAGAAAGCTCTACGCCCTCCTTCTAAGGGAGTTGACTTGTGGGAGAGAGACATTAGGCCTTCATCGAGTCTCGATTTCAGTCGGTGAAACAAAAGACAAAAAGTTGACTTTTTTCAAGTGATCTTTGATTCGCAACGAGTATAGTTGTTTAGAATTGCACGATTTGATCTCGTTTTGAATGAAGAGATGCGGGAAAGGCTTATTAGATGCCATTAGACACAAATCATTTGTGTTGGCATGGTGTTGGTTTTGGCAAAGCCATTAAAAGAATTTGCTTTGTTATCTCTTTAGAGTTAGAGAAGGAGTTATAGCGATGACTATCATTCTCAAGGATGAGTACATTTTAGAGACAGTTCAAGTCTCTACATTGGCATGCTGAAATTGAAAGTGATTCGCATCCCTCACTTGATTCTTCAAATGATGCAATAATCACAATTTATGGGATATTTGAACAGGAGAATTTTGAATTTCGATTCGACGTTTGAAACTTAGCGTGTGTTTGGTTGGTAATTCCAAAGCTACCAAATTCTGAAAATGGTAGGCTTCGCAGGGATGGAAACTCAGTTTCAAATGAAACACAAAATTCTTCAAAGCAGCAGGTTTCAGATACATCCTGGCGAAAATGAGGTTTGCTGTTGGCAAACACAAAGGCGAGTCTGGTGCTTAGCAACAACAAGTAAAGTTTTCCGACCACCACCGTCGCAACGGTGCAAATTCGCCTCGTTTTCACAGTTTTACAAATGAAAACGAGAATCCCTCTAAAGTCTGCCAAACTTTCTGCTTTTGGGGCAGAAAGTTCAGCAGGCCTTCTAACCCTGCCAAGCCTACCGTTTTCGGAATTTAGGAGTTAATCAAACACAAAGTCCTTGTCTTCCGAGTCTACCGTTTTCCAGATTGGTACCAATCAAACACACCCTTAATGAATGGATATTTTTTTCATATTTTCATATTTCAATTTTTTAGGGAGGGAGACCCTTCAACCAACTGGTTGATTTACAAGGGGCCCTCCATATAAAAACTTACAAAAACTAAACAAGTTAAAAACCCCTAATCACTACTTACAATGAATACAACTAACCAAAAAATCCTACCTGTAAAACTAAAAGAAAAGTACCTAAAAACAAAACCGCCAGTCCATCAAAAACTATGTTTAAAAATATTGATAGAGGATGCCTGTTTGGTCTCAGCTGGGAGGCTATTCCAAAGTTTAGCTCCGCGAAAAGAAAAACACTTCTGCCCATTTGCAGATGTTTTCTTTGGCAGCCAAATTGAAATCCAGCATTGAGAGCCAGATTTTCTTTGGATCCGGTGTTCACACGATCGATCGAATCATGATCGAATGCATGAGATAGGGGCGGGTTTTTCACTGTTTTATTATGAGTCCCTCTTGAGCAAAGTTTACCGCAGGGATACAAGGGACTTATCGTCATAAGTCTAGGATCCAGTGTACACACTGCTATTTGACAGTTTTCTGTGATTCCTGATGATTCTTGTTGTTCTTTTAGGGGGTCCAGCAAGTCATAACTAATCTGATGATCTCGCATGTTGAGCTACGAAGTGAAGACTCCATCGATATAAAACCATACGTGTTTGGAAGAAACGTTGAGAAGATTGTTGTTCCGCTGAGTGATGAGTTAAAGAAAGCGAAATCTCAATTTGTGCAGGTATTAAAAAATAGAGAATCTCCATCGTTTTCGCGTCTGAAATGTGGAAAATGCTATTTGTCCTAAAAGCTAAAAGAATACTGGTTCTGTATCCAGGGAATTGGAAAGTTAGGGGGAATGACGTAGTGAGAGTACTGATTTGTGTTGCATATACGAGTGGGTTTTGGGCCAAACTTTTCCAAAAAATTTGATAATTTTTCGCAGATTTTATTGCCCAGGAAAATACTTAAAGTTGGCCGCTTTCTGCCAAAGTTCATCATAAAAGTCATTACGAAGGCATTCTTTGACAATTCGAAGTGGGTGGAATTCTGAAAGTGGCGGGTCCCTGGCTATTCAAAAGTTGTGTACCCCCCTCCTGGATGCGGTGATAAATATGCAGCACCGCAGAATCGCAAGGCCTACTCCAACAACTTTTAACAAACAACTGCTGCAGATATGATCAAGTAGAATTCACACAGTATTCTTCGGTAGTTTTGGCATGCGCAACGTGAGAGCGCAATGTTGTTTACATACTCTTCTTTGCCAGATTCGGAAAATGTATTAAAAGATTGGAGTCAAATTTCATTTCTTATGAGCAAGCCCACTAACAGCTAACCAAATAGATATCTCATCTGCTGTATTAGCCTTTCTGCTTTGTTATTTTTTATTTCATTCAAATGGGAAATGAAGGCTCACTCATGTGCGATTCGTCAACAAGGATTCGTTTTCACTCCCCTGGCATCCACTTGCTGTTCTGATTAGTTAGTGCTTATCGTTTCAGGTCTTGGAAGGAATCATTGGACGGTTGTGCTCCCAAGGAGTTTGTTGGCAACATGATGCGACTAAGATATCAAAATTCTTTCTGCTGACAGCAAGAGATCAGTTTCGTGCTCGTGGGATGGAAGATAGGGTTTGTATGAAAGCTTTCACATCGAAAACACTCCACGTCGTCCATGCTTCTTCGCAATGGCTTCAAATTTTGCTGCGAAGGAGGCAATTTCTCTTTTACTGCAAAGGAGAAGGTAGCACTGGCAGAGAAAACGAGGTTTTCATTCATTAGTATTATTATTATTATTATTATTATTATTATTATTAAATTCTTTATAGTTGGTATTTACAATAGCTTAAATACAATTAGCTAATTCAAACCAACTATCTACAAAGGAAAAATTTACAATAATATAAAGAAAATAAGTATATTTACATCGATTTACATGATTTACATAATTGATTTTTTTTTTTACGGAGGGATTTCCAAGATGTTGTTCTCAACAGCAATTTTTGCATGTACAATTTTCACCCTTCCATTCTTTTATCGATCTTTTGAAATATACAACAGATGGTGAGCTTTTTATAGCGTCAGGTAGGCTGTTCCAGAGAATGCTACCTCTAAAGGTCAACGAACCGGTCCCATAAGTTGTCGTTTTTGCTTGTGGCAGCATTAGCAGTGAACCTGATCTTAGATTATACCCAAGGTCTTTTCGCTGGAAAATATTCCACATAAAGGAGGGATTTTCGTACGATAAGCACTTGTATATTTCTACCATCAAGTTTCGTAGATTTTTTACATGGACCCTAGTGTCATCAATCTTTTGAAGAAGCTCATCGAAGCTCGATGTATAGTCTTCAAGAAGTATTCTCAAGGCTCTTTTGTGAACTCTGTCTATTTCTTTGTTTTGCGTTTTACCGCAAAACATCCAGACAAGTGGACAATACTTGAAATTTGACATTATGAATGTATTGTACAGGATCTTCCCTTTCTTTTCGTCGATGTAAGGTGCGACCCTTGAGAACGCACTGACTTTTCTGCTAACTTTTTGGCACAGTGTTTTCACGTGCTTGTCAAATTTCAGCTCATCGTCAACACTTATCCCAAGTAGTTTGACAGACCTTGTCACATCAATTGATTTGTTTTCTATTTCTAAGAAAAATTCTTGATGCTGCTTTAGGCCAAGAAACATTACTTGAAATTTTTTGGGATTTGCCACCATTCTGTTATCTTTGAACCAGTCAAGAGCTCTAGAGATGTCATCCTCAAGTCTCATTGCCACTGACTCGACATCTTTGTCACATGCATACACGGTATTATCATCTGCAAAATTGCAGACATGGGAGGACTTCATAGCGAAGATGAAGTCATTGACAAAGATATTGAAGAACAGTGGACCGAGAACTGAGCCCTGTGGAACTCCTGACACTATTTCTTGCCATTCACTGAATGTTGAACCTACTTTCACGCGCTGTTTTCTTTGTGAGAGATAGTTTGAGATTAGTGCAAGACTGTTTGGCCCAAACCCATAGGCTGCAAGTTTGGCTATGAGTAAATCATGTGGAAGACAATCATATGCCTTAGACAAGTCCATTAGCACCATCCCCACTACCCCTTTTTCATCAAGTGTCTTTCGACAAGTCTCAATAAGTCGGAAAAGCGCATGCTAGAGCTAGTAGAAGTTCATGCGCGAAAATAATCCTTGAATATTTACAAGAAGGGTAGAATCTTATCGCAGTAAAATAAAAACGAGAAAGTAAATAGCGAAGGAAGTAGAAAGACGCAGTGAAGGAGCGTGACTTAGCGACTTTTGGGACTTTGCCTGTAAAAGCAAAAGTAACTTGGCCAACGACATCACCTTGCAAAAGTATGGAGAATTGCAATCAATGGTGTTTGATAACTTGTTATTAAGCCCAAAGATCATGGTTAGGGCCCAAAAAAGTTTTTCCTTCCTAAGCTAAGCACTTTTGTTTCTTTTAGCTCATTTTCTTCTTCTTTCCCTACATATTGGGTTAGTGGCCGAGTGGCTTATACAGTCTTCGTCAGGTGACTGAAGTTAAGCTTGGTCGAGTGAGGTCAGATTTCGGATTGGTGACATCTGAGGCCTGACCTCGCAACTCACCTCGTCTTCCTTCGGTAGGGACGTTACTCTAGGGGTCCCATGCCTGGATGCGGCATGCACAGTGGGCCTAAATTAGCTTTCAGTAGCTAGAAATCCTGACAAACCCACGCAAAACAAATTGAAAACAAACAAAAATATAGCGCCCCATTCTATCCCTTTTTCTTTCTATCCTTTTTCCCATGCTCCATTTCTTTCCTGTCTTTTCCCTATCCCTCTGTGTCTTTTTCCTTTCCCCTTCTTCTTTTCTGGGAAATTGGAGCATTTCTGCTACTTTCATGGTAGTGCCGTTGCCACGCTACTTTGTTTTTTGGGCCCTGATCATAGTTATGAGCTATTTGTAACCAATTTTAGTGCTATTTTTGGACGACTCCACTTTAGCGGACCAGCTTTATGTCATATCTCTCAGGACCTAACCCTAACCTTACCCTACTAACTTAACTTACACTACCTTACCATAGATTACCTCGACGAACCTTAACTTATCCTAACTACCCTAAATAGCCCTAACTTACCCCTAGCCCCATTTCCAAAACCTAATTCTGACCCTAATTCTTAGTACACCATGACACACAGTGTGCCGATTTTAAAAGCTGGTCCGCTAAATTTCATGACTAGCCCTATTTTCTTCCTTTTTAATCACACAGAATCGAATGGGCATGATTGAAGGTGACTTTGCACTCGCAATATCATTATACCACGCTTATGAACTACTCCAGCAACATGGGATCCTCTCATTCTATAACTTCCTCAAAGAAATATGCAGTGGTAAGAAAGGGACACCACGAGGTAGATACGAATTGATGCGGCATGAGAAATTCATGGAAATGATGGAAGATTTACAAAATCGAATAGAACCGCCAGACGATGCAGACGGCTCTCTGAATACTTCAAGGCTCGATACCCTCACCCCTAAACGGCGACTCCTCAAGTCGATCCCTGCACCGAATTCACTGTTCTCAAGTCACCCGAAGCTGAAGAAGCTCGAAGAGATCGTTGTGAAGCATTTTGAAACTGCGAAGGAGAATTTGGTTGGTACAGATAGTCAAGGAACGTTAAGTACAAGGATCATGATATTTTCACAGTTTAGAGACAGTGTGCAAGAGATAACAGCTGTGCTGAATAAGCATCAACCACTTGTTAAGGTTATGTCGTTTGTTGGACAAGGTGGTTCAGGGAAAGGGAAAAGGGGTTTGTCACAGAAAGAACAGCTAGAGGTAAGAAAATTTGAATATTGATCCATAAAAGCTGGAAGAAACATCTGGCAGGAGGGCCGAAGCCAATGGAGGGGGAGGCTGAGAGTGGAGCACCCCCCCCCCGCCCCCCAAAGAGATCATTGGTCGGAAATTTTGCTCTCTTGTCTAATTTTTTATCATTTCAATGTGTACTTTGGAGGATTTTGGGGAAAAGTAATGCATAAAAGAATAAATTTTTTAGCGTCGAAAAATAAATTCCAGCAGGAATTATTGAATTTACGGCAAATTCCCAATTTATATTCAAAGACTTTTTTGATTCAAATTTTGGATTAGGAGTCAAGGAGTTGCATAAATATTTTTTGGATCTTTCTTGGAAACAAAGGATTTTTGCTATAGCTATACACGATTTTTTGGGTGTGAAATGCCCTCAGCTGTTGTGGCAATTACGAGAACATGCCACCTTCTCTATGTTAGCAGCCTGACGGAGTGCTTCAGCAAGACTTTTTCCAACCAACTTTTCAATGTCACGTGCCTACCGTAAGAGCTCAGTTAACTCCTGGGAGCTTATTTCATTTCGAACACTCCAGAGTTGGGCTTATTAGAGAGGTGGCTTATTGGCAAAATCCAGTGACAAGGATATATATGTTATGGCTTTTCAGTTCTTGTACCCCATGGTTTTGCGGATTGGAGTCAAATACATAAACGTCGATACAGTTTTATCCCAAATCACATGAAAATTGACATACAAACTTGTTTAGCTAAATAGATCGAAAGCCTTGGTAGCTTCTGGAATTTGATAAAAGTGGGGGGGCGGGGGCTTAATAGAAAGGGGGCTTATTTAAAGTTCTGGCTCGGAAGGAAGGTGCTCATTATAGAGTGGAGCTTAGTAGAGAGGGAGTTTAAATAGAGCTTTTTTACGGTATGTTGTTAGTGGCCGTCCTCTTCCTATCTTTCCTTAACCTTTCCCTCGACAATGCACCGCTACATGCCCCGTTCCCTTATAGCATTGTTCAAAGAACGTTATGAAAAGGCAACGTGTTCAATGTATTAAGCTTCCTTTTTACCATTCCTCTAATCGTGTCTAGGTTATAGGAAACTTCAGAAAAGGTGGTTATAATGTGTTAGTATCAACATCAGTTGGCGAAGAAGGACTTGACATTGGGGAAGTAGATCTGATCATATGTTTCGATGCATCAAGTTCACCGATTAGACTGGTGCAACGGATGGGAAGGACTGGCAGGAAAAGAGCAGGGAAGATCATTATTTTGGTCACCGAGGGAAAAGAGGATCAGGTAAAGTGCTTGTTTATTGTTGAAGGCCTTTACATAGCAAGGATGAATTTGTAAAGCAAAACATTCTGCTCTCTGTCATCACAAAGCGATTCGCCATCCTGGAGAGTAGGTTTCACTGCACACCTTCTTCAGTGCAGCCAACCATAATTTGTTGCACTTTCTGTATACTTTGAGCTGGCTGAATACGCTCAGAGGTGTGAAATCCATTCTTCTGGAATGCAAATCGCTTTCTGATGTGAGAGAGTTGCTTGTTTTGACTTGCAAAATTCACCCTTGCTCAATTATACCGCATTCACACAGGTTTTTACATTAGGTTACATTTCAAGCAATCAAACGCATTCAATTTGCTGGTTCGACCAGTTAGAACGCAACGTTTGAAACATGGTTAAAGCTACACTTATTGAATATGTAACGTATTATATTACTTCAATGCATTACATATAATGAGTCTTTGCCGCTGCAAAACTTGTTCCCAGTGCCTACAGGTGCTGCTTAGCTAAGGCTCAAAATAACCGTTTAATTTTGCTTTCAAGCAGTTGAAGAACAATGGAAAAATTGGAAGGTTCCAGGCTATCAACATAGTGCAGACATGATCGTGTAATGCAATCGTCCAAAATTTTCAGATGATTAAGTGAATGTTTTACTTTTGTAGGTTTACAAAAGGAGTCTTACGAACAAGAAGAATATTCATAAGAAGTTGTTAGATGCAACGAATTCACTGGTCTTATATGATGAAAGTCCTAGGATGATACCTAAACATTTAAATCCATACTGTCTGAAAATGGAGATTACTGTCAAGCCTAAAGAAGCATCGAGGTAGGTCACCTTGTGGAATTTTGCAATTGTTTTTTGCTGATTTCAAGTCCTCGCGAGCAATCCTTTTACGACTTTGCTTTCCAGACAAATGTATGTTTGACCTTCCCAGCTCATGAAACATCGTTTACAAGCAAAATCATTGACTGTGTTGTTGAAGAAGGTCAGAAACCTCATCTTGCATGTCGAAGATTCTTTCTGTGGAAGTATTTGCTAGGCAAACTTTCTTACAGACAAACAAAATTTCTCATAACGAAATTTTAAGCTATCGTTTCGAGCGTCACCCGTGACGATGTCGTACCAAAAGTCAAATGGCTTTTTACACACATAAACTAAATCACTTTTAGGTTTTACATTACAGATTTTTAAGATATTATGCTAATAATACTTCTTTATTTAATTTTCAGTCGTGGTGTTAAAAGGAAATCCACCGATCGAAAATCCATCAAAGTACCTCGCAACAGTCTCGATAGATTTACTGTCGTTGTCGATAAGGATGCAAGGAGTGACGGCCTTCTAACTGAAGAGGAAGAACATTATTGGAAGGAAAATTTTAGACCTGAGGATGCACATTTAGAAGGTGAGATAACATGGCTTCGAGTTTTGACAATTAAAATGCATGCTTTGACTTGTTGTAAGTCCTGCCTTATCCCTTCTGCATGCACGGATAAGTTTTTAACGTACGTTTCCAAAGTGTAGATGAAGGTTAATATAATGCTGCGTCTGTTGTTTATTTATCGATTTTACAAGTCAGTAGTAAGGAAGGTTTTCACCGAATTTATTTGTTTTGGAAAAAAGACGCTCCATTTTAAAATTTTGGAGCGAGTAGAATTTTCTAAACAATAGTGATAGAAATCCTATGATCTGATCGCATAATGCAGAATTCGAACTTGATTCGATTAATTCGCCCTTGCTTGAGAGCGTCAACATGACCTAATAGACCCTTTAGCTATTCTACAAAAGAGCCTGGATCGAGCGATATTTTTATACTATTTTATATGCGAGGCTCGATAGAGTGGCGTTAGAGCTTCGATCGCAATTGTGCACATTCGAAAATTCTACAAATTGTAATGAAATATCGTTCGATCCACATTCGTTTTCAGGATAGCTAAAAGGTCTATTATGACCTTAATCTGCAGCAGGAACTGGCAATCAAAACAGTCTTTTGGTTGCCAATTATTGGCCTCTAATTCAATAGATATACTTTGATCTCAGTACTGACGCATCTTTCCATCAAAAATCGGTACAAACTCAAAGATGGAGAAATGATTAACGTGTGTCTGCTAAAGTATAAACTAGCCTTTTGTGCTAAAGACATCTCTCTCCCTCTTGATGTATTGATTTCCTCTTAGGAAATGGAGCAAATGCGAACAAGTTATCACTTAACGAATGGCTTCCATGGCAGAATATTCCACAAACTGTTCATTTTGCAACTCATTCAAAAAAGACTTACGCATTGTGCGAATTAATTGAGTTCAGTGAAATGGCCATAGCTGAAGTTGACGGAGAGTCTTTTGAACGAGAATTAGAGCCATACCTGGAAGATAACGAATTTCTACGACCAGAGAAAGCGAAGGATAAGAAAAGAAATTCGAAAGAGTCGAACAAGAGGGATAAAGGTTTGAAACAAAGAAACGATGGAACAGTAAAGGCTCCTTCTAAAAGCCGAGAAAGTAAAGGAAAGAGTAAAGGGAAGACTGAAAGAGGGAAAGCTTGGAGGCAAGGAACTTTGCGAATAAATCAAGAAGAGTTTTCTGATGACGATGATGATGATTTTCAGATGAAGACGATAACTTACAACGCTGGTCTTTCTGAAAATGACAAAGAAAAGGCGGAGGCTATTGAGACATTAGCCCGTGAAGTGCCATCGAAATCCACAGTCAGGAAGGAAGAAATTTTCCCAGCAACTGACCATCATCAGGAGGAAGATAACTGTTGTTACACAGTGAAAGATATTAAGGATAAAAGTTTGTCAGAGATCGAAGATACTGAACTTCATACTGAACCAGATGTTATTCCTTTCGCTGAGAAACCAGTCATTGATATCAACGCTGTTAGCTCAAAGCTTAAACGCTTTCAGAGGCAAAATTCTACTGAAGGTGAACAAATGCCTCCCAATAACCAAAAAATAACAGGCAGCCCAATCAGTGACGAAAATGATGATATATGTACCCAGAATATCAGTGCATATCTACCGAGTAGCACGCCAAATCGTATTTTTGTTACGCCAAGGATGAGATCTTCGAAGTGGAAATTTCGGATGCGTATCACTGAAGCAGCAGTCCCAGTTCCGCCAACATTTTCAGATCTCAGCTGTTTGTCGCTCGGTGATTTTACAGAGGATGATAATGAGGAGTTAGGAAAGATTAATGATGAAGGCAAAACAGACCGATATGAAATGGCTGCAAATAACAAGGAGAATGATGTAGCAACTGCTTTGAGCAAACACGACATGGATGATATCGTCCCAGATCCACCAGCTTTATCAAACCTCAGTTTGTCATTAGACGATATAGCGGATAACAGTCCGCCAATCGTTGAAGACGTAGACGATTTTAGAAGCCGTAAAAATGCCCTGGAACACGATAATGTTGACTCTGAAATGAATGGAAGACATGCCACCGCAGCTCAAGCCAGTTTAGAAAGACACAGCAACGAAACGACTGTGAGCGTGGCTGATGCACGGAAATGTGAAGGAACTTTGAAAGAAACGTCCACATGTAGTGATGATGCTATAGGGCGATTAACAGAGTCGTCAGAGTCGTCAGAGCTACGAAGATGTATCCCTAACAGTAATAGCAGATGCTTCGGAAAACCTTCATTACCAGAAAATGAAAATCAATCAAATGATTGTACAATTAAGGATAGTTACTTTGCTGAAAATCCAGCTTCGTTCAAATCTGCAGATATCTCAAATATGGACCTTTTTGGTGATAGCTTGATGATAAATGATGACGACGATTTAAGAGATTTCGAGGACTGCCCATCTCCCCCCGTCGTAGCGCAGACTCAAGTATATAATGCAGACAGAAAGCAGAATACTTCAGGGGGTCTAGGTACAATTAAAAGTAGTAGTAATCATTTGGATAGAGTAAAAATGAGTTCACCATATCACGAAGTGAGAGATGTTAAGCAAGTGGATAAATGGAAAGAATTTAAAACTCAATCAGTCTCTTCTGCAGAACGAGATCAGATGAAGATGTCCCCCGAGAAATACATCACTGAGATGGTTTCGAATTGTGAAGAAAAACGAACCTTAGATACTGATAACAAATTGTGCCTAGATGCTCCCTATTTTGATGGGGAGGAATCTATTGACTTCCCTGGAGATTTCAATATGCTAAGTGAAACTGAAGAGGACAGCCAACCACCCATGCTGTCCCTTGCGAGCCGCCTTCGCAACCGTGGTGTCGAGGGAGTGGATGAAGTAGCAGAGAAAACGCGAAAGAATGAAAGAACAGAAAAAGTATTGGGAGTTGATTCTGACTTCAAGCATCCTGGCTCCAAATCAAACGCAAAACAGTTTTTACAAACAGATGAAGCGGAGACACCACGAAGACTTCCTTTATCGAGAAATAAAACGGGTAGCAGTTTGAAGCCTTCTGTCAGAGTTCCACCTTGGCCTAGATCGGCTGTTTGTAACAGTGATGATGAAAGCCTGATGCCTTCTCTCGCAAGCCACTTGAAAGATCGCAAGACGGCAAGTGGAAGCTGTGTCGTAAAGGAAAGAGACGATGTTGGTTGTAAAAGTACTGTTTCTGAAAGGTTTGGTGATGAAGATAAGAAAACCTTAATGCCTGGGGAAACTGTACTGAATGGTAAGCATATAACATTGGTAAATAAAACTACAGAGGCCAGGCAAAAGAGTCCAGCTGAAGGGAAAGGGTTGCTTGATTTAAGTAAAACAAGCAGAACGCCTAAGTCCTCAAAACATGTAACTTTCAGTTCGAGCACAGACATCAAACAACAGAATGATATTTGTCACAGCAAAAGCGTTAAAGCAAACAATGTAGATTTTATCAGCCCCCTCCGAAACGCCGCTGCAAACAAGGTGAATGTTATCAGTCCTCTCGACAACACTGCAGCGAGCAATGCCCAGTTCTTAAGTCCAGGGGAATCACCGATCATTGCGAACAGACGGCGTAAACGAAAACCAGTCGGTATATTATCTGATGATTCAAGGTCTTCCAGTTGCGAGAACGATGTCGTTAATAAAGATAGCGATGAAGATTCGGAGGATTTGGCGTTACAGAGGAAGAAAACGTCGAAAATTCGCCTGCTCGCAACGCCAACGATACGACGTGGTAATGAGAGTTCTGATGATGACTTCGATTGTGGTACTTCATGTAAGTCTTTGTTTAATGAACTAATAGAAAAAATCGGCTAAGGTTTGTTTACACCCATTTCAAGTCATGTGATCAAGCTCTTGATAAAACATCTTTTGATTTCTCCGACAAATTTCATGTCATGTAAAGTTGTGCCATGAACGCAAAAAGTAGCATAATACCAAAACTTCCCATGGGCGTGATCATATGACTTGAAGTGGGTAAAACAAACCTTAGCCGATTAGGTCTATTGTCTTTTGTTTTCCCCATTAGAAGACCTACAGTGCCATTGATACCCGGGGTCTTTTGCGGGCACCCTGAATTTCACAACTTCCTGGAAATCAATTTGGCCTTAGTGGAAAAGTGGCCTAAGACAGCGGGAAAATCTTACTGTAATCTTTCAGCTTTTAACTGGCATTTGAATTATTCAAATATGTAAAGAACTCGTGGTGTTATGAATTTTCAAAAGTGGGAACTTTTTGTCTCTCACCCGGTAGTTGAAATGTACTGTCGGTTCACCTGCCGCATTGTTTATGTATTGGTTCCATTTACGCCAAATTTGATTTTCCGACAGTTTTCAATTCTACTTGCCCACAGAAGACCCTTAGTGATAATCTCTCTTTAAGATCAAGTGTAAGGTCGATTCATCGAAAAGGTTCATTTACCGAGGATAAAGTCATTTAATCAAATATCGGAATACCGTTCTAACTATATGAGCGGTTTTGCTTACAAGTGTTGCTTTCTAATTAATCGTTTTTGTGAAAATTTCTCCAAATATTCCGTATCAATTAGCGGCCTCGTTTTGGAAATGTTTGAAAAAGTTATTCCTACGAAACTTTAGGCCATGGATTTCTAACCCAAACTTTAGTCTAATTGCAAATTTTCATGGACTTGACCGTGAAAGTCTTTCGGGTTGTAACTTAACATCCTCAGTCATTTTTCACGGCCAAATGCCTTATAGATTTTCAAATTCATTTTCGTCGCAGAATTAAAATCGCTAACATTAACATTATGAAAATTTCCACTTAGACCAAGATTTTGGAGCTGAATGCAAATCTGCCGTGAGAAATTTCATATGAAGGAAACTAAAGGAATTTTGAAAATTCCAAAATGAGGCCGCCTAATCGATATTCTGCAATCGTTTTCTAATACTATTATTTCATCTTTTAGCAAAAAGAGGTGGAAAGCAAAGAAATGGGAATGCACGAATAAGAGCAAAGAGGAATATCGAGGTAAGGCTTATTTTCCATTCTCTTTATTTTGCCTTTGAAATGAGTAAAGACCATATCACACAGGTTTTCGATTGTGGACCCTTGAATGCAGAGAGAAAGGAAACACCCACATGTTGTAAGATTACGGAGACATCGCTGGATTTTTAGAAGTAACTTTATTGTGGATTCACCTCATCAACTATTAAGGCTGGTTTACACGATCATATTCACATAAAATTTGCTTCGCATTTTTGATGTGATCACAGAATGTGATCGTGTAAACGGGCATCACAAGTTGCTTGAAGTTATGTGAAGCAATTAAAATTAATTCCCTTTAATTGGCCATCACATATTTCCATTTGACCAGCCTTCAAATCGAAAATCTGTGATGGCAAATTAAAGGGGATTACTTTTAATTGCTTCACATTACTTCAAGCAACTTGTGATGCCCGTTTACACGATCACATTCTGTGATCACATAAAAAATGTGAAGCAAATTTTATGTGAATATGATCGTGTAAACCGGCCTTTATATGTGCAGAAAACAGTAGACACGTGCGCGCAACAATTTAGATGATAGAGATAGCAGCTTTGTTCACAATCACGTGACTCAGCCCTTTGAATAAACATTACCCCGTCAAAAATCGCGTTTATGATCTTTAATGAAACGAGCTGTATTTTGGACACTCCAAAGGGGGCTTATTAGAGAGGGGGCTAGTTTGAGAGGGGGCTTATTAGAGTAAGGACTTCAAAAAGTTAGATGATAGCTTTATCAGTCTTTTCCCCCATATTTTGCGGATTCACCATAAAATTTTACGAACCAAATACATTTCGATTCAGTTTTATCTCAAACCATATCAAAATTGACATACAAACTTGTTTTGGCTAAATGAATTCAAGATCTTTGGTAACTTTTGGAATTTGACATATGTGCTGGGGGCTTGATAGAGAGGGGGCTTATTCAAAGTTTCGCTCAGAGGGAAAGGGCTTATTAGAGAGAGAAGCTTCAAGACAAATGACGGATTTATAGCGTCTAGTTTAGAAATAGAACAAAAGATGGGTGCCTACCATCATTTGTCCAATTGTTTTGATAATCTCTCAAGATTATCAAATATAATGGAATACAATAGACTGTATTTCGATTGCCCAGACCTCTGATTTAAGTCACCTTATACCTCCGTCATTGTCTTTAATAGAGAGGAGGCTTGATTATAGCTGTTTTCTGGTAAAACAATCTTCAGAGAAATCCTTCATTGCAATGAAAATGTTGTGATTTTTGGATTACTAAAGAAAAGCTACTCTAGGTTAAAGCCAAATCAGATATGGGAGAAACCGTTTCACACATGACACATTTACAATATCATTTTTAAAAGGGTGGATAGATTTGTAACTCAGCTAATATTTTGACCAAAGTTGCGCTTTCATCACAGGTTAGAGCAAACCAGCAAAAACAAATCAAATCAAATTTCATAGATGATGAAGCTGAAGTTACAGATGATGAAAGTGGTGATGATTATGATTATGCTCATCAAGATGAATATGTTATGGATAGTTTCATTGATGATGCGTCTCAAGGGACATATCGTACGCCGAAACGAGATCGCAAAGGTATGCTTGTCTCATAACGATGAGTCTCTTGTTTCCCTGTGCTATTTGACTTGATGATGGCGCTTCAGTCAACAGAGACTCATAATATTACTCTGAAAACTGGACCCTATTTAGGCCCTGACTTCGCGATTCCTACAGTACCAATCAGAT
Source organism: Aurelia sp. 4 Dawson et al 2005 (assembly GCA_964019985.1). NCBI lineage: Eukaryota > Metazoa > Cnidaria > Scyphozoa > Semaeostomeae > Ulmaridae > Aurelia > Aurelia sp. 4 Dawson et al 2005. Next base: position 3,589,565 of record OZ026494.1, on the reverse strand, counting down.
TGCGAGATTTGTGAAGTAATATTGTTACGGTGTAAATGTGATAGACTTTCGATTCGATTGAAGAATTGAAAACACTCCCACGGGATTGAGATTCGTGATCCCATCATAATTCCATTGATAATTGAAGAAAATAGGGCCTAGTTTTTCACTATTTCATAATGAGTCCCTCTTGACCAAGGCTTACCGCAGGGATACAAGGGACTCATCGTCAAAAGTCTAAAGTTATGCTTGTTGTTGTTGCTGTTGTTGTTGTTGCTGAACCGAAACCGCATTGCTCTTTTATCGTTTCCGCTTGCCCACTTCTGTCGAACTCAATATGACTTGTTTTTTCCAAAGTACTTTTATTTTCATTCAGGTAACAGAGAATCTCCGAACATGGCCATGATCTACAGGCAATCATTATTTAGTCCACTTTGTGGAGCATTGAATTTTAGAACTCCAGTTTACAGAACTGACAGATACAAAATGACAGGGAGACAAGCTTGGCATTACTCAAAGTAAGTATTTTCATATGAATATGGAAGATTTCATAAAACTTGTCTATGCTCTTCTGGAATTTCATCGGAGTTTCGCGGAGTTACCTTATCACAAAGTTAAATCGGAGTCATGTTAGCCGGCTGTAAATCTCCATACTGCCCCACGTTTCATACAATCCGCTAAACTTGGGACTGAATGCAGGATCTTCATATTTTTGCGATTTCTTGGGCCGTATAAGTTGCGACAGAATAAATATTTTATTACCTGATGAGTAGTATCTACTGGACGAAGAGAGAATACATATCATGTTGCTAAATTGATATGTTTTTGGAGACCTCATGACTCTTACTAAAATCTGGTGTGAAGAAAAACAGTCCGCTAATGAGTTACCCTTCAACAAGTTGATTTTCAAGGGGCCCTCCGATAAAAACATTTAATTACAATTTAGGAAAGAAAGTAGAAAGCTATTAGATAAATTAACTATAAAACCTTATTTACAATGTTCAATACCTATTTACATTGAAGTTAAAAACTCAAACCTAAAATCAAAATGAAAGGGAACACGTTATTTTATTAAGGTTATTTTATCATTTGATTACGAGAGATTTATTAACGTATTTTCCGAAAATGCTCCTGACAGTTCTTGAAGATCTTGAAGTAAAGCGCCTTCTTCTTTCATGGTTTCTTACTCTTTGTGACAATCTGGAGGCAGTCGCTTTTCATCACCGCAATACCAAAATAACGAATTTGATAAAGGGCGATATGCTTTTTGATGGATTTTGAGATGGACCTTTTCCCAAGTTAGCAGGTAACTAGAGACAAAATAGGACCACTTTAGGCGAGCTGATATTTTGAATCAAGATTTCCATGTCAGCTTCAAAATGAACGTCAATTCAAGTTACCCTAATAGATAATTCAGTTGAACTTTATCGAGGGACATTGTTATTCTAAAATATGCATGAAATATTTACCCGCAGTGATAGTGAAGAGGAAGAGGCCGAAGAAGTTAATGGTTTGATCGATGATGAAGGAGACCTTGAAGAAGAAAGCTCCTCACTTGAAGATTGTGTTGGAGATGTCATGTTTTATGATTCACAAGATACAACAAGTCAATCAGGAGCTAAGGAAACCATTATCAAAAGGAAATCTCGCTTAAAGAGAATTGTTGATTCGGATGATGAACATGATCGTGAACTTGCTAATGATATTGTTGATCGATCAAGAAGTGATTTGCGAAAGAACAATGATTCGGGTGATGATACTGATCCAATTGATTTTTGTAAACCAAAACGGCGAAATACTAAAAAGAGAATCAGTGATTCGGACGATCATAACGTGTCTGGTGAAGATCTATTTGGAGATAATGTCGATCAGAATTTTCGTGAATCGAATGATAGACGTAATGCACCTACAGGACGTCGTGATGAATCTACTTTGGCAAGCAACCTCACTACATGTAACAAAGGTCTAATTGAAAAGCAGACGACAGTAAATAATGCCACGGTGAAACTCGCTACCGTTACGAGAGCAATAAGTAGTGTTGATGGTATTAGAGCAAAGCCTTTTGGAGAGAAAGCCAGAAATGAAACTTTTGAAACAAGAAATCAATTCATTAACAAACTCGAGCAAAGAATTCGGATGCAAAACAAGCAATCATCCCGAGTGATGGATAATGATTTAGACGAATTCTTCAGTAGCCAATCTGATGATGACATGTTTATTCCATGTTTCGATTTGGGATTGGATATCGGACCTATTGACAGCGAGATGATAGCGAATGCTTGGAAGGTATGATTTCGTATTACTGCGTTGAAAGTATTTTCCCAGCTTTGGAAATAAGCCTGATATTAGCATGTTAACTCATTACTCCAACACATAACTTTACAGCCTGTCCTAAGAAACATTTGGCTTGCTGTTGGAGGTTGAAGAGGAAAATCACGTCCAAAGTTGTGCGTGATTTTGTGACTGTGAATTGCCCTGCCCCTCCTTCCAGACCTATGGGACTCACTCTGGGACACAGGCTAGTAAACGGAAGTGCTACGCAACCGAAAATACCGATTGAATTATAAAATGGATTGAAAAATAATAGCAAGAAAAATTTCACTCTGTTTATCATAAACGTTTTATCCAAAAGCTAGAAATTGAAATCTTTTATGTATTTTGGTTGCCAGTACGCTCCTGAAATCTGTTCTCAAACATGGTCAGCCAGGGGTCGGAGGACTTATTCTTGTTTCACCAGATGTTACTGTTGCATGGGCTCCAAATCTTTAAATCGGTGTAAAAAGGCGCGTGTAAAATTTTATGATCTATTTCTTTTAACTGAATGGCTTGACAGAAACTTTTGCCATTTTTCAATTATTCTATCTTTGGACTTTTCAGAAATTTTGAATGTTTCTCGAAATTACACCTTATTCTATATTTCAGCATATTTTGGGATGAGACGCCATCAAATTTCTAAATCTTAAACCAGAAGAGTGAAAGAGTTTTGCTTGATATCATAGTATAGACATCCATCAACTATGATTTTCTAGAAATCATTTGATGTTACGTCAACAGGTTTAGGAATCACGATTATTTTTAAGTTTTTTCGAAATTTTTTGAATTCTAAGAAGAACGAAAACACTGTAATTCTGAACTTAGTGAAGATTTCCGAGCAGTCCAACGGCAGAGTTACTGTAAAATAGCTGAGGTTTCTTTGCAGCTGTTCACTTCAGAGACATAATAGATCATAGAATTTTGCATATTCCATTTGAAACAAACTGAAACCTCTCCTGATCTTTTCACATTTCATTTAATTTCTTTCCTTCGTTCCCAGTCCGCATAAATTGTCCGCTGATGGCCAATATCAACTTCTTTTCCACCACGAACAAAGCCTGTCATTTGCTGAGAATAGTGAATGTATTAATTAGTTTTTGTTCCCTGCTGCTATTGACGTCACTTTGACGTCAGCTCCATTGTGTGGTAACGAAGGACTATTAGAAATCTATTCTCAAGGGTCTGAGAACTTATTCTTTTGTTTTCATATTTCGCTTTTCAGTTTCCTTTGTTGTGGGAAATTAATTTGAAAGAAATTTGACTTCCGTAGGATTGGCTTTTTCACTTGAGGACTCCTTTGTCTGATTTGCAACACTTTTTATCTGTGTGCTAAATCCAATCATCGTCCCTCGAGAAATTTTGTTTGTTTGGCTGGACGTAGTTGTCATGCGTCTCATGTGTACACTTTGATATTCACAGTAGGTATGTAATCACCTATCAACATGTCATGTCCTTAGAACAATGCACATCAACAGCGGTCTTGTCAGTCAAAAAGCTCACCAGAGAATCGAGCCCGTCCATCTTCGGACGGGGGTACAATATTACAGGGAAAAGATCTTCATGTCTTCGCACACACAAGGGCTGTCTCGTCTTCCCAGGTATGAAAAAGATTTTTGTTTCTATTCCAGATTATTTTTTCAACACGACAATCCCTCAAATTTTTGCAAGAGTTATTTAGGGACCGTTCATTATTTATACCAGTTGATTGATTGATTGATTGATTGATTGATTGATTGATTGATTGATTGATTGATTGGGAAGAAAATAAACTGACACAGCTAAAAGATTACAGTCCTTCAATAAAATTCAAAATTGACACCGAAGAGAAATAAATCATCAAGAATTTTTCACTTTCTCAACCTTTGAACGAATCAAAAACACACTTAACCAACATTCGCAGCAATAAAGAATTTGAATTCATAAGGGTATTGACTGTGAAATCAAAGCCCTTGTACCACAATAATATGGAAATGAAGACAGACATGAATGTAAGAATTTGGCCATAAGTCTTCGCGCAGGCTACTCCCATCCTAAATCTGTATTCTCATCCGTGTGACTTAATTGATGAAAACTTCTTCTACCGAGTGTCCCAGAAAAAGCGCGGCAGATTTGATCAGGGATAGCGACAAGATTTTAGATCGAATCAACTCAGAATATTTTTTGAAATTATCCTCGATAGTCGCATTGAAGATAAATACCTTGTTTGCTGATATTGGTGCATTGAAGGTGGGAATATTAATATTGAAAGTCCAATTTTGTCTCCGCTCCCAAACCAGAGCTTTCGGATTTTGGCCTAACTGCAAACGCGCTATTTAGGGGAATCTCCTTAGTCATAAGCATAACGTAGTAGTTATGAGCAAGAACCCATACTTTGAGCAAACATTTCAATAGAAAGTCCAAAGATGAAAATGGACAAACATGTTATTGCATATATACACAAAGGAATATGTCTCCTCAATCAAAGTGCACCCACAAAAAGCCACGCACGAGTCAGCATTTTCAAGGAACTTATTCAGGGATACTTTTCCCGTGGGTATATTTGATTGTGTTTCGTAATAATGCTGAGAAAGAATATTCAAGATTGATTTCATTCAAACAATGACGGTTGCAAAACTAACTATGTCACACGCTCGCTCAAGCAAACTAGTTCACCTGTTTAACAGATGCAATTCTAACTTTTTGAGATTTTGTAGAACAAAGAAAGGTTTCTCTTGAGGGCAAAATTAATGTATTTGATTGTGAAGCTAAGCCTTGGAATAATGCTCGTATTTCGCTCCCAGAGATTCCCCAAACAGCGCATGTGCAGTTTAGGTCAAAACCCAGAAGCTCTGGTTTGGAAGTGGAGGCAAAATTCTACTTTTAACATTGATATTCCTACTGCCAATGCACCAGCATCAACCTATACACGTTTTTTTATAAGAAACTGGTTTATAAGAAACTAGTACTAAGATGGCCAAAATTTTAAGAAATTCTAGTACTATGCCTGAGAAGTCGTCGAACCTTTATTCTTGAGCAATATTATCTAACCATTTGTGTTTTAAACATAACACAACACTGTTTATTCCTTTATGATATTTTAATTGTGAAGAAACATATCTGCCTCAGTGTTAGCGACCACATTGACAATTCATCCTTTCAAAAAATAAGAAACCAATCAAGAAACTTTGAGTACCAAAATGGACAAAATTTAATGTTAATTTAAGAAACTTTCAGTAAGTATCTTATAAAAAAACGTATAAGGTATTTATCTTCAAGTTTACTGTCGAGGATTATTTTCAAAATCATTCTGAATCGATTGGATCTGAATTCTTACCGCTAGCCCAGATCAAATCTGTTGCGTTTTTTCTGGGAAACCCGGTAAGCATTTTGTCATTCTTCTGGCAATGATTTACTTAATTTTTGTCATCCAACTCTGTAAAAGCACAAAATTGTATTTTACCTACCTTTTAACAAAGACAGATACTGGATTACCCAACCGATTTCTCTTCAGGCCTTCTTGAGGCATAAATAATCGTCATAAAGCTTTTCCATCTGTCTGATGCTTGTATCTTTTATTATAGGTTGGATCTACCCTTCGACTTAAATGCCATATTAATGTTACTGTGTGTGCTCAACTTGGTTGCGATTTTGTCGTCAGCAAACGAATGGGTGTCCTACGTAGAGTCGTATCAGGTACTCATGTGAAACAAGTTCATAAATGTCAGTAAATTGTCAGCTTTATTTACAGAGAAAAGAGTAATACTGGGTGAACCAGAGGGAAGTTCCCCCCTTTGAAAATTCATAACGTCAAGAGTACTTTAGCGACAGTGCAAAATTTATGTTATTAGCTACATGGCCAGCGCAAAATGCAACGGGGCCCCACTAATTTCTTGAGTACATCGGGTAAGAGTTTTTAATTTGGGAAATATAAACTCGTTAAGAGCTCAAGATCGATATTCTTGAGAAAAAAGTGGTTCATTCTGTAGGCAATGCGCAAATCTTACAAGATGAGGGCCAACGAGAAGTGCTCAAAGAGATATTGTTCACATAATGAAAAATCTGAAAGATTCGTTCGAAATTACATTGAGATATTTTGGTTATGAAAATGCATGAAATAGCACGTTTCAGTATTTTGTTACATACACTAAACTCCACTACTTCTTTTGCTGAAGCAATATTTTCATGGAGTCTCGATATTTTGATAATAAATCATGGCTATGAATGGAGCATAGACCGATATAAAATGCAGCAAAGTAACACAATTTTTCGGTAACACTCCTTGTTGGCAGAACCACTGTAATTTCCAAGCATTTCCATAGACCTCATTGTGGTGCCCTAGCAAAATGGCGCAGATATTCATAAAGCGACATGCCACACTGTAGTAGAATCAGTTTGTACGGTCCGTTATATCAATCTCCCTGATTCTAGGTGAAAACAAAAAGGCCGGAGTTTTTTCTTTTATTTGATCAGAAACTGCCCATAAGTAAACCATGCCTTGCTCATTCGCATCGTTTACAGTATTGTCATTTGTAACATGTATCTTGTTACTTTTAAGGTACCTGAGACAAGTCCAAACATTGGAAAGGCTTACATGTTCACGAGGGAACTGGAAAACTTTAATAGAACCTTTGAGAATTTTGTTAAAAATTCTCGAGTATACTGAAAATCTGATAATTTTAAGAAACTTTGACACGGACTCAAATTCTTAGTTTTTCATGAATAACTGTGTGTATGCGTAGAAGTATTGCGTTGTAAGCATTTGAAGCTTTTAGGGGTCAGTCATGTATCGATTTTGTCCTCGTTTAGCGTCATTCCGACGTTAACAAGTGGGGGTCAACACCCTTCAACGACAATGATGCTAAGAACAAGAATTATTTACATCAATTTTCATGAAGATATATTCCTGTAATATTGCGAAGATTGTGATAATTTATCTTTTATTTTCTTTCCTGAGCCCATTGCCACGAGATCTGCTCGAACGGACAACACTCGCTGAAGCTTCGTTGGAATGCCAAAAGAATAAGGCCCGTTAATTCTCGTGCCTTTCTCCTGAGGTCTACAGCAGCCCTTTTTAAGTTTTGAATTGACCGACGCTAAGGATGGGGCGAAATCGAAAGTTAGTTAGCATCGAAATGATGCTAAGCGGGGGCAAAATCGATATATGACTGACCCCTAAATCTGTTCTATTGATTTTCTTTTTTTAGATATTTCAAATGGTTCAAACAGTGGAAGAAATCTAGAGGCAATTAAAGAAATGTGCGATCATTACAGCAAAGCTTGTGTAATTGTTGAGAAAGATCGCGTGAAAGGAAGCACTGCCAATGAAAGGCCCATGTGAGTAGCTCGTCAAAGGTTTATTTCAATAGAGTTGCATTGTCCACTTGAGCGGACAATGCTCGAATGCATTCCCTCCAAGCATGGACGTTAAGACGAAAACACCGCTGAATTCAAACCAACGATAGTTGGTTTCAATTAGTTTGTCACGATGTATTTACCAACTGTAAATAATTTAATAATAATTATGATAATGAGCCGCTGACGCAAAGATTTCTTATGGTCATGAGCTGCTCGTGAGTTATAGGAAAAGTTAAACTCGTTTGACTTTTTCAGTGCATAATTTTGCTCTGTCTCTGATAGCCAATCACGATTCAGTACTTTATGAAATGACGTATTCAGTGAATTTATCTTTTTGTTGTTTATAGCAGCCATAGTTGCGTTATATCCACATTAAAACATTGAATTAGGGGGGAAGGGGATCAGAAGGTCCTAAACGTATGTTTTCGTTTCGCCTCGATATTTTAGGAAACATCACGCAAACAAGAAAATTTGCCTGTGTCCCAGCTATTTTGCCAGGATTGTATGTCCTTTATATTGCCTTTAAAAAAATGAGCTTTTTGGAGTAGCCAGCTGGAAAAAATCTAATGGTTCAAACTTCAAAAAGTGTTAATATATGAAGTGGTTTGACTCAGTTTCATCCTTTTTTGAGGATTGGGTAGTCTATTAAGGTGGCCAAAGAAGATAATCGAGGAGACTAGCTGGGAAGACAGCTTAAAGTTCTTGCTTCAAAGTATAGGACAGTCTGAATGGAGCAGGGAAAAATAGAGCTTCTACTGTGTTTTGTTTGAGAATTGAATTTGCTTATTTAAATTCTAGCTCTTACACTAAATATTATGCTGGTTTGCTTGGACATCTTGCTGAATGCAGAATCAAAGTTTTATTTAGTGATTCACAAGGTAGGAACGACCTTATGGATTTTTTTATGTCGTGACTTCTGTCAATCGCAGGTGCGAAATTTGCCTTAAAATTTTGATGGTTTCTAATATGTTATACGAATATATAACCAGTAATCATATAGTAATATTATGTATTCAGCGTATTGTGTGGTTTATTCCGACCTCGCCATGTAGTTTGTTCATTACCAACTGTGAACTGGCCTTATTGGGAGCTGCGGAGGAGGTAAAGAGAGGACAGGGCCTGTTGGGAATGGCCTGCTTTTTTGGATTCCATATACCCGATTTGAGGTCTATGGCTTTATTTCTCATTTTTCCTTGAAACCGACATTCTATAGTCTCTCAATGATTTATTTGAGTGGTGAAAGGTAAAACTGATCAATAACACCATCTTCATCACGTTTGGAATTGAAATTTTGGACAAATCACAATCACCTTTTGCATCTCAGATCAGGTATATGGAATTCAAAACTGTAGCCTGTTCCAACAGCTACTCTACTTACTTTCCTTGCATTATGAAGCCTGTCCACAGGCTAATTCATATTTGATAACTGAGACTATTGCCGCATGTCACTCTCAAGATGTTGCAACCAGGCACCGTACAAAGTCTACTAACAGCATGCAGGTTTTGATCACAAACAAAAGATATATGTGCCATTTACACCCAGTTTGTGATCGGAACATCAAGCGAGAAAAAATCAACGCTTGACTGGTATTTTTTAGTTTTTTGTCAACACCGTACAAATTCGGCATCGACCAATATGTAACGAGGATTTTTTGAAGATTCCAATTGAGAAACGGTACTCTTTTCTGTCCAGACATAATTTGTTTTCTGGTTTTATGTTCGCCTTTGCTTTCACATTTGTGTTAATAGGTTCCAAAAATGTAAGAGAAAACAAGAAAATCTAAATCAAGGCGACCCTACTCTGCCAGTAAACTGAAGCAATCATTGTCATAGGTGGCTCTTTTTACCTTTCTTCCACATTTCTATTTCCTTTCATCTTTTATTGCAGATGAAACTGCCTTGTTGATATCAAAATTAGCGGAGAAAGAAAGTGTTACAGATTTTCGGTTGGATATTAAAGCTACGAAATTGTTAAATGATAGTTTGGAACAGGTAAGTGAATTGTAGACTTATGAATCCTTTGTATCCCTATGGTGAACCTTGCTCAACAGAGACTCATAATGATTAATGAAACGAAACAGTGAAAAAGCTGACCCTGCTTTCTGCATTTAGCTATCGAATTTTGATGGAAGCACGGCCTCGAATCTCGAATTTCATCCGAATGTTATCTGTCCTACTATCGAATCGAAAGTTCTATCAAATTTGCCATCACCATAGTAATTCACAAATCTCGCAATCTGATTGGTACTCTAGGAAGTTCAGAGTTTGGGCCTACATAGGGTCAGGTTGTTGAGAGTAATATTATGAGTCTTTGTTGACCGAAGCGCCATCATCAAGTCAAAGAGCACAGGGAAGCAAGGGACTCCAGGTCATACGTTTAAGTGAATTCTAGCCTTGCCTTGTGTTTTATTTATCCAATCTGAGGATAGTAATAAGGTTATTGCCAGTGTAAATCTGGACGTTTTGAAGCGTAGATGTCTAGTTGTTGCAAAAACTTTAAGCCTATTTGTGTGAAACGATATTGCCCTGCTCTTTCAAATATATTATTCAAAGAGGACTTTATGTAATTTCCCAGAATTCAAGAGACATTATACTTGATGTCGTTATGATTTTCAGAATTACAGCTATTTTCACATTTCTTCAAGTATTTGAAGTTGTGACGTTGTGACGTCTTCGAACTACAAATGTTTACTTGCAACCATCTCGTAGACCTTAAAAAACTGAACTTTCTTGCAGTGATCTTAGTGGTTTTCCTTAATCATTTTAGAGCTCATGAGTGAACTTGAATCCAGGCTTTATGAGAGACTATTTTCTCGCAAAATCCACTACGATGATCTTTGAAGAAATTATTTCATATTCCTTCCAAAGGTTAAAACTACAAACCATGGTATAAGATCTGTTAGCTGTTTAGGTCCAAAGATTTGGAATTCTCTTCCAAATGCAATGAAGTTATCCAAAAATGCAAATCAACTCAAATTCCTCATAAAGGAATGGTATTTCGGAGATAAACGGACCTATAACGCTTGTAGTCATTTCATAATGCAATCTCTTAGGTTACTTCATGTTAGTATTGTAAAACTAACATTAAAAATGTATCATTATTATTATTATTAGCGAACAATCTTTGAATATGCGTGATGTACAATTTTCATAATTATAAGCAGTTAAAGCAAGATAAATCGCACTTGATATGATAAGTTATGCTAATTTCACGACGTTTTGAGCTACACCAAGTCGCTTGATAATGGGTCCTGGTTAGCTCGAAACGTCGTAGAATTATCACACTCCCTCAAACTCTGTTCTAAGTCCAATTTGTCTTACTTCGTTAGTTTTTGACAGTTTATGCTTGTCGGTTTGATTGAGATCTTTGTCAACCTTACTACTAAGCAACCACCAAGACCCTTCAAATAAAGGTTTCTTTCCTTATAAATTCTGTTTCACATCAGATGTCCAGTATTTATTTACAACAATAAATGCTTGGGCATGCAGGTCGAGAGATATGCTAGTTTAAAACTGGGAAGCTTTTTATGAGAGACCCTGTATGTTAACCTTCTTTTTGTTATTTTCAGATGTTAAAAGTCCTGCTGACAATGCCATATCTTACGTACCCCATTGCACTTTGTATCGCCAACGAATTCAAATGTTTGAAAGCAATTATCCGGAGGTGAGTTGTCTACATTATGGGGAGCTCTGCTCATCCTTGTCATGGAATGTTTGCAAATAGTCTGCAAAATTACCCGACACAATTTCCGACGTCAAAGATAAATTTCGAGCGAGTGAAACAATTCAGATCATAACGGAATTAGATTCTTGTGTGACCGCAGCCAATGTAATTTGATGTTTTGAATCATCTTGCCACCACTCTCAAGACAATTTGTTACTTTTATACGACACTCTGCTACTTTGCTACAACAATTTTTCAAACTGTTCCGTTACGTATTTGACAACCACTGTTTCTATGTTTTGTAGTTGCTAAGTTGCCTCGATTTTTGATCCAAGTAAACGAACATCCTGATGTTGTGATCAAGGTTTACACTTTCATCACAGTTTGCTTCATCACTCAAAATTTCTTTATTTCTTTGTATAGTTCTCCCGACGAAATCAAAGAAAAGGTGCCACAGATTTCAACAAAGTGTGCGAAAGATCTTATGCTATATTTCAGGCATAGAGTATGTACAGTTTGATCTTGAAACTTCAGCAGTTGACGCCATGAGAAGACCCTGCACTGGACCGACTGTCGAATCAATAACAGTTTCACTTGAATAATTTGGCCCAGAGCAATTCAAAGATAACGCAAAGAGCTCGGAGGTCATCTTACTTGCATATTTCACTCTCAAAACCAAATAGCTTCTTGTAAATATTGATTTTATTACTGAAAAATGAAAATTGAGTTTAGATTCTTAAACATGGTTTTTTATATCCATATAAAATATTACTAAATAGGCCACATTCTACTATACTTTGAATAACTATGCAACACCAGGACGATGCTACGGGAGCAAAAATGAATGACAGCATCAGGGCCATAACATAAAAGACATGGAACCAGGCTAACAATTACACTGCAGTTTCCTAATTATGCTACTTACAAATTACTTTTCAGTACTAATACAATATCTAAAACAAAGACGGAAAAATTGAAGTTGAAAACAATGTTTACAAAAACAACGTTACGATTTGGTGGCTTATGGAAGGGTGGGGTATCGAATCCACCAGTTTTGTGGATAGAATTTAGTGTAAGTCCAAGGATATACCTATTCACTGAGTCAGGAAAATCTTTATCACGATACAATAACAGTTGTGACAAAAATTCTTTTGCAAGATCTACATATCCATGATGCATAGATTCCAGCGACGAGGTCCCGTCTATGTACATCAAAGCAAGGGCAGGGCAACAAGAATTGTTCCGTATCCTCAATGCCATCATCTTAAACATATTGTGCTATATTCAAAACTGAAATTTTAATCTATTAGCCAAAGGAAGACTTAGATGACAAGTTTTTGTTTTCTAGAATAACTCATCTTTAAGACCTAAAAATTAGAAAAATGCCTGTAAGGAGTTTGTATGGGAATCGAGAATTCCATGTGCCATTCTGGTCCATGATTTATTTGCCATCCAAAGTCAATGGGATTGTCAAGTTCACGAATGAATTTAATTTCAATAGCAAGTAAATCGTGGACCAGAATGGAATATGGAATCTTGGTTCTCATAAAAATCCCTTTCCAACATTTTCCTAATTTCGGGGTATATAAGATGAGTGATATTACCAAACAAAATTTTCACATCTTATTCTTTTTACAATATCATATACTGGGTGAGTCAAAGCGTTTCGGCGTAAGCCTTCATTAGTATCAACCCTTTTAATACTGACACATATGTGAAGGCTTACACCGAAACGTTTAAGGACCTATTTATATGATCTTGCCTTGCCGGGAAATCTCACTTAGGCAGGTATCTTGCCTAGCCGAGATACCCCGGCTGCCTATAGAAACACTTACAATTTTCACTTTGCGTTTACATGGGATGTTCATCGCGTCCTGCTTGCCGGGATTTTTTCATCCCGTCTCGGCATGGCGGGATATCCCTTCTGGCTGGGATGATTTTCTCCATGCAAACAGAAGCAGGCGCGATATCCCGCCTTGCCGGGATAAAATTGACGTCAAAACGCATGTAATAATGATCAGTCTCTTGTTGGGGTTATGTTACGGTAATCGGTGAAACCTAATAAGCGTAGATAATTTTATCCCATCCTGCCTCCGTCTCACATGTAAACACAAAAAGAAGAAATGTCCCGGCAAGGCGGGATCATGTAAACAGGCCCTAAAAGAAGTGTTTTGTTGAGTATCCATCGGGCTTCTTTTATCTATTTCTTGTTAGCATACCTTATACACTGCAAATAGGTAATGTGAATTCACAGTACTCTTACACGTAATGTTTCTTAGCCAACGTTGTTCCATGAAGGGAATGAGATCCTTGCTGCCATATGCTTGTCAGCTGCTAATATTGCATTGCAGCTTGCATAGAAATTTAATAACCAATGCCCAACTTATAGGGGCAATGCTTCCTTGCTTTTTCTTGTCATCATTAAGTTTTAGGCCTTTCATTTATTGATCTTCAGAAAAATTAAACAATTTAATTTTTTTGAAACTTGAATTTCGCGTCTTAGAAAATCTGTATCTCCTAGCTTCGTGAAAATCATATATACCGCTGATTTTAGTTCCAATCGACTTGGAGAGAAAAAGTCCATGTAAACCTGAGAATAATTTTCTGTGCCAGTTGGGCTTTTCCTGTCAAATTTGATATCGTGAGCACCATTTGCAAAGATTGCATATGAAAAGCTTCAAGACTTATTCATTACTACGTACCCTTTCATCGCAGATCGTTGTTTCTTACATACTTACTTATTATCAAAAACGTAAAATTGTTTCCCAGTTCTGTGTTTTCATACATCACTTTTGGCGGGAATTTCGTATTTTGTTGTTGTTGCTGCTTCAGCCTCTGGATCATTCGAGCTGCCTGCCATTTTGATTTAGGCCCGTTTAGACTAAGCCACGCGATGACGGAAGAAGTCCTTTCTAGCGCTGCAAGATCGTGATCCAATCTAGCGTAGAATGATTGCCCCAATATTTAATGCAGACTAACCTTATGCCATAAAAGGTGAGTGCTCGATATTTTGTTTGGTCCAGCCATGATGATGATACTGTGACCCTTAACTGGAACCCACTACAGGCCTAAAGTGTGCAAATTCCTGACTGTTCCCACACAGGGACACAGCGCAAGCTTTCAGACAGTGGGTTGGACAATTGATTACATGAAGGTATACCTAATGTTTTCTAGATCGTTTTTGCTTGGGAATAAATGCCGACCTGCCCTGAGGAAAATGGGGTGGGCATGGTGCCACCCTTTGTGTTCCCATATTATCAAATGGGCCTCAGGTCGGCATTTATTCCCAAGCAAAAACGATCTAGAAAACACTAGGTATACATTTGAAATGCATAGGGAGAAAGTTTCCCTCATTTTTCAGGTAAACAATAACTATATTCACCAATTTATGATATGTGCAAAGCAAATTCTTAAAACATTAAAATTCTAATTGTTCTTGCCACAGATGATTGTTGGGCTGGTTCTAATGTCAAAACGTCATGAATTGAGAATTGCCAAGTCTTGTATGTCCTTCATCAATCATCAATAATCAGCAGTGGTCTGTACTAGTTGCTTGGTACTGGTTGGGGCGCTAGCCTAGAATCGCACACCCCTGTTTGACCGTAACTATAATACTCTCTATTGCTTTTATACTTGTATCTTTGCAATTCTATGTTTATTATACATGTATATTATAGTTACGGTCACACAGGGGTGTGCGATTCTAGGATAGCGCCCTGGTTGGTAATAGGCCTAGCTAAGCTAGCTGTAAAAGTACAGTTCTTTTGACCACAATGTGCAATTCTGTACTTGTGCCCCCATTTTCTTAGTATTTAGGTAGTCTTGAATTTATTAAAATGTAAGGCCACTTTTGTGAACAAATTTTTTATCAGGGAGTGTGTTAAATTTTGATTATGTGGAGTAGTAATATGTATGTTACATTATTCATTATTTGTATCATGGCATTTGCCATGGAATAGGGTTGAATAAATTTTTTTCTTGCTTTTTTATCCAGGCTACTCAGTGATTGAAACTTTTTGAAAAGGAGAACTGAGAATGGGCTCAGCAAATCTAGAATGGATTTCTCAAGAGCTGAGCAACATTTCTTTGGGAGATGCAGAAATCCTAGTGGCAGGGAGAAATTCTTTGCAAGGTCATATAAAAGACACTTTGATTGTGTTGCATAACACAAGGCTGAAGAAGAAAGTCTTTGAGGTAAACCAAATTTGATTAAAGACTATTTGCAATGCCTTTAAAAGATAATATAGAGTTTTTTTCATAGTTTTCTTCATATTCCATCTAAAAATTTGCATGACATGTTGCAAGTTACAGTATTTACAATCTACATTTCAGGACTCCTCATGGTCGATGTTAATATGAGGCAACTTAGTGACAATATAAATTTGCCCTTGAAGAATCTTCTCTTATGGCCTTTTCTAGCTTCTAATAATACACACTGACTTCTCAAATTAAGGATTCATGCAAACAGAAACTTAATAAGTTCTCAAATATTTAGAATTGAAATTTGATAATTAATTTCATCATATCCACATATTCAATGTTGCAAGAAGTAATGTTCTTCTGAATGGCATGCATATAATTGTAAGGGAGCTCAATAAGGGCTCAGCTTTAGTATACAACTCTCATACAGGTTAATAAAAAACCCACCTGAATTATTATACAGGATATCTCTACTCTCCTCCACAAGTTTTCATCAATGCTAGTTTCTTCATCAGTTCCGTAGTTGCATGGTCCGCTTTTCCATGGTCTGTAACTTTTTAAGAAACCTCATGGAGGAGGGAAGGATGTCTCATAAAAGCTGACCAGTTTCAAACTCAAATGCGAGGGGTGTATCACACCACGAAAAGGCGTACAAAATCTCTTCGGATCTAAAAATCCTTCGATACTGGGACCGGATTCGCTTATTCTTCCAAATTTTGAGTGGATTTTTCATCTTTCTACAAGACTTTTCCTTCCATCAAAATGTATAGGAATGACAGTTAGCTTAATAGTAAACTCTCAGGTCACCAAAAAGTAAGGAACCCAAGTACTGGGAGATACAACGGACACAATCTTTTGATACTTCTCTTTCAACATCTTGCAGCTTTATTAACCACACCATTTCTTGAAACCAATTTATAAACTTTCCAATTTTATGTAAAAAAATTGCACAACTCTCCCTTCCAAGAACTTAAGTTGTTCTCTCCTTTGAAATGCACAAGGCATCAGTCTGTAAAGTATTATTTCATTGAGCCAAGATTGGTTGTTGCCAAATATTGGTTGGTCCAGCAACAACAACAATATAGGTTCCTCCAATCTGGAGCAACAACTACAATAACAGAAACAACAACAGGAAGATATCTCATCCACATTTATCAGTGGCATTCACATGTGAGTTCCTCCATTTCTGATTATGTATTATATTGATTCCATTAATTCTTCTTCATAATCTTAGTTTTTACCTGATTTATCACTCATTTGTCCAGAGATTGACACCATTTCTTGCATTTATCTATGATTTATTGGACTTTTTTGAGGTTGATCATTAATTGAATAAGTTAATTTTTCATTTATGAATAGCTTAATCTACAGTACATTTGTCTTCAACTGTAGATTCTCACAAGATGTCTGGTGAAAAATCCTTCAGTTTTTGGTGCCATCCTTCAGGAAGAATTAGAAAATTTGATCAAAGATACACACAACAGTTTTTCATTAAAGATCTGTAAGTTTTGATTATGTTTTAAATTTTTTTGAAAGCTGAATAATTTTCATTCATGGTTCCTAATTGACTGTAGCTTTGCAAATTGTGTAATTGACCAATGAGAAATATCTTGTGATTTCTTTTGATTGATTATTTGTTTGATTGATTGCTTAATTGATTGATTGGTTGATTGATGATTGATAATGATTGATAATTGATGCAGTGGCAGTAGGTGGCAGTCAGAATGATATGTTATTCAGTGAGCGATGTGAGCTGACAAAATAGGGGTCTGGGGTACTCCCTGGAAAAAACTTTAGTGACCACTCCCTTCAGATTGGCTTAGAATGCTGCAAATGATAAAGGTTTTTGGAAATGACATTGATCTTTTCTCATGTAAATCACTTTGTAAGTCAAGTAATGTGATCAAAATGTTCAAAATAGCTGTGTCAGTTTAATTAGAAGATTTAGTTACTGCAGACGTGGATCATTCCAAATATGTTTCTTTTCCTCAGTAATGGCTATTATGGAGGCACCAAAACAAATAAAAGAGATTGCTATGAGAAATCTAGAAATGATATATAAGTTTGTGGGTCAGGTGCTACAAGACATAACTGCATCATTGCTGAAGGTTTGTCTAAAATTTTTAAGACCATTGTTTCACAAAAAATTTATACTCAGGACAATGTCCTCCTTAGATTTAGTTCATATTTTCCTGTTTAATTTGTATTCATATCTAATTCATGCTTCTGATTGGATGTTGCAGTTTTACAGTGCAAGCTTTCACTTCTTCTTTGTCTAAGGATTGTTGTTTTGTTTAAAGATTTATCAAGGCATTCTTACCACTCAGGAATTTCTATCCACTGGTCTTGGCTGTTGATGTATGTAGACCTGTTAAATTTGAATAATTTCATCAACAACTGCAAGCAGTGGTGGACACTTTGGGATATGAGCGGGTACAATCACCTTTAGTGTGGTGGGAACAAAGATCTTTTGTTTGAAAACAATAGAAAAATGCTCTAACTGAAACAATAGCTTCCCTTTCCAATAATTGGCAAAACGTTGGCCACTGACTACAAGTGGTTTGAAACAATTTTTGATTAAATGTAACTTCTAATTTCTTGAATGGCATTTTTATCATCAAATTATTAGAAGTTTGATTTTTGAGGAGTAAAATTGGGAACTTAATGCTATATGCTGCCTTGTAACATATGATAGGCCAAGGTATATTCAAACGATTGGAGGATGTATATTTCTCCCTTCTTTATCACAAATTGTAGTTGTTTTCAATCACCTGAAATATTTACTTAAATGTGCCAAACTTTGTTATTTGATTTTGTTATGAACGCAGAAAGATGCAACTTCAATTGCAGAGGAAGATGTTTTCAATGCAATAAAGGTAAAGCAGAAATTCCCTTCAACTTGCGGCTAGAAATGTACAGAAGTATTAAAGAATCCTTCTTCTACAGTAATGGCCTTGTACGCAGTAGCGTGGTGTTCATGCCTACTCAGTGTTATTGCCACAGGGTGGACTGGGGTGGACATGTCCATCTGAGTTTTCCCAGAGGTCGTTTTTCTAATTTCCTAAAATCCGTTAACGAAACTTGGGGGGCCGAGTTTCATTTACTTGAAACTTTTGTAGTAACTAACTCTCCTCTTGAATTCTGATTCCGTATTGACCATTTCGAGAAAAGCCTTGAATTTCAGCTTCAAATAATCTTTTCCTTCCTCGTAAACAGATATATGGTGTAATTCCCTTTATGATTTTCGATCGTGCAAAGATGCCTACTGTTTGGAGAAATGCTGCTCGAGATGGTTGCCTTTCCAAAAATATCGAAATAGATCAAAACGATAGAATGGGCATTTGCCACGGTTTTCAAAATTCTCATGTTTTTTCCACCCATGGTTTGCCTAATGATTCATGTTTAGAAAATTTGAGGTCTTTTCATATGGGTGAAGAAATTCTAACATGATTATCTTTGTCATGTTGATGTTCACAAGGCTTGTACTGCAACTGGAATTTTTATCTAACTTTAAAAGTTGAGAAATGTTTCTTGAATTTTACTGAAATGACTATGAACAGTTAGTGTGAAGATATTCTTCAAAGATTTGCAAAGGTTGAACTGATTGCTATCCAAAAAAACTGGCCGAAAGTAGAAGAGAAATTGTATTCAAGTCTGTTAATAATCTCGTGCCAGACTATCTGATCGCAATACTATCAACCTATGAATTGCCGAAACTGACTTGCCTGTACCTTTCGTGAAAAACCAGTAATGGGCAGAAGGCGTTTGCATTTCGTGGAGCGAAAAACTCGGAGTGAACTCAGCCGCGAGGCCAAGCAAGCTCACTCTTTATCTTCTTTTAAGAACGAGATAAAGAGTTGGCTGCAAAAAGTATGATTGTAATTAGCTGCAAATAAATGTGGGTGCAATTGCATATTTTCCTTTGTTAATTATTAGCATTAGTAGAGTTTGATTTTTATAGTGGTTGGCATGGCCCCGTGGAAATCAATCATTATAACTTACGAAGCTACCATGCATAAACAATTTTAAAATGAAAAAAGAATTAAAATGACAAGGAACAACAGATCAAGCAAGCAAGCAACATTTATTTGTTAATGCAGGCTAGGTTTCTGGCAGCTGAAACTATATCAGCAGCTATATCAGCATTAAGGAGACTAATTACCTCTACGGGGGCAGAAGCTATAAAGAGGATGCTCTTCATAGTTTACGCCCCCGTAGAGGTAATTGTTTTCCTTAGTGCTGGTATACCACGGAATAGAATTGGAGCAAGTCTACTATGCAGCTGATGAGAGCCTACAGCACTACAGTTTGTGCCAGAATAAGAATGGATTATTTCTTTTCAGATTTTTGTCAATATACTCCAGTGTAGTGGTCCGTTGTTGTTCAAAATTGTTTTTCAAGAGGAGCAAACTCTGTCTGGGAAAAGTAAGTTTGCTATTTTGTTATTTTTATTAAGTTACTCCAATTTTCAATCGCTTGTTTTTTTTTTCACGCCCGCAACAGTTCCTCCAAAACCAGGTAGGGGAAACTCTCGCCTTTCGCAAGCGAAAAATAATTTTTAAAAGCAGTTGTGTGTCTGTAATGAAAGAAGGGTAAATCTCAAGTTCTGTCTTGCAGACTTTGTTTGTTTGATTCAAGAGCTGTGTGGTAACTGTTTTCATTAAAGCCCTAAATACCCGAGAATTATAATGTCTTCTGTTTGGCTACTGAATCAAGTAGACAAAGTCGATGAGACAGAACCTTAGATTTACCCTTTTTTCATGTTAAGCACATAACTTCTCGAAGAAACCACCTTTCGCTTGCACAAGGCGAGAGTTTGCCCTACAGGTTTTGGGGAACTTTTGCGGCCGTGTTTATGTTGATTTGCTGGTTGAGAGCTTTGAATTGAGGTGCTCATTAAAGCAACTATTGCTATTATATTATATAATCTGTCCTTGTTTGACTGAAATCTTTGTTTGTGTTTCAGAGTCATGTATTGAAAATGTCATATCTTCAATTCTGACAATCATAAGAAGTGATGTAAGTATAAGTTTAGCTAAGCAATGCTTATGGAGTTCTAGAGAAGCAGTGGTGATCACCGGGGAATGTGGGGTATGGTCCTCCCAGATGATGGCAAAAGCAATGAGCTGTTGTCTGAAACAGGGCAAGACAACAAGGCTCTGTAGCAGAAACAACAGAAACACCTGCAAAGGGCATTAAATTTTGGGTACTTTGTTGTGAAGCACAACTATATCACACATTTCGATCAAATATTGGACAATAATCTTATTTCTTCCTCCACTTTGGAAACTGTCATGAAGCAAAAGGGGAATTTTTATTCACAAAAATTGCATTAGCTAACTGGAAAATGTCTTGTGTAGCAGTCAAATTTGATTCATACAAATTGCATTGGCTAACTGTAGCTTTTCTATGTAACCAAAAATTTTATCTACCAAAGGTTTGACTTCACATTTCCAAAAAAATCAAAAGCAAGTTATCTCTGAAGGAAGCTCATCTTATATGGAAAAAGTAGAGTTATTACTTGCTTTGTTTTGATTAGCAGCAAAATAATTTTCGTCATGCTTTATCGTTCAACAGATTCCACAGAAAGAAACTCTTGGTTTAGCTGGAATTGCTCTGGCCCATATTGCAAATGCTCTACCGATTGAATGTTCTCTGAAGTTTATCAGTTTTCTTTTGGAAGTAACAAGTAAGATTGATAGAATAGTTGATATCCTCTTTCGTCTCTCGTTCATTTCTGCTTTACTGCCTCTAACAAAGATCATATTAGGTGTTCAAGCTTTTTTTAACGCTGCAGAGTTGGAAAATATTTATGCAAACTATTTCAAAACTATTATCAAGCAATTATTATTTCAAATTTTTCATCTTTCCAGTGACAACAGATGCTGCATTGATCGAGTTAGACCATGTTGAGATCGAAGTTTGCTCATGTGAAAATGAGCCGTCAGAAATTTGTCGTGTCGCAACAATGAATGGTTTCATAACTGTTTGCACTTCTGATTTGCTGCTGGCTGCTGTTGAATGGAAGAACACGGAAGATGGTTTGGTACGTACCTCAATCAATATAGCTCCCGAACGCACCCAACTCACAAGGTAACTTTCTCATAAAAAGATAGCTGCGATGAAACCATGGCTGATGTAGGTCATGTATTCCTTCATTGCTTTTGAAAAAGTTTCAAACTTTTGAAACGGGGATGAACGCTGTGTAGGAGCTAACAGTTCAGACGCGCAGGAGCTATTTGAATGTTATTTCTATCGGGTGAGTCAATAAAAATGCCCGGCGTTTGAAAAATCTTGCTCCCTGATTATCAAAGCAATGATATTGAAAACTATCTTATTTTATCAACGATATGTCAAATTAGGTTCAATGATTTACCCGGCTTCAATCGGCCATGCCTCCCCGTCGAAATAGGAGATTTTCTGCCGAAAGCCCCTTTCAAAAACCTGCAAAAACGAGTGAAAACAGCAAGCAAGATTTCCCTTTGTTCTCCTTCCTACCAATAATGACACATGGATGTGTTCGTGTATTTTGTCCTCATGGGAGAATAGAATCCCCCTGAAAAAGTTATTCACACTAGGGGAAGACTTTTCAACCCGTCAAAAGGAAAGCACGTGCTGAAAGTCATCGCTGTGAGGTTAACACATTAGGGATTTCTGCTTGTAATTTTAGCATGTTTTTAAAGGTTTCTCAAAGGGGTTCATTTTAGAAAATTGCTTACAGAATCTGAATTGAGTGACTGATTTTAGTCAAGAAAATTTCTAAAAATAATAGAACATGTTGGCTGTTCAATCAGATATTGCAAAATATCATTGCTTATATACTCAGGGAGCAGTAGCCTTTCAAACGCCGGGCGCTTTTTTGACTCACCCGGTAGCACTGGTTAGGCTTGGACCGAAGAGAAAGCCACAAAGAAAAGCAGTGATATAGAGGAAATAAACTTCTATTTCTAAGCTACAAATACGGTGCACTATTGCCCATGATATTCCCTGAGTTTGTTGTGCGCAGTATGTAAATCGCTCTATTGCATAGCCTCTTCAGTCTTGTAATTAAGCCTATTTTCTTGAATAGGATAACTCGCTATTGCTGCACTCATTCACTGTTATCACCGAAGCATGTTGCAGAGTACTTGATGCACAGCATAAGTTTTTCTGTTTTCAAGGTAAACCAAGTCATTCATTATCAAAAACTCATTTCTACTTTGCCAAATTACTATGCAACTATACAATACTTCTGGAACCATACCCCTTCGAACAAAAAGCCGTGACTACCCCGAGGCTGATGAAATTATTTACTAAAGCTGTCCTGCTTTTAATAAGTTTTCCTTGTTTTAAATCTGCTTTCCTAATGTGCCATTTCATTGCGGTCTTCCATCCAGATCGAGTATTTAGATCCGGTAAAGTTTTTGAGAAGAAAAATAAAAGTGCGATTCCCGTCCTCAGTAGAAACTGCTGGCAATAGCATAAAGTCCCGTCGGATCTCGGAACATTTTCCAAACTCCCAATTCATAGGGTCCCATGTTGAGATGTAAAAGGAACATCTACTTATGCTAAAGTTGTTTTCCATGAAGTATCGAGAAATAAGCAGTTTTTCTTTAGCTACTTTAGCAGCAATTTCTAAAGCCCCACCCCTCCCCCCTTGTCAGCTAATCGTCCACAGAATTCGCTGAGTACTTGCCTTGTACAATGGACTTGCTTCCATCATTGGCTTTCAAGCAGTGATTGAAAAATTCAGAAGCTCTTTGTGTGCAGCTACCAATTTCTATCGATCTCAAAACAGAGGAGTTTGAGGAATATCAAAACAAAATATGATTCCAACCTTTTTGATGAATTCAGTTGTTTTCTTAGCCCTAGATTCTTGGATGGATTGCATTAGTAGAATGTCTTTGAAAGAATATCATAAGAAACCTAGAGATAGCAAGGCATTATTCCAATCTTCATCCGATGTTTCTAAGCACTTGTTAGATATCATTTGGGATAACAGAGACGATATGGTATGTCATACTTCATTTACAGCTAAAGTTTCATTCAACTCTAAAATGATACAAGGGCCTTGTTCATATCGAAGCGGGCCAGCTCTCGTAATAGTGCTGGCTCTAATAGATGATTCATTAGGATTTGTTAGTCATTCTCATGGTCTTTTTTGTGTAATTTAGATTATGTATGTTTATTTGTTTCTGTTGTAGACTGATGGTATACCAAGAATTGTTGTCAGCATTTTCAGAAAATTGCTTGAACTGCACAAATCAGAAATGGTAGTCCTTGAGATGGTAGTTTCTGAGAATATGGTAAATTTACTCACTATGATTATTAAGACAGGATCCCGGGAGAGGGGTGGTAACTCGAGTCTTGGGATAACGGGGACGTGCCGCCCAGCATTTTAAGGGAAGACCCATATTAAAGGATTTTCAGTCGATTTTCATACCCATATTTAAGCATTTCAAGGGGGCAAAGCCTGTTGGAATTCCCAGGAATCAAGTTCCATTTCATTTTTAGGTATGTTAATGGAAGATAAGGTTACCACAAACCAATTTGCATAACTAAGGCCAAGAAAACCCAACGATAAAAATAGATATCTCGAAAATTTTCGTTACCCTTTTCTAGTGGAACAATTACATTTGAGACCCATATTTAGAGATTCTTGAGGTTCAAACCCATCCGTATGGGCTGCAAATACCTGTTGCTGTACACATGGAACAGGACAGGATTTGAAGCTAGCAACACATGTACCCCGGGATTTGAAGCTTGGGACACATGTACCCCGGGGACAGGATTTGAAGCTAGCACCCACATAGACTTTCACAAAATGCCGTGACTCTAGAAGGAAAGCTGAAAGAATATCAAGATACTTTTGTAAAGGTATATTGAAATGTTTTCCCGCTTCATCCTTGATATGTATGTTCAGTCATTTCCAAACACATAGTAGCGACTTTTTAATGGTGACAGTAAAGGTGAAGTTGCGTTTTTCAGCATCAAGCGCTGGGATTGCAGAAACAGAGCACCTATAGCACCTACCAGTTATCGAGCCCGCTCACCGGACTATCCTGGCAGCTAAGTCAGAGGACTACACCACTGCGCCACAATGCCTTTTTATATTCAACAAGTTATATTGTGTGATTGTCTCTTTTACAGTTCATTGAATCCATCATCTCAAATTTAATTGAAGATCCTTGGTACGTCAAAGGACGGTATTCATTGTTGTCTGAAGTATTCCGTCATGTCGGTGTATCTCAGGTATCCCCTTAAGTTACTACTTTTTAACGCAGCCTTCCAAAGCTTTAGAACTCTGCAAGCTTTGCTGTAAGCCCTGCTGTCCACCGTTGTACACATAAATTGCACTTTGAATATTATTCACGAAGTTTCAAATAGCTTGATGCCTTTGAATTCTAGGGTGACTCCTATTTTAAGATAGCCGTTTCAATACATTTATTTCTATCAGCGCATAAATGTTGTGTTTGTCCAATTTTGGCCAATGCTGTCATGTTGTAAAAATTGAAATGGGTCGTTTTATATCAGACAAAATGGAAGCTGATCCTTGTAAAAATGCGAAATTTCTACGTATTATACACGAAAATACCTAATTTGATTGTCTTCGTCAATTGCAGCTCCATTTTTTTCATCTTTTAGAAGTATCAGTTTTGTTACCAGCGAACCATTTGGTTCTCCTTTTCAAAATCTATTACTGAAAATTTAAAACTGTGCCAGAAGAAAACGCTTTCAGTATGTTTCATGTTGTTCTATAAATGCTGGTTGAATTTTATTCTGAGTGGCTTAAGGGCCTGGAAGGCCAAGGCCTATAAAATCTTGATTCTCCATGACTATGCTAATCTAGTTCAGAGGTGGAAAAAGTATCGGAACCCGGGAACGTAGTTCCCAGAAACTTTTTGGGTTTGAATTTTCACAGAAAGTTTTCAAGAAAAATTCTGAAGCTTGAAAGGAAATCTCTCATATTTGAAATTATACAATGAGCTGTGGAGGTCAAACTGAGTAAAATTAGTTTCACAGAAAACCTTCCTCCAGCTTCCTTGTTTTACTTGGAGTAAAATGTATATTAGATCTGCCAGCTCACATTGATAAGTGGCTTTTATATTTCACAGATTGCAAACTTCTGTTTTATGTCAAGTAAATGTAAAGGATGAGGCTGCTATTCTTAGGAAAGTCCTCAGAAATTTCATTGAAAGTGGATTAAAGTTGATTTGAGGAGAGAATATATTTTTACCACTGAAAATTTTCCAGAAATTTTTCAGCTATAAACCCAGGTTCCCAGAAGGGGAAAATTTTTTTCTCCACCTCTGATCTAGTTTAGTTTGAATTCTAATTTTGAATCCCCGTGTAGGCGGTCTAAAGTTTTTCGGAAGTTGTCACATTCATTGCTCTGACGATGTTCTCTGGCAAGCAGTGCCACTCTTTTACGTTTCGCTGAGAATAAAATTCTTCCTCACATCTAGTCTGCATTTATTCAACACTTTTTTGTATTTATGACCCTCTTGTCTTATTCTCATCAATATTGAAGAACTTGGAGGGTAATTGTCAACGAAGCCATGACATATTTGTAAGTTTTAATGGTTCCAGTCTTCAATTTCGTCTCAATAACATTTTACAAAGTGAAATCTGACATGAATCCAATTCATTGCAGATGCTACTTAAAGACCCTTCATTTCCTGAGACGTTGTGCAAGTGCTTTGGTGCATCAAACCTGGTATCTGTGGCAAACGAATGCTACAAAGCATTTATCATTTCTAACAAGTTAGCATTTATCATTTTAGCATGTGCCATTTATTTCCAATTCGGAATATTAATCGCCAGGCTTCCCTGCATCCCTTTCGCAGCAAGTTAAATGATTCTCCTACAGGGGATCTGTTCATCAGCGACCACTTTCATTAATATCTGATAAAAGATCTTTTATAATTTGCCTTTAGATGTTCTCAGACCTGTCGTATGCTCCATGATGCGTTGGTGTCTCTAAGCGGCCTCATTTTGGAATTTTTTTAAATTTCTTTAGCTTGCGTTATATCAAATTTCTGACCCCAGATTCGCATTCAGCATCCTAATTTTAGTATCATTGCAAATTTTTATGATCTTAGTGTTAACGATTTTAACTTTATGAGGATAACAATTTTTATAATGTATTAGGAATTTGACCGTGAATGATGACTGAAAGTGTAAAGTTACACCCCGAACGATTTTCACGGTCAAACCCCATACAGATTCTCAAATTCATTATCGCCATAAAATTGAAATCGCAGACTCTAGGAATATGAAAATTTGCAACTGGACTAAACTTGGGATGCTGCATCCAAATTCATAGTCAGAAATTTCGTATAAAGAAATTTTTAAAAATTGCTAAAACGAGGTCGTTAGTTGAAAAAGTGCATATCATTAATACAAAAGAAATAATAATGAAGTGTAAGCTCTATGTCATGTTCATCCATTTCGTATTCAGTACTAGCAATTGTCTGCATCGCATTTGAAGAGGAGTGAAATTGCTCTATATGCATTGTTGATCGTCTCAGTGTTTCTCGTGTTTTGCTTTTCAGGAAATTTTGCGATAAAGGGAATAAGGTATGTAACCACTTTCAATGCTTCCACAATATTTGGCTCAGATCGCATTCCGAATTGAGTAATACTGTTTCATCTGAATCTGACTTCTCTCTCATACTGCTTCTAGTTTTATAGAGGGCAGAAGCATTATATTAAAGTGCACAAGGCTTTCCCCTTTTGTACAGAAGTTCTGTGCTTTCATCAACTTGATGAGCCTTAATGTGCTTCAAAGGTTTGTAGTAATTTCAATTATTTCTCTGCAGCATTGTGACAAAGATTTTTGGTCATCAAATTTCCTTCAGCTTTTCGTTGGAATGATTTTGAGTGAGAATACGTAAGTCTTTGCATTGCAGTTTTGCAGTAATGGAATTAAATGAGTGTGCATTTTGCTGTTTGACCATGAGCCCGAAGAGATGGCAGATAGAAACTTCTCTCGTGCAAGGCTATGATCAGGTCAGTTTTGACCTCTTGCCAACATTTTACATGAAATTTCCTGCTAACTCGTAAAACTTTAGCAACATTTGTTTTTGAGCACCCCAACGTCTCAAGCGTACGAGAATACGAATTTTAGAAGTTCTCAAATTCATAGACACTACTTCGCAGCTATAAATTCCTGTTTTCGAAATTTTTTGTCTCCTCCATAACGAAGCATCTGCCACATACCCCTATCATATGGGTCTTAGCTTTAAAGCATTCAAGAAGCATTTTTAGTGTAGTCTGTTGCATTTGACTTAATTTTTCCAAACTCTTTTCATAATTTTAATGCTTCCTCAGTTTCTCTCAAAGATGTCTGTGAGAGCCCCTATATCTCTCAAATTTCAGACCATCTACAGATAGCTGCGTATTATATTTCATCCCTACGACCCTTCAACAACTACCAGTTACATTCTCATCCATGAAAGGAGCACTTCTTTGGGAACTTAGAAATAAGGCTTCAAATCTTGAGAGAAGCGACATGGAAAGAAGTGAGGACCGAAGAAAATTATTGCTAGGATATTGCACTACTTTTAAATTTGGTAGAAAGCTTGGCTTAGCAACGATCAACGATATTGTAAGTAATTTTCTAGAAATATTCGTACATGCAGCAGCTGTATTTAAAGTGTTGGAGAAAGGTTTCATTTAGCTGCATTCGAGACATATGGAGTACAGTAATTTCGCCGCAGGTCATTACCTTGGGTCAGTTGGCTTTCTCTATTCCATTGTAAGTTTGTTGAAATGTGTTCTGTCATGGGTAGTAAGTCACTGTAGTTTTGTTTCTTTTACCTTGTATTTTTGTTGACTTGTCTTCTGTCATGGGTAGTAAGAATATAAGAATAGTAAGTTATGTTGCAGCATATATGTTCCTGCGAAGGAAAATCTATATCTTTCTACGGAGGACTTTTCGCAGTATCTCTTATGCTAGCTCCTCTGCAGTAATGAATAACGTTGTCCTCCGAGGCAACATAACTGCAGAATCGTCCCGCTTCTGTTTGCTGTTTGCTTTTTCCTGACTACC
Source organism: Aurelia sp. 4 Dawson et al 2005 (assembly GCA_964019985.1). NCBI lineage: Eukaryota > Metazoa > Cnidaria > Scyphozoa > Semaeostomeae > Ulmaridae > Aurelia > Aurelia sp. 4 Dawson et al 2005. Next base: position 3,561,042 of record OZ026494.1, on the reverse strand, counting down.
GAAATATCTCGGTGTTGAAATTTCACACATTTTGTTTCAGGATATGGGTATTCTAAACGAGTGTCTCGTCCATATAGATGATATTCTAAGAGCGGAAGCATTATCTGTTCTTTGCTACAATAACAAGACAACAGGTACTTTTATTTTTTGGTTAAATTGCTGCTATCCGTTACCTTCTAGCCTGCGTGCAGCCTCAACTCTGAGTTGAGGCTGAGCGCAGGCTGTTACCTTCAGGTTGGAATGAACATGCAGGTAGCAAAGAGGGTAACGTTACTTATTGTGTTCATGAGTCGAATCACCGCCTACCCTCAATTTTTACGTATCCGCTTGCACTTGCATTCCCAAATATTGGTGATGAAACTGTTGTTTCTACTACAGAGCCTTGTTGTCTTGCCCTGTTTCAGACAACAGTTCATTGCTTTTGCCATCATCTGGGAGGACCATACCCCACATTCCCCGGTGATCACCACTGCTTCTCTAGAACTCCATAAGTATTGCTTAGCTAAACATATATGATCGCATTTCTGAGATGCCTTATGGTCGAGTTTTGAGTTGCTGTACCTGTACACAGACTATTGAACGGTTTATGTTCATTCATATAAAAATCTCAGGAAATTCATCACAATATCGAAAGAACAATGTTTTCTTCCCTGCTATTACTTGATATGATACCAGTTAGGACTCTAAACATCGTTTGATCTCTCTAAGTTGTTTTAGAAATATTCTAAGGTTTGCGATATGTTTTGGTAACAGTTTGAATTTCTTTCCTAATAGAACCATTGCTTGGAATAGAAGAAACACTATTACTTGACTTTCTGACAGCCAATCTAAACTGCGCATGTTCATCGTTCAGGCAGACGTTATACGTTTCATTAAAGACGTTGATGGCACGGATAAGAGATAGCTGGTAGGGGATATGACCTTTATAACCTTATAATTCGAATTTCTCGTGAATTGCTTCATTGTAATCATTTGGCTTCGTTATTCGTTCTACAATCCCGGAAAAAGCTCTGTCAAACAACTGAAAAATTATAATCTATTTCCTATAGCCCTCACGGAAATTTATTTAAATCAAATTACCCCGAGCCCCCAACTCAAATTTATTTAATCCGGTAGTGCCTGGTTGCTGAGAGCTCTGTTTCTTGGTATTTCGGTTAAGCAGTGTGGGAACTGGGAGGGGTGGGGGGATGGAACTCTCAGTAATCAGATTTGTGCCTTATATCCGATGAATTTGTCCGGGATTGTAAGTGTCGCTTACAAAGCAAATTCCTTATTGTTTTCAATATGAGTAGTAGAATAGACACGTTTGCCAGGACCCTTTAAATAGTCCTAGCGGAACACGAAAAATCTTTAATCCAGAAAGCAATCGAATTGAAATTAGTTTAACTGAGCTGCTTATCTTTGACTATTCGGACAGAAAAATATTTTCATACAGTTTTTCCTTGAAGAAAATTCTGTTTTGAAACCATTATTAAGTCGTAGAAATTACTGGCTTTTCGAACGTAAATGTAATTTTGTTCCAGTTTCATATCTTAGGCTGTCAATGCATTAATTCTACTTAACCGATATGCTGAGGATGTATGAAAAATTTTTAGCATTGTCCTCCCTGTTTTCCAAGTCTTCATTCTGTTTCAGTATTATGCTGCTACGAGATTACAAAAATGAAATAAAAAAGAAGGGAATTAAGAATGTCGAAGATCAAATACCTGAAAGGTTGTCCTCATCAGTTGGTAAGATATACTTATTTTTACAATTTGGCTACCTGGCTGTAAAATTTTGTCTTCGCAGTTTTGTGGTAAATGTTGTCAGGAATTTCTTTCCCCTGTTTTTTAAAACATTTTTTATTTCATTCAAGTATCATTACCTTAGCTATTGATCGTCCTGGTATTATTTTCTCTTGTTTTGTTAGCCAGGACAATATCGACAAGCAGAGACCCAAAATATATTGCAAAACCGGGTTGTTTAGTTTGAGTAATCTCTCTGGTTTTTTAGTGGTACTCCCATAAAATGTGCTTAAAATCAGTGATAGTAACCTCGAATCAGAGACGTAATATGATGTTTGAATTCAGCGGTCATTTAACTCCATTATCTTTTTTTCTTGTTCATATCTTGCTTTTTCAAGCTTCCACGTCAGTTTGTATCTATGCATCATAAAAGAAGGCCGCGTGGTGAATGTGACTGCAAACACGTTAAAGCAAGTTTATACTGAATTTTGCGTGGTCAACTATTAATTTTTCAGTGTTCACAAGGAAATATGCTATCGTTTGTTGTGTGTTTTGTCTGGTGTCGCTGTTTTGATAAGATGTTGCATTTTTTAAAGAAGGAGAACTTTTCAAGTCATTTCAAGTTTCTTCCTCGAGGAAATATATTCTCATAACAAACCTCGAAAAACCGATACCTTTTATCCCGCTTTTTCGCTACCATAGATCTCGATTTTGCGATACTTTAACGGTAAAGTTTTGTGATTGCTATGATTGATCGCGCTTTTTCGATACTTCGGTATCAGTTTTGTGATATACCTTGGTGCTCAGCTTTCGATTAATTTGACATCGCATTTTGAATATTCTTGATATCGCTGTTGCGATATATTTTGGGCCGCGGATTTTCTATATCTTCCTGAATGTTAGTTCCTGTCCGCTGTTTATGTGCCTCTCTACACTGTAGCAAGCTGATTAAAATCTTGTCACTAATATCTGTGTCTGCATCTGGGTATGCTGCTTAGCTTCTCTACTCGCTAATGAGCATATACGCTGAGGGCATTGTTTGTTGCGGATTTCTGATTTCCACTCAACGAATCTATTTTTACGGAGGCAGCTTTCTCAATATCAGCTCTTTATTGTTTACAAAATTTTCGCTGGAAAAAGAAGCTGGAAGACTTGCGATTATTTAAGAAAGATATCCTTGAAATGTGATTTACAGCTTTAGAGTAAAGCTATAGAGTATGCTGGGGGAGTTGCAAAAACATTTCGCAAGCGAGTAGTTCCCTTTAAAAGTTACCTAGAGAATGGTCGCTTCACATGAAAATTCCACCCGGTGGAAATTAGGCTTAATTTTACTATTATTAATTAGTTTAGTTCTGAATATCGGGGTAACCATTTTCATATTCTTTGCATCTACAGGCCTGGTTGAAAAGATCGTTACACTATCCTTTCAGTGTTTGTTTCCTGGGGCTTCATTTCAGAGAAAGAAAACTGGTATGTCAGCTAATCATTCTCAAGGCTATTCAAGCTTGTACAAAGCCTAAACATGTTTTAGGAAAGTTTAAGAGAGGATTCATAATCCAGAACCAATGCTGAGGTCATTTGTAAGTTCGAGTCTCAGCTGAATTGTCTTAGAGAATTTGCTTTCAAGAATTAATTCAAGAATTTCTAGTCAAGACTTGACGGAAGGCTCAATGCAGAACAAAAGCCATGACTGTCCTATCCTTCGCTTGGCAGTTTACACAATATCAGGAGCCATTTATTATCATGTTCCGTTTAGTCACTTATTTACTTCCGCACACAAATCGATTCTTTCACGCGAAACGTGCAATTGAAAGTCGATGTAATCTTTCCGATCGTGAGAAATTTCATGCCGTTGTTTTGTTTCATATCAAATGGGCCTAAGTGACTATGAAGGCGACGTGCGACGTGCTTTCCACGACCAGACTCAACAAAAACGGACAAGATACTTTCACTGCTTTTGAAATTATCTCGCACTAACAATGTGTACAGCAAATGAAAGCTGTAGAATAAAGTTCCTTGCTGAAAATTCTCGTAAGAAATTTTGATAAAGCAAATATCTTGAAAACGCCCGGTCCTTGTACCCCCTCCGCCCTAAATGGCCATTGCGTGAAAGAATCAATTTGTGTGCGGCCCCTTAGCCTTTTTGTCCCTTGTTTCCCTGCGTTCTTTGATTTGCTGATATCACTTAGTCAACAGGCATTAATAATATTGCTCTTAAAAAGTGGGCTCACTTTAGGCCCTGGTAGACTGATGCCGTATTCGCCAATCAAATTGCGAAAATTTTGTTTTTAACCAATCAGGAGGCTCTATTTAGGCAGTTGTTGCTGCAAGCAAAAAGCAGCTGATAAGTCCTAGAACTGTCGCAGCTGCGATAAAATCTATTTTGTTTCTACAGAGGAAAATTACTGCCTGAAAGGTATGCATTTTACGATTTGTAGGTCAGGAAAACATCATTCTTTGTGCTAAAAGTTTCGTTTTCAATGTGCAAGCTCTATAGATCAGACTTTGAAGCGATTTTTGTTGAGTGTACGAGAATTTTCGCGAGCGTAGGCCATTTTGGAAAATTTGGCCCGCTTTTTAAGAGTATTATGATAAGTCCCTATTGACCAAGTGATGTCAGAAAATCAAAGAACGCACGGAAACAAGAAACGAAAAGGCGTAAGTCTGCTTTTTACTCAAATGAATCAAAACCAAAATCTATAATCATGTGCAACCTGAGAAAAATAAAATACTGTCACTGTCATACGTTCCAACAACGTCTTCTACAACATCATGATAATTTGAGTTAACTTCAGCTAATCCTCTGATCAAATTTACAAGTCCATTATGGTCTCATTTACTGCTCTTTACTTTTTTAGGTCTGCAAATGCTGCACACGGTGCTAGAGACATTTTCATCGCCACACGATGCGATAAAGCGAGGTAGAACTGCTGGTAAGTCCACATAGTCAATATTATACATTCTTATGTTTAGATATGTTCGATTCCCGTTTTGGTGAGTCTTTGTTGCTGTTTATGTGAGGAGAGCAATCGGTCCTAAGAGCACTGGATTTCATGTTGCACTTTCCATTCGAATCCTATTGCTCTGCATTAATTCATCGCCAGCCCTGTTGATTGTGTTTATATGGGAAATTGCATGGCATCTTAGGC